>CM070510.1:13248607-13848607 GCA_036346375.1 Guadua angustifolia | reverse complement strand
CGTTAAAATAGTTTTTTTTAGTCTAGCATGACTGCACTATTGTATTCTGTATTGCCCTCATGATTACTTAGTAATATTTTATAAGGAGTTAATTAGTATAATTATGTGAGCTGGCTGTTCTAAGCGTCAAGTTTACGATGCATGTGTTGTTTTCTAGACAAACCTATGCAAGTTGCTCTCAGTTGTGGAGCTTTCTCCTTTTGGGGTTAAATAAGTGAAGCGAGCAGCTGGTATTTTAGTTGGTCTGCCTTGGTTTAGAATTCTGGTGGTTAGAAGAGGATGATAAAATAAGCATTTTTTATATGGGAAGAGAATAAGGAAGGGAATACTGTTGGAGTGTTTTTCTGGGAAGGAAATGGAATCTGGGAAGGGATTTCCTTCAGGGGCTAAGAAGGGAATGGAATGCTGGGAAACGGTCGGAGATGGTCTTAGAGCATCTCCAAGAGGAGCCCTAAATAGGTTGCTAATTGTAATTATAGGGCTTTGATGGAAAAAAAGCACTCCAACAGAGGTTGTATTTTGAGAAAAATTATCAAAATAGGTTTAGGACTCGGAGCCCAGTAGCTATATTTGGCAACACTCCTCTCCGGCCCCATCCCTATTCGCGTCCCCTGGAGTTGAGTTTAGGGTCTAATTGCTGGAGTCAATAGTTATCTTGGGCTCTAATTCTTTTAGTTTAGGCCCTATTTTGAAGTATAGAACTCTATTTTAAAGATCTGATTGTTGAAGATGCTCACCATCAAAACGGGCGACGCTCTCCTCAAAAGATCATGGCGACCAAGGCTAAAACTAGACAATAGCAGCACATTTCTATTTAATGGGCACAACCGTACCATCGCACTTCAGGCCGCCCCAACCAGCCCACAAAATCTCGGCCTTCCTGGGCTCTGGAGCCAGTTCTGAGTGGCCACGGCCCATAGGCCTGTTTGTTTCAATCTACCAGATTGTAGCCTTGGAAAATTCATGGTTGTTTGGTAACCAGTTAGTTAGGGGCAATGGTGGGTAATTTTGGTTGAAGTTGGGGATTTAATTTAATTTTGGTTGAAATTGGATGGGTATTGTGGTTTTTGCAAAAAAAAGGGAAAAGTAAGAGTGGATTGTGGGATTGCTATAATCGCTTCCAGATTATTATAATCTAGATTAAATTGCAGCTTTTAAAAGTCTTCCACAATCCCTAGTGAAACAAACGGCCATAATCTACGTAAGCAGGCGAATTTTTTATTTAATATTTATTTTAAAACATTTTTCAAAACTAATCGCCAGCTAAAAATTGCGATCTACCCGGTCGCCTCAAAGGCGATCGCCATCTTTGGGCGACGGTGCCACCTAACGGTCACAACGGTCGAGCAATGACCATTTGACCAACGCCACAAGACGCCACGCCGCGCGTCGACCGTCGTGAGCGCGTCGCCATGAGCTGAGGCGACGCTTGGCCCCAAAGATCGGTGGTATTTAATCTCACATGAGCAACACTGTGCTCATTTGCTACCGCCGATCGAAAGAGAGCGTGAGCGAAAGCGAAAGAAGGGGAGAGAAGAGGAGAGGAAGGAGAGGAAAAAATAGAGAGGAAAAAAAAGAGAGGAAGGAAAAAGAGTGAAAAAATATTCGTCGTTTTTTGAAGGTAAGTCCGGTAAATTTATATGTTTTTTTTTGAAATTTTAGTATTTTGTAATGTTTAGAAATGTAGTAATATAGAAATTTAATATAGTACGATGGGTAGTAGAAATATTAGGCAATGTTTAGAGATTTAATGTAGTATTTAGAAATATTAGGATTGTAGTATTTAGAAATGTTGAGAATCAATATAGTATTTAGAAATTTAATCTACGATTTAGGATTGTGTAGTATTTAGAAATTTAATTTATATGTAGTATTTAGTTTGTAATTTATGTGGTGGTTTTTCTAAAGAAATATTTAGAAATTAATGTAGTATTAATTGTTTAGAAATATTAGGATTGTGTAGTATTTAGAAAAATTGAGATTCCATGTAATAGAAATATTAGATAATAGTTAGAAATGTAATGAGTAGAAATTTAATATTATGAATTTAAAACGGTAGGTTAGCCAGATGTTACGCAGGCAATGTTTCGAAAATTGCGACGTAGAAATTATAGGAAGTACGATATATCATGTATATATACAGTTTTTAAGATTAGGACAAATGAATAATATATAGTACCAATTCCGTAATGAAAAAATGGGTAGTCGAATTACTTATTTATAGTCGGATTTGTTAGTATGATGACCATTCGTTTTATACATAGTATTTTAGAGTATATTTGAAAACAAGGTAGGCTATGAACATATCGTCAGGCACTGTGCTACGCTAGAAATTAGTAGAGTAAAAAAATTTGAAAATGCCAGGCACCGTTAGAAATCAGTAGAGTAAAAAAATTTGACAATATAATGTAACATTTATATAGTAATGCATGACGTGGTTACATGAAGAAATGTTGATTTTTTCGGTTCGACGTTGTATGCAGCGCAGCATGTCGGAGAAATTATATTTTCAAATATTCTATGGAGATGGGGAGATAGCACAGGGACCGGATGGAGTCGATTTGTCGGCATTTTCAACAGTCATACGGTGTATATCTAGGCCGAGAGAGAAGACATACAGGGGTTTGTTGGAGTGGATGTTTCGGATGTTCAGTTTGGATACCCAGAGTGTTCTATCGGGTTAGAGCAAGAGTAAGTCGTCTGCGCAGACTTTTTTATGGAGAGTGGTTCCTATTAACGCGACATCGGCATGGAGGAGCTATGTTGGTACGTTGTAGAGCGGGTGGCCGCTCATGTTGCCGGGTAGATTGGTACGTGTACCTCCATCGGTGTCGGAGGTTCGTGATGTCGGGTAGATATTATGGATGAGGGGAGGACAGATCGCAACAATGCGATGATGAAGGTGGCGAGGACCCCGAGACAGGCGACATGAGGTTGGCGGTGGCGGCGAGAGCGGGGCGAGGAGGCACCATGGAGGCGCGGGGTGGCCGACGAGGGGAGGAGGTGGAGCACATAGTTGACTTGATGGAGGAGGAGGACCGTGCGGATGAGGAAGTCCCGATGGCGAACGCTTCGGACGAGGAAGACAATACTCTGAGGTGCTGTCCCCTGGTCGTGGACTAATTATAATTTTGAAGACCTAACAATGCATGAAGGGAACAGAGATGCATGGGAGTATCATGAGAACGAGGTCGCGCAGGGGGCCGTATATAAAGACAAGGAGGCTGTGATGGATGCGGTGAAGTACTGGTCAATGTCTCTTCGGCGGCAATTCAGGGTAGTGAAGTCCAGTAAAAAAGACTACGACGTGAAGTTCGTAGTTGACTCGTGCCCATGGCGGGTGCATGCATATAAGGGGAAGTGGAGGGACTACTGGAAATGTTCCAGTTTGTTTTATTTGCTTTCTAACCATGAATTTGCTTTGTAACCACGCAGGCACAGGCGACGATGGCGCGAGTTGGGCGTGCTGCTGAGGCTACTCCCGAGCTGCTAGACCAGGAGATGGACTTGACCCACCGGTCTAGGTTGTCCGCAGAGGGCCGACGGTTTGGGGACATCATGGTCTCGGTGTCAAGGAGTTTCTTCGGATCGACCCGCGCTGGGTTCCACAGTAAGCTGGCGACTTTTCCTACTCTTTTGCTTACCTATTAATGGAATTTTAATGACGCTACACATTACGTGCGAGTTCTGAGTGCCGGCTTACTTCGCTTCACGGATGGTGGAGCAGACGACGTGGAGGCCCCAAGACGCCTCGGGGTTCTCAGACGACCGGTCCCTCCCGATCGCTTCAGGACCGGTGGAGACCGGAGACACACACGTTCCACCTACCCTGCGGAGAGATGGCTCCCACGCTGCAGGACGTGTCGTACCTCCTAGGGCTCCCTGCGGTGCCGTGCGGTTGCTGCCATGACGCCTCGCCAGCGTGGCTTGCGCTGAGAGGCGCTTCGCCCAGTGCAACGACACCCCTGCCCCCGTCGTGGCCTGAGGCGGATCGCAAGGTGTCCGTAGCGTGGTCGCTCCAGCCACGTTAGTACCTCGCTCATTGTAACTTAACGGATACGCCCGAGTCACGACAATATTGTACCGAATGCTGCAGGCTGAGCATCTCCACCCGGAGGCCGACGCGGAGGACCTGGCACGCGGCCTGGAGGCGTACCTGCTGTTCGTGTTCGGTTGGTACCTGTTCCCGTCCTCGCACGGGGACACGGTGGACCGGCACCTGATCGAGTTCGCCCGGTTTATCGCCGACACCCCGGCGGAGCAGGTAACACATTTCGTTTAAATCTCTTATGACAGATATGTCTAACTTTGCCATTGCAAACAGATGGTGCGATGGTCGTGGGGCTCTGCCGTGCTCGCTGGCTTGTACAGGGTCTTTGCAGGTCGTCTCCGGTAGGAACAGAATCGCTCTTGACGGGTCAAGGTTTACTATCTGCAATTGTGGTCCCGGAGCACTTCTCCGCCGTCAGCGAGCCGTTGTCAACCGGTCTCCGTACTCACGAGCTGTACCACCAGAAGAAGAAGAGATCGACCGCCCACTATGGGCTGTCTTGGGGGTTCAATGATGTATGCCCCTTGTATCTAACCCCATACTTTGGACACTTTAATAACATGCACTACTTTTTTCCCGCAGCGGGTGTACGCCCACCTGCAGGTTAAGAAGGTGTACCTGGAGTTCGTTCGGGAGTTTGACAGGCTGCATGACGAGGACGTGCGGTGGACAACGTATAGCCCACGCGAGGTCCACGTCCGAGCACCTCACGAGCTGTCAGAGCTTTGCTGGCGTGACCATCAGCTCTGGCTCACCCGTAAGGCCCTCATCTTCGACCTGTTCGTCGAGGAGTACTCGCCGCACTGAGTGCTGCGGCAGTTCGGCCTCTTCTAGAGTTTCCCCCTGCCGACTACTCACACTGTCTCACGTGCCGCGCACAAGTAGGTGTCCTGAGCACAATACTTACTATTCCCGCGGAATGCATGTTGTATGTAAATTGTCGTTTTTGCATTGCAGGATGACTCGGTCGGGGCATCCACAGGGCACTCCATTCGCTCATCGCATGGCACCGTGGGAGTTGCAGTGGGGAGAGGCGGCGGCGGACACGGTGGACGAGACCCGGCCGTACGACCCTGCCACATACGACGATTACATGGAGTGGTTCGCGCCGCGGACTCGGCTCACGGTTGGGTACACACCACCAGAGTATGCCGCAGCTCCGGCATCGGTGTCGGAGACGTACCCTTCAGACATGTCCCAGAGGGAGAACTACGCGGTAAGGGTCACCCCCGTCACCCTACACGTATGTTTTTATGTAAATTACCTCATATCGAGCTGGCATTACTTGCAGGCACGTCTTGCAGGGCAGATGTACGGGGAGGTGGAGTCCGTGATAGCGGGCCTCGACGCGGACGTCACGCTCACCCCCGTTCAGCAGCGGGAGCTTTTTCCTCGGCTCACCATGCGGTTATTCTTGGTGTGCGGCCTCTTCGACTGCGGGGGCGGGGGCCGAGACGTGGTGCGCGGCGCAGCACGTCCCCGTCAGCCAGCACCTCCCCCGCCTAGTGGAGCCGTGCCCACACCTCGCCCAGCCAGTCGGCCCGCAGTGCCCGACGTCACCGAGTACGAGCCCTCGTGTCCTCCCGCACAGACGCAGTGGACACCGTGGGGTCACGAGGGCCAGCCTTCGAGTTTCGCACAGCCGCAGTGGCCAGCGTGGGGTGACGCGGGCCAGTCTTCGTCTCATGCCGCAGCAGGGCCCCACGGTGCTTACGGCTACTCGGGCTACGACGACGTTGACGCCGTGGATGCTTTCGACGTGGAGCAGTTCATGTCCACTGAGTACCTCGGCCCACCACCCCAGCAGACACCCGAGTCGCCGACAGACTACACTACCCCTGTGCCGCAGCCGCAGGGCCGGGGTAGGAGGGTCGTCCGTCCGCCGTCGCCACTCACGTACCCCACCGGGCAGATCAGGAGGCGTCGTCGTGACTGACTTATTGCACAGTTGTACGCTTGTAATTTATTTATCTTCACCACCATGTTGTCTAACTATCTGAACTAAGTGCTTGCATTTGCGTAGGTTTACTTTTCTTAGCCATGTCGATGCAGACCATTTACTTATTTTCGAACTTCGCGTCGAGCAACGCCCGGCCAACTCAACAATAGATAGGTGGTACCTCGACTTATTTTCGCAACTTCGTGCCGCGAGCGAGAGCGAAGGTTATAAAGGGTAAATATCGCCTGGGTATGGGGCGATCGCTCGATACTGGGTAAAAATAGCATGCTGTGAAAATGTCAGGAGGCACACTGCCCGATGGTAAATATCGCCCTGGAATGGGGCGATCGCCCTGATATTGGCATTGACGCTGCAGTTCTGTGGAGTAACCCCTCACCACCACTATCAGGGCACAATGTCGTTCTACCGTCGCCTCTTCAGCAAGCAGAAGTCATCCCGCCTCGAATATCCGGATGCCAGTAGCGTCGACGCCCCAGTTCTGCCGGAGTTGCCCCGACCCAAATGCGACTGCAACCTACCGGCCAAGATGATGCAATCTACCCATGGAGACACGGCCACGCTCCTCTCATCAAGCAGTTCGCACCTACAAGGTAAACCTCATGGTGTCCACACAATGAGGTAACACTACCATCTCATGCTTCGTTCTTTCTTTTCTCAAAGACAAGGACCGGTGTTGCTTCTTCCAATGGATCGACGGGCGAACGACGCGACTCACGAATTTCTACAACCGCCACGACGCCAAACCCGCTTGCCGAGAACTTCACCCGGGAGAGGCCGCCAGATATGTCCTTTTTAGATCCACGAGCTTAGGGCGGTGTGCAAGGGGCCAACCAATCGGTGAGTTTCATGCGACATACTCATGTTAAACTCACAAAGTAGTAGTTCTAAACCAGTTCATCGCACACGTGAGTTCAAAAGGACACTTGCGAATTCGCTCAAGTCAAAGGAGAAACCTCCTCCGGGGCACCCGTAAGCCCGACGCTTTGCGAACATGGCTGCGCAGCGGTGGTTGATACCGCCATGATGATCTAGCGGACCGGAGATTCTACCGGTGCCCCTTGGCCGAGGATGAATGGTGCGGCTACTTCAACTGGGTGGACCCGGAGACGTACCACCCACATCTCATGCTTCCAGCAGGGATAACTAGGGGAGCAACCCTCCGTGGTGCCACTACCGCCCGTAAAAGCTGACCCGAGTGCGCCTACGGTGTTATTCAACGATCGAAGCGGGCATACTGCATTGATCGCAGCAGCACGCTTCGGTTGTCCAAGGATAAGCCCAACACACACCTCCTGCACCATATAGTGGAGTGCGAGCCGAAACAGAGCAGGCGTCTCCGCATGTCTCCGCCAACAGCCAACACAACAGAGGTGCACGAGGGTTCCTCCTCCTCTCGAAGAAGAAGGGACAAGGAGAAGCAGCCGGCCGAGGTCCGCACCACGCAACAAGTCCTTGACGCGTTGCGCAGACCAACCGGGAACCCGGGTGGTATTAACATAGGGGACGCCGGGAATCGGGATGACATGGCCATATGGGAGGGCAGAAATCCACATAAAAAAGACCAAAAAATTAAATCTTACACACCCGAGACGTACGGCATAGGCCACCCAATGGGCGACAGCTGGGAGCACTGCGGATCCCCATGGAGTTCTTTCATAGTAGAGACTGAGTGGTGTCCGAGGACAAATCGCAAAATTTACACGGGACAGGTAATATGCAGAAAATGTTGGACATCATTCTGGCTGTACCCAGATAGGCTGAACGATCATTTGTTCTACCATGACGAACATTGCTTTCGTTAGTTAGTTCGTCAAGCAATTTCGTCACCGTTGTAATGCCCTTCTAATATAATCTAATCTACTGCTTATTTTATCATCTGAACTTTCACTGTATGTGCCCTTCAAATTTTCTAACGTAGTTTGTTTCATTTTTCATTCGGTTCAAACTTGTCGGCCAAATATTTTATCAAGATAGTTGTATTGTTTGAATTTTAAAAAATTCCTCACTTCTTCAAATCATTTGAAATTTTTATGGTAATATCACTGCTTTATCAGGAACCTCCATAAAAAATTTCAAAATATTTCGACGCCGTAACTTTTGTGGTTTCATGTCCGCGAGTGCCTTTTTCGATTTTTGTAACTTCCTACCGGGGCAACGTCTGGCTATCTCGCCCATACGTGATGTGGTAGCCGCGTTATGAGGGTCGCCTTGATTTTTCCCGTATTTTTGGGTCGATCCGCTTATTCCGCTGGCCCACGAAAACCCTAAGTGGCCACGATTTACGTGGTTTCATGGCATGGGTGCCTTTTCCGATTTTCGCAACTTCTGCCGGCAATGTCCGCTATCTCGCCCATACGTAAGTAGTAGCACGCGTACGTAGGTCCTCTTGATTTTTCTCGTATTTTTGGATCGATCCACTGTCCCGCTGAGGTTGCGAAACCCTTAAGTAGCCACGATTTCCACTTTCCTGGCGCGAGTGCCTTTTCGGTTTTGCAACTTCGACGGGGCAACGTCCGCCATCTCGCCCGTATGTAAGTGGTAGCCCGCGTTGCGTGGTCGCCTGTGATTTTTCTCGATTTTTTCGCCTCAGATTCGGCGGACCATACGAGCCTCACGAAAATCCCTAAGTGGGATGCGATCACTAACAAAGGAAAATAATTTTTCCGTGTCTTGAACAACAAGAAGTTTTTTATTTCGTAATTGTTCCTGTTCAATGCAACAATTTTTGTACAAACAATTTATGAAAAAAATTGCCAAAAAAAATTTGCTATAGTGCCCAATCGCCCGTGCTAGGGCGAATTGTGTATTTTTAATATTTCACTGCTGCCGTTAGAAGTGGAATTGCGCCGTTAGCAGGCACCAATCGCCCAAAGAAGGCGATCGCCTGCATCAGGCGACAGGCGGTAGATCTGCAATTTTTTAGCGCAGGCGATTAGTTTTAAAATAAATATTAAATAAAAAAAATTCGAAGCCTGGAAGCTTGTACGGTGGCGGTGGCCCCCCGAACTAGTCCCACACTATGAGGAATTTTTTTAATAATATATTTATTTAAAAAAATACAGAAATAATATACTGTTTAAAAGTTTTATGGAACTATCATGTTGCCACCATTTAGAACAACGACAATGCCTTTGTCACCATTCCAAATAGTGACAGAAGTTTGTCGCCGTTCTAAATGACAACAAAGACCTATTCCATTGGCAACACGCTTTTATCATCAATTGAAATGGTGATAGAGAGATAATTTTTTGTTTTTTAGTTGTAATTTGCAAGAAAATATTTACGGGATAGGAGATTTATTTGTGTAAGAGGCAACATGTTGTCAAATCAAACTGACAAACCAATGGACAGTATGTTGTCACTTCACTCTGAGAAAGCAGGGATAGCGTATTGTCAAATTAGGCTGACAAAGCAATGGACAGTGTGTTGTCACTTTGCTCTAAAAGAGCAGAAACAGCGTGTGTTGTCAGGCAAATACAATAAGTTGACATAGAAATCCAATAATTGAGTATAATAATTCGACATACAAATGCAATTATTCAAAACAATAAAATATGTACAACAGTCAAATTTCATACGCTAGTTTTACACATAGAAGCATACAACAATTTTATATACAAACTGCATTACACCCAAAGCACCTGTCATGATTTCTACATCGTTGGGCAATTCTTGAAATTGTGGCATGTTTCCTTATAAAGCAAACATTTCTTGACTCGATGCCCACATTCTGTTACGTCCATGTCATCCCTGATAAGCCTTGTCTGTCGATGCCTAACGCCCTTTAGCCTCCCCATATCGGAAACCCACCTTGTATCCGAACTATGATGCTTCGTGAACGAACTGACCACACGAAAACTATAACTTTCTCCACTCCAAGTGGCTGCCACCGCTTCCTTCATGATGTATTCTGATATAAATACACCTAGTGACGAATACTCATACCAGGATACCCCCGGCAGGCCGGAACACCAAATGGGCCGTCTTAGGCCCACTCGCCAAAGGCCTCGTTGGTCACGGCGACCTCGACCCGATCAAGCCCACCAAGGGTGCTCCGACTGGCCTCGGTCGGCGCCCAAGAGTTCGACTTGGCCTCGTGTCGGGCCCCAACGAGCTCGACCAGTGACCTCCGCCACGTCGCGGCCGGCCTCAAGCCGTCACCGCCTGTGGACACGACAGCCATGTTTGGGGCGGTGGCTCCTTCCCAACGTGGCCAGGAGGCCGCCAAAGTCAAGCACCAGTCCCTTCACCCCGTCATGCACAAGGAGAGACGCTCCCTCCCGAGGCGACACGAACACACAACAGAACGGCGTCAACACCTAACAAAGACAGAGGGCAGTCGCGCCTTCCCGATGGAACGCCGCTCGCTGTGTCTACCAACCCAGGCATGAGATGAATAGGAACCTGTCAGTCACCAGGACCGAAGACCAGACTCCAAGACGTAGGGCACCCCATCCTTTTTTCTCTAAATTCCCGTGTAACCTGCCCCCTCCGCCTATATAAAGGGAGGCAGGACCCTCAGGGAAGAGGGCAGCTCATATAAGCGTAAACAAGTAGACCAGGCAGCTTTGACAAGCAACGTAACTCTTACTCCCACCCGGACAAGCGCTCAAGGCCAGGCCATAGCCCTCGCTTGTAAGACCACGCTGTCCTTTGCGCCCGAATCAATACATAACCACCACACGAACTGGAAGTAGGGACGTTTAGCCCGAACCAGTATACATCTTGGCTCCCTGGGTCTAACTATTCAAGGAGAGGGAACGCGCAGCCCCTTAACTTACAAATTTACTTACCGGTATACGAAACACCGACACCTAGGTTCATACGCACTGTTGAGTAGACGGCCCTAACATGTGCGCATGGCATGTGTAACAGACGGGGTTTATTGTATGTACATGAATATGTTTGCCTCCGAATAATGCACCCCTGAACAACTATTCTTCTATTTGTCCCACGGTCGGCTTTGTCTCTACACAATACCTCAAAAAGAAGCTCCCTCATCCCCATCTTTACTGATCTATGCATCTCACCCTTGTTGCCTTTCTGTTCCATGTATGTAGTGATCATCTCGAAGTATTTGACAACAGGATCATTCATGTAGACTAATGTCCTGGCATGTTGATCAACAAAGTGCTTAGTAATCCTACGACGATCGCCCTCTATTATAGCAACCAGGAGAAGGAGCCTCAGACCCCGAATGACCCAGTTGTACACTTCAGCCAAGTTTGTCGTCATGACCCCATACATAGCACTGTTGGTGTAATAAAGCAGAGACCACTTCTCCCTAAGTTCATGTTCTATCCACTCGAAGAAGCTTTTGGTGTCCTGTCCGTTCCTCCGAAAGCAAATGCAGAGGGTTCGTAGGTAACTCTTCAAGCACAACAAGAGACTCTCCTATGGCAGGCGTTGCCTTCTCTATTGTATGCCTCGCTATCAACTCTTTCAACTTCTTCCATAGTACTTTGAACTTTCTCTATTGGTTCTGATTGCACGGCCTCTTGAATAGCTTTGTAAACTCTTTATTCCTAAACTGCTTATAGAAATTAGCACTCATGTGGCGCTTGTACCACATACTTTGCAAATCAGGCTATGCATATGGCTCATCTAGCCCTTGCTGCAACTGCATGATCGTCTTCAACAACTTGAAATGCCAATCGTGTATGGTGAACACTCTAGGCCACTCACCGACGATGCCGGCTTTAACGTTCCTCAGAAACCAGAGTCAGCTAGCGGTGTTCTCACCCTCCACAAATGCTAGCCCTACGGGAAGAATCTGATTGTTGTCATCCACTCCTGTGGCAATCAAAATCTGACCCTTATATTTCCCAGTTAGAAATATTCTATCCACACAAAGCAACAGACGGTAATGCTTGAAGGCATTGATACATCCACCGAAAAGCAAAGAATGCGTGCTTCAGTACCATCTTCCTAACAAATCGTTGCGAATGCTGCTCATAAATATCGACATAAGTCTCAGCATTTCTTTCCTTGATCACTTGAAGCATACCTGACAAGTTCTGATAAGAGTCTTCATAAGTTTCGAACCTTGCTTACAAGGTCTTCTGCTTTGCTATTTATGCCTTTGCATAGCTAATGGTGTACTAAAACCTCCGCTCTATTGTAAGTATGATAGCACGTGGCTCCAAATTCAGATTGCCAATAATCTCCCCATACATTGCATTCACAACAAAGTCTGAAGAGATATTTCTATGCAATCAATTGCATACTCTATCAGCATGTATGTATGTGAGACGATTATAGAACACTTCCAAATGGTGTCCTATTTAGCTTTATAGCATGGACATGCCATGGGCAACCGTCCACCTCGCATCTTACATTATAAACTTGGGGATCTGACTTGACAACCTTAATGATTCTTTGCAGCGACATAGTCAATGCTGTTACTACTTCCTATATCTCCCACTTACTCTTGTAAATGGCTCCTTGCCTCACTTTTGATCATATTCCCATGCAACGTCTTCAGCCTCGTTGACCACAAGCCTATCGAATTGGTACTCCTCAAACTCCGCAAGAAATTGCTCTTCATCACCTTCTTCATTAGATGAAGCCTCATAGTCACGGCTCTCAGCCTCCATCGCTTCTACCAGCACTTCAATCTGTTCTCCCTTGTCTTCCACACCCATCGGCTCTTGCATCTCCAGCAATGCAATATCAACTTCCTCGCCTTGCGCTCTGTCTTGACCCAAACTCACATCCTGCTTTGCTAAGCATTCTGTACTTTAGCTGCTCTCCATAACTTTCTCCGATTCAACTGCAATAATCTCCTCTTATGTCACATGGCGGCGTCAACTTTCTAAAATGTTTGAGCCAACAACACTAATGGTTATCATTTCTCATTCACTAATCTTACATATGAGCTCCACGATTTTGGCTCCCTCAGTTCTACTAACTTCCAGTAGGTGCAGTCTCGTCTTTGACAACCTACCCGATGCAATTTCAGATTATGAAACTCATGGTCAACAAAAGAACAGGTGATACAACCATCTCATTACCGTGCCCCTAGACGCTCCCCTGCGCGTGACAAGCTAGCCACCACATTTGAAAATGGGTCTAGTTCCACCCTTTGTGCATCTATCTATGGAACCACTTCTCCATAGTGTATTTTAAATTGTATTCATTCATCCATTCTTGTCAAGCATTTCATCAAGTTATTATTACGCGCACAATATCACAACATCTTGTCTACTCTACACTACATGAAATAAGTATTGCAAATATTCATAAATTTAATTTCTGAGCTATATATTATCGCACATACTTTTTACAATTTCTTATGTCCAATCTGATCCATTCTACACATTTGAAATACTACTACAAATCTTAAAATACCTATATAACTACATAACTATTACTACTCTATACAGCTAGAAACAAAAATTATACTTGCGACATTAACGACGACTTCTTCCTCCTCCCCTTCCTCCAACTCCTTCTCTTTCTCCCCTTCATCCGGCTCTTTTTCCTCCTCCTTCCCCTCCCTTTTCTCCCTTTTTTTCTTCTCCTCCTTTCTTTTTCTCTCTCGACCAGTAGATGTGAGCAAAAATGAGGCCGTTCTGGCTAACAGTGCCTTCTTGGCCAGCTTTTAGTCCCTCTGTTGTCATTTCAAACGATGACAGGGTCCTATCACCATTTCAAATAATGACATGCCTTTGTAGCCATTAGCGAAAGACCCTTGTCGCCGTTTGGAATGGCGACATAGGCATTGTCGCCATTCCAAATGACGATAGTATAGTAGTTTTTCTGTAAAATTTTAAATATATATATATATATAATTAAAAAATCCACCACTAGCGGCGTGTTGGGAATATTTTTCTCTCAATTTTTGTAAGTTTAGTCTCTAATTAAATGAAATTATAAATCTAATCCCTTCTTGATAACAAAAGGATCAAAAGATGATACGTATCACCTATCATAGTGTGGGACTGCAGTAAGTCTACGTACCGTGGTATAAAAGCATAATAAATATCTACTACAGTACAAGAGCATGGTAGGAATATATCATGGCCGAGAGTACACCAGATTTACAATTTCGTTCAAAATAAACTTGAAAAAAAATTGGGCAGGAAAAACGGGGTGGTTGGTGTGCGGTAGTTTCACCACGCAATCAGGAACAATCTGGTCCAAGCAGCCGCGGCCGCAAGGAAGGACGAAAGAGACGCGTCTTAAAAGGCACGGAGAAAAGAAAGCGAAAGACGAGTGAAACAGAGAGCGTGCGTGCCCTCCCGAACTAAACACCAACGGCTCGCAAGAATCTGCACCCCGTTATCATCTTGCGCACGCTCCGGCGACGCTGCACCGGATTTTGGGCTGCGGGATCGGGGGAGAGCGAGGGGTCTGGAGGAGGAGGAGGAGATGGGTTCCGGATCTTTCCTCAAGGTGTTGGCCAACAACTTCGACATCCTCGCAGGGTACGGGGTTCTTTCGCCTTGTCTCTTCTTGCTCCGATTTCATCCTCCCCCGGCGATTCATTGACTGATTAATTGATTGATTGGTTGGGGAGGGGTTGTCACGGTGATTCTTGATAGGATTCGTTACTGATATCGTGCGAACTTCGGCTTATTTAACCCGGTAGCTGTGCCGGGGCTCATGGGGAAAGTGTGCGAGAATCTTGGGGGTGGTCGCTTGGTTGTAGGCTGCTAGGTCGTGGTAGGCGGACGCGTTTGGGTCCTTTGGGATCCTGCTGGCGCTGGAAACATCTTACATCGAAAACCCTAATGTCATAGTTTGGATTGCTTTCCTTTTATTCATGCTTCTTTTGAGAACATCAAATATCTTGGTATGTTTGCATCGTTTGGAACAGTCGCATGACTGATGCTTCCATAGAGCGCGCCAATCATGTGGTGCTGACTGCTGACAGCAATTTGTGTTGCGCAACTCCTCCTCTTGCTGACCTACATACCCCAGTACTGCGGGAATAATGTAAACAGAGTTATCGAATGTTGTGTCCAATCCTCAAATGAGCATTTATATGTTCAGTTCGAACATTGTCACGCCTACAAGAGAAAAAATGCTGCAGAGGTATTTGAAGAGAGTAGTTAATTTTCAAGATGAGAGTTTGAATTCACATTCTGCAAACTCAGTTGCATTGAACTGTTGGATCTGCTGTCACGTGAACTGCTAAAGTCTTGTGAAATAACAACATTTGTAATCATTATAGCTCTCTGAATTGTCATGTGCTGTATGGACAATGGGACTAACTATTAGAAATAAAAAGATTCCTCTTATAAATGATAATGCCGTGTTATCATGTATTTTCCAGGAGATAGAGCTAACTCTATGTGATGTCTCTTAGCTGCATGACTGGGACAATTTTCCAAATGCTTCCAATTTGAAATTCTAAATTTGAATACTTCTGATCCTAATTTTCCTTTTTTTTCTTTTGCAGGCCAGTAGTTTCACTTGCTTATCCCCTGTAAGTATTACCTTTATCCTAAATATGATGCTTAACCTACCTTGTTTCTTCCTCTTGATACAACTGTTCTACTATCATTATAATTCTCATCATTTTCTCTTTTGCCACCTTTTGCAGATATGCCTCTGTGAGAGCGATAGAAACAAAATCTCCAGTAGATGATCAGCAATGGCTCACTTACTGGGTGTTGTACTCTTTTATCACTTTGTTTGAGCTTACTTTTGCTCCAATAATTGAATGGTAAATTGTGCTTTTCTAGCTCTTTAAATATGCATATGCTTTTTTTTTTTTAAATAATGTTTAGCCTTTAATATCTCTCAAAACGTTAAGTCTTGGTGAGCTTTCCTAGTAGTTTCTAGCAGTGAGGAGCTGATACAAAATTGGCCCTGGTCCAATGTGTTCCTTTTTATGCTTTTATTATTTTTCTTCTGATCTTTATTGTTTGTTGCAACATTAATGGAGATACCTAATAGAACTATGTTTGATGCACCAAGATGCGAATAAACCTATGCTTACTTGAGATTGTTGTTTTCAGGCTTCCTTTCTGGTCTTATGCAAAGCTGTTCTTCAATTGCTGGCTAGTCTTACCTTGCTTCAATGGTGCTGCTTATGTTTACCAGCATTTTGTGCGGCCAATGCTTGTGAATCGCCAAATAGTAAACTTCTGGTATGTCCCAAGAAAGGGTAACTTAAGTAAACCTGATGATGTACTGTCAGCTGCAGAGAGGTATATTGAGCAAAATGGAACAGAAGCATTTGAGAAGCTAATTAGCAAGGTATTCTTGTTCTCAACTAAAATAATTGCAAATACATTTTTTTGTAACGTAGTATTCTCTTAGTTCCTAACATCATGCCTCTGACCAAGGATTAAAAAAAATCTGCGGTGACCGGCAAAAAATATCAGTCTGAAAAAGTTCTGAATTTAAAATATGAACTGATGAACAGTAATTCCTGGTGGTAACCGGCCAAATTCAAATTTTGAGTTTGGGTTGGATACTTAAAATTGTCCGGTAGAAATCCGGTTACTGCTGGTAACCAGTACCAGCTATGGTCTGGTATTTTCCGTATTGCCGGGTTACAAATGTTGCTTCTAGCTGATGCTGTTGCTATATCACTGCTTATGTTATTTGTGTAATATATGCCACTTATTTACATGCAAGTCTGAGCAGAAGTTTTATGAATCAAGCAATCCTTACTGGACTAGCATAATCGGCTGATTGATCCATTCTTCTGTGTAAGCTTGCATTGGTGCCCAATGATCCACTCTTCTGTGGATGCTTGTGTTAGTATTGTGATATCCACGCAGTTTCTTTCCGTCAGTGTGTACAATTGCTACCAAATACAGAAATTTTACTTCTCCACGTGCTTTGTATGTAGTATATCTCCTCTACGCATTGTACATTTACCTCCTTTTTTTTTAACTAGTACCACTTATTAACTCTTCTTTCAGTCTACAAGGACTTCAAACTCTAGGAGCACAAGGCGGTCGATCTTGGAGGAGGTGGAAACTGAAAACATAGCCAAGGCTGAAAGAGAATCATGGGGTGAAAATCCATTCTACGATAAAAATTATCGATGCTAAAATGACCTATTCTTTTTGGTCATCCACTCCGAAGGTTAGCCTAATATGTATCTGCAAGCTGACTGTTAAGGCCGATTTAGTAACTGTATTTGTGTTATGACTTATGATTTAGAATCGTGGAGGTTCTTGCTTACAAAGCTGCAACTGTACTTGTGATGCAGCCTTCTTGGATCTGCCTGAGGAAGAGCTTTCCACGTATCTGACGAGACTGTACTTCGGTGCGTCTACTAAATTAATATTCAGTCCCAGAACGATTGTGCATTGACTGAATTTGTGTAAATCGTTGCTAAGGCCGAGAATTTCTTTGAGTTCTAAATGATGATGGTGTCTTGCATGTTAATGACAACTTTAGCTTGGCAAGAGACTTGATTTGCGGTTGATATTTCGTTATTGGAAAAAGGTGCAGTACTGAGAAGTGGTCATGTGAATGGCCAGATAAATATGCTGTATTGGTTGCCAGTTGCCACAGCGATGGGAAGGCCAAGGAGCGGTTGATGCCTCCTGGTTCCTGCATCATTCTACTCTGCTTATCAGACATTGCCTGCCTAGAACGTAGGATTTTGTATGAACAGAGCAATTTCTTCAATACTCTTGCAAAATCCTTTGTTTCGAACATATTTTAAAGGAATTTTTTAAAGAATACATTTTAAAATAATTTTACAAAAATAATATCTCAAAAATATACCTTTGTAAATGGCAACAAAGCTTATGTTGCTAAATAAATTAGCGAAAGTCTTTTTGTTGCCAAATGAATTGTTCATTTGGCAACAGAAGCCTTAGCCCATTGACCAAATAAATTCGTGACAAAAGAATCTGTTGGTTAATTCAATTAATGACACAATAGACATATATCATCATTTTCATTTGGCGATGGAGTTTCTATCAGTATATTTTATAATTTTTTAGGGTATTATTTTTGTAAAATTATTTTAAAAATATATTATTTAAAAAAAATGATTTTAAAGGCTCTTGCTGCCGTAGAGGATTTCAAATGCATAAATCCTTTTTCTGCTTCTTACAATTAAAAACTCTACGTATGTAGGATTTCAATGTGCCCGAACGTTATAAAAGTTTGTACCGTGCGTCTGGTACCAGAGCGTACAGTTTGGGAGGGTAAGTATAATAGTAAAGCTTACTATTAATTAATAGTAAGTTAAAGTCAGCTTGAATAATAATTGTTTCTAAATGTTATCTTTAGATATTGTGTAATAACTACCTTTTTTCTCTTATATAAATAATGTGCCTATACTTTCGTGTAAAATTGATTACTAAATAAGAACAACCCTCTTCTTTCTTCTTTTTTTTTTACTTTTCCGCATAAATCAAAACTGATGTATACATACTAAGAGTCAGTTGAAATGACTTTATTATACATGTCCTAAGATTAGGTTGACCGTAATCATGATTTTGGTTTAAGGACATTGCATAGTCACCTGCATTTGCTACAACTCACTATGGACCATAAAATATGATTTGAGGGACTTGGAGCGATTAAAAATTTCTGATCTACCATCTTTTTTTCTTCCTACCCATGGTGTGAAAATGGGTGGGGCCTATATGTCAAAGGCACAACGCTTTTCTTCCTCTTCGTGAAAGGGCGAGGACAGGTGTCGGGAGTTGTGCAAAACCAAAGAGCATAGGTCATTTTACTCCGTTCAGCCGACAAAAATCAAAATTTTAATGGCCAAACAGTGTTCTAGTCTTCTAACAAACGTACGTGGTTTAGCCGAATAACGATCAGAGTTCCAAATTTCTTTTCGGTTTATATCTCGCTCCCCACTGAAATCTAAAATATTAGTGAAATCTCATTATTTCGGATAAAATCTGAACGAAATTCAAATCCAAAATTTTTGCACTGAATTTCAAGCAAAATATCTGAAATTTCAGACAAAATTGTCAAAATTTTGGTAAATTTCAACTGAACAAACAATGGTTCAAACAATGTCAAAAACTTTTGAAATTTTTTATGAAGGTTACTAACACATCAATGATGTTCCCATAAAACTTTCAAATAATTATCATGTCTGTGGAATTTTAAAAAATTTAAACATTGCTACTGTCCTGATAAAACGCTGACCGACAAGTTTGAACTGAATGAAAAATGGTTCAAACCACGTTAGAAAATTTTGAATTTTTTTGTGCATGGTTATGACACATTACTAATGTTCTCATAAAATTTTAAGATGATGTTCAAGCTTTATGAATTTTTAAAATTTGAACAGTGCTACTGCCCTGTTAAAAAGCTTATCGGCAAACTTGAACAAAATGAAAAATAGTTCAAACCATGTTAGAAAATTTTGAAATTTGTTTGGATGGTCCTGATGTAAAATTAATGTTTATATAAAATTTTTAGATGGTGATAATTCTTAAAAAATTTAAAAAATTCTAACAGTGCTATGTCCTAATAAAAGCCTGATGATCAATACATAGATTTGCTTTAACATTTAAAAAAGGTTTAAAATTTTCAAAAATTTACAGAAGGGTGTTAAGAAAATGCTTAAGATCACATAAAAAGTTTGAATCATGATCACACTTTAGTGAATTTATAAAATTCTTACAAGGCAAAGTACCATTTATGTTCTTTCTCTTTTTGATTTTTGAAATATAATATAACAAATGAAATTCAATGCTTACATAGATTTGATTAGCTAAAAAATTTATTTTTTAAAAAATTTATATAATGGTACTGAGGTAATTCTTAATCTCTCATAAAAATTTTAGATCATGATCACACTCGAGAAAATTTATAAAATTCGACAAGGTTACTGATCTAATCATGTTTATTCTATTTTTGATTTTTTTAAAGACAACAAATGAAGTTAAATTATTTTGAAATTTTAATGTATGATCCTAAACTACTACCTATAATAAGATAAAATTTTTAGATCATTATAAAGCTTATAAAATTTTATAAAAATCTGATAGCTTTTCTGCCAAAATTTTAAAATGTCTCAAAAATTTAGTTTTCAACAAATTTTCATAGAATATGACTTTATTAATGGTTATTAGACCAAATCTGGCCCTGAAAGTTCAAAAACCGACCAAAATCATGAAATTTTGATGAAATTTGGTAAATTTTCACAAAAAAATTGAAGTTACTGTAGCAATTTCATTTTTTTTATCCGGTGGTAGTTTAGGTTTCATGGTGGCCCGAAATTCGGCAAAATTTGTATCCATGATAATGATATTGCTGAGTGTTCAAGTAAATGCTATCCAAGTCTAGTTGAATTTCGAAGGGACATGCTTGTAATGGCATTAAGCAGGTACATATTTGAAATTTGGCATTCCAGCTTCTAAAATGCCACTCTCCTATATGAATAAGTAGTTCTTCTATGCATCACAACATTCAAAATCTCATCGAGATTTTGGAAATCTTTATCAAAATTTTAGATTTTGGCTAGAGTTGAGATTTCAAATCTCAGCAGAATAAAAAGTCAAAATTTTTCAAAATGCTATAATGATTTCGGTGAATTTTGGCAAGATTTCGGTTTTTTGGCTAATATGATCACAAATTTGACAGGTTTTCACATTTTTGGGCTAGATTTCACATCAATTTTTTAACGAATTGTAATGCTTGTTATAAGGAATACATGTGAGAAATTTGGAAAAAAATATATGCAAATTTTGTAACCCTAAACCTTCTCGTGAAATGTCACAGGATGGTGATTCAATTTAGAAGTCTTGATCATCATATATGTAGCTAACTTGTCGACCTAAACTCCTTAACTATGATCAATATAAGAAAAGATCATATCACAAATGGTTCTCATATCACACACGGTTCTAATAAAGAACCACTTATGATATGAGTCACATACGGTTCTAATAAGGAACCATCTATGATAAGCTCATATCACAAACTGGAATTTTATGTTTGTTCAAGAATGTCTTGTTTTGTACAACGGAAGCATCCATCTTTTGAGTCATTTCTTCGTAGTTTCCTTAGTTAGGTAGATTTTATGTGCTAATACTTAGTATTTTGCATTCAAACAGATAGAAAATGGTACATAAATGCTTGCATAATTTTTTATTTTTTCAATTTTTTAGCTTTGGAAAACCATTTCACATGGTTGAAAATCACCGAAATTTCGGTTTATGGTTCCTAAAAAATTCCATATTTGAAATTTAGTTTTTGAATTTTGGTTGAAATTGGCCACCCGAGATGTGATTCAAAGGCATAATTTGAAACATTAATACATCATCACCTAATATAAGTCACATAAATTTTAAAACAAATATAAGAGGAAGGAATCACTATTTACTATTTCATTTAACTAACTTTCAAAAATCATGTATATAAGTAGGGATGAAAATGGATTGAATAGTTTCCGACCGATCCAAATATTTTCGGATATAGATTCTGTCACATTGGATATTTGTCAGATAGTATCGGATTAGATACATATACTGATTTTTTTGTCGAATACGGATACGGATTCGGATAATTCAGATATTGATGGATCGGATATCCAGATATACATGTGGGATGGGCCAAGACTACTCCTTTGGCCCAAAAAGGTTTATTAAGTTTAGAATTGTTTTCTAATTTAATTAATCCATAAAGCAAATTTCAATTCTTAAAATTAGTAAACGAACTCCAAAAATTATTAAATTTTTTTGAGAAAGTTACAGAAACAAACTAACATTTGAAAAAATATTTTAAAAAATTTATCAGATTTTAAATTTTCTCAAAATTTCAAAAACTCATATTCTTAATAGAAAAGTATTTTAAATAAGCAACTAAAAATGCATAAAAAATTCATAAATACATAATTTATTATTATAAATATAATTCAACAAAGAATATAAATCTTGGGTTATTACATGTGTCGGCGTATTCCGACTAACAAGACCCCGTCAACGAACAGGGTTGACTACTCCCAGGATGGAAGGTATGGTTCAGTAGAGGGCGTCTTCGTGGCTGAAAACCCTAATGGCTCTCTACGATGGATCCCGGGGATTAGCAGATCAATGGACACGGTGATGTACCCAGGTTCGGGCCCCCAGCACGGAAAATAGCCCTATGTCCTGCTAAATCTTTGTTGAGGAAGTGTGGAGGCGATTACAATGGTTCTCCTGGTCTTGTGCCTCTCAAGAACACTCGACCTCTATGTCTCATATGTGCCCCCTCCTCCTCTATGCACCGAGGTGCCCTTATATAGATGGGCTGGCCCGGACAGGTGAGAAGATGACGCTATACTGATCTACGACTCATTAATTACACCTATCATTCGAGCCTTATCTCACTGATTCATGACTCATTTATTACGCCCGTCGCTGTAGCCTTGTCCTTCAGGCCCCATTTAATGCCGCAGTGTGGCTTCTCCCAGTCCGCCCGGGATATGACACTCCTGCGACGGGTTTGGTGAGAGGCATCAGAGGGATGGCCGTCGTCGTGTCGGTAGCAGCATGCTTCGCAATCAATGACCCTGACACGGCATGTCAGGGGAAAGAAACTTCGAGGTGAAGCCTTTTTCTTATTCCTTTGGTCGCCTCCGTGGCCTGACAAGGGGGGCCCAAACGCCCGCCCACTTGCTAGGCCGCCTCTTAAGCCGACGCCCGTGGCGAGGCATGATCACCCACCGCCGCCAGGCACCACACGAAGTCGCCGCCCGACGAAAGCGGTATCGCCCACCGCTCGCTAGGGGCCTCGCTGGCGGTAGGGCATGATCGCCCACCTGCCCGCTAGAGCACCACGCGGCCGCCTTCGCCCGAAAGGCGGCGATCGCCCACCGCCGCTAAGGGCCTTCGCCCGTGAGCGGCGGGATCACCCACCTACCCACCAGAGCACCACACGGGCTTACCGCCCGGTAAGTAGGGCATGATCGCCCACCTGCTCGTCAGGCCGCCAGGCGGGCAGGGCTTGATCGCCCACCTACCCGCCAGGCTGCCATGCTGGGCCAGGCCGCTTCTTGGGCCTGCAACTTCTGTGGCGGAGAGGGTACCCCGGTGCAAAGTACACCGACAACATGTAAGTGTTATATACTTTTTCTGGAGACATGATATTTAAATATTATTAAACTTTTAGTGTGTGTGTGTTTGCTTCTATTTGTATCTCTGAGCAAGAATTACCTTCATTTTGTATTTTGATCGACGTGTATGATAAAATAATCGTATGCATGTGATAAACTAAGTCTTATATAATTTTATTTGTGATATACTATCTAACTATTGTCTAAGTGAATGAAAATGCTTATATTTGTTCAATTTTCAATAATGTTTTAATCAAATCAACTAGTTATGTGTTTTTGTTGATTTTTTATGTACAATCTAAAGGATTATCATGTTTCGATAAATATTTGAAACCGTATGCGATTCGATTCGTTCCGTATATGTATTCGACATTATCCATATTTGTATTCGGATTATCCATATCCGTATCCATATCTGAGAAAAAATATAAAAACAAATATGATAGAGTTATTATCCGTCTGTATCCAATCTATTTTCACCACCTGGACAGACAATTTCGTTTCCTTGACATGCGAGTTAATTCTCCTACTCCAAAACGACGCACCATGCCCACAAAGACCCTCCACTACCAACAGATCCCTACCGTCCATTTGCCCCCTGCCCCTGAATTGTACCCTGTAGGGGTGAAAATGGGTGGATATTGCTCTTCTCGTATTCTAACCCATATATTTTTTTCCCGGATTCGAAACCAGATACGTCCTAGCCAGATACGGATATGGATTCGGGTCATTCGGATATGAATATATGACGGATTCGGATCGAAAATGGATAAAGATATACGGATAATGCACACATATATAGAGTAATATATATTGAATTAAAAACATACGAGTACATGACTATAGTAACAAATTATATATCAATAAAACTCAACAAACGTCGTAGAAAGAATATGCTACTTTAGGATCAATAGAACCAACTAATTGTTAATATAAATAGGCTGACATGGAAAAATATGATGAAAATGGGCTGGGCCTTGCTGATATCTGAATAGGAAAAATCCAAATATTCGAATATCCCCAATGCAGATCGTTAATTGCAACCGCGGCTATAAGAAGGGAGAGGCTAATCAATCGCCTCTACACTCAATTGATCAGCAACAAAAAAATCCCCTCCGACCTGACACCGCCATGAGCAACCAAAAGAGCCCCTCCGACGTCTCCTCCATTGGCTCCGCTGGGCCTCCGACGAAGGCTCCGCCACCGTCACCGGCTTCGCCTCTGACAAACCCTCTGCCTCCGCCACCTTCGAGACCCTTGCGGGAATGGCTGCGGCGCCACGCCGGTGCCATATCCATGAATCCACCGGCCGCCCATTACTTGTTGCATCTGCCTCCAGCTGCGTCGAGCAGCACCCCTCCGACCGCCTCCGCCTCAAGCGTCGTCGTCGGGCAGAAGCGTCCGCCGTCGGCGTCCTCCTCCTCCGACGATGATAGCTACGACTCGTCGAAGGGCTATCGTGACGGCTGGGAGCTAGAGAATGACTCCGATAGAGCTGGGTCGAGCGAGGATCCAGACGGTCGCAGCGATGACTCCAACTCCGACGACGACAAGTCGACTAATTAAGTAGTCTTTTTTAGTTAAACTTTTGTAATCTTTTATAGTTAAACTTTTGTATCTAGCAACAAGCTAGTTAAATTTTTGTATTCAGTAAGAAGCTTGTTCTTATATATATAATGCAATAATCTACTTCTTATATTAATCCATTAGTCTTTTGTAAGGCATGTTTGACGCATTTATTGTTTTCAATTGATCATCACAGACGGTTTGGGATAAAAATGTCTGTGATGATGAAAATATCACAGACTATTTTATCCACAAACCGTCTGTGAAGTTATACCTATCATTACAATCGGTTTGTCGATAAAACCGTCTGTAAACTTTTCGCTTTCATCACAGACGGTTTGTTGATGAAACCGTGTGTGATAACCAGACATCACAGACGGTTTCAGCTACAAACTGTCTGCAATGTGCCCAAAACACATCACAGACGATTTTAGTAAAAAAACCATCTGCGATGACATATCTAATATAGCCTTTTTTTAATCGTAGTGTCTCTTAGCTTCTTGAATAGCAATTAGCAAACACAAATATTTGAATTGTATTCTTTTTCATATTATCACATGACATTATATCAGAGCATGCATAGATTCTCGTCGAACATTCCCCACATATTGACCTCGTAAGTGTGTACGTGCGCCAGCAACAACTTTGTGAGAGGTGCTACTGTGTATTACTTTTTAAAAATTACTTATACGTTAAAACATAAATTAATTATAGAAAATAATTACTTATTTTTTCACATGTTTTAAAACTTATATAACTTATATCAGCTGCAGGTGCTCAGCGCCAGATAGCAGCAAGCACAGGCCTTTCAACCAACACAAGTACACAATCACTCGCTTCAGCAGTGCGCCAGTGCCACATACAATATATATATTACAACCCAAAACCGTAAGACCGGGAAGAGTCAAACGAATACACTAGAGGACAAGGCCATTACCCCACGGGCCACGGCATGGCAGCCCAAGCGTCTCGCCACGAGTAGCGTGCAATAGTAGTACGCTGATGGTAATTACATTACGTGCTAGCTCTCACCTTACGTGAGGAAGGAGCTAGCTTGGAAAGGAGGCAGTAGACTCCACACCTGGCTAACGACCGTGAAAAGGCAGTCGTTGCGACCCCCTTCCCCGATCCTTTCCTTTCTTTCGTCCAAGAGAAAAGACAGGCCCAGCCGCCCAGGTGACCCACACATGCGCCCAGGGAAACCTGTCGCGATAACGCCCAGCCCGTACGTGTACTTCTACCACGACACATCCCGATACCCAAGCACGCAGAAGCAATTTGCCAACCGGTGCAGTACTGCACTGCTGTGGCCGGCCAATTAATTCCTCTTCCCATTTCCGCGTAAACAAACGTCCGGTTTCAATATCCTCCGTACGGATGGATTGACCGAAGCGTCTACGATAGAGAGGCGTCTTCTGATGAAAGAAAATTTCTAAGTGGACCGTCCTAGCGTGAGGATAAGACATGTAGCGGCTGTTTGGTTATATATATATATATATAAAGATTTATATCTATAAATATAGAATCTTATTTTTTTCTTATGTTTGGTTGCTTACATCTAGTTTTGAGTCTGATTCTTTGAATGTAAAATTCTCCATGCAGCCTGTCTCTAGAGATACGGAGAAAATAGGCATATCTCTGGATATAGCGCATGGCAGCCTCGTGTTCTGCGCAAGGTGCTACTATTAGGCGTTAGCCACAATAGCAAACCATACATGCGGTGCCACATGGGTATGTAAGTTTTCCTTTTTTCTTTTTTATTTATATCTTTTGATTAGCATCTCCGATTACCGAACCGATTTCAAAAATTGGTTCTTAACATTTTTTTGAGCAAAACTAGACCACACTTGCTATATAAATTTCAAAATACCTGCCTACTAAACACTCAATCAAACACCGTCTCTATATCGATGCATCACTGTTAAGAAATCTGAATAACTATCGGAAACAGTGTATCTTTTTATTAAGAAAAAGAAAAGCACTCAGATTCGAGTAGAAGGACTCGAATGTAGGTAGACAGCCGGATACACAAATGCTTCTCCCACCAACTGAGCTAGGTTCGGTTCTTTGGATAAAGCCTTACCTCTTCTAGGCTTCTAGCTTTTTTTTCTGTCAAATTTAGGTCTCATGCAAGCACAATTGTAAAAGCAGTCTTTTTTTTTTACCGTGAAAGTATTGATAAATGATACGTATCATATGCCGTGTTCATGTATCATAGTAGAGGTTCGGACTCACGACAGCCTGACAAACCATGATAGGTATGCTGCTACGCCCCCAACTAGGTAACAAGGTACATAGCTTCCTAGATACGACAGCATATCCTGACGAGCTACCCTAACTCGGCAGAAGCTCCAACTATACTCTCCCTAGGTCCAGACCCCTATCTTGGTACATAGAAGCTACAGGCGACACTTCTATGGTGGAAGAGTAGGATATTTTTGTAATTGTATTCGCATAGATCTAAATTTATATATAAAAAAACATGGCAACAGGGCTAAAAAAAAAGTCAAGGCTTCACATGTTGTGAGGTCAATATATCCCGTACGCAGAAAGTTCTTGCATCTTTTTGTCTGTCTGTGTAATAATCAGTAGTCACATGTTTGTTTGTAATTAAACCTCATGGCACGTAGCGATAATCAAATCAGATTAATTAATTAATAAAGCTCCAACAATAGTACATGGATGGTAGTATATTAGCAGTACCTCTCGATGGGATAGCTAGCGGCCGGTCGGTCGGTTGTCTGTAGAGGAAACAACTCGATCCAAACCGCAACAAAAAGAAAGGAACAAGAGAGAGACGGGAACTGTGGGGAAGAAGCAACATGCGCGAGCTGTGCTGACAGATGAGACGAGGGGCTAGCTAGCGGAGGAGGCTGCGGATGACCTCGGCGCCGGGGCTGTTGTGTCCATGGTGGCCATGAGGTCGGAGAGGCGATCGCTGAGGTCATCCACTTCCCGGTGCAGGTTCTTGATGTAGCTGCACGTCTCCTTGAGCAGCTTGGTCGTCGACGCCTGCGTTGCCGCCATTCAGAACACATTAGGCTTTGACTCTGAGGCTATAGGTACCTAGCTACGTACTTATGTAGATGCAAGTGCATGGTATATACTGCATGTGCAGTGTGCCAGTGTCAGTCTGTGCATGTGTGCTAGCTGCAAGTGAAACTACGTACGTGTGTACGTACCTGGCTGCTACCGCGGCGGCGCGCGCTGGGGAGCAGGGACTGGAGCGTGGAGATGAGCTCGTTGATCTCCTCCTCCGAGACGGAAGCGCGCGACCTCCGGTTCGACATCGTCGGAGAATAGTGCGGCGAAGATGGAGATCAGGCTAGCTAGCTGAGCTGGCCGGTGAGAAGAAAAGATCGATCGATCGATCGAGGCTGTGCGCGTGTATGAATGATCCAACGGAGAGCTTGCTAATGCTAGCTGAAGTATGTGATGGGAAGCAGAAAGGAGAGGGTGTCTTTATAGGGAGACTGAAACAGCCGTGAACATTATGAACCTATATAATTAGCAGTATTAAAAATAACTTGGCAGTCAATAAGTAAAATTAAGCATCAGTGATTAATTGCATATATTAAATCCTACGAGTCTGAACAATTGAATGGATGGCCTTGCATAAAAATTTAAATTATAAATTACAACGCAAATTACATAAATGAATAATTACAAAAGCACAAATAAAAAGCCTATAAGATTCTAAAATCTTCTCGTACCATGAATTGTTTCGTTGACCTGCATATCAATAAAAATTCCAGCCATCAGTAAAAGTAATAAATTAATATTACAAAAAAGATTAAATAAATTAAATTAAGTTAGAGTTGTCGTTAACCCAGTAAAAATTGGTATCGCTCATTGAGGTACCAAATTCATCCGGAACTAAACCGGCACCTCTTGTGATTTAATTGGCATCATTCGCAATTATATAAACCTGTTTTAAGTTATAGACGCGTATATTTTGAAAATATCATGCTGTAGAATTTAAACCGTACTCTCGATTAAATAGTAAAAAGAGCACAGTCAAAAGATAAACATGGATATACTGTGCTTAAGGGACAGCTCGCAAAGTACAGAGCCCCTGACCGAAGCTCCTAGATCAGAGACTTCATTCTCAAGGCAACCCTCCGGTAAAGAGAATCCAGAACCAAACCTTCCAAGCACATTGAACCAAACCAAGCACAACATCGCTAGACCACCAGCCACACACCAACACGTACGCAGGAGGAAGGAAGCTCAAGCAAGCACACTTGCTGTGAGCCAGGAGGCAAAGAAGGAACAAGCCAAGCCAGCCAGTGGAGCAAGAGGAGCACAGCTAGGGATGGCAATGGGGACCCGTTTTCTGATCCCTGGTGGAGAATTCCTCTATTAGAGAATGGGTATGGGAAGAAATCGTCCCCCGTGGAGATGGAAACGGGGAAAATTATTTCCCCGTTGGGGATGGTGAGGACGGGGATGGGGAATTTTTTTCCCCGCGGGGACCCGGTTGGAGATCCAAATTTAGTTTAGTCCACTTTAGTTATTAGATTGCAAACATATTCTCTAGTCCATCATATTCACATTTTCATAAATGGGACAACATAATCTTCAATGAATGCATGCATTCTTTTTTCCTTGTCTATTGATATGATTTTAGAGTTAAAATGGTTATAACAGCTCTTCTCTTGTGTGAAATTTTCGCGGGATGGGTCCGACGGGCCCCCGATACCGAACGGGATGGGGACGGAGATTTTCTCCCGAGGCGGGAACGAGGGGCGGGACGGGGCAGGAAAAATTTTGGATCATGAGACGGGACGGGAGGCACTCCCCGGCGAGGAATGACCCCGTTGCCACCCCTAAGCACACCTACCATATCTAATCCTATGTATCATTGGCATTCAGAATATACCCCCGAATCCTTGAAAAAAAAACCCTAAACCAACAATTCAAGTTATCAAAACATACCTTGCTGTGAGCCGAGCTCTGCTCGATTGGTCGTTGTGCTGTGAGAGCATCCGATCCAGCTCGTCCACATTCGAGCACCGCTCTACCCGGAGGCTGGCGGGGCAAGCGTGTGGGTGTACATTTGTAATTCGACTATTGTCCTTCTTTATTAAAATACTAGTGCTTTTTGTTGAAATATAAGTGAATTGTTCATTTTTTCTCATCAGCTTAAGTTTTTGGGTAAATTGGCTAGTGCATGCAACTCGATATGGTATCAGAGTCAAAAAGTCTCAAGTTCAAGACTCTATTGGCGCAATTAAGAAACTAATTACAGCCCACTTTTATTCTATGTCCTAGGTCTGAGGGAGTTTATACATAAGAGGGGGTGTTGAAGTATAAGTGAATTACCCATCTTTCCTCATTGGCTTAAACTTTTTGGTGAATTAACTAGTGCATGCAACTCAATACTTTTGGTATTTTTTAGACATACCTTGCTAAGTGTACATGTTGCTTAGACATGGAGAGGGAGCGAAGGAAAGACAGGAGGAGAATGGCATCACCGGCAGGGGAAGGGGAAGGGAAGGAGGAGACAAGGTAGATCGGTACCCGGGAGTGAAGGATGCGAGAGGCCGGAATCACGCTCGCCGTGGAGCCAGGGGCCTACGTACAGATCGAGCTGAACGTACGTGAACCGCCGGCCGGTCGGCTGGCCGGTAGTGTGTGGCGGCCGGACTGCACAGGTGCCCGCGATCACGGTGTCTGCCTGCCTCCGGGCAGGCGCCAAACACTGGCACACGCTGCTTGAAGCGCGAGACGGCGGGACAGCGGCATGTGTGGCGTCTACGCGTGCACGCTCGCACTGATCTGACGACGATGGTGCGAGTTTGTTATCGTGCCACAATTGCACCCAAAAGCCGGTGCCCCATTAATGTGTTGGCTCGGAACGTACGTTTAAGAGCGACATCGCAATGTAGTAGTATACCTCATCGGTATCACAGAAGCCAGTGACCAGGTATTCAGGGATGATGATTTCGTCACAGAAGCCAGTGATCAGAGATGAGATCATGTGTCAGAATGAATGGATCTGTGCTGTACTTGTATGGGCCAATTGGGCATATATGCCCCGCTTCCTGGGGCAAGCCTAAGAGCATGTTTAGATCGTCTAGAGCTAACTGTTAGCTGACTAAAAATTAGCTCTATCTATTAGCCAGCTAACAATTAGCTCTAGCCCATCTAAACATAGCCTAGCTCACTCTCGGTTAATTGTTAGTTTAGAGGTTGGCGCTAATAATTAGCCCAAAGATCCAAACATAGCCTAAGAATGGTCAAAAAGTTTTAATCTCGAACACTTAATTTGGGACCAAGCCCAAAATGAATTCGACAGGCAGAATCGAATGGTAGCTCGCATCTCTACGGCAGGCCGGCCGGCGGCGGCAGCAGCAGCGACAGTCGGATGCCATGCCTTCCTCCCTTGCCGACAGCCACCAATCAATTGTTTTGTGGCATATATACACGCAAAAGTTTATGGAAACGCATCTACCACTGGCGAACCGGAACCACGATTTGTCCCTGTCGCTAAACCTTTCGGTGTCGCCTCTGAACTCCTTTCGGTGTCGCCTCTGAACTCTTCTTTTTTAACACTTCTGGATGAACTACATACACAGTGCTGATTTGAAAATGGGATATGGATTGAAGTATAAGTAAATTATTCATCATTCATCAACAAATTATATATGCTTTTAGCTGAACTAGTTGGTATATGAAATTAATATGGTATCAAAGCTAAGAGGTGTTGATTTCAAAATCCGATTGACGTAATTAAAAAAAATAATTGTAGTTAACTTCTGTTCTATATATTAGGTTTGACGGAGCATACACGTATAAGAAATGATAAAATATAAGTGAATTGTTCGTCTTTTCTTATTAGTTTAAGCTTTTGAATGGACTTAAGCTTTTAAATGAACTTATTGGTGTATAAAATTCGTGATGTACTCGAGTAGTCCTCTTTTGTGCATGCATCGGCACCACTACCATACCATGGATTGAAGCATTTACGTGATTAGTCGTTAGATCGATACACCCATCCATAGTAGAAGGCTGCAGGCATCTGCAGTACCTTCAACCTACTTTTATGCTCCATTTTCCGGCACCGGCCTTGGTGAGAAGTCAGGGCCAACGTCTCTTGGATTGTAACATCGCATAAAATTTAAAAATGGAAAAAATAAAAAATTTCTTTGGAATTATGATTATAATCTGAATTTCCATATTTTCCTCGATTTTGTTGAATTTTAGTCTTTAAGAAAACTCTTTTATTGATTGAATTTCTCTTTTTCCAAATTGTGAAGAACATAAATATATAAAAATAAAATCTAAATAAAATATATTTAAATCCCATGACAACATCAGAATGTTTCCACAAAGTTTCAGAGCAATGTGAAAAAATTGAGTGAATTAAGAAAATCATTTTTACTGGTTGAGTTCCACTCTGCCCAATTGTGATGCCCAAAATCATATAAAATTAAAATATGAAAAAACTTAGATAAACCATAATTCATCTCCAGAACATTACCAAAAACTTTAAAAGTAATATGAAAGCATTTAACACTGAAAAGAAATAAAAAAACAGTGAGAAAGGACTTAGAACAGTACTAATGTCAGAATTAATTAAAATTGTATGAATAGATTATCCTATGAAATTTTATTATATCATCTACAAGATGAATACCCTACAGAAAAAGTTTGAAAAGTAATAAACTTTATCTGATGCATTTATAAAATAAAAAACAGAAGCTGCGATTATTTAGCATAAACAATGTCAGAATTTTATAAAATCACACAGGATTAATCATCCTTTGAAAATTTTAAATTAACTTATGTAAAATCATAGGATCACCCAAGAAAATTTTCAAAAGAAATTAACCTCATTTGAAACCTAAGAAAAATAAAAATAAGAAAACAAATAACTGGTACAGAGAGCTTGTTGGAATTTTGTAAAATTGCACAAATGTGATCATCCTCTGAAATTTTTATAGGAGGATAATATTTACCTCAGGATTATATGAACAAATTTTCAAAAATCTTTAAATAGGAATGACATCTCAATTAAATGCATGAACCCCGTTCTGTCCAGAGGAAAATTCCAGTGACTCCATGCTTTCACTGCCATGAGGGTCCTTCTCCTACCGACCCCACTTGGTAGCAGCATTGACCTCTCTACCTTGCCCTCTCCCTTAGCCGATCACTGCACTGCCACCCTTAGCGATCACTGCACTGCCCATCCTCTGCCACGGCAATACATCAACAGCCAATTTGATGCCACAGCAGAATGTCACCATATCTCACCCGTACACAAAGATCAACACCGAGCTAGCTTCACCATGAGAACCGGGTCCAAGCCCTGTGCCGCTTTTGCTACATTGAACCTAGCCACTCTGACACCTTTTCCACCCTATACCGCCTCCCTATTATCGCTGCCATTCTATTCTCCCTAAAGCCCAGTCAACTGCCGATCAACCAATGCCGTATAAGGCCAAGCATGACGCCCAAGCACCACCATAGCCATACACTACCCTCGGCCATACCTTGCGCCCACCATTCTTCCTAGGGTTGCCACACCTTCTCCTCCTTGCTAGCCGCAATTAAGTTTGTGGCCACTGCCTTTCCTTGCTTATATAAGGCTGGCCAATGCTTCCCACAACACTAGTACTTCACTCTAAACCTCCTCAGGCACCCAGCCGAGTTCATCGCTTCTCCATCTTCTCCAATTCCGGCAAAGACCGAGAAAAGGAGGGAACCAAATTCAAGTGATACGGTGGGTAATCCTCCAATCCAATGAGCCTAGAGCGTCTTCATGCATGCATTTCTAAAACCCCTATGTACAATCATTTGTAGCTCCTAACGCCTGAAACCAAACCGCCACAGTACCTTTCTTCCTCACAGCTGACGAACATTGGAAGAGCCCTCTGGCCATTCTCCGACCCAACTGACAAGTAAAACAGACTTCACATGCCCCTCTAAAGCTTGTCCAACCATTTCCTGAGGTTAAGCACCCATCAGTCGAGCTTGCGCCCATTCAGCCATGGGCGTTGCCGCACAGGCGTTGTGGCAGCCTATCTTTGATCATTGCTGACCACATTTGAACCCGTCCCTAGGCTCGACATGACCCCCTGTTGCTCATCAAGCCGTCGGCCAGCCGATTCCGGCATCCCCTCACTGCCGCCGAGGTTGCTCAAGCTCGGCTCTGCTTGTTGAGGCTGTCAAGTGGGACTGCTCTGTTAGCCAGCATGAAGGCAAAGCCCATTCAAAAGAAAAAAATATGCTTTCCTGTATAGAAAACACTTTTTCTCATTTTCTAGGGATTTTTCACAACCGACATAATTGAAATGCTAATAACTTTTGCAATTTAGCTCTAAATTTATTCAAATAAATTTATAAATTCATATAAAATCATGAATTTTCATAATATGAAAATATTTAATTTTTTAAATAAGTAAAATATTTTGAATTTAAAATTCAAATACACCTAATATGAAATAAATTTTATAAAATTTTTTAGATCATAAGTACCTCATTTCTAAAAACAATATTAACTTGAGTTTAGTTTGAGTTAAAGTCATAAAGAAATTAGTATTAATACCTGTAAAGTTCAAATATGAATAACTATTATGTAAATGCTCAAACAATTATGGAATAAATTCCCAAAACTTTAGAAACCTTAAGTATCTTGGATATGCAAAAATATTTAATATTTTCTTAACATTTAATGAAGTTATACACAACTTTGTTTTGATGCACATAATCATAGGAAATGAATACAATATCACAAATAAACACTAATAGCAATATGATTAGTTTATAAATGCTCCCTAAGACAAGACCATCATATGTCAAAAATAATTCTATTTAAATATGCTTTGCATCTGAATCCTATTAAAAACCTAACATTTTATAATATAAACCCTATATCCATAACACAAACAAATAGACTCAAATAATAAGAAATCAATATTCAAAATCTTTTTATCACTAGAATCTTCTATTTTGATTTATTTTAAAATTGGTGTTATTTGATTTCCTTTTGCCTTTTATTGTTATTACTATACATAATCACATGTAGATACCAACATCCACGAAACAATGACTGTCGACCTCGGTCCCGAATCGATTCCTAAATCAACAAAGCAAGGAAAGCACCTCTTTTGATCATGTTGATCCCAATATCTAAATTAGTTTATATTGTTTTTGTCAAAACTATTATGTATGCACGTATTTCAATAAAATTAATATATTGTGGTATTAGTAGTTATACTTATTATCTCATGCAACTTAATAAATATTGGACTGTCAACCTTGATAACCCTAGATTAATGTTATACAATTCATAATGTCAATATGGGTATATTTGATTACTATATCATCCTACTTAGCCATGTTTTAGCAACAGATTAATGAATAAAAGAAACATATTGCTCTTTATAATTTAAAAAAGGTTAAATATGATTAAAAAGATTGGATATAACATAAAGGTTGCTAATATTTTGGTTAAAAATGAAAATAAAACTATGATTTGATGCGGACGACTATTGGTAATAGCCGGATGTGTATGGGACTTGTATGCAGATAGGGGGAGATTTATCGCACAGCTCGATTAAGGACCGAACTATTATGTTGTTATCAGGTCAAGAAATCAGTGTAACTATATAGTGTTGGTATGGGACGGTCTTTACCTATTAAGTTACTTAGATTTAACTTTCACATTAGAAAGCTAGAGTAGTATGGGCTTTCTAGGGAGGATCGCTGGAAGGGGAGCCCTCACCAAGGTGTTGGGAATAACATCTGCCGATACAACAGTGTACACCATACTATGAGGAGAAGTGTGAACTCAACAGGGATGGACTGTTGAGAGTACAATAATTGTACAAATATCTTCTACCGCTATAGTATGAGTTTGTCATCATCGGCTTGGTGTAAATTTATGTAACGATTATGTTATGACTCTCTGAGGCGCACCAAACGAAATATGCTAATAGCTTTTTAAAATGAGTTGGTCAAGTCTTGTAGGTAAAGTTGTACACCTCTACAGAGCGTAAATTTTTCGAAAAGCCGCGTCTACGGTCAAGGGCACTTGATAAAGTCATCCTATAGTTAGAGTTTTGATATTTTCAAAAATATTTGTTAGAAAGTCTTTGTTTTAGATTTTATGCCATGGATTGGCAAAGGAAAGTTGATATTGTATGCTAGGGATTGGCAGTGAAATGATGTGTTACTCACAATCATGGAAGACTATGAGTTGTTATTTTATGCTTACATATTTGTTATTTTTATATCTGTTAAACTTGCTTTTACAAATTCCATTTTGCAAATTACTACTTGATGTTCTTGTTCAACTTTGCTTTATGCAAAATAACCTATATATATAGCCTTTCCATCAACATAGCCTACATTTATTATAAATTTGCGATACACTACAAGACTTTCTGAGTACACAAGTACACAACCTTGCTTAATTTGTTGGTTTAGGTGAAGATAGCAAATTTTCAGCCGACACATATCTTGATGCAGGATACAGGGACTATACGGACGAGCTTCTCTAGGGTTTATACCTTGTCAGTTGATTAAGGGTTTGTATGGGCGTACCACAAGGCTTTTAAATTTTGTTGCTGCAATATTTTTCATCTTCTAAGACTTTATTATATAAATAGCTTTCGCTATTATATGTAAAATATTGTGTATGGATGTGTTACTGATGTTGAGAATGTGCGTACTAGCCACTAATCATGGAACTAGTACTCTATTGTCGACGATCGGGATCGCCAACCGCAAGAAATGAGATGGGGGGTCAGTGTGATATGGGACCCGAGCTGCACTTCGCCCAAACGAAGGAATGGAGTGGACGCGACGATGGTCGGAGCAAGACGACAACGAGCGCGAGACCGAGGTTTATACTGGTTCGAGCCCCTGTGAAGGTACTAGCTCTACTCCAGTCGCCTTGCGGCGGTATTCTTAACTGTTTCTGAGTACAGGAGTGTGTTTACAGCTCAAGTTCGACGGTGGCTATGTCTAAGCTCGAGCTATGGTGTGTTGTCTCTTTTTCCGAGAGACTGTGCATCCTCGGCCTTATACCTCCTCTGCACACAACGGACGGGAGAGATTCTTGGGAAGTGGCCTTCATGCACGTTGAGGGCTGACAATAACTGCTCCGGACTTGATGCACGCACCTGCCTCATCCCCACGACTCGCGCTTTGGCAACCGCCGGTCAAACGCACGATCCGTAATCCAAGGGTGGACTACGGCTTCGAACGGGAGCCGACCCGAGCTCGAGGTCGTGAGGGGCCGTGCTCGGGTCCAGGCTTAGCGCTCGGTCAGCGCCCGGCATTCGCCCAGGTCGTAGTCGAGGCCTCCCGAGCTTGGGGGGTCCGTTGACCGTACGCTAGCCGGTCAAGGGACGCCCATCCCTCGTCAGCTAGCCCCCGAGGCTTAAGGTCGTGGCCGGAATACGGCCCGACCTTGAGCCTCTGCAGTCGGGACTGGTTTCTGGAACCTTCGAGCTTGAGGTCGAGGTCGGGCAGAAAACGTAACGCCAGGCCGTGTTGAAACGACACCTGGCACCTCTTGATCTCCGGAACCACGATGCGGATGCAAACGGCCGGTGGACACCTGCCATGTCTCGAAACCGCAGCCCAAGCCTTAATTGCGCCTGTCAAATCATGGCCGGCCGCCCTTGAGCACCGCGATGGATTTAGCGGCGGTGCGACCTATAAACTCAAAACGCGGCGATCGTTGAGAAACTTCCCGACCAGCGCCGCCGTCCTCAAGCCTCAAGCCCAAGCAAAAACTTCCTCCCCTCGGCCAAAATCGCGCGATTGCCATGGCCAAGCTAGGGAGGAGCACGCTCGCGCTCGCAAGGATGAAGGAGCTCGAGACCACAGGGTCGCTTGACCCATTCACGTGGCGGTTGCCGAACGAGACCGAGCCACGCCCGTGGACAGCGAGATCGTTTGCACCGAGCACTCGTCCTCTTGACTGCGGACCCCGGAGAGTGAGTTCCTCTCCGTGGTCCTCACCGATTCTTGATCGAGCTCATAAACACAGTCGAACTCCATTCTTACTCTCGCCATCTTCTCCCACTGTGCGAGGGGTTCCTAGAATCCTTCCCAATCCTCGCTTTTCTTTGGTACTTGACCTCTTCGCTCTGGGAAGGACCCCGTGGTCGGATGCCTCTACTTCCGGCAGCGGACAGGGCTCAAGTGGTCCTTCCCCAAGATCCAAGCTCGGGACTCCCTCGGGCCATGGTCCGAGCGGTGGTTTTACCTGAAGAAAGGGGAGCTCGGCACGCTGTCATACGAGGGAAAGCCCGTCGGTGGGAAGGAGACCCCAGAGGCGGACGATCCCGAGGCCGACGAAGAAGCCATCGCCGCCATTCATCTCTGCACCAGCGCGGCCTCACCGGGTAGGCGATCGCCGTCGACTTCCTGCGGAACCGGGTGTCCCCTCTGCGGAGGCGGACGCACCCGTTCTACGAGATCCAAGGGCGCATCGACTCGACCCGCGAGGGTACGTCTGGTATGCCTCCCTGCCTCGTGGTCTTGCTCGAGTCCACCCTTCGCACTTCTTTGAGAATCGTTCCCCTTTGCAGCGCCGAAGGAGTCTTGGGTTGCCGCCAGGATGAGCGAGATGTTGTTAAAACTAGCGCAATTACTCCATGGGCGACTCGTCGTCAAGAACGTGCTCGCCGAAAGGCGAGGTAAGCCATCCCGACCAACGGCTCAACTCGAAGCGACCGAGGCCCTCCATGACCCTTTCATGCATGCAGACCATCGGGGCCGTTTTCGACACGGCCAAAGCGGATGCTCCGTTTCCCGGGGTGGGCAAGAGCAAAAAGGGGAAGAAGAGACCTTCCCCGACCGACGCGGGCCGCCCGGAGGTGAAGAAAACTCATGTCGAGTGGGGCGACCGCGCCATGGTGAGGATCCCGCTAGTCGAGCCCCCGAGCGCGCGCTCGTGTGCCTTGCTGGTTTGACGCATTCTCCTTTTTGCAGCAGAAGAGCGGCGGCCGCCGCCAGGTCTTCGAACCCTCGCCCGGCTCCGGGACCTCAAGCTCGGAGCCCCGCTGCAGCGAATGACGTGGAGCCGGCACGGGCCTCGAGACCCCCGATCGCGACGTCGCGCAAGCGAAGTGCCCCCTCGGCCTCGGGGCAACAAGACCTTCGCCGACCCTCGACGAGGCGGAGGCTGGTGTCCCAGGTAAGTTCCTGGCTTCTTGGACTTCTGTCTTCCTCGCATCTTTCTGGCTTAGTGTATGTTTTTGATCGCAGACCTCAAGCACCTGAACTCGAAACTTGCCCGTTTAACGACGATGCTCGCTGTCGAGGCGAGTCCGAAGTCCGAGGAGGAGGACACCTTGAGTGGTCCGCGCCCCTTTGCACCCAGCGCGACCCCATCGGGCGCCGAGCCTCGTCCGATCGGTGAGTTCGACCAGCGTCGGCGACTTCGACGAGGAAGACCCCACCAGCGGCCGCGCGGATTTTGACATCGGCGGGCGGAGGACGTCGCCGCCACCGGCCTTCCAGAGCCGGCGTGGGGAGAGCACCCAAAGTGCGGCAGCCACACCGCGAGAGGCCCTCGCTCTTGCCCGTCGTCGCTTCGACGCCGAGGGCGCGATGCCCCGACCACCGGAACAGCCACACCGAGCGCCTTGGGCTTGCCCGACCGACGCCGCACCGGGCCGAGGCCGTGATACCTCAGCCCGCGGAGGATGGTCATCGCGCGGTCCGCCCACCGCCCTCCGTGCCGGAGACAAGCGAAGCCCGACCGCCGGGCTCGAGCCCAATGCTGCTGCCGCGCCCACTCCTGCCGGCGAGTTGGACCCGCCGATCGAGGGGGCAGGACTCCAAGCCGCCGCCGGCACGGCGATTGAAGGACCTAGCCAAGACGCGCCGGCGGCGGTTGAGGTCGATCCCGGCCTCGAAGAGGAAGAGATCGACCGCGCTCGAATCGGGGAGCTGAACGAAGAGTACACCCGCGCACGCGTTGAGGGTCGTCTCCGCGAGGTAAGGGATCCCCTCACATGCCCTGCGACACGTTAGGTCGAGCCTTCTCGTCAACTTCTTACCTGGGCCATTTTTCCTGTCCTCTTAAAGCGTCGGCGTCGTCACCGAGGGGTGCAAGGTCTCCACGAGCATGCCGGCGTGCTCGGGGGCTCTTGAATGTCGTGGAGATCACGGGAGGTGGAAGCGCGCCAAGCTCAGACGACCATCGAGGTCGACCGAGCAGAGCTCGGCGGGTGAACAAGGAGCTCGACGACCTTTGCCAAACGATGGTGGCGCAGGAGGTGGCTCACGCGGCCGAGCTCGAGCAAACCAGAGCTTCCGAGCGCGAGCACGGCTTCAAAGCCATAGAGCAGGAACGGACTCGGGCGACCAAGGCGCTTGAGGCGCTTGAGACCGAGCGCGCCAAGGTAGAGTCGCTGGAGAAGGCTGCCGTGGAGCGAGCTTCGTCCTCAGACTCAGCGCTCGAGGCCCTGCAGGCCAAGGTCGAGGTCTTTGGAGAAAGTCCGCCGAAAGCGGCGTCTTCCTCGCCAAGGCGCTGCGGATGAACGCACCAAGGTCGAGGCATTGGAGAAGGCATTCTTGAGCAAGCGTCATCCTCGGCCAAGGCGTCCCCCGAGCTGGAGGCCAAAATCGCTGAGCTGGAGGAGAAGCTCGGGCGCGCTAGCAAGGCGGCGAAAAATGCCCTGGCCCAACTCCAAGACGAGCGTCGCCAAGCCGTGGACGCCGCCAAGGAAACCCTCCAGTACCGAAGTGAGCTCTCGACCTTGCGGGCTAAGGTCACCAAGCTCGAACAAGAGAAGCTTGCCCACGAGATGGCGGACTTGTAACTTTATCCTCATGCTGTCCTGTAAAAAATGCTTGGAAACATTATGATAAAGCTACATTACTTTTGGGTAAAAAAGGTCTTGTCCCATCTTGAAATTCGTCGTCGAGGATGTCTGGAGTCCGCCTTCCTCGCTTTTGCTCGTGCTCCGTAGGTCGTTGATGGTAGTATGCCACTGTCCAGCCCCCGTTGGGTCCGAGGTCGAGCAACGCCGGCCTTGGGCGCAAGATTTGCACGCCAGCGAACATGACCTGCGGAATGGAGAGAAAATCCGCAGGGGACATAGACGTGACGAAAGCGAGATCGATAGAGAGACGGTTACGCCCGGACTAACATTCGAATCACGATCGCGATCGTGCGCACTGCTCCACAGTCAAAGTGGCGAGGCTCTTGGTCCGGGCCCAGCCACAGGAGAGAGCTAGATTGCGAAGAGGATCGGCTTACGTTTTAGCTCGTCCCCTGGGGCGTCGAGCTCGCGACGCTTAGACCAAGAGGAAATGTGCGGCGCACGAAGGTCGTGAAAGAAGGAGTCCCGGACAAAAAGAACCGTACCGACACAAGTGGCAGCAGACATAAAGAGCGAGAATGAACGAACAGCTTTATTGAAATTTAAGGTATAGAGGTTACACATAAAACTTTCGAAGCTGATCTATGTTCCACGAGCTAGAGAGCTCTCTGCCATCGGGCATCGCTAGCCGGTAAGCCCCCGTGCGATCTGTTGAAATGACTCTGTAGGGGCCCTCCCACCGTGGGGATAACTTGTTGGTGTTGGACGAGCCCCTAATCTGCTCGGGGCTAGGTCCCCAACAAGGAGCTTCCTAGGTCGTCCAGCGAGACGCATGTCTGCGAAGAGCTTGCGGTAGTGCGTTGATCGTAGCGATTACGACATCTTACTTCTTCTACGAGGGTAAGGTCGAGACCGCTCGTGCTCAAGTCGACTTGGTCGACCAAGGTGACTCTGGCGAGCCAGTAGTAACCTCGGGAGGCGGGGCGGCCCGATACCAAACACGAAGCCGGAAGGGTGTGGACCACGTGGCTCGGCTTGTCGTGGTACGAATAGACCATAGGGCGGTGGGAAGTTCGTCCACCCAAGTCTTGCCGCAGCGTTCGAGCTCATCTGCAACTCGTTTCTTGACGCCCTAAACGATTTGCCCGTTGGCTCGTTCATTGCCCCATTGCTCGGGGTGAGCTCTTGAGCGAAGCATACTTTGATGCCGAGTTCCTCGCGAGAACTCTTGGAACAACTCACCGTAAGCAATACCGTTGTCGGTGATAATCTTGCATGGAACCCGTGCACGGTGACCACGAACAAGCGGAAGAAACGAACGGCCGCTTGAGCAGTGATGGTCGAGACTGGTTCAGCTTCGATCCATTTGGTGAAGGTGTCGATGGCCACGAACAGAAATTTCTTTCCCCCGACCGCCTGAGGAAAAGGGCCGAGGATATCGGCCCCGTGTCGAGAAAGGCGGCGGCGGGATGGTGCGAAGGGCGTATCTTGGTGGTGCGACTTCTGGCGTGGAACTGGCATGCTTGGCAGGTGCGGACGATATCACGAGCATCCTGAAGCGCCGTTGGCCAGTAGTACCCCATACGGAATGCCTTACCGACCATCGTCCTGTATGAAGAGTGTGCCCCACAGAGGCCTGAGTGAAGGTCGCTTAATAGGTACTTACCCTCCTCCGCAGAGATGCAACGAGTTAGAATGCCGGATACATTCCGTCTATAGAGTTTGCCGTCCACGAGCGTGTACAAGCTTGCTCGTCGTTTGATCCTGCTCCTCTCGGCAGGGTCGGGTGGCAGGTCGCCCCTAGCAAGGAAAGTGTGGATGGGCTCGGCCCAGGAGGGGATACCTTCGACCACAGCGAGCATGACCTCTTGATCGGAGATCAATGGGGCCGCCAGCGTCTCCAGGATGACGTCAGGGGGGATACCGTCGTCGGAGGAGCCGAGCTTGGAGAGGAAGTCCGCACTAGAGTTGTCCCTCCTGGGGATGTGCTTGAGTTCCAAGTTCTGGAACCACTTCTCTATCTTGCGCACCTCGGCGAGGTACTTTGCCATCGAGTCCCCCGAGCATTGGTAGTCCTTGTTGAACTGGTTGATGACGAGCTGGGAGTCACCCTTCACGACCAGCCGGCGCACGCCCAATGCCTTGCAAGCTCGTAAGCCCGCCAGGAGGGCCTCATACTCCGCCACATTGTTGGTCGCTGGAAACCCGAAACGAACCACGTACCTTAACTGGTCGCCGCGCGGGGTAAGGATAAGGATCCCAGCCCCCGAGCGCTTGAAGGACCTTGAGCCGTCGAAGAACATGACCCAGGGCTTCTCCTCCTCGACCTGAAGCTCGGGAGCGGGCTGCGACGTCTGCTCGACCACAAAGTCGGCGAGCACTTGCGACTTTATGGTCGTCCGAGCCACGACCTGGACGTCGAACGCCGCCAGCTCCATGGCCCATTTGGCGATTCGTCCGCCACCCTCTGGGTTCCTCAGGATGTCCCCGAGCGGGAAGTTGCTCGGGACGATTACAGAGTGCGCTTGGAAATAGTGCCGGAGCTTGCGCGAGGCCATGAGGAGAGCATACAACAGCTTCTGTACCTGCGGGTAGCGCTCCTTCGGGCCGTGCAAGACCTCGCTGACGTAATAAATTGGTCTTCTTTGAGACCCCGTTCCGCCACGAAGCAACATCGGCGGCATGGGCGGTGGCATGAGGTAGAGCAACAACCTCTCGGGGTTGTGGCGTTATGGGAGGGTGGGGACGACAGTATACCTTCAAATCGTCGAAGGACATTGCTTGCATCTGAGTCCACTCGAAGCCCGTGCTTGCGAGTTTGGAAGAATGGGAGCCCACGCCGCCGAGCCTCGAAATGAACTCATGAGGCGGCCATGCGGCGGTGAGGCTCTGCACTGCTTGATCGAGGTCGGGGTGCCATCTTCTCGATCGCCTCGATCTTCTCGGGTTCGAACCGACCCGAGCCCCGATCATGTAGCCGAGCACCTTCCCGATGCCGCCGAACACGCACTTCTCGGGATTGAGCTTGATCTTGTGCTGTTTAGGTTGGCGAAGGTTTCCTCAAGGTCATGACGTGGTCGCCCTCGGAGGGGCTCTTGGCGATGATGTCGTCACGTAGACCTCAAGGTTTCGCCCGATCTGAAGCTCGAGCGTCTTGGTCATTAGACGGCTGAAACGTGGCCCCGCATTCTGCAGACCAAGCGACATGGTCGTATAGCAATAGGTGCCAAGCGGCGTGATGAAGGATGTCTTGTTCTCGTCGTCGACCGCCCGGCTTGATCTGGTGGTATCGATAAGCATCCAAGAAGCTCGGCATTTTGGCATTTGCGGTGGAGTCGACGATCTGGTCGATCTTGCTGAAGCGGGAAGTTGTCCTTCGAGCAAGCCGAGTTCAACCCCGTATGGTCAACGCACATCATCCACTTTCCTCTTTTCTTTTGCACGATGACCGGGTTGGCCAGCCACTCGGAGTAATCAACCTCACGGATGAAACTGGCCTTCAGGAGCTTGTCAAGGTTCTCCTTGATGACTGCGACCTTCTTCGGGGAGAAGCGACGCAGCTTCGGTGTCTGGTCGAGAGCCGGATCTCACGCGCACTTGTGCTCGATCACCTCCTCGGACGCCGGGCATGTCCGCGGGTTCCCAGCGAATATACCCTTGTTGCGCGAAGGAAGGTGACGAGCTCGAGTTCTATTTGGAACTCACCGGCTCGAGACGTGGATGCACTTGGCGGGTCACTCGTCGGCAACCACGGTCTTCGTCGCCCACTGGCTGGATTGCCGCCTTCGGCGGGCGTTCTTCATCGTCGCCTCCGGACCCGCTGAGGCGGCATGCTGCGAGGCCAAGGCCTTGGTCTCACATCCATGTGCCGCTGCAGATCGCCCACTTGCGGTGATGATGCCATTGGGGCGAGCGACTTGATACATCGATGGCCATAATGGTTGGCCGCCATAAACTTGACGGGCGGGCGCCCGAGGATGGCGTTATGCGGAGGTCACCCTCGACCACCTCGAAGGTGACCAGCTCGGTCGCGAAGTTGTTCGAGTCGCCGAAGGTAGCGGGTAAGACCACGCCCTAGGGGATGGTCGAGCTTAGGGTATGATCGAAGAAGGGTATGGCGATGCTCTTGACCTTGAGCGGGAATTTGCATCCGGTCAGCGCTTACACTGCGGCAAGTTAAGAGAGCTGCCGCCGTCGACCATGACGCGCCCGACCATGCGGTATTGGCGATGGTCGGGTCACGACCAAGGCGATCTTGAGTCCGGGCCATACAGGGACAGCGTCCTCTGGAGAGAAGGTGATGGTGGCTCCAGCCCACTTGCAGGGGTGCTCGATGGGCTTCCCAGCGGCGACCTGGTAGATAGTCCGCGCGGCGGCCTTGACCTCGCGCCTGGACTGGTAAGCCGACGAGCCGCCGAAGATGACGTCGATCCGGCGCTCGCCCTGCTGGAACCCCAAGTCGAGGTCGTCATGCTCCGCGCCGGCGTTCAACCTGTCTGGTTGGTCATCATCGCCGAGCACGGGCATCTCACCTCGCCCATCATAGAAGGCCTTGACTTGTTTTGCCAAGCCTGCCGTTCCGTGGGTCGTGGTGGCCGCCCTATAAACAGCAGAACTTTGCCGTCATATTAAAGGCGCGCCGGCCCCGCGCGTCGAAAGCATCGTCCGTCGGGGCCCGGTCGTTAGCCCTCTCCTTGCCGGGCTGGTTCTGCGCCTGGCGAGGTCGAGGCCGACCTTGGCGAGGTTTGGATCCCTCCCGAGCTTGATCTCGGACCTCAAGGACCTCGCGCTGGCCATCTGCCGAAACGATTACTCGCGGCAGACCACCGCCGCTCCTACGATCGCGCTTCCGCTTCTTGGTGGCGGCGCCGTGGTCGGCGCCCTTGGAGTTGGACGGGCCAGCCTCTGCGGGACCTAGACCAAGCTTACCTTGATCGTAGTCGCGTTTCCGGCGATCGCGTCATCCGCATCCGCGTCACTGTTTTCGCCATCTGAGCAACTTGTTGTGGCCGAGGCGTGAAGTGATCTCCAGGTCTTCAGTGAGGCGCCGATCGCGGACTCCGAACTTGAAGGCTTTGATGACGGCCTCGTCTGAGATGCTCGGGATCAGGTTCCTTGTGCGGATGAATCGCCGCACGAAGTCGCGGAGCGGCTCGCCCTTGCCCTGGATGACGCGGTCCAGGTCTTTCTCCCTCCCGCCTCGTAACAACTCTGAAGTTGGGCGAGTGCACTCTGATCTGGCGCCACGACTGAAGGAACCGAAGCTCGGTTAAAAAGCGAGTTCGCGCAGCACCATCCAGGATAGTCGGGAGGTAATTGGCCATGACAAGCTCGTCGCCCCCGGCCGCCAGGATAGCGGTCGAGTAGATGGACAAGAATTCATCGGGGTTCTTGGTGCCGTCAAAGCGCTCGATCAGCGCGGCTTGAACCGAAGCCACCACGCCGCGACGCAGCCGTCGGAATACGCCATGCATGACATCTGGCGACAAAGGTCTTGGCGGGTGTGGTCATCACCGCAAGGTTCCCATTCTTTGTCGGATTGGTCGAGGCTGCCTCGGCGGCCGACCTTCCGGTGGGAGCGACCATGATGCGGGCATGGGAATTGCTCGTAGGTAACATAGCGGTCTGGACCCTCGGGCGCTGGTAGAACGTCCGGGAGAGGCCCGCGAACTGCTGCCGGTCGACTCGAGTCTGTCTTGGCTTAGCTCGGGCTGACCACGCTTGGTGCGGTGCCTGCAGGACGGCGGCGGCTGCGTCAAAGCCTCGTCCCGAGCCCGGGTGGTGAGAGCGCCTCTGCTGGAGGCGTCCGACGGACCTTGCGACGGCAATGCGACGAGTTGTCATCACTTTTCTGGGAGCGGGTCCCCGAGTGCTGACTTCGGTGCTGCGGAGGCATGACCTCGGTCGCAGCCCGATCGAGCTCTTCGGCTAGGGCTCGGCCAAAGAGCTCCGACCTCGCCCTATCGGGATCGGCCATGACCCGGCGATAGCGCGGAGGCGCTCCCCCGAGAGAGGGAGCCTGGGCGGTCCAGAAGACGTTCCGGCTTTCTCCTGGTCCTCCCGCCGGAGGGCGGTTATGGCTTGGTTGATGGCGACATGCACCATCCGGCGAGCGTCTTCAGGGGTCTGTGGATCACGGGCATCCGCATCTCCCTCCGCGCCATGATCGTTCGCCATCAGAACGTGCTGCTCGAGCGGCGGTGGCGAAGGCGAAAACAGGGACGCGGAGTCGGAATCCGCGCCCGAATCCACGCTCGAGGAAGTTCGCCGACGGTCGCCATGCTCTTAGGACCTTGATGCGATTCTGCGAAAAGCGGCTGTCGGGCCCCACGGTGGCGCCCGGTTGTCGGCGATCGGGATCGCCAACCGCAAGAAATGAGATGAAATCGATGTGATATGGGACCCGAGCTGCGCCGCCCAAGCGGAGGAATGGAGTGGGCGCGGCGATGGTCGAACAAGACGACAACGGCGCGAGATCGAGGTTTATCTTGGTTCGAGCCTGCAGAAGGTAATAGCTCTACTCCAGTCGCCTTGCGGCGGTATTCTTAACTGTTTCTGAGTACAGGAGTGTGTTTACAGCTCAAGTTCGACGGTGGCTATGTCTAAGCTCGAGCTATGGTGTGTTGTCTCTTTTTCCGAGAGACTGCGCATCCTCGGCCTTATACCTCCTCTGCACGCAACGGACGGGAGAGATTCTCGGGAAGTGGCCTTCATGCACGTTGAGGGCTGGCAATAACTGCTCCGGACTTGATGCATGCACCTGCCTCATCCCCACGACTCGCGCTTTGGCAACCGCCGGTCAAACGCACGATCCGTAATCCAAGGGTGGACTACGGCTTCGAACGAGAGCCGACCCGAGCTCGAGGTCGTGCGGGGCCGTGCTCGGGTCCAGCGCGCTCTAGGTCGAGCGCCCCGGCATTCGCCCAGGTCGTGGTCGAGGCCTCCCGAGCTTGAGGGGTCCGTTGACCGTGCGCTAGCCGGTCAAGGGACGCCCACCTATCATCTATGTACATGAGACCTTTTTTATAAAAAGGAGGATCGTCACATGGATGCAAAATATGACAACGTGAGCCTATGGAGAAATAATAATTTTAGGCCCTACTTAGGAACACGTAAATTTCATATCATAGTAATCAGTGCAATTACCATATAAATCTAGGAAAAGATGTTTCACAAAACCTTGCTTAATCAACTATATACATACCCCACCTACATATCATAGGTCTGACCAATCAGTGGCTATTTATTATATTATTAAAATGATAAAAAAAAGCCACCACATTCACTTTATGCTGAAAATTACCATGTTAATCAGACTAAAATGAGAGTAATCTACACCATCGATTATGGTGGGTCCAAATTATGATGGTGTAGATTAAATAGGTATAGATATGAGAGTTGTCATAATTGTATTTCCATTATATACGTTGGAATTGTATAACAAGTATAACTATATGTTTAAATATAAACATATGTATTATAGTATTTAGTAACGCAAATGCGCGAAAAATTCGGCTGGTTTATCTATATTCCATAAAGGATATTCATTGTTTAAATGGGCTAAATAGTTCGCCTAAAAATTTTAGCATGCAAATATAATCCCATTACACATTTATATAAGAAATATTAGCTATAATGCTGAAAACATTGCAATTATGTAAGCCTATTTGGTTTGAGCACCAAACCCATGAATTATGTCAATGGAATATTGCATCATCTTTTAGAATTTCAAGTATAAGTTCAAATGTCTCAGGACTTAGGAGAAACAAAAAAAGAGTTTCATGTGTGACGTTTTTCCTTTCATTATGCAAGGGATATTTTCTCCCAGAGGATGAATTTAAGCTTGAATTTTACATGAATGTGCACTAAATTAATTAACTGTCTTTGTAATATTTTTAGAATTCTTAATGTAATTTGGAGCACGAACCAAAGAGAACTGCATGATTACACTAGATTTCTTTCCTCCGCTCAAAAAGCAAAAGAAGTTGAACAATTAATTAAGGTAATAATGATGTTAGGCTTCGACCAGAAAGAATTGAAGATCAATTATTGGACCATAGTATCACTAGGCTCAAGATAGGGAAAAAACAGCTTGTATCTTTGCGAGCCAGCGCACTCCATTGTCCAATATGAATTTGTTCTATTAAGCAGCCGAACAATACTACATCAGTGTGGCAAGTTTTTCTGTCGAGAACCCATACCTCGGCAATTTCATCAACTAAGAACCTTGATTAGTCACTTAATTAATCAATTTTGATCATTTAATTAAGTCAATAATTAAGTGACTTTACTTAATTAAGTGCTAATTAAGTCACTACAGAGCAGCGAAAGCTTGGTACATGCCAACTGAGCTCGGGTAGCTCAGCAAGTCCCTACTGCTGAGATTGTGATGCACGGTAGGTGAACTGCCTAGCGCTTGTCATGATAGAAAGTGCTACTGCAGTACAGGAGCGTGGCAGGTGACAAATATCGCCTGCAGCACCTTCCGTGGTCAAGGAGGGGCTATTTTTGCAAACTTATTCAATAGGGACTAGATTTAAAAAATTGTTAGAGGGCAAAAGACAAAAAACTACTGCTCTTGAGGCCCTACATCAGATTATTACTCTGCATGGCATTAGCAGAGGTGGGCGTCGTGTCATGCTAGCTTAGCACAGCACGAACCCATTTGGCCACATGTCTAAACAGTGCCATGCCGCCATAGCTTGGCCAGCCCATCGTGCCATGTGGCTAGGCTCGCCTTCGGAGAGTCCAGGCACAGCCCAGTTGTAATTTATATCGGCCTAAGCTCAGTCCATTTGCACTATTACAACAAGAGGAAAAGAGCCAAAAACACACAAAACTAAGGCAGTAAACACAAATATTAAGAAAAAAGAACTAAATTTTATTCATTCTTGAACGGGTACAGAGTTACTGCCTCGTTAAAAACCTTATGTCCCGGCGTGTGGGGTACCCCTGGTAAGAAAAAGAGTACAGTAACTACTTACATATACATAGACTAATGGAGGTTAGGGTGGTCAAAGTTGGATAATGCCTCTGCGATCTTCGGATCCTCGATCTGATATTGTGTCCTTTCATCTACATACTCCTAGTCTTTTGAGGCATTTAATTGCATCAACCATCTTAGGCATGAGAGATGACCTTTTCAGCTCAAGTATCCTCCCCACCGAACTAAAAGTGGCTTCCGACGAGATAGTGAACACCAAAATCATAAGTATATCCCGTGCAAACTGCTATAGCACAGGATAAATACATCTGTGATTCTTCCATCACAAGAGTAGGCTGAGTTCATTGCCCTTCCTGATGTCAAGCTCAGTCTCCATAAAAAGCATGTCGAGTAGTGGTTGATCTCTACTCGTGGATTCTATTGTAACATGCTTGGCACTTCGGAAGGCAAATTAGAAGGCTTGCCTTTTAGGTTCTTCCATATGTTTGAAGCGATTGAACTACCTTTTGCTTGTTGCCTTGTTGAGGCAGATCTTCTTGCTTCACTCTGCTGCCAAATTTTTCATAATATTTGTCAAAAATGCTAAAAAAACTCATTATAAACATGGGATATGGCTTAGAAAAATCAAGATCAAATGCTTCTCCTATTCCCTCATAGGCACTTTGCAAATAAGATAATTTTCTCTAAGGATCAATAATAGTACCAAAATAGTAGAGATGAGGAATAGCTTGAAAATAATTAAAAAAATCTCCATTGGTTCAAGAATGGGTTGTAAAATATAATTATCTCTGTTTTTTAAAGAATTAGAAATAGTTCAGTGCCACTCGATGACTAAATAAGAAGTTGGGTAGTATATATCAGATAAAATCTTGGTTACATCATAATCTTTTTTCAAAAATTACGAAAATGATCAACAACTTCTTGATCCATATCATTAACCAACTGCCTATCAGAATTGCAATCGATGAAGATAGTGGTAATGTGCTCGTAATCCTTGCACCACTCTAGCATAGTATGATAGAGTTTCATCTAACCTTCATGTCAAGGTTGAATATTTTTTGTGGCTTATTGTTGGCCTTACAGTACTTAGAGAATTGGGTGTGCTTTACAGTCGAACCTGCAACAAATTGGATATTATTGTGTGTGTTGTCCAAAGTCCAAACTAGTTTTCATTATATATAAACCTGCCCAATGAAATTAATGATGTGATATACACATTTTTGGTGAAGTACAAAACCCCTAATATAAGTCTTCAAGTGTAGTACGAGGTACTCCATGATCATTGTGTTAGTTGATGCATTGTCAAGAGTGATGGAAATAATTCTACTTTATATATTAAAGTCAATAATAACCACAGTATACATGCAACAATAGCCTCTCCAGTGTGTGTCTCATCGATTGGCTTAAACACTATAACCCTTTTATTTAGGTTGTAGTCTTCATCCAAGTAATGTGTGACAACATTAAGATAGGCTGCTCTTTGGTGGGATAAAGCCTATTTATCTAAGGTCAAGGTAAGGAAAATTAACTCTCGCGTAGGTCTCTTTCAACATAACTAGTTTATTTTTGTATTTTGTGTACATATCATATATAGTTGCTCTCCTACTAACGTATTGGTATTGTAAGCCAAAATCATATTGAATCATCCTTTCAAAATTAGAGCTACCACCTATTCTAAGTTGAAGATACTCCGTAACTATATAACGTACAATTTCCTCTCTAGCTGCCTCGAAAGCAAAACAAGCTCACGGAAAGGGATGTCAACGCCATCATGCCGCCCGCATACCCTCAAATGGTCCGAGGTTCCCGCAACCTTGATCGCTCGGACCATCCGGATCACATCCGTTCCAGAGACCTATCTACTTCCGTCGGCGAGTATTAGGAGAGTCCAAGGCACGCTATCCGCAAGTACAAAAAACTACTATCTGCGTGTTGCTTGCCTCTATAAACTCAAGCCTTTGCTTCCAAGAACATTCAATCACGGTGGTCACCACCTTTAAAGCAGGGACATACTCCTGGCAGGAAGCCCTTTGGGAGGATCGCAAAATGGGCGGTTGAGCTCGGAGCCTTTGAAGTCTCCTTCGTGCCACAGGACGGCAATAAAATCGAGATACTTGCCGATTTCACCCGAATGGATAAAGCTGCAATCCCGACAAACATTGAAGAGCTTTGGAATATTGGACAATGTACTTGACGGATCTCTCATGCTCGGTGGGCGCAGAGGCAGCCATGGTCCTCATCTCTCAACAAGTGGCGCCTAAAATACGTCTTATGATTCACTTCGACATCTAACAATGCACGCCAGTCTGAAGCACTCATCCACGGACTTAGCATCGCGGTATCTCTACAGGTGTTCGCTGCTAACAATTGAGAGCGACTCCATCTTTGGTGATCAATCAAGTCCAAATAGATTAGTCATAATGTCGAGGACATCATGACGACATCTACTAGGAATGCAGGCTTGAAGACAAGTTTGATGGGTTGGAGCTCATTCATGTGCTCATGCGTGACAACGAATAGCGATGAATTAGCAAAATTAGGCTCCCTCGGGACCATCGCACCGACCGGGGGTTTTGTTGGGGAAATCTACAAACCTTCGAAAGCCAAAAGCAGGAGAACAAGTCGAAGAGAGCTCTAACGAAGAGGAGGTCCTAGTCATCGGCCATTGGGCGGCTCCTTTTCTCAATTACCTATTGAAAGAGCGAACTTCGAGAAGACCGATGAGCGAGAAGCTGCGTCTCGGCGTAGCAAGAGCTACGTGATGGTAGGAGAAGAGTTATTTGGCGCGCCTCGAGTTCTAAGGCGATGCATATCGAAGAAGGAAAGAAGCTACTCGTGGAAATCACTCGGGAACTTGTGGGCATCACGCGGCGTCGGGCACATTGGTGGGCAAGGCGTGTCGACAAGGTTTCTTCTGCCGATTCGCCGCCGACCGACGCGAAGACATCGTTCGAACTTGTGAAAATTTGCCGGTTTTGCTCGCCAAATACGTGCACGCCGTTCGGCGCAAACATTTCCAATCACTTGGCCATTCGCGGTCTGGGGCTCGACATGGTCGGCCCATTGAAGAAGGCTCAAGGCGGCTTCACCCACCTCTTTAATCGCCGTGGATAAATTCACTAAGTGGATAGAAGCAAAACCGATGGCTACAATCACAATGACCAAGGCCAAAGAATTCTTCAAGAAATTGTGGTAAGATTTGGCGTACCAAGCAGATTATCACGGACAATGGAACCCAATTCCGAGGAGAAGACTTTCAAGGCCGGTGCGATAAGCTCGGCATCAAAATTTGCTTCGCCTCGGTGGCTCATCCGAAAAGCAGCGGTCGGTGGAAAGAGCAAGCGGCATGATCTGCGAGGATTAAAGGCACGGATCTTCGAATCGTCTCAAGCCATCGCCACGATGGGTAAAGAACGCCATCGGTACTCAGGGGCTAAGAACCACTCCCGCAGATCTGGGCAATCACCCTTCTTTACGGTCTCTGGCTCGGAGGCGGTCCTACCTCTTGAATTGACCTTGGATCCCCGGTCCGGAGCTTCAAGGAGGGCGAGGCGAAGGAAAGCGAGAATGGAAGATATCGGCAATTGGAAGAAGCAAGAGATCGCCATGGTCGGTCGGCGAGATACCTTGAGCCTCTTGGCCGATATCACGGCAAAGCGTCCAAACGGCGTTCTCAAAGGGTGATTTGGTTACGATAAAGAGTCGAAACACGAGCACAAGTTATCTCCAAGCATTGTATACCCATGTGTCTACTGAATTGTCGATGTTAAAGTTATGTTGTGTTTGGATACCCTCCCTTAGCCTTCATCTGACCGATATCTTCTTCAAACATGTTTCCACATGTCACTTGAGATGACATATTCCTCCACATGTGCAGATAATTTAGCATGATAGTATTTACAATTAGCAAACACTACCTCATGCCTGTCCTCAATTTTGAAATTTCTATTCATATGTTGCCAGCACCATGACTGTCAACTGCTGGATGTCGACACCTGTCCTAGTTGCATTGATGTAGCGGCATCGAAGTTCAGTGTGGAACTTGTCCCCTTATAAATGTAAGAGGCATTCTCGATGCTTTGCGTACCGTCCATATAACAGTCATCCATACCATAGTCTCCCATTCCCGGAGAGAATTGGCACGAATCGATCTCTTGATCCTGAGGAGGAGGACTAGGTGTGCGAGGGTGTACTCTCTTGCTCTTGCTTTTACCAAACATTTTGTTTCGTGGCCGGAGAGTAAAGAGAGAGCAAAGGGAAAGCAAGGAGAGAGAAAACTCGAAAATGTTTCATGTGCTGACTACTGAAGAAACGAATACCTGAGGGGGTTTTATGGCAAGCAAACTCAAGTGAGCGTTGGATTAGATGAACGTTGGAATCAACTTTATTTCTTTTGCCCATTGCGCTTGTTGAGATAGAAAGATTCTCGCTTTCGCTTTCGCCCATTGTGAACATTGGAATCGCCCATTGGAATAGCCCATGTGACAACGTCCCTCTCCCTCTTCCTCCCTCTCCCACTGCCTCCCTCACCCTCCCACTCCCATGCCCCTCCCCCGCCCTCTCACCCCACCTCCCTCTCCCTCCCCCTCCCGCTACCTCCCACCGCCTCCCTCGTCGTCCTGCCCCTTCTTACCTCCCTCTCCTTCTAGTTGCCTTCCCCTCCCACTGCCTCTCTCACCCTCCGCCCACGGACTCCCTTCCCCCTCCAGCTGCCTCCTCTTCCCCTGCCCCCTCTGCCTCCTCCCATTCCTCCTCTAAAGCAGCACATCGATGCTACGGAGCGACGAGGGCATGGCGGGGCACAGGCATGGTGAGGCAGGCATGGCCTTGTTGTGACGGAAGCTAGGTACACATGCTCGTGCCAGCATAAGCATGACCCAAATCGGCATGCCAAGCCATACCGCCCACCATGCCCAGTTTCTAGGTCCGGCACAACTCGAACAACTATGTTGTGCTGGCCTGGCCTAGTCACCTTCGTGCCGGGCCGTGCCATGGGCCTACTCGATGCCCACCTCTAGGAATTAGTACGAATCATAAAATCCACCGAACCCATCATAGGAGCAACCTTAGAATTTTCTTTCCCTTCTCATCTCAAGTTTTCAATGTTCTCCATTTCCCACCTCAATGTTTCTCTACCCCCCAACTCCCCACTACGCTACCACAGCCGGCTGACAACTCCAACATTAGTTCTGACGAACCTCAATAAGGGTATGGACGAGGAGGAGCTAGTGGGGTGCCACCATCCTTGGATCTATTTTGTGCCAGGCAGACAACAACCACAGTGCACAAGCCATGGCCTTGGGGGAGCTACCGGCACAACACCACCGAGGACTACGATAGATTCGTAGAGAATGTGGCTAGCATCATGAGCGTCCTCGTTAGTTTCCTCTTTGGAGGGGAGTGCTTCTGTAAGCGACGAGATGGGCTGAGAGGATAGGGAAGAAAGAGGCAACGGTAGAAAGATAGGAGGAGGAGGAGGAGGAGGAGGGGAGGTAGTGGTGCTTCATCTTGACATCGAGGTGGGAGGTGGAGTGGCCCATAGCGTGGGGTGAGGAGGGATCAAGATAGTGAAGGGGTGGGTAGGGACTAGAATATTCTTAAATTTGTGCTAATACCACGTGGTGTAATGCCTCAAACGGAGGCTTCCCAAAGAACTTTTCCTACCGTTCATACATTAAAATGGTCTCTAAGTACATCTCTGGTCATTACTAATTTTTTGGTTATAAATAGTAAAAGTGGTAGGAAATATGATAGTACATAAATACTTTTGATGCCACATACCAACCCAAATACTATTGGGTATATTGGTTGCCAAACTATATATAAAAAAACTAGGATGTTAATTCCTTGTTCTACGTGCATTAGGCTAAAGATACCAATAACATAAACAGGGCGGAGCAAGTTATAGTTTTTGAAGTACAGAAACAGCGAGGGAGTTTACAAATAGGTAGAAGTTGTGGATTGTAAATAAAAGATATTTAGGGAGTTTATTTTTTAGTTTTCCTATTTACTAGTGAATTATTTGTAAGAGGTTAAGCCGTTAAAGCCTATGAAATACTTGAAAATCCTTCATAGACTACCTTGCTATGCTCGTAATCAAACTCTTAACATCAAACTCTAGCTAGACATCATTTGCAACACTTGGAATCGAACTCTAACATCAAACTCTAGGTAGACTTCACTTGCAACACTTTGAATCGAATTCTAGCACCAATTAAAACTACCGAGTAGTTAGTCTCCTATAGCACGATATTTAATAATAGGTTTACTGCATTGCTAGTCCTTCACCAGCATCACCAACCACACCACACACCACGTCACCACCTCACTGGAGAACCTTTGTCCCGTTTGGCCGGTTGCCCGTAGCCCACCACGACATTGATTTTCCGATGGGTACAACGTGGGCGCAACTCCTAGAAATTTTGTCTCATGTTCTTTCGGACGAACAGTTACACATCAATGGCACTAGCCTTACAATTTCAGCTCCCACCCACTCATGGTGAGCCGGTGCATGATCAAGTCGCTGCCAGGTGGAGCGTACCGTCGAGCCATGATGCCCAATCGTCCACCTGCCAGCAACACAACATTATGCGTGAGCAGTTATTGGGCATTGGAGCCAAGCCGATCATAGGACACATGGTCCACACTGCAGTAGTAGGTCACAAAGTTGGGAACTTCTGTTCTTCACAATGCAATTATTCCTTCTGCAGTAGCATTGCAATCTACAGAAAAATGTCTTCAAAAATGAAATCTACAGAAAAGTCTAAACTCGTGTGTCGTTGCAATCCTAAGATGGATTTTTTTTGGTGTGTTTTCCTGTACAAGTTTTGAGGAACAACTCAGCAAACACCTTGAGAAAAAGGCACACAATCCACACGAGCTCCACTAGCAAATTAGCAAACGGGACATCTCACTAGGCCGTTCTCGTTGCACTCGGGGCACCTCCTGAACGCCCCGGCGGCGCCGTCCTCGTCCTCGACGAACACCTTGCAGCTGCCGGAGCACGCGTCGCACGGCACGAACCGCACGCCTCCGCAGCCGCCGCACAGCTCCGCCGCGAGGCCTCCTCCCTTGCCCCCGGCGCCTGGCGCCAGGTCGCAGGACTCGAGGGCCTCCGCCAGCTCCCCGGACTCGTGCATGCGGCGGATCTCCTCGGCGCCGCCCAGGTGCCAGCCGTCCGCGAACACCTGCGGGAGACTGCCTTTGCCGGACCCGGCGGCGCCGATCACGGCGCGGAGCTCGTCCTTGTACCCGGCGTGCATCGACAGGTCGCGCTCGTCGACGCGCACACCGTAGCTGCGGAGGATGGCGCTCGTGGCCCAGCAGTCCTCGTACGTCTGTCGGATGCCGCGGAGGCTTGTCAGGTACACCACGACCCGCCGCGCGCTCTCCGGCGGCGGCGTCCCTGGCGACGCCTTCTTTGCTAACTTGGCGTCGATCTTTTGCTGGAACACGTTGACCCGCGCCCTCACGACACCCGCAAACATCTGGATTTCGTGATTCTTGACGGCGGCTCCGTCGTGCGCGACGGCGTCCCGAGAAGGTGACAGGTCGTTGAGCGCCTTCCGGAATGCCGCCAGGACGTCGGGATCAAACTCCGGCGATCCAGGTGCCGAGCGCTCCTGCCGCTCCACGCCTTGGCCATCCTCATCGTCACTGTCGTCGTCCTCGAGCCCTTCCATGAGCTCCCACACGTTGATCTCCTCGGGCCCACGCAGCGGCGTCTTGGTCGGCGTCCGCGGCGCCCGCCTCTGCCGCTTCGCCGGCGCCATCGGCGACGGCGGCGGACACCACCCATCGATTGCGCGACGCACGGCCTCGTAGTTCCCCGCGCCACCACCCTCGTTGCTCGGCGCCTTCACCACCATCCCCTCCCCTCCGGCGAAAGAAACCGCCGCGGCCGCGGCCGCCGCGCGGTTGAGGCTGAGCGTCCCCGGCGTGGACGACCTCAGCGCGACGGAGTGCCGCGCCCGCAGCCCGGAGTAGCTCCTCGGCTCCGGCGCCCGGGCTCCACCTCCGCTCCCTCCATGCAACGCGTGCTTCGACCCCTTGCAGCCCATCCACACCAAGAAGAAACCCGGTGCTGCCACCCGCCGTTCCCACCTATGAGGAGGAGAAGGCTAGGAAACGGCTAAAACCTCTACCAGGAGCCGGCGACCAGGCATGCACACAGGCAGGGCAGGGGACAAACCGTCAAACGGTAGGAAACGATCGTTGGCGAGAGGAGAGGCAACGCAACGACAATGGCGATATCTGTGGAGGGAAACGACGCATAAGAAAGCGAGCGGCGGGCGGGCGTTGGGGGTCGCGGGTACGGGAGCCGTGCGTATTGAATCGGAGATATCACGTCCGTTCAGGTATGAATTGGGCGGCCGTGCCGCCGCGGGCACGTACCTGCGCGGTGGCCGTGGAATTCTGGGCTGCGTCAGCTCAGGTCCAGCTCAGGTGGATGCTGCCAGGAACCATTGCCTCCTCACCTCTCTCGGTATGGTACTATGCCACTCCCCTGCTCCCATCCTATGTAAGTCACTGTGTCAGTAGTCACTGCGGTCTGCAGGTTCGGTAGCAGTTGCGCGGCCAGCCGCCCGGACAGATGCTGGGATTTATAAAGGTTTAGGCACCAATGGCGACTGGTTCTTGCACTGGATTGATGGATTCACCCATCCGTCCAATCTCTGTCGGTTGGCGGTTGGAAGTTGCCATTCTTGTACAAGGCGTCAGGCGTGAACGTTTTTCTTTTGTTACTAAAAATGGAGAATAAACATGAGCTTGGTCAGATGATCGATGGTGAGCTGATGGTGACGATGATTGAACGGCATCGGGATTAGGCTCGTGCCTGCACTGCAGTTTAGAAGGTTTGGAGCGGTGGTGGGTGGGTGACCGGAGGATATGTTAGGTTATTCAGAGAACATTCGCCCTGTGATGTGTACACGTTGACGGCAAAGGTGTTTATTTGAATTTGCTAACGGTTAGTAGCAAGTATTTATACTAATAACAATTTTGTGCAATCTATATCTTCTTGTTTTATAGGCTTAGGTTGTCTCTCAACCAAGAGACATTGAATCTTTTTCCTTGTTTTCTCACTTCCATATCAACAAAAATCCTAAGACCCTATTTGGATGAGTGATAATTTCTTGAGATGTTTTGAGATTTAGTTCAAATTTAAATTAGATCCTAAAACATTCTAACAAAACACCTCTAATCCAAACACACCACACGAATAATTTTTGCCACTCAGGAATTCAGGCAGGAAGACAGAATTAATGCACGCAGGCATTTTTGCAGTAAACAGGGGCAAATGCATTAGATTTAGGGCCCGTTTGTTTCAGCTTTGGATTCTCTAAAAGCTGATTCTGGATTGTGGTTGTAGAGAAGCTGATTCTCCAAAAGCTGGAATCCAAAAGCACATATGAAGTGGATTGTGGATTCTAGTGTATATGGGTGGGCTGGATTGTGAGAATCGGATTCTAGAATCAAGCTGTTTGTTTCTGATTCTGCTTTTAGGGCCAGAATCCAGAATCAAAAGCTAAAACAAACAGGGCCTTAGATGTGACAACTGACCATTGATCTGAGAATGCTAGCTTCTTTGATATACGTTCCAAAATGCAGCATCAAAATTCAACTGAAACCGGCAAAGCCACAGCCAACCCTTACTTAAAAAAAATGGTTGAGTTAGCCCAACCTTTGTTCAACATCGCGACACTTCTTCGTCCAAAGCCAGATGCAGTTCAGAACTTTGGGCCTGTTTTACTTCGAATGCATCGACAGCGTTGGATCAGTATGAGCCAGCTTTCACGGGTGCTTTTGTTGTTCTTAAAACGCAAGGATCGGTCGATGTGAAATTCAATGGGTTCTTTGTTTATTTGAGGTTTTTGGCTGGTGCTGTGGAGCGTTGGTTCGAAGAGAGCCGGCGTTCAGATCGCAAATACGTGAGGTGGCTAGCTTGTCACCTTCTTCTCGGTGCCTAGTCCACTTCTCGCCTCGTCTTTCTCTTTCTCCAAAACACTTGTTGAATTGCTTTTGCTCAGCGCATTGCACGTATTAAACAAGGGGACATATCCAGTGTAATTAGGACTTTGATATAATCACTTTGCAATTCAACTAAGACAAGTTTCAAAAAATTCTGAAAAAAATCGTGAATGTAAATCTCATCTTACCCCATCTATATATAAAATTTTATGATCAAATTCGTCCTATGTTAAGAGTAATAAAAAAGACAAATTTCTGACAAACTTGAATAGTTCAAATGCACCCTAAATTTGTCTTTTTTGTAACTTCAAGCATAGAACGAATTTGATCATAAAATTTTATATGTAGATAAGGTAAGATGAGATGTACATCCACGATTTTTTTTAGAATTTTTTGAAACTTTTCTTAGTTGTATTGCACGGTGATTACACCAAAGTCCTGATTGCACTGGATATGTCCCCATTAAACAATGGTTAGCTTTTTTTTTTGACAATGGAATCATCTCCGGCCTCTGCTAAAGCACACAGCCCGATTTTATTACATAGATTTCAGCTATCCAGCTGAATTAATGGGGAGCAAACATTACATAAATATTGTAACAAAAAATTAGGGATAGCAAAGTCTATTATAGTTATTCCATCCGTTCTTGGCAAAAAGCTGCATTGCAACAACCTCCAATCGTGTGCACACTAAACGAATGTTCTCCCTTGCTTCCTCACGCTGCAACAACACCCAGAATCGCAGCCAGTAAGTCCCCCTGAAGGCAGCCCGCATAAAAGAAGCATACCGTTTCTTCTGAAACACAATATCATTACGACAACACAAAATAGCCCAACAAATAGCAGCCACACCCATAAAGATCTGTTGAGTCTTATTTTTTCCCATGCCAGTGAGCCAATCCCCTAGCATATGAGGCATAGATGTAGGTAATGGCAACCCAGTAGCTATCTGAATGATTCGCCAAATGGACCTAGCATTGTGACAATCAAAGAAAAGATGTTGTATCGTTTCATTAAATTATATCATTGTACTTGAAGTTTAGAAGAAAGAGAGAGATGCGTATATATCATGGATTGATGTATTGTTATTGACGACATGGAATCCGTCACTGTATACATAGAGGTGGGCGTTATGCCATGCTAGATTGGGCTGGTACAGATTTATTGTGCTTCATGTTTGAATCGTGTCGAGTCGCGACAGCCCATCGTACCCACTGTGTCGTGCCGTACCGGTCCAGACTCGGTCCATTTACACTATTACAACGAGAGGAAAGGAGTCGGAAACGTATGAATTGAGGCAGTAGACGCAAATATTATGCGAAAAATAACTAAAATTTATTTATTCTTGAATAGGTACATAGAGTGAGAAGGATGTGCTGAATACGGGCGAGAGAGCTCAATAGGTAAGAAAGAGAGTGAGCGAGACAAGCGAGAAAGATTGAGAAATACGGGCGAGAGAGGGAGATTGAGAGAGAGAGGTGAGAGAGAAAGCTGAGAGATATTGAGAGGGACGGGCGAGAGAGCAACTTCTTGCACTATTTCTTAATATTTCTCAGCTCTCTCCCCTCTTGACCGTCTCTCTCAGGTATATATCAGTGTGCGGGGGTGACGTCTATGGCGCTCATGCTCTGTGAATCAGCCACTTTCATACTGGCCTTCTTCCTCAAGCCCTAAGTCATCGTGCCTGGTACACCCGCGTTACAGTGTCGTGTCGTCCATCATGCTCGGTTCTCGGACTCAACACGGCCTTGTGCTACAATATTGTGCCGCCCCGGTATGACCTACTTCGTGCTAAATCATATTTTAGATTAGATCATGCTGCCGTGCCACAAACCGGCCCAAAAAGATCCGGCCGAGTGCCCATCTCTAGACTACATATACTCCCTCGTCAGCGACACGCCGCGATGGACTCGTGGTTGTTGCACGGCGAACTATACGTTTCATGTTTGATATCAGGGCCGATTACTGGTTAGGACGGGAGGGTCGGACGTTCGCTACATCCGTGGACCATTTGGTTGGTTAAACTAAACCTAACTGTAATCACCGGATCGAGCAGCAATGACCGATAACGCCACGGCATGTTTGCCTCTCGACTTTTGAGCTCACGCTGCTGCGAGGACAGGGCTTGATTACTGGTACTAGCTAGTAGCTAGCATACGGATGCGAACGCGAGCCCAATCCCCTTTCCAACCCACTCGCGTTCGTGTGTAGATATCAGCATAGCGAGGTTGATTGGCTCTTAGACTTTTATCAGCTGTTCAACTGCCCAAATCGTAGGGTAATATATAATGACACTAAAAAGAACCAGAATTGCACTCTTGTTATAACATATGGCGACTCTTTCTTACTTTCCTGACTTTAATTCCCCGCAAAGTCTCTCTTATCGTGACACAATGGTATCTCATTCATTCATCGTTCTTCCCCATTTTCGATCTGAAAGTTTTTTTAATCAAAACTTTTTAAACCAAAAGTTTTTTAAATTGAAAGTTTTTAAAACAAAAGTTCTTAATTAAAACATCTTGAAAGGAAAGCTTTCGATTGAATTCATGGAAAGTTTCGAATCAAAATTATTTGTATTAGAGGAGAAAGAAAGGGAGAGAAAAGGAAAAGGAAAGTGGAGTGGAGGAGGGTCACCATATTTCAACATTTGAATATGTTTTCACCAAAGAATTAACAATGGTAACTTCAAATTAACAATACCAAAAAAAACTAAGAAAAACAAGTCCCAGGAACGGGGAACGGTGGGGAGTAGGCAGGTACCTAATGTTGTTGGGCCAATGTGTTCCCATGGTCTGGTTCGTCCGACTAAATTACGAGGTTGGATCCGGTGAACACGTTGCTCTGCACGCTCAGCTTCAGAACTCAACTCCAACTCAGTTTAGAGTTTATAGACAAAAATAAAGTGAATTAAGTTTATATTTTTAATCTAAAATATAAATAAGATGATCCATCTAAACACTTTTAATATACCTACAACTCTAGTTGTATAAATTTTTAGAGTTAGGTATACCCTATTCTATTAACTCCGTAAATTTTGGTAGAGTTGAAGCGAACTCCGAATTGACGTCTTATGTTTACAAGTGTTCTGCGGTCAACCATGCATTCCCTTTTTGTTTCGTCCGTGCATTAGCCCTCTTCTCACCCCCTGCAGTAATCAATCGGCCCAGTAGAACTACTAGTTCGGCCGCGGCGGCCCAGCTAATGCTTCCTCGGCCCAAGAAAGAAGAAACGACAAAATCCATACAAAATTTCAAGCAGGTCCAATAAAAAGAGCAAATCATTGGCACCATCCACTCACGACGTCTGTGCCTACCCGTGTCACGCCGCGGTAGGTAAGCAAAGGCGATGACCGAAATCGGCGCCATCGAGATCGTTCAAATGACTTCCTTAAGCGGGAGAGACGGCGCCGATTATTTCGTCGAGCACGTGAAGGGCATCCAACGATGATACAAGCAAAGCAGATTAACTTCAGAACAACCTGTAGTCATCACTTTCGGTCGTCGGTAATTGGCGCGATTAATTGTCACGGTGAATTGTAACGGGTAAAGCTGGGTGAATGGAGAGTATATATAAAGCGAATGTAACCAGAAACGAGATACGATTTGAGATATAGTTTGTCTAACACAAAACACTTTCCCCTTTTCTGTTCTTGAAGTTCTTGCCCTGTTCTTATTGATTTCTTTGAATTTTTCGACCGGCTGGAGTCTCACGTCTATGGATCTCTCCACGAGGCCAAGGGGTGTGACATTTGGTATCAGATTCGCGTCGATCCTGCCCTGTGTTGTGTTGTGATCGAGAGATTTGCTCGGTTGGACGGTAAAATTTTCTCCAGAGGAGGGTTCGGAAACTCGAGGTTGGATTCATCCACTTCGATCGATCCTGGTAAAATCCCTGAGTCTGGTTCGTTCGGCTTGGCAATCGATCAAACACGGCGCCTCCTAAACCTTCTGTCCAGACCGGCTACATTCTTGATGCAATGGGTGAGGTCTCCGGCCGAATGGAGGAGAAGTTGGATGCGCTGAAGGAAAGTTTGGAGATCTTATTTTCGCGGATGGGCTCCATGGATACGACGCAGCAGCAATTGTTGGCTAGAACCGAGTTGATGGCCAAAGCTGTAGAACAGCATGCGAAGGAGCAACAACTTCTCTCTAAGTAGGTGGAAGTAACCGGACAAGCGGTGGCGCGTATTATTACTGAACGTATGATGGAGGCGCCTCGGCAGGGAGATAGTTCTGAGGGCGGGGAAGGTAAAGCCCTTTTTACACCTCAAGCGCCGGGGTTGCGGATGAACTTGGATGATTCCATGTGCCCCTCTTCAATGAGCATGCATACCAACTGTTCGTCGGGAGGAGCACGCACTGGTCTGGGCGTTTCTTTCCGGCATCCGAAAGAAGGCGGTGGTCCTCCTAAGCATTCTTTACCGAAGTTATCTTTTCCTCGGTTTGATGGGGAAAACCCGCGTATCTAGAAGGATAAATGTTTGGATTATTTTCAGATATTCAATATCCCAGAAGCACTTTGGGTCATGACTGCCACCATGCACATGGACGGCAATGCGGCCCGCTGGTTACAAGTTTACAAGGTCCGGCATGCTCTGGGTGACTGGGACCATTTTATGCAAGAAGTGGAAAAGAAGTTCGGGTCATTTGATCATCGGCGCTTGTTAAGCGAACTTTTGGAGATTCGCCAAGGTGGGACGGTGGCTGATTATAAAACGCACTTTGAGGAGTTGATGTATGATATATCCATACATAATCCACACTATGATGATGAGCTGTTTGTCTCTCATTTTGTCCATGGATTGCGAGCGGATTTACGGGATCTTGTTCAAGGGCAGCTTCCTGTATCCGTCGATCAAGCAGCGTTACTCGCTCAGGTTCAGCAAAATATCCTGGACCGAGCTAAGAGCGGTCGACCCAAGTTGTCAGTTCCAACCAAATTGGAGAATACCCAAGGTATGAACAAAATGGGTCAGGGAGAATTGTGGAAAGCTCGGCAACTCAGAGAATACCGTCGTACTAATGGATTATGTTACCAATGCGGTGACAAATACGATCCTAGCCACTATTTACACTATAAAAAGAAAACTCAAGGACAGTTACAGTCCATCACGGTGGCGGAGCACTCGGAAATATTGTCTGATAAGGTGCTGGATAGTTTGGAAGTTACCGACCTCCACACGGATGACATGCATCAATTGTCACTGCATGCGTTGGCAGGCACCGACGACACAACAACAGTACGATTACTGGCATTGGTGCGCAATCAAGTTATGTTGGTGTTGGTGGATTCAGGGAGTTCTCATAGTTTCATTGATTTGCGCTTCTTACACAAAATTGGTTGTGTTCCCCAACACGCACCAACCGTGCAAGTGAAAGTTGCCAACGGAGAATCTCTGTTGTGTGATAGTTGGGTACCTGGTTTGGAATGGTGGGCGCAAGGACATACATTTCAGACTGACCTGAAGGTGCTTCCATTAAGTGGCTTTGATGCGGTGTTAGGCATGGATTGGCTTAAAATGCATAGACCAATGATCTGCAATTGGCAAGAGAAAACTCTGCAGTTTCAACACCGTGGTAAACAGATTTCCCTCCAGGGCATTCACAATTTATCCGAAACTGAGCTACATGTTGTTACTTATATGGGGTTGGAGAAGTGGAAAAAAAGCAACAATATCCTGGCTTGGGCAATACTTGAACATCATTCTGACAAACCCCAAGAGGTAATTCCAGTGGAAGTCACAACAGTTTTGCAGCAGTTTGCTCGGGTTTTTGAGGAACCTAAAGGATTACCACCCCAGCGTCCTTATGATCATACTATTTCTCTGTTATCGGGAGTAATTCTTGTCAATGCTTGGCCATACAGGTACTCGCCGTTGCATAAAACTAAAATTGAAAAACAAGTTTCGGACATGTTGATTTCTGGTATCATCACTCCTAGTGTGAGTCCATTCGCCTCTCCGGTCCTCTTAGTAAAGAAAAAGGATGGCACCTGACGATTTTGTGTTGATTATCGTCGGCTCAATGATTTGACGGTTAAGAACAAATTTCCGATGCCGGTCATTGATGAATTATTGGATGAGTTAGCTGGTACAAGGTATTTTTCCAAGTTGGATCTTCGGGCTGGTTATCACCAGATCCGCATGAACGAGCAAGACGAGTTTAAAACAACATTTAAAACTCATCAAGGTCATTATCAGTTTCGTGTGATGCCCTTGGGTTGACAAATGCCCCTGCCACTTTTCAGTGTGTGATGAATTCTATTTTGGCTCCATATCTTCGGAAATTTGTCCTCGTTTTCATTGATGATATTCTAGTGTATAGCCCGGATTTAATGTCTCATTCTCAGCATCTAGCAGCGGTGCTGCGCATATTACAGGATCACCAGTTTTTTGTGAAGAGGAGCAAATGCACTTTTGCTCAAAGTCAGTTAGAATATCTTGGTCATATCATTTCTAGTGAGGGTGTTTCTACCGACCCAGCCAAGACTCAAGCTATGCTTAATTGGCCTCCACCCACGACAGTGTCGGAATTACGGGGATTTTTGGGTCTCACCGGTTATTACAGGAAGTTTGTCAAGAACTATGGTGTTATTGCTAAACCACTCACCAACCTCCTTAAGAAGAAGGCATTTCAGTGGGATCAGCAAGCTGAGGTCGCTTTTCTTCAATTGAAAGAAGCAATGGCTTCTACTCCAGTGCTCAAGTTACCCAACTTTGATTAGCCGTTTGAAGTCGAAACAGATGCATGTGATGTTGGCGTTGGCACGGTACTTCTCCAACAGGGTCACCCGGTTGCTTTCTTCAGTAAAGCTTTAAGCCAGATGCATCAAGGCTTATCTATTTACGAGAAGGAATTCCTAGCTGTCATGTTGGCTGTCGAGCGTTGGCGACCATATTTACAGCGACAAGAGTTTATCATCCGGACTAACCATAGAAGTTTGTGTTACTTGGAAGATCAACATTTGCAATCAGATCTCCAGCGCAAAGACATGACATGGCTGATGGGCCTTCAGTTTAAAATCCGATACAAAAAAGGGAAGGAGAATATAGTGGCTGACGCTTTGTCGTGTATAGGGCAGGTAATGGCTTTGCAAACAAAGTCGGAAGTACAACCTGCTTGGATTCAAGAGGTGATCAATTCATATGTTACTGACAACCTTGCGCAGATCAAACTCGCTCAGTTAGCCTTACACAGTCCGGATGAGCACGGCTTTAGTTTGCGTTAGGGCATTATCAAGCAGCATGATCGTATTTGGATTGGCAACAATTCTGCCTTACGTACTAAATTGATCACTGTTTTTTCACTCCAGCGCCATTGGTGGTCATTCTGGAAGCCAGGCGACATACCAGCTCATCAAGAAACTCTTCAGCTGGCCCGGATTAAAAAAGGATGTGGAGGATTTTGTCCGACAATGTGATGTTTGCCAACAGGCTAAAGGGGAACACATCAGGTCACCAGGTTTACTTCAACCATTACCCAATCCTTCATCTGTCTGGCAGGACATTACCAAGGATTTTATCGAGGGCTTACCTTTGTCGGACGGTCATAATGTCATTATGGTGGTTGTGGATCGCTTGTCTAAATATGCCCATTTTTTGGCTTTATGGCATCCCTTCACGGCTTCGAAAGTGGCTCAGCTATTCATGGACCAGGTCGTCCGATTGCATGGGATGCCCTTATCTATTACTTCCGACCGCGACAAGGTTTTCACCAAACTTTACGGAAAGAGTTGTTTAAAACCTTGGATCTGGCTTCAATCTGATCAGATCATCCTCAAACGGACGGCCAAAGTGAACGCGTTAATCAATGTGTCGAAATGTATTTGCGCTGTCTTGTTCATGCTATTCCCAGCAAATGGAAGAAATGGTTGGCTTTGGCTGAATTTTGGTATAACACTAGTTTTCACTCCTTACTCGGCTATTCACCATTTAAGATCTTGTATGGTCACGAACCAAATTATGGTGCTCTTCCACCTTTCTTGGTGAAGGCCATGAAGGCGTCAAGCTTGTGTTGGAGGAGCGTCGAAAAGTTCTGAGATCTTGCAAAGCAACAGGTTGGTCATTGCTCAAAATCGCATGAAGCATTATCTTGGACAAAAGCAGAGCAAGAAAGACAATTTCAAGTTGGAGAATGTAACATCCCAAATTTTTTACTTTTATTTTAGCTAATAGTGTTTTATTGTTATTTTTGCTTTTTGTGAATTTTCTGGAATTTATTTGAATTATTTTAAATTAAAATATATTGCCTTTTGTTAAAGATTAATTACAAATAAATAAGTTTAAAATAAAGTTTTATTAAAAATATTTTATTTGAGTCCAAAATATCTCAAAGTATTTTTGGGATTTTTATTGGAATTTTTCTGGTATTTTTATTGCCCTAAATAAATCAAACTATTTTATCTAATTATTTTAATTGAAAACCTCGAAGAAATTCGCGATGAACAAGATCTTGGGCGAAGCCCGAAGATTGCAGCTGCGTCTAGGTTCAGCGTCACAACCAAATGACTGTTCTTCCGGAGGATTTATGTATTGTTGGATCGCCATCCAACGGACTTCATCAAGCCGCGTCGCCAGCAAAACCGTAACGCATGCGAGCCGTCGGATTTCCATCGCACAGTCTTCATCAAACCATACCGTTTCGGAAACCTAATTACTCCGGGCCGTCAGATCGGGCAAGTGGATAAGATCGTGCCACGCCAGGACTTTTCCGCAGCCGTTCGATCGAGATCGCACGGTCATCCGTCGTCGTCTCGGATTCGAATTCTGAATCCTTCGCGTATACACCGCCGCCGCCGTGTCCATGGAAACCTTCAAGTTTTCTTGTCCGTCAGGGTATTTAAGGTTAAGTACCCTCGAGGATTCGAAGCGCCACACCTTTTCTCTACTGCGTCATCGCCCGAGGAGCCCTAGGTGTCGCACGCGAGCTCACCGGAGTTTGAGAACGTTGCCGAGGAGATTCCGTCGCCGCCAGTGACTCTTCCGTTGCGTCGAAGCCAGATCCAAGTTCACCGGGTTGCGCCGCACCTGTTTCGTCACTTCTTCCTCGCCGGAGCACGTCGAAACGTCGTTGGGTCCGTCATCTTCTTCAACTCCGGTGGAACCACGCCGCCGCATCTTCGTTGCCAAGCTCGAGCACTGCCAGCCGTCGGATCCTCATCGGACCGTCAGAGGTAAGCCGCGTCGTAGATTGAATAGTAATCGGCTCGGGTAAAGTTTCGGCCGATCGATCTTAGGTGGACGATCGGGATCGGGCCGCGTCGATTAGGTCAGCAGTGCTCAGCTAGGGTAAGCGTTAGCCGTCCAATCGTAGATGAGCGTCTCGGATCGAGCCACATAGCTGAGTGAATAGTGCTTAGCTCAGGTAGAGATCCACCGTCCGATTTAGACCAGGTGGTTATATTTTAGCCACGTCGTGGATTAAATAATAGTCGTTGGATTGGCTCTGAACGGTAGGGATTTCACCGTGTCGGCAACCTTGATCAGAGCTGTATTGACGTCGGTGACGCAATAAATCAGATTTTCCTTTACAAAAATAATTCGGAATATTTTTTATTTTCCAATTTTATGGATTTTCAGGAATTTGAATTTTTCGAGGGCTCGTTCTCCCTCATACGAACTCCGATTGAGGTGATTCAAATTCCTAAAAATTTGTAAAATTGAGATCTATCTAATGGTAATTTTTGTTGGATTTTTAGAGTTTGTTTGTTCTCTAGTTTTGGTGTTTATTTGCTATTTTTTCTCGATTCGCGTAGACGTTGAATTGTGCGAGGCTTCAGAGGAGGAATTGGCAACTCAAGAACAATTTCCAGATCAAGACTAGGAGCTTAACCAAGGCAAGTTGTGCTTTGATCATGTTGCACCCATGTTTTAGATAGTTGCTATTTTGTTTTACTATATTGCATGTTATTTCAATCGTACAAATGATTTCAACTTAAATTGGGATTTAGATATCATACCCTTTTGAATTACACCCTACCTTATCGATTGTATGCCATGATTCACTTGTCACCTTAGGTTGGTTTACTATAGTTGGTTAAACATGAAATCAACATGGGATGGTTAGAACGGAATAGAATTACTTAGCCATGCCACGTCATCACATGTACATGAATCATTGATTATTAATCTTGACTAATGGAATATGGAACAATGATATTAACTTGTGTGTCATGTGTGGTCACACAAAGAGATTGAGTTGTTGTGGCGAGGAGGTCACGCAACGATGTTGATTTGTGGATAGCACATGGTGCTTGGTAATCAACCGGGGGTTAGTAATCACTTAGATTGAAGCAAGTGGTAAGGGCAAGTGTGCCTGGGTGGGCCCGATGCACAGATGGTATGTGCAAGTCTTGCTTTAATCAATCCTAAGGATTTAACCTTGCGAGCCTTTGACCTGAGTCAATCATGCAACCACATGTCTGTTATGGGGCAGCCTAGCTGAATAATTTGTAATGTCTTAGCTTGAATACTATCTTGGTGGTGTGGGTCCGAGTGTACGGAGGAAACTCACATGGCGCAAGAGGGGGGCCCTGTTGTGGTGGTGTAACCCTTCAGTATTGAAACCTCGTGGGTAATCTTAGGGTTAAGGCAGAACATTGTAAAGGCTTTGTTATGATCATTCGCATGTGTGGTGCATGGTTGTATCATGTGGGTAAAGTGCATAATCTCTGCAGAGTGTACAAACTATTTGGATAGCCGTGCTCACGGTATTGAGCAAAGCTCGGGAATTACAATCAAGGGTTAGTTAAATAAAATGGACAACTGAATGGGATGGCAGGATGCCATATGGATAATGGAACTTGACTTAGGATGAAAACTTGATTTACTTGAGAATCATTGAATCTATTAATGTTATTATTTGTTTTACTGTCTTTTCAATCTATGTATTGTATGTGTTTGTAAATGCTGCTTTACTACAAGTAAACCATTTAGCTATTCCTTTGGAATAAGCCTTGCATATAGCTATGGTAGAAATGCATTCTGTGCACAACTTGTTGAGTGCTTTTGTACTCACCCTTGCCTATCAACAACCAACAACAGTGGAGGAATCATCGCCGTTATTGGAGGAGGACTTGGTGGACACGAGTCACTAGGCTAATCCTTGTTAGTCGCCTGTGGTGTGTTGATGGGACATCTACGTCTTTTGCTATACTTTCCGCTGCATTTGTTTAAGTTTACTTCAGTCTAGCCCATGTGGCAGAATAATGTAAGTGATCATAAGATCATACATTAGTTATATTAAATAAATGAAGTCTTATTATTTTCATCGTTGTGTATGATATGATGCTTACCGATGTTAAGCTGTGTGCACTAGCGTTGATCCTGGGAATAGTGCGGTAAAACACAGTGGATTCGAATTGGTGAATTCGGGTCCTTACAGAGAACATGTGTTATTGAAGCTGCAACCGTATGCTCAATCATCCCTGGTGAATCGTCCATATCCCAAACTATCCTATAAATACTATGGTCCATTTGAGGTGCTCGCACGAATTGGCCAGGTAGCTTATAAACTTGATCTTCCGGTGTCCTGTCAGATCCACCTGGTTTTCCACGTCTCCCAGTTGAAACCATATACATCCAATTATACTCCAGTCTTTCAGCAGTTGCCAAAATTGGTGGAGTTGGACATCATTGCTACTGAACCGGAAGAAATCTTGGATCGTCAGCTTGAGAAGAACGGAAATTCTGCCAGAGTGCAAGTTCTCATCAAATGGACTGGTATACCAGTCGAATTGGCTACTTGGGAAGATTTGAATGTGCTGCAACACCATTTTCCAGTGGCGCTTGCTTGGGGACAAGCAACGTCTGGTCGGCGGGGTGATGTCACGTCGCAGGGTAAGCAGGTCGATGACCAGGGGAAGTCGGCGCCATCGGCATCGTTTCAGCGACTTCCTTAAGCAGGAGAGACGGCGCTGATTATTTCGTCGAGCACGCGAAGGGCATCCAACGGTGATACAAGCAAAGCAGATTAACTTCAGAACAACCTGTAGCTGTCACTCGATTGTCGGGCGTAATTGAGCGCAGTTAATTGTCACGGTGAATTGTAACTGGTAAAGCTAGGTGAATGGAGAGTATATATAAAGAGAATGTAACCAAAAACGAGATAGGATTTGAGATATAGCTTGTCTAACACGAAACACTTTCCCCTTTTCTGTTCTTGAAGTTCTTTTTTTGACAAAGGAAGCTTTATTAATTTCAAGAACATTACATCGAGGAGATACAAGTCCTTGAAAAACTTCTCCCGGCCTCTGCTTAACAGGAAGCACACAGCCCAAAAACAAAGAAAAACACACACACTCTAGTGACTAGCAATCCTGAGACTAGACCGCCACCCATGCGCCTAGGAAAAGAAGTCCTTGGCCACCTGCACCAATCGCCGCATAGCCTCCACCCTAATAGGTCGCAATTTCGGCTTCTGTTGTACAGCCCATGTACGCAGCCAGTGAGAAGTAACAAAGATAACCTGCAAAGGGGATGAATTTGATTTCCTTTCAAAGACAATATCATTCCTGCTCAACCAAAGAGACCAACAAATGGCTGCGGCTCCTAGTAAGACAGCATTATGAAGATTCTTCTCAAAACGATCAAGCCAGTGCCCAAACATATGTGAAGCACTAAAAGGTCTAGTAATGCCAAAAGCCATGTGCAAAAAACCCCAGACCATACGAGCAAATCGACAGGTAAAGAACAGATGCCTAATTGTCTCCATTTCGTGGCAAAAGCAACATGTTTTACTACTCTACTAATTGCGTTTGGCCAAATTATCTTTTGTCAAAATGACCCCACTTCGCAGATACCATAAAAACACTTTGATCTTCAACGGGACTTTTAACTTCCATATACACTTGTTTAAATTAGGAACACCACTTTTAATCAAAGCCAAGTAATGAGAATGCACTGAGAATTGTCCAGATCGGCACAAAGTCCAGCGAAATTCATCATCACCTTGCGTCAATTGTAAACCAGCGATGCGTGAAAGCAATTCATGCCACGCTGCCAACTTAGGTCCAATCAATGATCGTCTCCAACATATGTTTGGTTGAGTCATGAGAACATCAGTAATGGTTATGTATTTCTTCCTTGTGACGCTATATAACCCAGGATATTGATCTTTTAAGGCGCAGCTTCCCAACCAGATATCTTCCCAGAATCTCACTTGTGATCCATTATTAATGTTGAAAGTACCAAATCGAAGGAAATCTCGTTTAACCTTCATCAAACTGGACCAGAAATATGAATCTTCTGGTTTCCACTCAACTTGTACTAACGGTTTAGATCCAAGGTATTTATTTCTAAGAAGCTGCTGCCAAGTGCCATCCGATGTTAAAAGCTGAAATAACCATTTACTTAGAAGTGCAATATTCTTAACTTTTAAATCATGAATCCCAAATCCCCCTTGATCTTTAGGTTGGCAGAGGATACTCCATTTTGCAAGGCGATATTTTCTTTTATCGTCTCCACCTTGCCAGAAAAAGCGAGATCGAAAAAAATCAAGTTTTTTAAGAACACCTTTAGGCATCTCGAAAAAGGACATCATATACATTGGAAGACTACTTAACACTGAATTGATAAGCGTTAATCTACCCCCAACTGAAAGGTGCTTCCCCTTCCAACTACTAAGTCTCTTTTCGAAACGCTCTTCCACCCTTTTCCAATCTGAATTCCTCAATCTCCTAAAGTGAATAGGAATTCCTAAATACTTCAGAGGGAGATCCCCTTGTTTGCAGCCAAACAGATCCAAATATTGATGTAAGAAATTTTGGGCATCACCAAAACAGAGTAACACGCTTTTATGGAAGTTTATTTTGAGACCCGAAATTTGCTCAAACGCACAAAGCAATAACTTCATGTTACGAGCTTGATCTAGATCATTTTCCATAAATAAGATTGTGTCGTCTGCATATTGTAAAATAGATAAACCTCCATCAACTAAGTGAGGCACTACTCCTCCAATTTGCCCTTGTTCTTTAGCTCTTCTAATCAAAATGGCAACATATCTGCGACAATATTAAAAAGAAGAGGTGATAGAGGATCACCTTGTCGGAGACCTTTTTTATTTTGGAAAAAGGGTCCCACTTCATCGTTAACATTAACCGCCACACTTCCACCCGAAATGAAGGACTTAATCCAAGAAATCATCCTAGATGAGAATCCTTTCATTCGGAGGGTTTGAAACAGAAAAGGCCACTTAACCTTGTCATAAACTTTCTCGAAATCAATCTTAAAAAGGACCCCACTAAGCTTTTTCCGATGCAACTCATGGATTGTTTCATGCAGGGTGACAACCCCTTCTAGGATGTTCCGGCCGCGCAAAAAAGCTGTCTGTGACGGACTAACAACCTTGTCTGCAACCATATTCATTATGTTTGTAGCAACCTTGGTAAAAATTTTGAAACTCACATTTAGTAAGCATATTGGTCTGTATTGCTGGATTATTTTTGCTTCCTGAACTTTGGGAATAAGAGTAATGATTCCAAAATTCAGACTAAAAAGAGGTATATCCCCAGAGTGAAGATCCTGGAACATAAGCAATAGATCACCTTTGATAGTATCCCAGAATTTCTGATAAAATTCTGCAGGAAAACCATCTGGGCCATGAGCCTTGTTATGTTCCATTTGGAAACCAGCATCTCTAACTTCTTTCTCAGTGAACTGAGCAGTAAGAAGATCGTTTTCCTCCTGGGAGATTTGCGAATATCTTGGTTATCCTCCTCATTTAGGTCGAACAGACTCTCCTCCAGTTCCCCAAATAGATCTTTTTAAAACTTGGTTATGTATCTTTTAAGGTTGTACTGTCCCTCAATCTTACTATCCTCATGATTTAGAGAAAAAATTCTTTTCTTTCTATGTTTACCATTGGCAACCAAATGAAAGAATCTAGTGTTATTATCACCCAAGATGACATCTTTTACTTTTGCTCGCTGGAAGTATTTGAATTCTTCCTCTCTAAGTAGAGTTGCCAAGAGATCCCGAGCCTAAGCAAGCTGCTCTCGTTCTAGATCAAACAAATCCCTGACCTCAGTAGCAATATCCAGCTTAGTAATTTTTGCTTGAAGCTCACATTTCTTTTGCTTATAAACACCATTATTATGCAGTACCCAACCCCGAAGAAAGCTATGCAAAGCTCCCATTTTGTTGTTCCAGCGTTGGACAGAGCTATTCCCTCTTATCGGCCGATTCCAAATTTCCACTACCTTGTCATGAAAATCTTCTCGGGTAAACCAACTAAGCTCAAACTTGAACTGTTTAACTAACCCAGAGAAAGCTGGAACACCGGTGTCAATCAGAAGGGGAGTATGATCCAACAAGCCTCTGTCCAAAGAATGAACAGAAACAAGTGGGAATTTGAATTCCCACTCGGTAGTCATAAGAACCCAATTTAACTTCTCATAAGTTGGACTGGGCAAAGAATTCGCCCAGGTAAATTGTCGACCAGTGAGGTCGATCTCCCTCAAATCAAAACTGTTATTTACATCATTGAATAAGAAAGGCCAGCGATCACTGAATCTATTGTTACTCTTTTCCTTACTATTTCTCATAATATTAAAATCTCCCCCAATAAGAGTCGGTAAATGATTATGTTGGCAAGTTCTCACTAATTCAGCCAAAAACGATGCTTTAAATTCGTCCTGAGCTGGACCATAGACTGCCATTAGGATCCATTTAAATTTGTCTGCCTTATTACTTAGATGGAATTTGATAAAAATCTCCTTCCACAATCAAAGATAGATCAAAATAAGCCGTGTTAATTCCTAAAAGAATCCCACCTGATCTACCTCTAGGGGAAGACAATGCCAAACGAAATCTACACCTCCAAAAAGTCGTGCAAGATTCGATTTTGACATATCTTGCTTTCCTGACTCCATAACCGCAATAAATGCCAAATGATACTCTTTAACCGCCTCTAAGATGTACCGAAATTTAGCCAAGTCTGAAAGACCTCTGCTATTCAAAAAAAACCTTTCATAGTGACCCTTTCTTTTGTTTTGCTTTGTGGTTCCTACGAGACTTACGAGAGGAGGCCGCTAGATCACAAATTCTCATGTCTAGATCCTCCGTCTCTTGTTCCACTTCAGAAACATCCTTGATCAAGTGCACAAGTAAATCGCTGTCAACCTGAGCGGCTTCGTCATCACTTGGTTCAAATGGATTAACCTCCCTGCTCCCTGATGCAGCTTTAGTGGCATCTTGTTGTCTAACAGATTGACTCAATTTGAATTTGTCAACTTCTATTCTTTTTAGCGCCTTAATCGATAGGTTAGATCCAAAACTACTCTTTTTCATCCTAAAACCTATGTTGGCTAGGTTTGCTTCACAAGTCTCATCAGACAATGCAGCAAAAGAAAGAGAGTTTGAATATGATGACTTACCAGTCTCGTGGGATAAAGGAGTCGAAGGCAAAAATGGTTTCTCAATTGAGGGGACCACCGTCTTGACTCCTGAATTTGCATCCAGATTCCATATCGCGGTTCTACGCATGGCTTTGTTTAATGAATCACTATCTGTCATAAGAGTACCGTCATCAGTTAGGCCATGACATCGTAAGCTCCGACGAAGACCATCAATAGAATGAAAATGAACCGGACACATACCGGAAGAATTTACTGGAGCTCTCCCTGCAGGTATTATTGGTGCCTCCAAATCAAGAATCAACCCCTGATCATTCTGGACCGCCCCCTGCATCACATCCTGAGAACTTCCATACCGAGATGGACAGAGAACTTCCTGAGTAGCAATGGGAGATTTTCCCCCGCAGAACTCCTGTGCAGGAATGGCCGCCTCTTGCTGCGACCCCCCACTCATAGAGCTGCAAATACCCTTCCTTCTATATGACTGTACCGAACTAGTTTTGCTAACCGGCTTAACCACCTGACAAAGCTCCGCTTGCGATGACAACATTGAATTTGCTGCATCCTACATGAAACCCCCACATTCATTCACATACACAGGAAGTGAGAAGGTATTGTTTATAGGAGAGGAGAATACCTTTGAAGACATATCTGGCATTTTGGTTACCAATATATCTGGCAAGGTTCCCTCAAAGTTTAACTTGGATAAACAATCCAATTTCCCATGAGCACTTCCCAACTTTTGAATTGGCGACACACTAGCCATCTGCATTGGAACTGAACCTCCTCCTGAAGTTTCAGAATTGGCGGCAGCAGTCTCCTGCAAGTTTCTCAGTTTCTTTACAATCAGATCACCTTCTCCCCCCTTGCTCGCTCCATCTGAACCAGCATCGCCATCATCTTTATGAGCTGGCTCAAGGGAATTGGGCGGTAACATGGCTGGCTCAAAAGAATTTTCTTCAATTGTGAAAACAAGATCATAGCTCACCTTGTTGAAAACCAAATCAGTTTTAAGCGGTAATTGGTCTCTGTCTAACATGCCAACTAAGAGACGAATAATCCCTTTTTTTCCGATATGTATACATATCAACATCCAGAGTGACCACAATCAAAGACTCAAGCGCCCAGAAACCCAGGTAATACTTCCAAGCATGAGGTACACCAGTTACATGCACCTAGACCTCATCCAAGTAATAAGCAGGGGTCACATCTCCGCTAAACTCCCATTCTGAGATCGTAAGAGTAACTTGATGATTCTTCAATTTATACTCTATATCTGATATACGTTTTAATTTATCCTCAGATGGGAAAGCAACAAGAAACACATCATTTTCATGAGGTAGTGCCTCCCAGTTCCAATCGATCCTGGTTAACCGTGCAAGTTCCTGCTGAACTATGGCTGCATCTAGTTTTCTCCCCGAGATCGTGACCAGAGAAGTCGGGGCCGGATCAGGAGTTTCCAATTTGTAATCAAATTCCGGGATTTTGAAGAAACAAAGTTCATTTTTTGCACAGCCAAACATAGCAGCATTGGGTTTCGGTAGCTTAAGCAAAGGGCACTTAACCAGTAAATGAGAATTCAGTCTATTGCAGATAAAACAATCAAGGTTCGCCTGACAAGCCGAATCGAGATGACCAACTAATTTGCATCTGAAGCAAAATGGAGGGCGTGATTTTTTCACCTTGGGATTGTCACCAGTGGCTTCTCCTGCACAGGACCGACCATTGCATTCGCACCGCCATCCACCGGCCGACCCTCCGACACAGATTGATGGCGAGCCGAAGCAGAATGACGTCCCCTTCCACTGGTGAAGAAACCACGGCCAGCACCTAGGGCACCACGACCCCGCCCACCATACGAGCCGCGGCCGGCCCCAACTTGACCAGCAGCCGGAGCAGCGCGCCCAGCAAACGCAGCACGTCCACCGGGCCTCCCCCCCGCCGGAGGTTGATCTCCACCCCTGTGAGGTCGGCCAAAAGAGAGCCGCTCCCGATCATGTCTTGAAGGTCTTGCCCTGTTCTTATTGATTTCTCTGAATTTTTCGACCGGCTGGAGTCTCACGTCTCTGGATCTCTCCACGAAGCCAAGGGGCGTGACAACTCGGTCCAGCCACGATGCCATCCCCGCCGTCGGTGGCGGCGGCGCAGCACCTGGAGTCCCTCCTCTCGCGCCTCGCCACGCTCTCCCACTACAAGCAGTTGTAAAGGAAAAAATCTGTCGGTGGGAGGTAGACTGACTATGATTAATTCAGTTCTAAGTAGCCTGCCAATGTATATGATGTCCTTTTTTGGGATTCCGAAAGGTGTTCTTAAAAAACTGGATTTTTTTAGATCGCGGTTCTTCTGGCAAGGGGATGAGCATAAGAAAAAATATCGTCTTGCTAGGTGGCACACTTTATGTCAGCCCAAGGATCAAGGAGGTCTGGGGATTCATGACTTAAGTATTAAGAATGTTGCTCTTCTAAGTAAATGGCTATTTAAACTATTAACATCAGAGGGTACCTGGCAACAGATGCTTCGAAATAAATATTTAGGGTCCAAGTCAATAGGGCAAGTTGAGTGGAAACCAGGAGACTCACATTTTTGGTTCAGCTTAATGAAGGTCAAGCATGAATTCTTATGCTTTGGTACCTTCAAAATTAATAATGGATCACAGGTGAGGTTCTGGGAGGATGCTTGGCTTGGAAATCACCCTCTTAAAGATCAATACCCTGGATTGTATAGTATAGTTAGAAAGAAGGATGCAACCATTCTCAAGTTTTAGCATCTCCACAACCAAACATTTCCTGGAGAAGGTCGCTGATTGGACCTAAGTTAGTGGCGTGGCGGCGCTATCGGACGAATCGCTAACATTAATCGGACGCAGAATGATGATGAATTCTCTTTGGAAGTCGTGCCAAAATAGGCAATTCTCGGTGAAATCCCATTATCATGCCTTGATTAAGCGTCAAGTGCCAAACTTAAATAAAAGATTATGGAAGCTTAAAGTCCCATTAAGAATCAAGGTGTTCTTTTGGTATCTTAGGAATGGAGTGATTCTTACCAAAGATAATTTAGCAAAGCGGAATTGGCAAGGGAGTAGAACATGTTGCTTTTGTTCCAAATATGAGACAATTAAGCATTTGTTTTTCGACTGTCGTTTCGCACGAATGGTTTGGTTCTTCATATTCTTGGCATTTGGTGTATCTAGTCCAACAAATGTAGCTAATATGTTTGGAAGTTGGCTTGATAGTTTCGATAAGAATAGTAGAAACTTCGCTCTTCTTGGTGCAACAGCTACGTGTTGGGCTATTTGGTTAAACAGAAATGATATAGTTTTTCAAAAGAAAATCTTTTCTTCTCTATTGCAGGTTATTTTTGCTATTACACACTGGCTCAGTCGTGACGTGGTTGTATTGCACAAGGTGGAAGTCACGAACTACTTTGGTGGAGGCTACTCATGGTTTGGTTCGAGTGGTCAAGACTTTTATTCCCAAGCATGGGTGGCGGTCTAGTCTTAGGATTGATAGTCACTAGTGTGTGTGTTTTATCTTTTCTTATTGTTTGGCCGTGTGCTTAATTAAGCGGTAGGAAATAATTCGAGGACTCAGATTGTCTCGATATAAGTTTCTTGAAATTAATAAAGATCTTCCTTTATCAAAAAAACAAGCAGTTCCACGCGCGCCTCCTCACCTCGGGCCACCTCCACTCCCACCCCGGCCTCCGCGGCCGCTTCCTCGACCGCCTCGCGCTCTCCGTGCACCCCGCCGCGCTGCCCCACGCCCTCCACCTCCTCCGCTCCCTCCCCTCCCCCGCCACTAACGACCTCAACGCCGCGCTGCGCGGCCTCGCGGCATCCCCCCACCCATCGCGTTCCGTCCTCCTCCTCGCTGGCCGCCTCCTTCCCGCGCCATCCCCGCCACCTCCACGCCTCAACGCGCTCTCCCTGTCCTTCGCCCTCAAGGCGTCCGCCAGATGCTCCGAAGCGCCCGCGACCCTCCAGCTCCACGCGCTCCTCCTCCGCCTCGGCTTTGCAGCCGACGTCCGCCTGATCACCACGCTGCTCGACTCCTACGCCAAGTGCGGCGACCTCGCGTCTGCGTGGAAGGCGTTCGATGAAATGACTGTACGCGATGTGGCCACATGGAACGCGTTGCTTGCGGGTTTGGCGCAGGGGACCGAGCCGAACCTCACACTCGCGTTGTTCCACAGGCTTGCAGGCAGTTTCCTGGAGTTGCCGCCGAGGGAGGAACCCAACGAGGTGACCATCGTTGCAGCACTTTCTGCCTACGCACAGCTTGGATCGTTACAGGATGGGTTGTATGTGCACGAGTTTTCTCGTAAACTTGGCGTTGATGGCAACGTTCGTGCTTGCAACGCGCTTATTGACATGTACTCCAAGTGCGGTTCGCTAGATCGGGCGCTACAAGTGTTCCATTCCATCAAGCCAGAAGGCCGGACACTTGTGTCCTACAATGCTGCAATACAGGCTCTTTCCATGCATGGGCATGGGGCTGATGCACTGAGGTTGTTTGATGAAATGCCAACATGTATTGAGCCGGATGAAGTGACTTATCTTGCCGTGTTGTGCGGGTGCAACCATGCTGGTCTTGTGGATGATGGTCTCAGGGTTTTTCATGCCATGCGAGTTCCTCCCAATGTGAAGCACTATGGCACTGTTGTGGACCTTCTCGACCGTGCAGGCCGCCTTGCTGAGGCATATGACACCATTAATGGTATGCCATTTCCAGCGGATATTGTTCTCTGGCAAACATTGCTCGGTGTATCTAAGATGCATGGGGATGTTGAGCTCGCCGAGTTGGCTGCCACAAAGCTTGCTGAGCTTGGTTCCAATGTTGATGGTGACTATGTGCTCCTCTCTAATGTTTATGCATCAAGGCCCGGTGGGCAGATGTTGGTCGAGTCTGTGATACCATGCGAAACAATGATGTGCGGAAAGTGCCTGGCTTCAGCTACACAGAGATAGACGGTGTAATGCATAAGTTTATTAATGGTGACAAAGAGCACCCAAGGTGGCAGGAGATATACAGAGCACTAGAAGACATTGGAGCAAGAATTAGTGAGCTGGGATATGAGCCAGAAACAAGCAATGTGCTACATGACATTGGGGAGGAGGAGAAGCAGTATGCATTGTGCTATCATAGCGAGAAGCTGGCCATTGCATTTGGGTTGATTGCCACACCACCTGGGGAGACCATTAGGGTGATCAAGAATCTCCGAATATGTGGGGACTGTCATGTAGTGGCAAAGCTCATATCTAAAGCCTATGGCCGGGTGATTGTCATTCGGGACAGGACAAGATTCCACCAGTTTAAAGATGGGCAGTGCTCTTGCAGGGATTACTGGTAAAACACTGGCACGCAGCATCATTTGCAGGCATAAATATGGCATGAGCTCATGGATTTGAGGTCAAAAAAGAATGACAGACATTTCTGGTCCAGTATGTCGATGAGCATGGATAATGAGCTAAATTCTTTACCAAGTCGCCACACAGGGCAACAACGTCAAAAGGTTGTCAGGAGATGGATATAATCCCTGCTTACTCGCGCTGATTCCTGTGATTTACCCCTCATTTCAGAAGAATCTTGCAAGTGAAACCCAAAATTCTACTACAAGAGCTTGGAAGCTGCTCGATGGTTGTGTTACTACAAGAGTTCACAAACCTATACAGCACTGATACACTATCGGATATTGCACCTGTAAGGTGGAAGAGGTAAGAGGACTATAACTTGCTGCTAGCGAAAATGCTGTGGTGTGTGCTGGACAGGACTCGTGCTATTTTGAGGAGCAAGGCTTTTCTTTACATTGCTTTCTACTTCTCCCAATCATCTTACACTACATACATTATAGGGATAAATAATTACATGCCACTGCAAAATTCCCTAATTAAATTTGCAGTGGCAAAAAAGGAATTGCCCCTAAATTATACCCATGGGGAAGGTTTTCTTTATTATTTCATTGACTTCATTTGAGGCTGCTGAGATGCAGCACCTTTATACTCTGCAGAGATGCACATTTACACTCTTTTCTCCAGATATTTGTGGTTGTTACATGCATGTTTTTTTTTCCCCTTATTTATCTGCTAGGATCATTGATGCCTTTCTATGTTTTGGTCTGTACTATTGTGATTGCAAAATTTAAAAAAATGCATAAGCTTTTTTCCCACGGATATCAGTTGTACTTTACAGCAAAGGATGCCAACACTGTAGACTGACAAATTTTCTTGCAGAATGTATTGGCAGCAGATATGAAATTTCGCTGTGCAAAACAGAATTACCACTGTAGTTTGATATTCTTTTCTTAGAATCCTTCTTAAGAAGCTTGCCCGGGGAACCTCTCTCTTTCCCTTATTTTCCAACAACATTCAGTATGCACTTTGTGTAGTTGTCCTTTTTCATACAAGCATGAGCGTATCGTCAGCTTCTGTTCTCATATTTCATAGTTAGGTGACTAATCCAGTTCGAAGGTGCTGTGGCCTGTGGGTGAAGCAGTTCTTGTTGCATCGTTGTCTGCAATGAAATCATCCCTATATTAAACTTGGGAGGTTTTAAGCGCCCTCACGCGGCCACATCGATTTCGGGCCGACGTGGCCGCGCGCCGCGTCGCCACTTGGCTTACCCAGCTGTTCAGATTAAGTAATTAATGACGGCTATCGAACTTAAACGGCGCGATAGCGCGCAGCGTTGCGAGCAAGAGGTCACGCGTTCGATCCCGTCCGCGCTTGCTTGCGTCCAATTTTTCGAGGGCGACGCGTGGCGCTGAGCGTTAGCGCCTTCGGAATGTTCTGCCGTCCCCTTTTTTTTGCCCTCGTCTTCGACGGGCCTCGATTGGAGCTCCCAAAATCCGCCCGGTGCTCGTCTCGGCCGCTCTGTCCGCTTTCCTCCGGGAACTCCGCCGTCTCCCCACGTTCATCTCCGCCGCGTCTGCTGCGCTTCACTAGGTAGGCGCCTTAGCCACAGCTCCTGCCTTTCCTTCCCACCTACTGGGCGCCGCTCCCTTGATTCATCCGTCTCCCCGCGTTCGTCTCCTCCCATTAGGTGTGACGCTGCCGCAGGTGCTGCTGGAGAGGATAAAGGACTACAGCCAGGAGGGTGCCTTTGCACTCTGGGACGAGCTCTCCCCTAAGGACTGAGAGCTCGTCATCGGGGACATCGGGGTGAGCCAAATAGCATGTAGATTTCGTTCTTAGTTGGACCTCTGTACGAAATTTTATTTTTTAGGTTGTAAGTTTTGCTACGATTTGTGAAAATGGAGGACAATTTGTGTAACAAATTTCATCGGTTTTTTGTGGGCAATTCCTACGGATGATTCACCATTTTCCTTTGGCCATTAATACCTCTTGTTTTCCCATGAATAGCGCAAGGGAAATCTGCATTCTGCAGCACTTTTTATTGTTTGAGCTTACCATTTTGACAATGGCTAATGGAGTTAAACATGCTATGTATTTTAGGGTCTAGATCTTTCCAGGATTGATCGGATGTTCGACGCTCCCTTGGATCACAAGGTCAGAGGTTTCTATACATTCTGACCATGATCTGCCAATATGTACAGCTTCATATGAGATTCAACGAAACAAGATCAAAGTCCTCTATTCTTCAGGTCTTCCTTTTAATTCAGAGAAAGAGCGAGGTGGTGTTGAGGTCTGTGATCCCTTTCACCTGGAGGTTTTCCAGTGAACCGACCAGGAACAGGAGGGATGATGCTTGGGATGCCTGGATTTATAGTCGTTTTGTCTTAACATGTGCTTCATTTAGTATTTAGGAGTTTGATTATAATGATGTAGTATATTCTCTTCACAGATTTTTAAAATGTATGCTAAGAATACAGATGTCACTGTTCGATGATCCTTCATTCAAATAATACACTACCAATGAAATTGTATGTTATCTTGGATTCCTAGAACTAGCCCCTTTCTTTTTCTTTTATGATGCGTATTAGTGTATGACAGTTTGTCCTCTTGGCCAATTGCTGTATAGATTGACAAAGTGCAAGATACTTTCCACCAATGGAAGCAAACGCCTGAAAACACTGGGGAGTATGTGCATCTGACCAAAGAACTGCTAGCAATCTGCAAAAGTATTCAATGGCAAGTATGAAATTTTCACTGTTTTATAGCGTGATTCTGATTTTCGGCCCAGGATGCTTAGAATGTTTCCATGTTATGATTTCCTTGATACGTATTTGTGATATTTTGGTCAATGCCTGCCACTCTCGTATTGATTAGTAAATTGTTTGGATTTTATACTAAGATGCTCTGAATGTCTCTGTCAGGTGTGAATGGCAATAAATATGTTGAATTAAACTCCCCCCATGCTTGGCTGCATCAGCAGGGTGATTGGTTTTCAAAATCCTATTGAATATGTAAGTTGTCAATGCACCCTATTAACGTTACTTCTGTATGAGTACGACACGCCAAGTTCATACTGCTTCATGATATCAGTGCTAAATTTGAGCTACCTATCAGTGTTGCTTGATCATCTTTGTTTGTTCTTCCTACCCTACATTGATATCTCGAATATCATTCAAGGAAAAATGAGCTTCATGCATGGCATTGATTGTGTTGTTGTGGGGTGAGTACTTTGAGCACTCAAAGAAGTCATGCCTGAGAATGCAAATCTAATATTCTACATGCATGGCTTAGTACAAAGGATAGGCTATGGTTCATGAGCGACAAAGATTCAAGATAAGCAAGAATAGATTGCAAAGCAAGAAAACAAAGAGTAGGAATAGTAGCTTTCACAAACATTTCAATCAGTAAATCACTTTTCCATCCTAAGTCATGTTCATCATCACCAACCCAAGCATTTTCCATCAACAAGTCATTTTTATGAAAATCTAACCCTTGATCAGAATCACCGAAGCGATGCTCAATACCGTGAGCACGGCTATTCAATAGGTTGTACACTCTGCAGAGGTTATACACTTTACCCACAAGATACGATCAAATACCACCAAGGCAAATAACCGAATGTAAGCCTTTCCAAAGTTCCATCTAAACTCAAGATCGCTTGCGCTAAGGTTTCAACACTGGAGGGATGGTTACCACACCGGGGCCCCCTCTTGCGCCATGTGAGTTCTCATTCCGCTTCTCGGGCCTCACACCACCACGACGATGCATCAAGAATAGATTTCCCGGTTTACTCAGCTAAGCCCGCCCCATTACGGAGCTTGTGGTTGTATGAGAGACTCAGTTCAAATGCTCGCAAGGTTAAGTCCTTAGTTGACCGAGGCAAGACTAACCAAGTGTGATCTCCATATCAAAACCAATAAAACCAAATTCGACCGCCTGATTGCCACTCTTGGCCCACCATAAACAATCTTGCCACATGCCTCGGTCTAAATCATTTTCCCACCGGTTCTTTACCATTGCACCACGTGCCATCATCAACTCAATAACACATGTCTCATTCACAAAACATGTTCCATATCTCATTAAGTCAATATTTTACTTTGGTACTTCCAAAATCATGAATTGTCCACGTGGCGTATTAAGCATACTACTTGGTCTACTCAACCCATGTTGGCAATTAAATAATGTCCAACTATTAATCCACAACCTAGGGTGACAAATGATTCATGGCCTACAATTATTTACGACAAGGTGGCATACTGACAACTAGGCATTTAGCTAATCCCAAAATGTATTCAATCAAATTTCTACTAAATTAGCATGCAATAAATTAAATCAAAATAATTTTCTCTAATAGGTTCAACATGATCAAACACAACTTGCCTTCAAAAGTACTCGATTCGGCTCCGAGCTTGCTCTGGTCGAACCTCTCCTCGAAACCTTCGGGTACTTCAACGCTCACGCGTAGCGTATATACAAAACAATAAAATAAATAAACAGTAGACATACAGTGCTCAAAAATTCAAATAAAATTCATAAACAGAAAGATCTTGATTTTACAAATTTATAGAAATTGGAATCACTCAAATCGGAGTTAAAACGCAAAAAGTTATAAGCGTTTGAAGTTTTAAATTACATTTAAAATTAATAAACCGAATTAAATAAATATTTTCTTTTTCGGAAATTAATTATTGCATCATCGTGACACGTGTCAGCGCCAGAGAGTGACACGTGGCCTTCTTGACGACGCCACCCCGACGCTCCGTGATGACGTCGCCAAGACTCGGCTATCTCAGCGACAGTGGGTCCCACTGCGACGTCGGCGATGACGTCGGCGGTGACGTCCACGCCGACAAGGTGTGCGTCGACGAGTGGGCCCGCCGTGTCGGCGTCTCTTAATGCCGATGCAGTGCGGTGATCGACAGTGGGTCCGGTGTCGACTCACAGCTACGTCGGCTCGGCATGTGCAGCCACGCGTCGCGGCGTGATTGGTCGTAGTGCGCGGCGATCGACGTGGGTCCGCCGTGTCGGCCGTCACGCACGATGAACGGCGACGTGGCACGACGGTGGCCTCGGATTTGCATCTAACGGCGAAATTAGAAGATGGGGTTCATCGTTCCTAAGGCGACGTGGGCTCACCTCGTGATCGGATGATGATCGTCCGGCCGGGCGGTTCGCGAAAACCCGGCGACGCTTGGCGGCGGTTCGACCGGAGACGAGGACGACGACGTCGGCGGCGGCGTTCCGTGGACCTCCGACGACGTCGGTAATGCTTCCGACGCGCGGCAACGCTGAAAGTCCGATGGTGGCGCGGCGACGGCGGAGAATCATCGGCGGCGGCGAACGGCTCAAAGAATCGGCGGGTGGCCGGGAACTTCGGCGAGGTCTTGCGCGGCGGCGGCGGCGGCGTCACGGTGTCTGGTGTACTACTGGTGCGAAGTGGGGATCACGCAGGGCGGCGGCGATTAAATAGTGCCCTCGGCTTCGTGAAAGCGCGGAGACCGAGGCCCACACGGGCGGCGGGCATGAGTCCCGGCGCGACTTCGGATCGGTCGACGTGCGCAACGAGAGCCGCTGGATGGAGATCGAGCACTGTCGGCGTTAGGGTTTTTCGGGCGACGCCAAGATGTTCGCCCAACACTGCTCATCGGGATTTTAATCCTTTTTCGATTTAAAATAATTCCAAATTCAAATAATTTATTTGGGGCATTAAAAATATCGGAAAAATTCGGAAAAATTCTCAAAAATATTTTAAGACATTTGTGACTCAAATAAAATATTTTCAGCAAAAATTTATTTTAACTTTTCCATTATTTAATTAATTTGTTAAATGGCTTAATTCAAAATAAATTCAAATAATTTCAAATAAATCCAAATAAATCCAAATAAATTCCAGAAATTCCCAAAAATTCAAAATACCATTAAAATGCAAGAAAAGCAAAAATTGGGGTGTTACAAACCTCCCCTTAACGGAATCTCACCCGAGATTCGTAATTTAACAAGGAATAGGTTGGGAATTCCCTCTTGAGTCTTCTTCACGCCCCAAAGTTGCTTCACTCTCGGAATGGTTACTCCAATCAACTCTGCAGAAGCGGGTTGATTTATTTCTCGTCTCGATCCATTGTGTCCAAGATCTTCACCGGTACTCTCTATAAGTCAAATCCTCCCGCAATGACTCGACTCTAATTCTAGATCTTCTTCCGCACTCGGAGGCATTTCTTTAATTGTGACACATGGAACACATCATGCACACACGCTAAGGATGCAGTAACTCCAAATGACACGCCACTTCACCTCACGACTTAGGATCTTGAATGGACCAACATATCTTGGTGCTAACTTCCTTTGTGTGGAACCTCTTAACTCCTTTTGAGTGGGTAACTCGAGATACACAAAATCTTCGTGCTCAAAGCTCAGATCCTCTGGCGATTATCGCCAGAACTCTTCCGTCTTGATTGTGCAATTTTCAACCTTTCCCCGATCATGGCTATCTCTGCTTCCTCACTTCTCGAAGAATATCCGCCCAAACATATGACGCTTCTCCTGCCTCATTCCAATTCAACGGCGTTATGTGGTCCGCCATATAGTGCTTCAATGGCGACATCTCGCAGACTTGCTCGGTAATCGTTGTTGTAGCTGAACTTCGGCAGACGGCAAGCACTTGTCCCACGATGTTGTGTAAGCCAATGCACATGCCCTCAACATGTCCTCCAGTATCTGATTAACTCTTTCCGTTTGCCCATCTGTCTGTGGGTGATATGCAGTACTGAAGTTCAAACGAGTCCCTAAAGCCTCATGCAGCTTATCCCAAAATCTTGAGGTAAACTGGGTACCTCTGTCCGATACAATTCTCTTCGAACTCCGTAGACATACAATTCTTGACATATATAATCGCTAAGCGGTCCCCGAGTATGTAGTCTTTACTGGTATGAAGTGAGCAACCTTTGTCAAACGGTCCACTATAACCCATATAGAATCATACCCTGTCTGCGTCCTTGGTAAACCGGTAATGAAATCCATTCCAATTTCTTCCCATTTCCACTCAGGTATCTTCAGTGGCTGTAGCAGTCCTGCTGGCCTTTGATGCATTGCTTTGACTCTTTGGCATATGTCGCACAACGCAACATGCTCTGCAACTTCACGCTTCATGCTTGGCCACCAAAATCTTTCCTTCAGGTCTTGGTACATCTTAGCGCTTCCCGGATGAATTGAGTACTTGGAATCATGGGCCTCCTCCAAAATCACCGCTTCACTCCTTCTGTCAAGATACACAAATGCGATTCTTGATCCACAATGTACCTCGCTCATCCAAATTGAAATCCTTCGCTTTGCTTTCCCCATTTTGGACTTAATTCTTCTAATCTTGACATCGCCCTTCCGTCCTTCACGAATCTGATCTTCCAGGTAGGCTTCACCTCTAGAGCGCTAAGAATCCTTTAGGCACAACTTCCACTTCAACTTCAAATTCCTTGCATAACTCAACTGGTTTTCTCCCATCAACATGTTCACTGTGGTGGCTCTTTCGACTTAAAGCATCCGCCACTACATTGGCTTTTTCCGGTGATAATGAATTCCCAGATTGTAATCCTTAATTAACTCCAACCATCTCCTCTGCCTCATGTTCAGTCCGACCGTAAATATATATTTAAGACTCTTATGGTCGTGTACACCTCACATCTGCTCCCAATTAAATAGTGTCGCCATAACTTCAAGGCGCTACCACTACCGCTAATTCCAAATCATGCGCTTCGATAGTTCTCTTCATGCGGCCTCAATCGCCTAGATGCATATGCAACGACCTTAGCTTTTGCATTAATACGCAACCGAGTCCTTGGCGCGATGCATCACAATATATATCAAAGCTCGCTTAAATCCGTAGAACTAACATCGGTGCCGTTGTCGCGTTTCTTCAACTCCTCGAAAACTACGCCGCATTCCGGCGTCCATGCAAACTTCTTCTCCTTTTTCAACAATTGCGTAAGAGGCCTCGCAATCGCTGAGAATCCTTCAATAAATCGGCGGTAATAACCGCCATTCCTAGGAAACTACGGTTTGGGTCACCGCTTTGGGTGGCTCCCAATGCAACACCGCTTCCACCTTACTTGGATCAATCTGCGACCTTCATTCGGCGGTTACTACATGTCCAAGGAATTCCACCTTGTTCTTCCAAAATCACACTTACTAAACTTAGCAAAAGTTGTCGTTCTCTTAACTTCTCGTGACTAGCTTCAAATGTTCGCATGCTCTTTTCGTCTTGGAGTAGACTAAGATATCATCTATGAACACAACAACGAACTTGTCCAGATATTCCATGAAAACCTTGTTCATCATGTTCATGAAATATGCAGTTTTGTCAAACCAAAAGACATAACTCAGAACTCGTAGTGTCCATATCTTGACGAAAATGCGGTCTTCGCACATCCTCCGATCTAATCTTCACCGGTGATATCCTCGATCGAGATCAATTTTGGAGAAAACTCCTGCCCTCTCAATCGATCAAATAGGTCATCGATCCCGGTAGCGGATACTTATTCTTTATAGTGACTTCATTTAACGCCGATAATCCACACACATCCGATAACTCCCGCCCTTCTTCTTGACAAACAGTAACCGGTGCTCCCCATGGTGACGAACTTGGTCCGATAAATCCCTTTATCCATCAACTCCTCAATCGCTTCTTCATTTCCACTAGCTCATCGGCTGACATCCGATAAGGTCTCTTAGCTATCGGGCCGCTCCTTGCACTCAACTCAATTACAAACTCTATGTCCCTCGTCTCGTGGCATCCTGTAAATCCTCCGAAATACATCCCGTATTCTCTCGACAACTAGTACATCTTCTATGCCGACGGCCTTCACACTGCTGACCATCAACTGCCCCTCCCGAACGGCAAGGGTTCAAAACTCTATTTTCTCCCACAAGGACTCTCGATCGATATGACTCTTCGTCCACGCCTAATACAACCTTGTGTTTAGATAACCATCCATTCCCAAAATAACATCTAGGGTCCGGGTATCTAACACCACTAAGTTTGCTAGGAACTCTGCTCCATCTATAAGCAACTTTACCCCGAACATCCTACATCGATCGGAGTTCGATCCCGGGATTGTACTAGCAATACATGCCTAAGGTTCACCATTTTCAACCCATTGTTCGCAGCAAAAATCCGAGATATAAACGAATGTGAAGCTCCGTAATCAAATAAACTGCACAGTGTAATCGAGTTGACAAGTAACTTACCCAAAGACGACGTCCGATGTATTCTCAGACCGCATCGGCGGTGACATGATTGACTCGCTCTTACCACGATCAGTGTGGCGCTCCAGATTATGAGCTCCACGGCTTGGTCCTCGGCGCTGGTGTCTTTGTTGGAGTAGTCCCAGATTGAAGCTTAACCGGTGTCACTCCTCCTCCTTCTTGGGACAATAATTGGCAAAGTGCCCTGGCTCGTTGCAAATGAAACAACGCTTGACTACCGTCTGCTGGCTTCCTGTGGCTGTGTTCCCAACTTGTGCTGGTGTCTGAAAATTTTGTCCGCCAGGTCTTGGTACTGGTGGCGGCGGCGTCATCACATTCCTTGGCTGAAATCTGAAGAACTGGTTTGGCGCAACCCTCAAACGCCAAGGCCTCGGGACGTGTTCCTCGCCGTGCCATCCAAGGCTTCGGTTGTCCTCCGCCTTGCGCTTGTCCTCCAATATCGCCGCTTTGTTCACTAGCTCTTGAAAATCCGGAAGGTGTGGGTTATGAGTCCCACCGCAATCTCGATTCAATCCTTTCATGAAACGGGATCGCTCGTTTTGTCCGTTGTTACGCCCTCAAAAGCGAAGCGTGTTAGCTGCGTGAACTTGTTCGATATTCGGACATCGTTGATTGCCCCGCTTCAAGGTTCTAAACTCTTCCTTTTTCAGCTCCATTATGCCTTGGGCACATGATATCGCCGAAAGCGATCGTGAACTCCTCCCACCGATGTCCCGCGGTGCTCATGAGAAGCGCAGAATTTTCCCACCATTCAACGGCAGTTCCTTCAAGCCGATGAGAGGCATAGAGTACCTCTCATTTCCTTCACACCGAGTAATGTGCAACTTTCTCTATCGCCCTCACCAATCATCCGCCTCCAATGGATTGGCGCTTCAGAGAACGCTATGCCTAGTCCTCATGAATTTCGACAATTTCGAGTGTGGCCTCTGTGACCGGTTGGCTCGGTTGACTTGAGCGGCGGCGGCTTGGCAATGACTGCTGCACCGCTTTGCATCATGGCATGCATTAACCGAGTCTGGCAAAGAAGGAAGGCTCCAAAGTTCGTGATATCAATCCGGCGGTCTTTGGTTGAGTGCCTTGTCCTTCATCATTGATGTTTCCAAATGAAGCGTGAACCACTTCCATTTCCTCCCCGTTCCACGGTGTTCACCATCCGCCGATTGCTCCATGGTTTAGAGACGAGAGGAAATAAGAATAGACGAGTAGTAGAATACTTATGCGGGGTCAAAGGTGTAACACAAAATCCAACTTTATTACTTTATTAATAATCGGGTATGGTTGCTCACAATGCCTAAGGGCCTTGCAACACATACCAATCACTCACAAGCATGAAAGAAGCAAATCGAACTAACACTGGAGTCAAACGCCTCTAAGGGTGACTCTTATTCCAAGACGCGACTCAACTCAGAGTCTCAACTGCTAATCCTAACGCCACTCCTCTAGCCATCCCCACCGAACTTCTGGTGGATACCCGTGGTGTCTTGGTCTTGTACAAACCTATCCCAACGATCCTCACTGGATGCGCCTCCTGACCGGCTCAACCTCCACAGCTCTCGCTTCACTTCCATCGCTCGGCCTCACTGCCTCTTGCGCCTCTCTTGGGGGCTCCTCCGGTCTGGTCGTAGCTCCAAAGATCGCTCCGCTCGTCCGCATAGCCGCCTCCAGCCCCAATCCTCGAATAGAGTGGGCCAAATACTCACAAGTCACTGCAATGATGAGCCTCACCGCGTGAACTCGTCACGTGACCTCTCGCAGCCTCTGAACCGCCTCGCCGATAGCATCCTCTTGAGCGATGACATATCCGCCGTGGGTGATCGTGGCATCCTCCTCCTCTATGGGCTCCGGTTGCCAGCGAAGCGTCTCTGCGTGGGTGGTGACGGAACACGTGCCATCCAACTCCTCGGGTAGGTACGAGCACCGCCTCATCGCCAGACGCGATGTCTCCGGATCCCAAACAAATGATGACCTCCGGCAAAGGATGCGGATGGGACGACTTCGCCGCCTCTATCCCGAAGCGTAAATCGTGATAGTGACATCCTGTGCAATATCCATCCCGCCTCGATCCAAGAGTCCCCCTAGATCGGCTCATCATATCCTCCCAAAGAAATGCATCATACGCCAAAGCTCCACAAGCGCACCCTCCAAAGGCGCCACCAAAAGAGTGGATCATCCTCATTTGCCAAAGGACACTCACGTGAAACTCACATATTTTAAAACAAAGCAAAGACGTGATAAATTCAGCAAGGGGTGAGAAGAGAGAAGGGTAAGTCGAGATTGCATTATCATCTTGGCACATTTTAACTCTTTAGAAAATAATTTTATCCTCACTACGACCATTCTAACTAAGGGCCATCCTACGGTCCAAGATGGCTCGATATCACCTCTGCTCGGGACCCGAATGTGCAAATCCGACCCTTCCTGTATTCAAGACTAGTCCAGATCGCGCTTAGTGCACACGCCTCAACATTGGTACATATCACATACATAACCAACTAAATAATAAGTACTTTAATTAAATACTCAACCTAGTTGATTGACCTTATGGTCAAGTTACAAAGATACGATTAGCAGTAGCTTAAGACTTATTAAAATATTCAAATGCAATGAAATAAAATAAACTCGTGGCGCCAACCAATTTGCCACAGTAACTTGATCGGCTCGCTCCCTAGTTCGTTCGGCTCCTCCCGATACTCCTCCTCCCGAGCAGGGTTGCTTCTTCTTCAACTCGGTTGTGTTGTTGTGGGTGAGTACTTTGAGCACTCAAAGAAGTCATGCATGTAATGCAAATCTAATATTCTACATGCATGGCTTAGTACAAAGGATAGGCTATGGTTCATGAGCTGACAAAGATTCAAGATAAACAAGAATAGATTGCAAAGCAAGAAACAAGAGTAGGAATAGTAGCTTTCACAAACATTTCAATCAATAAATCACTTTTCCATCCTAAGTCATGTTCATCATCACCAACCCAAGCATTTTCCATCAACAAGTCATTTTTTATGAAAATCTAACCCTTGATCAGAATCACCGAAGCGATGCTCAATACCGTGAGCACGGCTATTCAATAGGTTGTACACTCGCAGAGGTTATACACTTTACCCACAAGATACGAGTCAAATACCACCAAGGCAAATAACCGTGAACGAAGCCTTTCCAAAGTTCCATCTAAACTCAAGACGCTCGCTAAGGTTTCAACACCGAGGGATCTGGTTACCACACCTGTGGCCCCTCTTGCGCCATGTGAGTTCTCATTCCGCTTCTCCTGCCTCACACCACCACGACAAGATCAAGAATAGATTTCCCGGTTTACTCACTCTAAGCCCGCCCCATTACGGAGCTTGTGGTTGTATGAGAGACTCGTTCAAATGCTCGCAAGGTTAAGTCCTTAGTTGACCGAGGCAAGACTAACCAAGTGTGATCTCCATATCAAAACCAATAAAACCAAATTCGACCGCCAGCTTGCCACTCTTGGCCCACCATAAACAATCTTGCCACATGCCTCGGTCTAAATCATTTTCCCACCGGTTCTTTACCATTGCACCACGTACATCATCAACTCAATAACACATGTCTCATTCACAAAACATGTTCCATATCTCATTAAGTCAATATTTTACTTTGGTACTTCCAAAATCATGAATTGTCCGTGGCGAGGCTAAGCATACTACTTGGTCTACTCAACCCATGTTGGCAATTAAATAATGTCCAACTATTAATCCACAACCTAGGGTGACAAATGATTCATGGCCTACAATTATTTACGACAAGGTGGCATACAAAGAACTAGGCATTTAGCTAATCCCAAAATGTATTCAATCAAATTTCTACTAAATTAGCATGCAATAAATTAAATCAAAATAATTTTCTCTAATAGGTTCAACATGATCAAACACAACTTGCCTTCAAAAAGTACTGATTCTGGCTCCTGAGCTTGCTCCTGGGTCAGAACCTCTCTCTCGAAACCTTCGCACTTCAACGCCTACGCGTAACGTATATACAAAACAATAAAATAAATAAACAGTAGACATACAGTGCTCAAAAATTCAAATAAAATTCATAAACAGAAAGATCTTGATTTTACAAATTTATAGAAATTGGAATCACTCAAATCGGAGTTAAAACGCAAAAGTTATAAGCGTTTGAAGTTTTAAATTACATTTTAAAATTAATAAACCGAATTAAATAAATATTTTCTTTTTCGGGAAATTAATTATTGCATCATCGTGACACGGTCGTCGCCAGAGAGTGACACGTGGTTTTCCGACGCCAGCCCCGACCGGCTCCGTGATGACGCCAAGACGGCCATCATGCTATCTCATCGGCTATATTCATCCGACGTGTGGGTCCCACCGTGACGCCAAGATGACGTCGCCGGTGACGCCACGCCGCAAAAACGACGAGTGGGTGGCAATGGCCGTCGCCGCTTTCTTGTGCACGCGGCACGTGCAAGGTGTGACCGACAGTGGGTCCGGCTGCGTCACGACCACGCTACCAGGCGGCTCGGTGCAGCCACGCGTCATGCCGCGCGATTGGTCGTGGATGCGGCGACGGACGTAGGGTCCGCTGTCGTCGGCCACGTGGCATAAAGGAACGGCGACGGCACGACGGTGGCCCTCGGATTTGCATCTAACGGCGAAATTAGAAGATGGGGTTCACGCCTTCCTAAGGCGACGTGGCTCACCTCACGGCCGGATGATGATCGTCCACCGGGCGGCTCGCGAAACCCGGCGACGTTCTTGGCGCTGGTTCGACCGGAGACGAGACGACGACGGCGGCGCGCTGGCGCTTCCGTGGACCTCCGCGACGTATAATAACGCTCCGGCAAGGCGCGACGTGAGTCCGATGGTGGCGCCATGCGACGGCGAGAATCACCGGGCGGCGGAACGGCTCAAAGAATGCGCGGTGGCTTTGAACTTTGGCGAGGTCTTGCGGCGAGGCGGCGGCGACTCTGGCGGCGGCGGTGTCGGCCGGGTGCGGCGCGGGTGGGGATCACGGCGGGCGGCGGCAAGATAAATAGTGCCTCGGCTTAAGTGAAAGCGCGGAGACCGAGGCCCACACGGGGCAATGGCGGAGTCCCATGGCGACTTTGACTGGTCGACGGGCGAACGAGAGCCGCTTGATGGAGATCGAACAATGGCGCGTTAGGGTTTTCTTCTCGAACGCACCCATGTGCAGTTGTTCCCCAACACTGTTCATCGGGATTTTTAATCCTTTTTTCGATTTAAAATAATTCCAAATTCAAATAATTTATTTGGGGCATTAAAAATATCGAAAAATTTCGAAAAATTCTCAAAAATATTTTAAGACATTTGTGACTCAAATAAAATATTTTCAGCAAAAATTTATTTTAACTTTTCCATTATTTAATTAATTTGTTAAATGGCTTAATTCAAAATAAATTCAAATAATTTCAAATAAATCCAAATAAATCCAAATAAATTCCAGAAATTCTCCAAAATTCAAAATACCATTAAAATGCAAGAAAAGCAAAAATTGGGGTGTTACAATTGATATAAAAAAGAATGCATAGAAGATGGTTGGAGCATCAGGAGCAGAGATAAGGGTGTGTGTTAGACAAAGACCTGGTAAAACAAAGATTTAGATTTCTACACTCCCAACCACTTCCTCTTTTCTGTTAAGATTATATTATTAATTGAACATTAAATGAGTATTTTCGTTTCTCTAGATTAATATCGCTTAGTCATAGTGCACTTTACCATTTTATTCTATATAAACCTATACAGCACTGATACACTATCGGATATTGCACCTGTAAGGTGGAAGAGGTAAGAGGACTATAACTTGCTGCTAGCGAAAATGCTGTGGTGTGTGCTGGACAGGACTCGTGCTATTTTGAGGAGCAAGGCTTTTCTTTACATTGCTTTCTACTTCTCCCAATCATCTTACACTACATACATTATAGGGATAAATAATTACATGCCACTGCAAAATTCCCTAATTAAATTTGCAGTGGCAAAAAGAATGCCCTAAATTATACCCATGGGGAAGGTTTTCTTTATTATTTCATTGACTTCATTTGAGGCTGCTGAGATGCAGCACCTTTATACTCTGCAGAGATGCACATTTACACTCTTTTCTCCAGATATTTGTGGTTGTTACATGCATGATCTTTTTTCCCCTTATTTATCTGCTAGGATCATTGATGCCTTTCTATGTTTTGGTCTGTACTATTGTGATTGCAAAATTTAAAAAAATGCATAAGCTTTTTTCCCACAGATATCAGTTGTACTTTACAGCAAAGGATGCCAACACTGTAGACTGACAAATTTTCTTGCAGAATGTATTGGCAGCAGATATGAAATTTCGCTGTGCAAAACAGAATTACCACTGTAGTTTGATATTCTTTTCTTAGAATCCTTCTTAAGAAGCTTGCCCGGGGAACCTCTCTCTTTCCCTTATTTTCCAACAACATTTAGTATGCACTTTGTGTAGTTGTCCTTTTTCATACAAGCATGAGCGTATCGTCAGCTTCTGTTCTCATATTTCATAGTTAGGTGACTAATCCAGTTCGAAGGTGCTGTGGCCTGTGGGTGAAGCAGTTCTTGTTGCATCGTTGTCTGCAATGAAATCATCCCTATATTAAACTTGGGAGGTTTCTGGCGCCCTCACGCGGCCACATCGATTCGGGCGGCGTGGCGCTATGCGTCGCCACTTAGCTTACCCGGCTGTTGATTAAGTAATTAATGGCGGCTGCTCGAACTTAAGCGGCGCGATAAGCGCAGCGTGCGAGCAAGAGGTCGCGCGTTCGATCCCGTCGCGCTTGCGCGTCCAATTTTTCGAGGCGGCAGCGTGGCGGCTGGCGTTAAGCGCCGGCGAATGTTCTGTGCGTCCCTTTTTTTGCCCTCGTCTTGGCGGGCCTCGATTAGAGCTCCCAAAATCCGCCCGGTGCTTTCGTCTCGGCCGCTCTGTCCGCTTTCCTCGGGAACTCCGCCGTCTCCCCACGTTCATCTCCGCGCGTCTGCTGCACTTCACTAGGTAGGCGCCTTAGCCACAGCTCCTGCCTTTCCTTCCCACATCTGGGCGCCGCTCCTTGATTCATCCGTCTCCCGTTCGTCTCCTCCCATTAGGTGTGGCGCTGCAGGGTGCTCTGGAAGGATAAGGACTACAGACCAGGAGGTGCCTTTGCACTCTGGGACGAGCTCTCCCCTAAGGACTGAGAGCTCGTCATCGGGGACATCGGGGTGAGCCAAATAGCATGTAGATTTCGTTCTTAGTTGGACCTCTGTACGAAATTTTATTTTTTAGGTTGTAAGTTTTGCTACGATTTGTGAAAATGGAGGACAATTTGTGTAACAAATTTCATCGGTTTTTTGTGGGCAATTCCTACGGATGATTCACCATTTTCCTTTGGCCATTAATACCTCTTGTTTTCCCATGAATAGCGCAAGGGAAATCTGCATTCTGCAGCACTTTTTATTGTTTGAGCTTACCATTTTGACAATGGCTAATGGAGTTAAACATGCTATGTATTTTAGGGTCTAGATCTTTCCAGGATTGATCGGATGTTCGACGCTCCCTTGGATCACAAGGTCAGAGGTTTCTATACATTCTGACCATGATCTGCCAATATGTACAGCTTCATATGAGATTCAACGAAACAAGATCAAAGTCCTCTATTCTTCAGGTCTTCCCTTTTAATTCAGAGAAAGAGCGAGGTGGTGTTGAGGTCTGTGATCCCTTTCACCTGGAGGTTTTCCAGTGAACCGACCAGGAACAGGAGGGATGATGCTTGGGATGCCTGGATTTATAGTCGTTTTGTCTTAACATGTGCTTCATTTAGTATTTAGGAGTTTGATTATAATGATGTAGTATATTCTCTTCACAGATTTTTAAAATGTATGCTAAGAATACAGATGTCACTGTTCGATGATCCTTCATTCAAATAATACACTACCAATGAAATTGTATGTTATCTTGGATTCCTAGAACTAGCCCCTTTCTTTTTCTTTTATGATGCGTATTAGTGTATGACAGTTTGTCCTCTTGGCCAATTGCTGTATAGATTGACAAAGTGCAAGATACTTTCCACCAATGGAAGCAAACGCCTGAAAACACTGGGGAGTATGTGCATCTGACCAAAGAACTGCTAGCAATCTGCAAAAGTATTCAATGGCAGGTATGAAATTTTCACTGTTTTATAGCGTGATTCTGATTTTCGGCCCAGGATGCTTAGAATGTTTCCATGTTATGATTTCCTTGATACGTATTTGTGATATTTTGGTCAATGCCTGCCACTCTCGTATTGATTAGTAAATTGTTTGGATTTTATACTAAGATGCTCTGAATGTCTCTGTCAGGTGTGAATGGCAATAAATATGTTGAATTAAACTCCCCCCATGCTTGGCTGCATCAGCAGGGTGATTGGTTTTCAAAATCCTATTGAATATGTAAGTTGTCAATGCACCCTATTAACGTTACTTCTGTATGAGTACGACACGCCAAGTTCATACTGCTTCATGATATCAGTGCTAAATTTGAGCTACCTATCAGTGTTGCTTGATCATCTTTGTTTGTTCTTCCTACCCTACATTGATATCTCGAATATCATTCAAGGAAAAATGAGCTTCATGCATGGCATTGATGTCGGGACCCGAATGTGCAAATCCGGACCCTCTGTGTATTCAGCACTAGTCGAGGATCGCTAGTGCACCTGATCTCAACATTGGTACATATCACAGTCATAACCAGCGAAATAATAAGTACTTTAATTAAATACTCAACCTAGTTGATTGACCTTATGGTCAAGTTACAAAAGATCGCCTCTCATGAAGCTAAGACTTATTAAAATATTCAAATCGTGCGGAAATAAAATAAACTCGTGGCGCCAACCAATTTGCCACGAGCAATCGCCCAGGCTCGCTCCTAGTTAAATCGGCTCCTCTGATACTCCTCCTCTGGCGGGGTTGCTTCTTCTTCAAGCTGAAGTTGTGTTGTTGTGGGGTGAGTACTTTGAGCACTTTCGGCAAGTCATGCACAGAATGCAAATCTAATATTCTACATGCATGGCTTAGTACAAAGGATAGGCTATGGTTCATGAGCGGTACAGCATTCAAGATAAACAGTAATAGATTGCAAAGCAGTAAAACAGTAGTAGGAATAGTAGCTTTCACAAACATTTCAATCGTAAATCACTTTTCCATCCTAAGTCATGTTCATCATCACCAACCCAAGCATTTTCCATCAACAAGTCATTTTTTTATGAAAATCTAACCCTTGGCCAATCACAGAAGCGATGCTCAATACTGTGAAACACGGCTATTGAATAGGTTGTACACTCTGCGAGAGGTTATACACTTTACCCACAAGATACTGATCAAATACCACCAAGGCAAATAGCAATGTAAGCCTTTCCAAAGTTCCATCTAAACTTCGATCTTGCGCTAAGGTTTCAACAACTGGAGGGATGGTTACCACACCGGGGCCCCCTCTTGCGCCATGTGAGTTCTCATTCCGCTTCTCCGGGCCTCACACCACCACGACAGATCAGAAGAATAGATTTCCCGGTTTACTCGCCTAAGCCCGTCCCATTCACGGAGCTTGTGGTTGTATAGAGACTTCGGTTCAAATGCTCGCAAGGTTAAGTCCTTAGTTGGCGAGGCAAGACTAACCAAGTGTGATCTCCATATCAAAACCAATAAAAACCAAATTCGACCGCCAGCCTTGCCACTCTTGGCCCACCATAAACAATCTTGCCACATGCCTCGGTCTAAATCATTTTCCCACCGGTTCTTTACCATTGCACCACGTGCCATCATCAACTCAATAACACATGTCTCATTCACAAAACATGTTCCATATCTCATTAAGTCAATATTTTACTTTGGTACTTCCAAAATCATGAATTGTCCGTGGCGGGGCTAAGCATACTACTTGGTCTACTCAACCCATGTTGGCAATTAAATAATGTCCAACTATTAATCCACAACCTAGGGTGACAAATGATTCATGGCCTACAATTATTTACGACAAGGTGGCATCTGACAACTAGGCATTTAGCTAATCCCAAAATGTATTCAATCAAATTTCTACTAAATTAGCATGCAATAAATTAAATCAAAATAATTTTCTCTAATAGGTTCAACATGATCAAACACAACTTGCCTTCAAAAGTCTTGATTACGGCTCTGAGCTTGCTCTCCAGTCGAACCTCTCCCCTCGAAACCTTGGGTACTTCAACGTCTCTCGCGTAGCGTATATACAAAACAATAAAATAAATAAACAGTAGACATACAGTGCTCAAAAATTCAAATAAAATTCATAAACAGAAAGATCTTGATTTTACAAATTTATAGAAATTGGAATCACTCAAATCGGAGTTAAAAGCATAAAAGTTATAAGCGTTTGAAGTTTTAAATTACATTTTAAAATTAATAAACCGAATTAAATAAATATTTTCTTTTTCGAAATTAATTATTGCATCATCAGTGACACGTGTCAGCGCCGAGAGAGTGACCACGTGGCCTTCTTGACGTCGATACGGCCGGCTCCGTGATAGCGTCGCCATAGCGGCGGCTCGGCTATCTCAGCGACAGTGGGTCCCCGTGGCGTCGGCATAGCGTCGCCACGGTGGCGTCACGCCGCCGGTGTGTCGCGGCGACGAAGTGGGCCGATTGTCGGCGTCTCTTGCATGCCGCGATGCGCGATGCGGTGTGGCCAGCAGTGGGTCGGTATGCGGCGACTCACGCTTATGCGGCTCGGTGTGCAGCAGCGTCATGGCGTGATTGGCTCGTGGTGCGGTGCGGCGGCGTGTGGGTCCGCCGTGTCGTCACGTGCCTGATGAAACGGCGGCGTGTACGACGGCGGTGGCCTCGGTTGCATCTAACGGCGAAAATTAGAAGATGGGGTTCATTGTTCCTAAAGCGGCGTGGCTCACCTCGGATGATGGATGATGATCGTCCATTGGCGGCTTCATGGCTCCGGCGGCGTTCTTGGCGGCGGTTCGGCCGGAGACGAGGCGGCGGCGTCGCGGCGGGCGTTCCGTGGACCTCCGCGACGTCTTGATAATACTCGGCAACGGCGGCGGCGCGTGAAGTCCGATGGTGGCGTGACGGCGCGAGAATCATCGGCGGCGGCAGCGGCTCAAAAGAATGCGGCGGGTGGCCGGGAACCGGAGAGTCTTCTGGCTGGCGGCGACTCTGGCGGCGTCACGGTGTCTGGTACGTCTGCGGCGAGGTGGGGATCACAGTCGGGCGGCGGCGCGATAAATAGTGCCCTCGGCTTCCGTGTAGCGCGGAGCCAAAGCCCGCCTGGCGGGCGGCGTGAGTCCGGCGCGACTCGGAATGATCGGCGATGGCATAGCGAGAGCGTTGGATGGAGATCGAGCAATGGCGTTAGGGTTTTCGACGGAGCGGCCGCGATGTTCGACCCAACACTGTTCATCGGGATTTTAATCCTTTTCGATTTAAAATAATTCCGAAATTCAAATAATTTATTTGGGGCATTAAAAATATCGGAAAAATTCTGGAAAAATTCTCAAAAATATTTTAAGACATTTGTGACTCAAATAAAATATTTTCAGCAAAAATTTATTTTAACTTTTCCATTATTTAATTAATTTGTTAAATGGCTTAATTCAAAATAAATTCAAATAATTTCAAATAAATCCAAATAAATCCAAATAAATTCCAGAAATTCCCCAAAAATTCAAAATACCATTAAAATGCAAGAAAAGCAAAAATTGGGGTGTTACAAACCTCCCCCCCTTAACGGAATCTCGACCAAGAGATTGAGGTAATTTGTAGGAATAGGTTGAAATTCCTCTTGGTCTTCTTCACGCTCCCAGGTTGCTTCACTCTCGGAATGGTTACTCCACTGAACTCTGCAGAAGCGGGTTGATTTATTTCTCGTCTCCCGATCCATTGTGTCCAAGATCTTCACCGGGTACTCTCTATAAGTCAAATCCTCCTGCTGACTCGGCCAGAGCTCTAACGGCATCTCTTCTTCTCGCACTCGGAGGCATTTCTTTAATTGTGACACATGGAACACATCATGCACACCTGCTAAGGACCGCGGTAACTCCAGCTGATACGCCACTTCACCTCTACGACTTAGGATCTTGAATGGACCAACATATCTTGGTGCTAACTTCCCTTTGGTGCGGAACCTCTTAACTCCTTTGAGTGGGGTAACTCGAGATACACAAAATCTTGGGGCTCAAAGCTCGAGATCCTGCGGGCGATTATCGGGCCAGAATCTTTACTCTTGATTGTGCAATTTTCAACCTTTCCTCGATCATGGCTATCTGCTCTTTCTCGAAGAATATCCGGCCCAAACATATGACGCTTCTCGGTCTCATTCCAATTCAACGGCGTTCGGCGAGTGCGCCATATAGTGCTTGAATGGCGACATCTGCAGATTTCTTGCTGGTAACTTGTTGTTGTATTTGAACTTCGGCGTCGGCAAGCACTTGTCCCACGATGTTGTGTAAGCCAATGCACATGCCCTCAACATGTCCTCCGATGTCGATTAACTCTTTCCGTTTGCCCATCATGCGTGGGTGATATGCAAGATCTTGAAGTTCAAACGAGTCCCTAAAGCCTCATGCGGCTTATCCCAAAATCTTGAGGTAAAGCGGGTACCTCTCTCGATACAATTCTCTTGAACTCCGTGTAGACATACAATTCTTGACATATATAAATCTGCTAAGCGGTCCCCTGAGTATGTAGTCTTTACTGGTATGAAGTGAGCAACCTTTGTCAAACGGTCCACTATAACCCATATAGAATCATACCCTGTCTGCGTCCTTGGTAAACCGGTAATGAAATCCATTCCAATTTCTTCCCATTTCCACTCAGGTATCTTCAGTGGCTGTAGCAGTCCTGCTGGCCTTTGATGCATTGCTTTGACTCTTTGGCATATATGCGACAACGCAACATGCTCTGCAACTTCACGCTTCATGCTTGGCCACCAAAATCTTTCCTTCAGGTCTTGGTACATCTTAGCGCTTCCCGGATGAATTGAGTACTTGGAATCATGGGCCTCCTCCAAAATCAATTGCTTGACTCCTTCTGTCAAGCAGACACAAATGCGATTCTTGATCCACAATGTACCTCGTTCATCCATTTTGAAATCCTTCGCCTTGCCTTCCCCATTTTGGACTTAATTCTCTGAATCTTGACATCGCCATTCATCCTTCACGAATCTGATCTTCGGTGTAGGCTTCACCTCTAAATGACTAAGAATCCCTAGGCACAACTTCGAGCTTCAACTTCGAAATTCCTTGCATAACTTCGGCTGGTTTCTCCCATCAACATGTTCCTTTGTGGTGGCTCTTTCGACTTAAAGCATCTGCCACTACATTGGCTTTTCCGGTGATAATGAATTCCTCAGTTGTAATCCTTAATTAACTCCAACCATCTCCTCTGTCTCATGTTCAGTCCATTGTGTAAATATATATTTAAGACTCTTATGGTCGGGTGTACACCTCACATCATTCCCAATTAAATAGTGTCGCCATAACTTCAAAGGCGTGTACCACTACCGCTAATTCCAAATCATCGTGGATAGTTCTCTTCATGCGGCCTCAAGCGCCTAGATGCATATGCAACGACCTTAGGTTTTGCATTAATACATAGCCGAGTCCTTGGCGCGATGCATCACAATATATATCAAAGCTCGGCTTAAATCCGGTAGAACTAACTGCTGGTGCTTTGTGTCGGCGTTTCTTCAACTCCCGAAAACTACGCTCGCATTCCGGCGTCCATGCAAACTTCTTCTCCTTTTTCAACAATTGCGTAAGAGGCCTGCAATCGTTGAGAATCCTTCAATAAATCGGGCGTAATAACTTTTGCCATTCCTAGGAAACTACGGGTTGGGTCACCGTTTTGGGTGGCTCCCAATGCAACTCTTCCACCTTACTTGGATCAAGCTGCGACTCTGTCGGTTACTACATGTCAAGGAATTCCACCTTGTTCTTCCAAAATCACACTTACTAAACTTAGCAAAAGTTCTTTCTCTTAACTTCTCGGGACTAGCTTCAAATGTTCGGCATGCTCTTTTTTCGTCTTGGAGTAGACTAAGATATCATCTATGAACACAACAACGAACTTGTCCAGATATTCCATGAAAACCTTGTCATCATGTTCATGAAATATGCAGTGCATTTGTCAAACCAAAAGACATAGCGTAAACTCGTAGTGTCCATATCTTGGCGAAAATGCGGTCTTGGCACATCCTCGATCTAATCTTCATTTGGTGATATCACGATCGTAGATCAATTTTGGAGAAAACTCGGCTCCTCTCAAGCGATCAAATAGGTCATCGATCCCGGGTAGCGGATACTTATTCTTTATAGTGACTTCATTTAACGCCGATAATCCACACACATCCGATAACTCCGTCCTTCTTCTTGACAAAGTAACAGGTGCTCCCCATGGTGACGAACTTGGTCTGATAAATCCCTTATCCATCAACTCCTCAATCTGCTTCTTCATTTCCACTAGCTCATCGGTTGACATCCGATAAGGTCTCTTAGCTATCGGGGCTGTTCCCGGTACCAACTCAATTACAAACTCTATGTCCCTGTCTGGTGGCATCCTAGGTAAATCCTCCGGAAATACATCCGGGTATTCTCTGACAACTAGTACATCTTCTATCTTGTGGCCTTCACTTTGTTGACCATCAAGCGCCCTCTGAGCAGCGTTGGCTTTGAAACTCTATTTTCCTCCCACAAGGACTCTCGTGATATGACTCTTCGTCCACGGTCTAATACAACCTTGTGTTTAGATAACGATCCATTCCCAAAATAACATCTAGGTGCGGGTATCTAACACCACTAAGTTTGCTAGGAACTCTGTTCCATCTATAAGCAACTTTACCCCTGAACATCCTACATCGGATCGGAGTTACGATCACGGGATTGTACTAGCAATACATGCCTAAGGTTCACCATTTTCAACCCATTGTTACAGCAAAAATCCGAGATATAAGCGAATGTGAAGCTCGAGAATCAAATAAAAGCTATTGCAGTCTTGAGTTGACAAGTAACTTACCCAATCTGACGTCCGATGTGTTACACCTTTGCATCAGCGGTGACATGATTGACTCGCCTCTTACCACGATCGTGTGGCGGCTCCAGATTATGTAGCTCCACGGCTTAGTCTGGCGGGTGTCTTTGTTGGAGTAGTCCCGAGATTGAAGCGAACCGGTGTCACTCCTCCTCCCTTCTTGGGACAATAATTGGCAAAGTGCCCCGGCTCGTTGCAAATGAAACAACGCTTGACTACCGACTGCTGGCTTCCTGTGGCTGTGTTCCCAACTGGTGCTGGTGTCTGAAAATTTTGTCCTTGAGTCTTGAATCGTGGTGGCGGCGTCATCACATTCCTTGGCTGAAATCTGAAGAACTGGTTTGGCGCAACCCTCAAACGCTGCGCTCCCTGACGTGCTCCTGCTTGGTGCCATCCTGCGCTTCCGGTTGTCCTCCAGTTCCTTGCGCTTGTCCTCCAATATCAGCGCCTTGTTCACTAGCTCTTGAAAATCCGGAAGGTGTGGGTTATGAGTCCCACTGCAATCTGGTTCAGTCCTTTCATGAAACAGGAATTGCTGGCCTTGTCCGTTGCTACGTCCTCAGGTGCGTAGCGTGCTAGCTGCGTGAACTTGTTCAGATATTCGGACACTGGTTGATTGCCCTGCTTCAGTGCCCTAAACTCTTCCTTTTTCAGCTCCATTATGCCTTCGGGCACATAATCTTTAGGAAGCGACCGTGAACTCCTCCCAGCTGATGTCCTGCGGGTGCTCATGAGCAGCGCAGTAATTTTCCCACCATTCAGCGGCAGTTCCTTCAAGCTGATGAGAGGCATAGAGTACCCTCTCATTTCCTTCACACTGAGTAATGTGCAACTTTCTCTCTCGTCCTCAGCCAATCATCTGCCTCCAATGGATTGGCGTTTCGAAAACGTTAGCGCCTAGTCCTCATGAATTGGCGACCTTTCGAGTGTGGCCTCTGCCTTTGGGTTGGCTTGGTTGACTTGGCGGCGGCGCTTGGCGATGACTTGCTTTCGCTGCTGCATCATGGCATGCATTAACCGAAGTCATGCGGCAAGGAAGGCTCCAAAGTTACGCATATCAATCTGGCGGTCTTGGTTGAGTGCCTTGTCCTTCATCATTGATGTTTCGGTGGCGTGAACCACTTCCATTTCCTCCCGGTTCCTACGGTGTTCACCATCTGTCGATTGCTCCATGGTTTAGAGGCGAGAGGAAATAAGAATAGGCAGTAGTAGAATACTTATGCGGGGTCAAAGGTGTAACACAAAATCCAACTTTATTACTTTATTAATAGCTGGGTATGGTTGCTCACAATGCCTAAGGGCCTTGCAACACATACCAATCACTCACAAGCATGAAAGAAACCGTCGAACTAACACTCTGAGTCAAACGCCTCTAAGGGTGACTCTTATTCAAAGACGCGACTCAACTCAGAGTCTCCATCTGCTAATCCTAACGCTCACTCCTCTAGCCATCCCCAGGAACTTCTGGTGGATACCCGCGTGTGTCTTTGGTGCTAGTACAAACCTATCCCAACGATCCTCACCGGATCGCCTCCACCGGCCAACCTCCACAGCTCGCTTCACTTCCACTTGGCTCGGCTCGGCTCTGCCTGCGCCTCTGCTTGGGAGCTCCTCCGGGTCTGGTCGTGCCCAAAGCTCGGCCAGCTCGGCTCAGGAGACAATCTGTGCCTGTCTCCAGTTCCCCAATCCTCTGAATAAGTGGGCCAAATACTCACAAATCACCAGATGATGAGCCCTCACTGCGTGAACTCGTCACGTGACCTCTGCAGCTCTGAACCGTCTCGTCGATAGCATCCTCTTGGCGATGACATATCCGCCGGTGGGTGATCGTGGCATCCTCCTCCTCTATGGGCTCCGGTTGTAGCGGCGTCTCTGCGTGGGTGGTGGCGAACACTGTGCCATCCAACTCCCCGGGTAGGTACGAGCATCCGCCTCATCGCCCGACGCCGATGTCTCCTGGATCCAGCGTCAAATGATGACCTCTGGCGGTGATGCGGATGGGGCGACTTCGCCCTCGCCCTATCCGAGCGTGGCGTGATAGTGACATCGGGCAATATCGATCTGCCCGATCTGACGAGTCCCCAGTAGATCGGCTCATCATATCCTCGGCCAAAGAATGTGATCATCGCCAAAGCTCCGCGGCGTACCCTCCAGTGCGCTCACCAAAAGAGTGGATCATCCTCATCTGCCAAAGGACACTCACGTGAAACTCACATATTTTAAAACAAAGCAAAGACGTGATAAATTCAGCAAGGGGTGTGAGAAGAGAGAAGGGGTAAGTCGAGATTGCATTATCATCTTGGCACATTTTAACTCTTTAGAAAATAATTTTATCCTCACTACGACCATTCTAACTAAGGGCCGATCCTACGATCGAGATGGCTCGATACCACCTCTGTCGGGACCCGAATGTGCAAATCCGGACCCTCTGTGTATTCAGCACTAGTCCAGGATCGCGCTAGTGCACACAGTCTCAACATTGGTACATATCACAGTCATAACCAACGAAATAATAAGTACTTTAATTAAATACTCAACCTAGTTGATTGACCTTATGGTCAAGTTACAAAATCGCCTCGCGAGCGAAGACTTATTAAAATATTCAAATCAGGTGAAATAAAATAAACTCGTGGCGCCAACCAATTTGCCACGAACAGGCCAGCAGGCTCGCCTCCTAGTTAAATTCGGCTCCTCCTGATACTCCTCCTCCCGACGGGGTTGCTTCTTCTTCAAGCTGAAGTTGTGTTGTTGTGGGGTGAGTACTTTGAGCACTCGACAAGTCATGCAGAATGCAAATCTAATATTCTACATGCATGGCTTAGTACAAAGGATAGGCTATGGTTCATGGCGATCTGACATTCAAGATAAATAGTAATAGATTGCAAAGCGGTAAAAAGCGATAGTAGGAATAGTAGCTTTCACAAACATTTCAATCGTAAATCACTTTTCCATCCTAAGTCATGTTCATCATCACCAACCCAAGCATTTTCCATCAACAAGTCATTTTTATGAAAATCTAACCCTTGATCAGTAATCACCGAAGCGATGCTCAATCTGTGAAACGGCTATTGAATAGGTTGTACACTCTGCGGAGAGGTTATACACTTTACCCACAAGATATATCAAATACCACCAAGGCAAATAACCGAACGAAGCCTTTCCAAAGTTCCATCTAAACTCGATCTTGCCGCTAAGGTTTCAACACTTGGAGGGATTTACCACACCGGTGCCCCCTCTTGCGCCATGTGAGTTCTCATTCCGCTTCTCCGGCCTCACACCACCACCACAAGCATCAAGAATAGATTTCCCGGTTTACTCAGCTAAGCCCGTCCCATTACTTGAGCTTGTGGTTGTATGAGAGACTTCAGTTCAAATGCTCGCAAGGTTAAGTCCTTAGTTGGCCGAGGCAAGACTAACCAAGTGTGATCTCCATATCAAAACCAATAAAACCAAATTCGACCGCCAGATTGCCACTCTTGGCCCACCATAAACAATCTTGCCACATGCCTCGGTCTAAATCATTTTCCCACCGGTTCTTTACCATTGCACCACGTGCCATCATCAACTCAATAACACATGTCTCATTCACAAAACATGTTCCATATCTCATTAAGTCAATATTTTACTTTGGTACTTCCAAAATCATGAATTGTCCACGTGGCGGGGCTAAGCATACTACTTGGTCTACTCAACCCATGTTGGCAATTAAATAATGTCCAACTATTAATCCACAACCTAGGGTGACAAATGATTCATGGCCTACAATTATTTACGACAAGGTGGCATACAACTAGGCATTTAGCTAATCCCAAAATGTATTCAATCAAATTTCTACTAAATTAGCATGCAATAAATTAAATCAAAATAATTTTCTCTAATAGGTTCAACATGATCAAACACAACTTGCCTTCAAAAAGTCTTGATTACGGCTCCGAGCTTGCTCTGGGTCGAGAACCTCTCCTCGAAACCTTCGTACTTCAACGCCTAGCGCCGTAACGTATATACAAAACAATAAAATAAATAAACAGTAGACATACAGTGCTCAAAAATTCAAATAAAATTCATAAACAGAAAGATCTTGATTTTACAAATTTATAGAAATTGGAATCACTCAAATCGGAGTTAAAAGCATAAAAGTTATAAGCGTTTGAAGTTTTAAATTACATTTTAAAATTAATAAACCGAATTAAATAAATATTTTCTTTTTCGGAAATTAATTATTGCATCATCAGTGACACGTGTCAGCGCCGGAGAGTGACACGTGGCCTTCTTCAACGTCGTACGACCGGCTCCGTGATGACGTCGGCAAGACGGCTCGGCTTATCTCAGCGACAGTGGGTCCCGCCGTGACGTCGGCATGACGTCGTGGTGGCGTCCGCGCGCCTGACAAGTGTGTGCGGTAGCGAGTGGGCCCAAGGCTTGTCGGCGTCTCACAATGCCTGCACAGTGCGGTGTGGCCAGCAGTGGGTCGGTTGTCGGCGACTCACGCTGTGCGTCGCTCGCCGCAGCCTGCAGCGTCGCGGCGTGATTGGGCGTGCGTGCGGTGCGGCGACGTGTGGGTCCGCCGTGTCGGCGTCACGCACAAAGCGATGAAGCGGCGGCGTGTACGAGCGGTGGCCCTCGGTTGCATCTAACGGCGAAATTAGAAGATGGGGTTCACTTGTTCCTAAAGCGGCGTGGGCTCACCTCGTGATCCGGATGATGATCGTCCGTTGGCGGCTTCATGGCTCCGGCGGCGTTGCGGCGGCGCGGTTCGGCCGAGACGAGACGACGGCGTCGCGGCGCGGCGTTCCGTGGACCTCCGGCGACGTCGATAACGCTCCGGCAGCGGCGGGCTGAAGTCCGATGGTGGCGGCGGCGGCGGAGAATCACCGGCGCATGAGCAGCTCAAAATAATGCGCGGGTGGCTTTGAACTTCGGCGAGGTCTTCGGCGGCGGCGACTCTGGCGGCGTCTGCGTGTCTGTTGGGTGCGGCGCGGAGGTGGGGATCACGGTGCGGGCGCAAGATAAATAGTGCCCTCGGCTTCCGTGAAAGCGCGGAGACCGAGGCCCTACACGGCGTGCCGGAGTCCGGCGGCTGGGCTGATCGGTCGATGGCGCGAGAGCCGTCGGATGGAGATCGAACGGCTGGCGCGTTAGGGTTTTCCCGGAACGGGCCGCACAGTGTTCGGCCCAACACTGTTCATCGGGATTTTTAATCCTTTTTCGATTTAAAATAATTCCCGAAATTCAAATAATTTATTTGGGGCATTAAAAATATCAGAAAAATTCTGGAAAAATTCTCAAAAATATTTTAAGACATTTGTGACTCAAATAAAATATTTTCAGCAAAAATTTATTTTAACTTTTCCATTATTTAATTAATTTGTTAAATGGCTTAATTCAAAATAAATTCAAATAATTTCAAATAAATCCAAATAAATCCAAATAAATTCCAGAAATTCCCCAAAAATTCAAAATACCATTAAAATGCAAGAAAAGCAAAAATTGGGGTGTTACAATTGATATAAAAAAGAATGCATAGAAGATGGTTGGAGCATTGGGAGCAGAGATAAGGGTGTGTGTAGACAGCACTGGTAAAACAGCATTTAGATTTCTACACTCCCAACCACTTCCTCTTTCCTGTTAAGATTATATTCCGAATTGAACATTAAATGAGTATTTTCGTTTCTCTAGATTAATATCGTTTTAGTCAAGGTGCACTTACCATTTTATTCTATATAATTAAAATGGTATTGATACTTGGTGTGGACAGGAAGTGTAAATGTCCTGACTGTCAAAATTGGTCCGCTTTGGTCCTTAACAATGTCTTGAGACAGTACCATAGTTTAGTTTTAGTCTCTATCTCAAGCATACTGCTGATTAATTACATGCTTCAATGGCTAATATGAGATTTGGTTTTTCAAAAGGAGTCATTTACATGTAGGTTTCATTATTCCATCTGCACATTCCTTCTTGCTTTCGATTAAGAAGTAGGTGGCTGTAGTGTCTGTGCTTCAATCAAAGCAATGTTCCTGCTGTATTCACATTACATGATTGACGTCTTATTAATTGGGGAAATTTGAGTTCTACTTAAAGCTTTAGTGGATGGTACATTCTTATCATGGGCCATGTAACTTTCCGACCAGAGTTACTAAGGAGGTTCGTATGCTCCTCCCTTTGCTGCTTATATTTTCTTAGCATGGTTCATGAGCTAATTTAGCAGTAATGATCTCTTTGTTGTTCGTCTACATTAGCAGCTTATTGCACTTCTATTTGTATATGCAGAAGTTTGTCCAGCATTTGTGCTGTATAATCCAATTATGTATAACCTCTGTATTATACAGTGAAGGTGACAATATTTGTAGAGAGGCGAATCAGAAGTGTTAGCATATATCTGTTACAAAATTTGCAGCCCTGATGAAGGTATCAATGTGATGAGATTTCAGTTCTTGCCGCTATCAGTCATTTGCCATAGTAGGTGCTTGATCTTGATCATGGTTATTAAAACGTCATTAAAACGACGCCGTAACGTGTCTGAGCGAGAGAACGTCCGGTGTTTTGCAGGTGAAATAAGTGAGGGTAGGGAGGAGGCGCGGAAGGCGATGCATGCTGCATGCGAGGGGAGGGCGATAACGCTGGAGGCGCCGGCACAAGCGGGAGGGCGACGGCTTGAACATGGGAGGGAGGCGGGCGGCGCGGCCAGAGGAGGCGACCAAGGGAGGAGGGCGGGCCACGCGGGCGAGGAGGCGACGTTGGTGGAGGAGGAGCGGCACATGAGGAGGGCGCGACAGCCTGGGAGGAGCTAGGAGGCAGTGGAGTTGCTAGGGTTTCTCGAGGTGTGGATGGGCCGAGTGGATGGGGTCTCTCAGGGTGTGGATGCGCTGAGTGGATGACCTGGATGGGCCGAGTGGTGCTTCCTCTAGTTGGGCCAAGCCCATTTGCTTCCTCTAGCTAAGCCATTTGCTCCTCTAGTGAGTGTATTCTCGCTCTAATGCTCTACTCTCTCTAGCCATTTGAGAGAGAGAGGGATGGTTGGGCCGCTTGGCTTTTAGAAATGATAAATAGTGGTATTAATGTGATATATCTTTGCCCCATATTCATTTTGCAATAGTGTCTAAAACTACGTTTCAACACTCGTTTAAACGTTTAAAAGTTAAAAAGGGGGTGGGTCGTTTCGTTCTCGTTTTACGTTTTAATAACCATGATCTTGATGTAACATCTTTTTTTTGGTTTCTCTGGGTGCCTCCATGGAGGATTGGAATTAATCTGCTAAGTATATACATGCCATTTCGCTGATAACTCATGCCCTTTATGCATTTAGTTATTTAGTTTTTATTGTGCCTAGCTATGTCTACCTACTGCGCCTATTATGCTTCTATTTTACGCTATTTTACATTAGCTTTGCCTGATCATGCTCTTTATCTCTCTAATTCCTATCACTATGTACATATATTACTGTTTAAATTTTGTAGTCACAGTGTTGTGTTTGCAAAACATTACTCATGAGCTATTAATATGACATGCACGACTCGGATTTGATCTAGAACCAATACATGTTTTCTCAATCTTTACAAATGCAGCAGCTGACGAGGAATATCAGCTGTTTAGCTCGTTGAGCCTCATTCAGACGTGTGGCTACATGTGAATGCAAAACAACCTTGTTGCAAATATGGTTGCTATGAGCCATGAAGTTATCAATTATTAGGCCTGTTTTTTCCTCCCTGCTGTTGTTTTATGTTACTTTTTGACTTAGCAATTGAAATTTTGTGTAATGCCGATAGGTTGGTCCTCAAGAGGAAGGATCAACACATTACCGCTTGAACAAAGATGCGATGTCAGCATTGACAACAAATAATAAGCAATCTGGAACTTTCAACTTGTCGTAATCAATTAGGCGGCGAAAGTTATATCTCCTTTCCTTACCCTCTTACTTTTTGTCATGTTAAAGTTCAAGGGCATACACTATTAATCAAGGTTCTATGCAAGGGATAAATCTATCCGCATCCCCTGTTTTCCACAACTATTGATGTCTCTTAATTAGAACTCGAGCAATGTGTGCGTAATAGATTGCCACCATCAATATAAACTTTACACTTGTAGTGGATCGATTATTTGTCAATATGAGGGTCTAGCTTTAAGCCACTCTCTGATTGAAAGTATAGGTTTTCGACATTAGCATGGTCTCCAAGGCACCGCTTTGACAGCAAATATCTATCACAATATGTTGTTACAAATGATAATGGAAGTATTTTGATGATGAATCCAGCAATACCAATTTCATGTGGGCCAATCTAGATACCTTTTTATGTATTCATGGTCAAACCCTAAAAACATTTGACTTGCATGGATTATCAGATGACCTATATCGGCATTCAGAGGAAGTAACAAAGGAATTATTCACGAATAAGCTTCTAAGTCGATTCTGTGTTTAATAGAGTGTAGAAAGACAGAAAAAAGGAAAAAAAAAGAAGATATGTGCTAAACAAAACAAGCAATACGATATTTCTGGAACTGTTGTGTAGCAATCTGTGAATTTGTTGCATAAGCGATATTCTATCTCAGGCAACTTTTCTTTGATCAGAAGGTCTAAGCTACATGAAATGCAACCAAGCTGATCCTACATCTATCTGTTTGTCCTTCCAGATGGGTATGGCTCTTGCCGTGGCGGATGGGCATCTGGTTAATATGGGGAAAATGATAGAAGAAATGGAGGGCAAGTCGAGAAATTCGCTAGACCAGTATCGGTTTAGATTAAGACATTCCAAAATTGTCGACATTAGCGGCAACTCAGAAATGCATTTGTGCTCAAGCTTCAGATCACCGTGATAACAGTTTATTTCGGAAGACGAGAGAAATGGTTTGCACGCTTCGGCCACCAGCAGAAGTTCTTAACATGAAACTACCTGACAGCTGAGCATAGAAATGTCAGTTTAACAGAGATATATCTCGTCTCGATAGTTATTTTGTAAGCGTTTTTTCTTCTGCATTTAGTAGTTAGCATGTTGAGACATCATAGAAGAGACTATTGATCTTGTGAGGAACTGAGGAACTTCCATCGCAGCTGTAGCCGAGAGGTTTGGTAGGTAACAAGAGATGTATTTGCAGACTCAATGACGCTGCCAGGTTTACCTGTAGTAACATTTTGTCATCTTTGTTGTGTATTGCGAAGATTTTCGTATTCTTGTGACCTTACGCTTTGTTGAAGCATGAATAGAATGTGCTTTCCTCTGTGTTCCGCTTTTTGAAGTGATATTCCAGAAAACAAATATGGGTTTGGCGTGAACTGTTTGTTACCTATGGTATAACAGAACTAACGATCTGGATCGAGGATGATCTAGAAATCATAACTATATTAAAGTTTGCAAACTTCCCAGTCTAGGAGCCCTGCCACGTCACGCTTCCTGCTCCCCTCGTGTGCAGCTCGTGCGGCCGGCTTGGCTCGCTGTTAATACGCCTCATGGAGTGGAGGCTAATGATGACGACGACTTGCTTGCACATCATTTTGTACAGAGACACACTCAATTTTTTACATTGAACCTTCGGTGCTTCCGTAGTTTATTTTGAACATATCGTTTTTGACGAAAAGTTATCTAGAATTTTTAAAGATTATGTATTGGTTCATTTTTTCTCTGTTAAACTTCCTAAACTCACACAATTTTTACTGCTTATCTTGAATTGGCTACCATATCGTGGCACGGCGTGCGCCGCGCCCACGTGCCTAGTAACCTTAAGGAAACATGGGAGAGATCCATTGAAGGGGGCATCTAGTGGATTCTCTTCTTCTAAAAAGACAGGAAGCCGTGCATGTGAAATTTTGCCCTAAATTGCTGACTAGGAAGCCGTGCAAGTGAAAATTTGCCCTAAATTGCTGATTTACTGTGTAATGCGTTTATCTATGCAAATTCATGTAATGCTTGGAAAATTGAAGTTTGTTAGAGTTGAACTTGCTTGGTGCTGAAAAATTCGTGCAGCAGAGAGGAACGCATATACTCAGAATCAGCAAAGAGTGTATCAAAGAGACACGAATGAAAAGAATGACAGAAAAAAAAAGATCATACTCAAAACTTTCAATATTCAATTTGTTCCAACAGTTCAGTCTGCTTGCCGGTGGTGGGCGACGAGATAGGATGGCGGCGCTGCTGCAACTCGCTGCTGTGGATGATGTCTATAGGTTAAGGGAGGTGCTCGCGGGGGGAGGCGAGGATGCAGTGGAGCTGATTGATGGAGTGGGCCTATGGTGTGGCCAGAGCAAGGCGTACGAGACATGCACGCCGTTGATGGTGGTAGCCACATACGGATAACGTCTATCTCTCCAATGCCTTTGCACCCATGGAGCAGCAGATGATGCATCTCTCGATCGATCGATCTCGAATTATGGTATTACAAATTTATAATCCCAAGTGTTGTGATATTATTATTTAATTTTGTAAAATTAAAGATAATTTTACGCTCGAGTTTGTAAATAGGTGTTTGGAATTTGTATGCTTCAATGAATTGATTTAAACATTTAACCATTGCATATTCAGAGTGAACATTATTATTTAGATAATGTTAGTACTCTTTGTAAATAATTTTTCTATCGTAAATTAAATTTTTATTGTAACGTACAAACACATGGCTAGTACTTAAAAAAGAGCTTCAGCCCCATTTGAAATACATTTCCTAATCCCCAACCCAAGGCGTGTTTGAGGGGCCTACTATATGCTACTTGCGCGGCTACTAGCGCGCTGCTGCCACGTGGGTCTTTTTTTTGTGTTTCAATTTTTTAAAAGTAGGTATCTTTTAATTATGTGCTGATTTTGTAATCCGTTTGAACTATCGCGATCCTCGCGATGAATCCTACTAAATCGAATTGACAATTTATGTCACAAAGCAAACAAAAATATTAGTGAAACAAACCAAAAGTGATAATCGAACATTCAACGGTCACTCAACCTTGATGTTTTTAATAGGTAAAATGAAATGTTTCGCGTGTTATTTAGAATGTTCTAATAGTTAATGGATAATGTTCTAGTGCATATTTTTTCGAATCGATTAAGGAAAATGAAGTTGGTTTAGAGTTGGATGTTCCAGTAATTAGAATGAAACGTTCCACGCTTTAGTTTAACTAGATAGGATCTCGCGCTATGCCGCTCGGTACGAAATATGGTTCGTTGGTTCTTTTTGAAAAAAGAAAGTTGGAGGACCCGTTTGCAAATATACAAAACCATAGAGTCCTTTCTGCAAAATTACCGATAGAAGGACTTGGATGTAATTTTTTTGTTTTTGCAAAACTACCCACCAGAGGACCCACCCGTGAATATGCAAACTACGGAGGCTTTTTTCGCAAAATAACCAGCTGGAGGACCTAAACGTAATTAAAAATTTACAGAGGGCCTTTTCACAAAAAAACGCGTGACACGTGGCCATCCTGGTTGAGCTCCAACTAGATAGGAACACGCGCTATGTCGCTCCATGCGAAATTTGGTTCGTTAGTTTTTCTAAAAAAATAAAGTTTGAGGACCCATACACGAATATACGAAACTATAGGGTTCTTTTTGTAAAATTACTGATAGATGCCCTGGATGTAATTTTTTGTTTTTTCAAAACTACACACCGAAGGACCCAATTGCGAATATACAGACTATGGAGCTCTTTTTCGCGAACGAAAAAATAAAGGTAGAGGACCCCGTACGCGAATATACGAAATTATAGGGCTCTTTTTGCAAAATTACCGATAGAAGGGCCTCGATGTAATTTTTTGTTTTCACAAAACTACCCACCGGAGGACCCGTTCACGAATACACAGAACTATGGAGTTTTTTTCGCAAAATAACCGGCCGGAGGACCTAAACGTAATTACAAAATTTACGAAGGGTTTTTTCGCAAAAAAAACGCGACATGTAGCTACCCTGGTTGGCCTCCAATTCTCCCAGCTTTCATAGATAAGTCCGGTGGTTCATAGAAACTAAACATGATTGAGGATAGAGTGGTTGTCGGTGTCGTCTTTGAGCCGGCCCGAACACGAATCTGTCGTTAGCCGATGTCGAACAGGTGTCGGTCACGATGGCCCGTCATGCCCGCCGGTCCGGCTCATCTTCAACGAATCCAAGCATGGCCCATTTACGCTTTGTGCTGTGTCGGCCCAGACCAGACCTATTTGCATTATTGCAACGAGAGGAAAGGAGCCGAGGACGCGTAGAGTTGATGTAGTGGATGTAAATATTATGAGAAAAGGAGCTAAATTTTTTTATTCTTGAATAGTTATATAGAGCGATGGGATGTACTGAACATAAACAAGAGAGGGGGCAATGAGCAAGAAAGATAGTGAACGAGAGGTGAGAGAGATTGAGAAAGACAGGTGTGAGAGAGAGATGAGAGAGATTGAGAGGGATAGGCGAGAGAGAGCAGCTTCTTACATTGTCTCTCAATCTCTCAACTCTCTCTCCCCTTTTGCCCGTCGTGTCAGCGGCGAGGATAGTGTCCATACTGCTGGATGCATCTATGACGCTTATGCTCTGTGTCAGTGATTTTCATGTTGAGCTTCTTCCTCATGCCATGAGTCATCGAGCCTAGTACGGTCCGTTTTACAGTATCATGCCGGGCCGCCCCACCTATCGTACCTAGTTCTCGGGTTCGGCATAGCTCGTGCTACCGGGCCGGCTCAAAAATGTCCAGCACAAGCACCCACCTCTACTTTGGAATAATTCAAAACTATAAGTGAAACAAATCATCCGTCTCCTAATTCCGGGAGACTTCACGTCTGCTCAAAAAAAATTATGTTTTGGTTCTTTTATAAATTACGAATAGGTCCTTCGCGATTTTTTGTGAGAGGAAGATATTTTCTCCAAAAATCGCGTTTGGGTCCCTCGTGCGCCATTTTACGGAAAAAAGCTCCCGTTAAATTCAAATCGCGAACAAGCCCTTTTCTAATTTTTCAGGATAGCGGATAGGTCCAAAAAACGTAGCATTCAGGTCCTTACTCCTTACGTCTAGGTCCTTCCTTCGTTTTTTTCCTAGGAAAAAATGTTTTCGTCACTAAAAATGTTATCTCTAGACTTTTTCCCCACCTCGATTTCCCATCTTGATCTTTAATATTTTTTAAACTATGTATTACTACTCAGTGAACGCATAGATTGTTAGCCTCGACAAAAGAAGGTTGTCATCTCTAATAATTTTTCGCCCTTTTCCCTCTAGACTTTTTCCCCACCGCCTCTAGACTTTTTCCCCACCACAGTTTTCCAGTTCGGTCTCCAATATTTCTCAAATAATTCGTCGAAAGAGATATTTATACAGCTCTATCTCTCTATTTTTTCCCCCGTTTCACTCATTATTTCGACGATTTAAAAATAAAAGCGCTAAAAAAAGAATTTTTTCTCTGTAACGACACGCGCAAGCTGTGTTACGTGTTCTGCCGTAAAAAAATTGTGTTCTTTCAATTTGTTTCGCTCATTATTTGTGATTTAAAAATAAAACGCCGGGGAAAAAATTTCTATGAAAACGACAGCGCGTTGTGTTATGCATGAAAAAAATTTGTATTTTTTAGTAGTTTACTCATTATTTCGACGATTTAAAAATAAATCACCGCGAAAAAAAAATTTTTTCTATGAAAACACGACACGCGTGTTAAAAAACGCATCTTGGTGTTTGGATCTTTCGTGAGAAGACCCTAAATAAATACCCAAAAAACGTATTGATGTTTGGATCATTCCGACTGTTTTACACGAAAAGGACCTTTCGATTTAGTACAAACGCAAATGCACTTTTGTTTTTAACCGTTTCGCGCGTTTTCTCGATGATTTTCAAAAAAAATGCCGACGAGAAAAAAAATAAAAATTTTCTCGCGAAAAAAACAACGCACGCGGTGTATACGCCGCGCAAACTATCCTAGTTATACAATAATTCAAGACTATCACCGGAACAAATCAAAACTATCAGTGTAACATTCGACAGCGTAATAACAAACACAAATATTGAAATGAATCGAAAATTGGATACTCATTTTAAAATCTACACTTTTTTGAATTTTCGAATCACTTTTTAGAGAGACACGACACGATGAAGTCAGCAATTTTCATCTTCTAGTGGGGTTGCACTGGGCCTGGTGTTTCGGCTGCTGTGGAAGCTTGCCCCTATTTTAGGCCCAGCTTGACAATTCCGCCCTCTCCGCAAACGCTCCGACGCGAGAACCCCCCATCGCCACCCAAGCCGCATCAAATTACCCAAATCGGCGTGCCGTGCAGCCGCCGTGGTCTCTATTCCCCTGGCGTCGCAGCCGTGCATCACCGCCGCCGCCACCCTGACGCCCCTCCCTTCCATTGCGCCGCTGCTCACGGCACGGTCGAGTGGTCCCCATCCACCCGCCGCATGCGCGGATCCGAAACCTAACCCGATCGCGGATCCCTCATCACTTCGTCCGACGCGACCCACGATGTATCGCGCGATGCGGCTTCGCTGCCTCCTGCACCCTCCGCTTTTGTGCAAGATCAACTCCCTCGTAGGGAGGTTCAGCGCGCCCGGCGGGAGCGCCCTGGTACAGAGGCTCGGTGCGCCGCCGCGGCCGTCCAGTGAGGGCCGGCGGCTATGCCGGTTCTACTGCTCGAAGGGCGGCGTTGGCAACGCCGAGGCGGCTGTGAGGAGTGGTGGTGGCTGTGGCGGTAGTGGGAGCATCAGCAGTGAGCAGGAGCACGCGCGGCTTGGGGAGAGGGACCAGCAGGAATGGCTAAGCGGCGAGCGGTTCCTCACCGGCTGCAAGCGGCGCGACTCTCCATTTCTCACCAAGCGGGAGCGCTTCCGCAACGAGTTCCTGCGCCGCGTCGTGCCATGGGAGAAGGGCAGCCTCTCGTGGCGCAACTTCCCGTACTACGTCGAGTAAGCTTGACGAAATGCACGCATGCGCACCATCTGTTTGGTGTTTTCTCCCTGAATGAGACTAACTCAGTTGCATTATATTATCTCTTCTGGGCTGCAAGTGAGAATGCAAGGCAGCTGCTGAGCGAGTGCGTGTCGTCGCACCTGCGCCACAAGGATGTCGCTTTGGAGTACGGTTCCCGGCTGCAATCTTCTGGTGGGAGGATATTGCTACAGAGCTTGCCAGGTGTTGTGTGGGAAGGAGATCGATGTTTCCTCACTGTGTTTGTCTTACACCTTATATGGATGATGAGATTTTTTGATTTTCTTGTTGCTACAATGCAGGAACCGAGCTTTACCGGGAGAGATTGGTAAGAGCGCTTACCCATGAGTTACGAGTGCCATTGTTGGTTCTGGACCGCAGTGTTCTATCCCCGTCGTCGGTGGCGGCGGCGCAACACCTGGAGTCCCTCCTCCCGCGCCTCGCCACGCTCTCCCACTACAAGCAGTTCCACGCGCGCCTCCTCACCTCGGGCCACCTCCACTCCCTCCCCGGCCTCCGCGGCCGCTTCCTCGACCGCCTCGCGCTCTCCGTGCACCCCGCCGCGCTGCCCCACGCCCTCCACCTCCTCCGCTCCCTCCCCTCCCCCACCACTAACGACCTCAACGCCGCACTGCGCGGCCTCGCGGCATCGCCCCACCCCTCGCGTTCCGTCCTCCTCCTCGCTGGCCGCCTCCTTCCCGCGCCGTCCCCGCCACCTCCACGCCTCGACGCACTCTCCCTCTCCTTCGCCCTCAAGGCGTCCGCCAGATGCTCCGACGCGCCCGCGACCCTCCAGCTCCACGTGCTCCTCCTCCGCCTCGGCTTTGCAGCCGATGTCCGCCTGATCACCACGCTGCTCGACTCCTACGCCAAGTGCGGCGACCTCGCGTCAGCGTGGAAGGCGTTCGATGAAATGACTGTGCGCGATGTGGCCACGTGGAACGCGTTGCTTGCGGGTTTGGCGCAGGGGACCGAGCCGAACCTTGCTCTCGCGTTGTTCCGCAGGCTTGCAGGCAGTTTCCTGGAGTTGCCGCCGAGGGAGGAACCCAATGATGTGACCATCGTTGCAGCACTTTCTGCGTGCGCACAGCTTGGATCGTTACAGGATGGGTTGTATGTGCACGAGTTTTCTCGTAAACTTGGCGTTGATGGCAACGTTCGTGCTTGCAACGCGCTTATTGACATGTACTCCAAGTGCGGTTCGCTAGATCGGGCACTACAAGTGTTCCATTCCATCAAGCCAGAAGGCCGGACGCTTGTGTCCTACAATGCTGCAATACAGGCTCTTTCCATGCATGGGTATGGGGCTGATGCGCTGAGATTGTTTGATGAAATGCCAACATGTATTGAGCCGGATGAAGTGACTTATCTTGCCGTGTTGTGCGGGTGCAACCATGCTGGTCTTGTGGATGATGGTCTCAGGGTTTTCCATGCCATGCGGGTTTCTCCCAATGTGAAGCACTATGGCACCGTTGTGGACCTTCTCGGCCGTGCAGGCCGCCTTGCTGAGGCATATGACACCATTAATGCTATGCCATTTCCAGCGGATATTGTTCTCTGGCAAACATTGCTCGGTGCATCTAAGATGCATGGGGATGTTGAGCTCGCCGAGTTGGCTGCCACAAAGCTTGCTGAGCTTGGTTCCAATGTTGATGGTGATTATGTCCTCCTCTCTAATGTTTATGCATCCAAGGCCCGGTGGGCAGATGTTGGTCGAGTCCGTGATACCATGCGAAGCAATGATGTGCGGAAAGTGCCTGGCTTCAGCTACACAGAGATAGACGGTGTAATGCATAAGTTTATTAATGGTGACAAAGAGCACCCAAGGTGGCAGGAGATATACAGAGCACTAGAAGACATTGGAGCAAGAATTAGTGAGCTGGGATATGAGCCAGAAACAAGCAATGTGCTACATGACATTGGGGAGGAGGAGAAGCAGTATGCATTGTGCTATCATAGCGAGAAGCTGGCCATTGCATTTGGGTTGATTGCCACACCACCTGGGGAGACCATTAGGGTGATCAAGAATCTCCGAACATGTGGGGACTGTCATGTGGTGGCAAAGCTCATATCTAAAGCCTATGGCCGGGTGATCGTCATTCGGGACAGGACAAGATTCCACCACTTTAAAGATGGGCAGTGCTCTTGCAGGGATTACTGGTAAAACACTGGCACGCTGCATCATTTGCAGGCATAAATATTGCTACAGAGCTTGCTAGGTGTTGTGTGGGAAGGAGATCGATGTTTCCTCACTGTGTTTGTCTTACACCTTATATGGGTGATGAGATTTTTTATTTTCTTGTTGCTACAATGCGGGAACCGAGCTTTACCGGGAGAGATTGGTAAGAGCGCTTGCCCATGAGTTACGAGTGCCTTTGTTGGTTCTGGACAGCAATGTTCTAGCTCCATATGTAAGATAATCTTCCCCCTATATTAAAACCTTAAGACTTCGGTTTTGTGGGCAAATCTAATGTCTCACCTTGTGGGATTTTGGTGATGATTGTTCAGAGAGTGAGGAAGAGGATTATCATGTGGAGTCAGAAGATGAAGGCTCAGAATCAGAGGTGGAAGACGAAGGTGATGGAGATTTGACGAGCAGCAATGAAGCTAAGTCTGGTGAAAGTGATGATGACGATACTATTAAATCTGTGGAAGACCTCAAGAAGCTAGTCCCATGCACTCTTGAGGAATTCACCAAGGTGTTTATTTCCGTTAAGATGCAAAACCATCTTTAAAAAAATAACATTTGATAATTCTTACTAAATTCTTGTTCCAATTTTTTTTGTTCTTTTTATTCTAATTAGAAGTTTGAGTGTTCTTACCTTTACTTTACATCTATCTGCTTATTTGATGAATGTGGGCAAAAGACCTTCAGACGGTGACAAAATTTTCCTGCAAAATACTAGTAAAAAGCCAACTTCTGATTAATATTATTGTCCTATATCGCCTGCCTTATGCAGTGGTCTCGTTTCCATTTTTCTATTAAAAATATCAAAATGCTAATCGATGTTCTGATTATTCCCGATATTTTGTTTGCTTCTCTTTTTGTCTTACGACTTATGCCTTGACTGCCTGTGCTTCTAGAGAGTTGTTGGTGCACAAGAAAGTTCTTCAGCAGCAGGGTCCTCTGCTGCTGAGTCGCTCAAAGAAGAGAAAAAGCCTCTCCAAAAGGGTACATAACCTACCTTTCTTTTTTGTCTTCAGTATTTTCCCCAAAGTTGACTCTGAATTAAATAACAGTTAACTTATGTTCGGACACTCTGAATAGGTCAAGTTCAGCTGAGACAGAGAGACCCAGCTCGGATAGTTCGAAGATTTATTCGGATAGTCCAAATCATTCTTCGGATAGTGAGAAGATGGCCATATTTCTCTGCTAGGATCATTGATGCCTTTCTCTGTTTTGGTCTGTACTATTGTGATTGCAAAATTTAAAAAAATGCATCATCCTTTTTTCCCACAGATATCAGTTAAACTTTTCAGCAAAGGATGCCAACACTGTAGACCTGACAATTTTTCTTGCGGAATGTATTGGCAGCAGATTTGAAATTCGCTGTGCAAAACAGAATTTCCACTGTAGTTTGATATTCTTTTCTTAGAATCCTTCTTAAGAAGCTTGCCCAGGGAACCTCTCTCTTTCCCTTATTTTCCAACAACATTCAATATGCACTTTGTAATTGTCCTTTTTCATACAAGCATGAGCGTATCGTCAGCTTCTGTTCTGATATTTCATAGTATTCCATAGCTGACATGTAAAAAACTCTTTGCGGCGCTTGGTGGGTGACTAATCCAGTTCGAAGGTGCTGTGGCCTGTGGGTGAAGCAGTCCTTGTTGTATCGTTGTCTGCAATGAAATAGCCTTAAGGAAACATGGGAGAGATCCATTGAAGGGGGCATCTAGTGGATTCTCTTCTTCTAAAAAGACAGGAAGCCGTGCATCTGAAATTTTGCCCTAAATTGCTGATTTACTGTGTAATGCGTTTATCTTTGCAAATTCGTGTAATGCTTGGAAAATTGAAGTTTGTTAGAGTTGAACTTGCTTTGTTCTGAAAAATTCGTGCAGCAGAGAAGAACGCATATACTCAGAATCAGCAAAGAGTGTATCAAAGAGACAAGAATGAAATGAATGACAGAAAAAAAAAGATAATACTCAAAACTTTCAATATTCAATTTGTTTCAACAGTTCACTGCCTGACGGATTGAATTGTTTAAGTTTGTTTCAGTGAATTCAATGAAGTTTGGGGGCCTTTTTGTTTAAAGGAACACGCATCTCATTGTCCTGGATTGACATTATGGAAAGCATAATCTGCTCTAGTTCATGGAAGAGATCCACAAGCCTGAGACTGGCGACACAGCTAGCGAATAATGTAGGCCTCTTCTCTTGGAAGTTAAGTTTGCTGGAAATTTCCTTGTATACAAGAAGTATACATGTGCATGACGGATGCTCGAGTTCACGAGTAAAACTGATATGACCCAGTGATTTCATCAATGTTGTGCTGCTTGTGCAAATCTTTGTATCGAGTACCATGTAAAATTTGTCTAGTTAATTTACTCGTGATTAACTTACGCGTTCATAGTATAGTAAAAGTATGTGTAGTTAATTTACTTACTGGCTTACTGCTGGCCAACCATAGCATAGCCTACCTTTTTTTTTAAAACGCAACTAGAGCCCCGACGTGGAATCTAAGCGCTAGCTTTCGCCAACCATGGCATAACCTAGCTTTTTTTTTAAAAAATGTAACTAGCGTCGGGACGTCGAATCCGAGCGCTAGCTTCGTATGCTCCCTACTGTCATTTCATTAATGTTGTGCAAATCTTTTGTAATGAGTATACCATGTAAAATTTGTCTAGCTAATTTACTCGTGATTAACTTAATTATCGTGTTCATAGTATAGCAAAGTATGTGTACTTTATTTACTTACTACTGGCCAACCATAGCATAGTCTAGCTTTAAAAAAAATGCGACTAGAGCCGTGACATTGAATCCGAGCGCTAGCTATGGCCAACCATAACATAGCCTAGCTTTTTTTTAAAAAAAATGCAACTAGCATCGGGACGTCGAATCTGAATGGTAGCTTCGTATGCTCCCTACCGTCGTTCCATGCTACACCAATGGATGGACGATGACTCCATCCGCTTCTCTTCCTCTCCTTAACAGCAGAACTTGTTGGAGAAAGAAGTTGCGGCCATGCTGGTGAGTGGTGACCCGAGGTTTGAAGCTTGTTTCGCCACACAAAATGCTAGTAGAGGTGGTAGAACTCGAGCTCGCGGAGGACATGACATATGATATCGAAGCTTGCGAAGAGTACTAAAAACAATTGAGCATCCACAATAAAAAAAACTTCATATTACAAACGAAGTAACCTGACACCATGATGCAATACACAATAACTCTAGTACAACATCAACAAACACCGATTGCAATATCTATAAATGCTGAATGCAACAAAATTATTCGCCTGTTGCCACAAATCGAAATAACCGATGCAACAAAAAACACTCCTATTGCAATAAAGGAAAAAAGACATTTGTAATAAACAGTAACTTTGGTTGCAACAACCCTTTTATATGAGATTTTCAACTCTGCAACATTCATTAGTAACACCTGCAACATCTTAAAACACCTTATACAACAAAAAAAAATAAAAAACTTTGCCTACAACAAACAATCGACTCACTTGCCTCAGTCTCAGCGACAACATGCTTGCCTTTAGAGGGGGAATCTGGCTGTGTGACACCCAATTCGACGGCAATTCACAGATTGACACTCCAATTCGCGCAGGTTCATAAAATTGACACGAATCGATGAATTTTTTGGCTCAGCGACTGTCAGCGTACCCTGCGCCGGGGTACCCTCTCCGCCGCACAAAAGCAGTCAATCAAGCGGTCAACATACTTGGTCCACGTGGCGCCCGGGCGGCAGTGGGCGTGCACGCTTTCGCCGCGTGGCGATTTCGTGGCGCCCGGCGGTGGGGCCAGACGCCTTTCGCCGGCGAGGCGATCCACGCGCCCGGCGAGTAGGTGGGCGCGACGCCTGCCGCCGGGCGGGCGGCTTCACGTGGCGCCCGGCGGCGGTGGCGCATCACGCTTTCGCCGCCGGCGATAGCCTTCGCGCGCCGGCAGTGCCCGGCAGCCAGCTCGCCCGTCGCGATTCACATGGCGCCCGGCGCGATTGCACTGCGCCCGGCGGCGGTGGCGGCGCATGCCTGCTGTTCGCCCGGCGGCGATCCACGTGGCGCCCGGCGAGTAGGTGGCGCGCCGCCTGCGCCGCCAAGACAAAAGGTGGAGCAAGGTGGCTTCACCTCGGGCTCCTTCTCTGTCGTGCACTGCTTCGGGCCATAGGGCGGTGGTGTCGACCTGTCCGCAAGGGTTTCGCTACAAGCCCATTCCTCCGCGCCTCACCAACTTTGTCAAGAAAGGGTCAAATCATGGGCGGACGGGGCGGCCATGCGTCGGCATTCAATGAGGTGGAGGAAGGGACAGACAGAAGGCGTATTAAATGTGTAAGGATCGACATGATGACCCCTTTACCTACTCTGTCGGCTGGCCTATATAAGGGCCCCGGATACATAGGGAAGGGGGCGGAGGTTGAAGAGAAAAACCACAGGATAGCAAGAGAGCCAAAAGAAGAACTTGTAATCCCCAAGCTTTGTGCGGTACCATGAAAGACACTCTTCAAAGCAATCGAGCAGAAGTAAGGCTATTACCCAAACTCCATGGGGGCTGAACACAGGTAAAATTGTGTGTCATCTATAGTTCTTAGGCGCCAACGTTAACAGCAGGAGTCTTTAGGGTTTCCCTTGCTAGGTTTAGCCACCGCGAAGACGCCTCCTTCCAACCAAACCCGGTCTGTCGATTCTCGGGCTGTCGGTGGAATACGCCAAGCAATGACACTCTCGGTATTTTCGGCTTTTCAAGATTTTCAAATAATTTCCACTGTGTATACGCCTGTTTTCCATTGTGGATTATTATTTTGTGTTATACACATGGAGATTATTTGAAAAACTTGAAATAATTTCAGAAATTATTTCAACCATCGTGGATTATTATTTGATATTATACGATTGAAATTATTTCAAGTTTTTGAAATAATTTCCACTGTGGATTATTATTTCGGTATTATACACGAGAGAAATTATTTCGAAAAACTTGAAATAATTTCGAAAATTATTTTTAAAATCTTGAAATAATTTCCACTGTGGATTATTATTTCGGTATTATACACAGTTGAAATTATTTCGAAAATCTTGAAATAATTTCCATTATGTATACGCCCGTTTTCCCGTATATCTCAGTATTATACATAGTGAAAATTATTTCGAAAATCTTGAAAAGTTGGGAAAATATCGAGAGTGTCGCTGAGCCAAAAAATTCGTCGATTCGTGTCAATTTTATGAACCACGCAAATTAGAGTGTCAATCTGTGAATTACCGTCGAATTGGGTGTCACACAGCCAAATTTCCCGCCTTTAGGGTGCCGGATGTTGTTGCATGCATGACATGCCTTACCCCACTCCTCCATTTACACGTCACACTCCTACTCCTTGGATCGCCATCCAACGCTCTACTACGGCTTTCTTTCCTTGTAGACGTAACGTGACCATGGTTTCACAATCTCCGCGAACTCTAGTCGCTACCATGTGCAGCAAGGTACAGTGGGAGAGTGGTAAACAGGGGAGCTAGCATAGGAGAGCCCTCAGCCCTAGTCGGAGGCAACATATGTTGTGAATGAGAGACGTTGCATGGAGAGAGAAGATGGGATGATGCTAGCTACCTAGGCTAGCAGGTGAATGTGAACGAATTATTTTTTAAAATAATATTTAAAAAATAAAAAATTGCAGAAATAATATGTTAAAATTAAAAATTACAAATATACCTTATGTTGTAATTACAAATAGCGATAGAGAGAAATGGCAACAGACTCTCTGTTGCCAATTGGAATGACGACAGAGAGCTTCATCTCCACCAAGCAAGCGCAGGAGAAAGAAGGGAAATTTGGAGACAGGTCTCTATCGTCATTTGGAAATGGCGACAAGTTTCTGTCGCCATTTCAAATGGTGATAAGGAAGTATGTTTGTAATTTTTAATTTTAGCATAATATTTTTTATAATTTTTAATTTTTCAAATGTTATTTTGAAAAATAATTCGAATGTGAACCTCAGAGATAAGGTTTATATAATTGAGGTTGAAACACATTGACCGTGGAAGCCTATGGCATTTGATTTTTCTCTCGCTCCGCACTTATGCATGCAGCATATAATCCTTATATATATATATATATATATATATATATATATATATATATATATATATATATATATATAGGCAACGATCTGCGCACACAGACCTCTCGTGTACACACCACCAACTAAAAAAGTCGTAAAAATTCTGAAAAAAATTGTAGATGTACTTCATAGATTACTCCACTTATGTATGAAGTTTCAAAATCAAATTCATTATATATCAAGAGTTACAAAAAGAGAAAAATCTGACAAGTTTTAAGTCTATATATATATATATATATATATATATATATATATATATATATATATATATATATATATATATATATATATATTTCATACATTGCCATCTTTCGTATGCTTGTTCGTTGATTGCAATTGACATCTCGGTGACTGAGTTGATCGCAATTATAAATAATACCTCTATTATACCAGGCAGAGTTCCGGCGTCCTCAACGCTTTGAGCCGAGCCAGTCGCGTGTGAGCCGGCTTGGCTCGTTTCTGTTTTTTTGTGTTTTGGTCTCTCAAAAAATCCATAATTACGTATCGGTCCTTACGTAATTACGTATAGGTTCTTCTCGCAGTTTTTTTATGAAAAGTTCAGAAAAATCGTTAAATCTTTTGTGAGAGGACCTTAAATAAATACCGAAAAAAGAACGTTGTTACGTTTGGATCATCTATTTTCCCACGAAAAGGACCTTTTGATTTAGCGCAAACACGGATTCTTCGTAAGAGGGCCTCAGATAAATGAAAAAAAACGTAGCTTTGTTTATATCCTTTCAACCGTTTCGTCCGTTTTCTCAACGATTTTAAAAAAACACCGCCGAAAAAAAATAAAATTATTTCTTCAAAAAAAACGCACGCGACGGGTTACGCCGCGATACTATTTCTAGTTTATACTACTAGTACTAACTTAAGCCTGATCTGAAACGTGTGATTATATTCAAGTAGGAACTGGATTGTTTTTTCTACGAGATTATTGCATAAAAAAAATCCGGTGTTGCAAACCTCTACAAGTCCTATGACAGTACTCCCTCCTGTTAAAAAAACAATTCCTTCGAGCACTAATTTCCTAACATATTCATAAAACCAAATGAAATTATGAGGTTACGAAAGTATTTTCGAGACGGATCTATACATATAATTTTTATATATCAAATCTAAATATTTAAAAAGGTATCGATAGTCAAATTTGCAAAACTTTAATTACACGGATCCTAATACCACATATTTTTGTGACCCAGGGGGAGTATAGCATAAGTTTTAAACTTCAGGCCTCATTTTACTTGAAAAAGAGCTTCAGCCCCATTTGAAATGCGTTTCCTAGCCTATATGCTACTTGTGCGGCAACTAGAGCGCGGCTGCCGCGTGGGCCTTTTTTCATGTTTCAATTTTTTAAAAGTACGTATCTTTGAATTGTGTGCTTGATCAGGCTGATGCGCTGAGGTTGTTTGATGAAATGCCAACATGTATTGAGCCGGATGAAGTGACTTATCTTGCCGTGTTGTGCGGGTGCAACCATTCTGGTCTTGTGGATGATGGTCTCAGGGTTTTTCATGCATGCGGGTTCGTCCCAATGTGAAGCACTATGACACTGTTGTGGACCTTCTCAGCCGTGAAGGCCTCCTTGATGAGGCATATGACACCATTAATGCTATGCCATTTCCAGCGGATATTGTTCTCTGGCAAACATTGCTCGGTGCATCTAAGATGCATGGGGATGTTGAGCTCGCTGAGTTGGCTGCCACAAAGCTTGCTGAGCTTGGTTCCAATGTTGATGGTGATTATGTGCTCCTCTCTAATGTTTATGCATCCAAGGCCCGGTGGGCAGATGTTGGTCGAGTCCGTGATACCATGCGAAGCAATGATGTGCGGAAAGTGCCTGGCTTCAGCTACACAGAGATAGACGGTGTAATGCATAAGTTTATTAATGGTGACAAAGTGCACCCAAGGTCGCAGGAGATATACATAGCACTAGAAGACATTGGAGCAAGAATTAGTGAGCTGGGATATGAGCCAGAAACAAGCAATGTGCTACATGACATTGGGAAGGAGGAGAAGCAGTATGCATTGTGCTATCATAGAGAGAAGCTGGCCATTGTATTTGGGTTGATTGCCACACCACCTGGAGAGACCATTAGGGTGATCAAGAATCTCCGAATATGTGGGGACTGTCATGTGGTGGCAAAGCTCATATCTAAAGCCTATGGCCGGGTGATCGTCATTCGGGACAGGACAAGATTCCACCAGTTTAAAGATGGGCAGTGCTCTTGCAGGGATTACTGGTAAAACACTGGCACGCAGCATCATTTGCAGGCATAAATATGGCATGAACTCATGGATTTGAGGTCAAAAATCAATGACAGACATTTCTGGTCCAGTATGTTGATGAGCATGGATAATGAGCTAAATTCTTTACCAAGTCGCCACACAGGGCAACAACGTCAAAAGGTTGTCAGGAGATGGATATAATCCCTGCTTACTCGCGCTGATTCCTGTGATTTACCCCTCATTTCAGAAGAATCTTGCAAGTGAAACCCAAAATTCTACTACAAGAGCTTGGAAGCTGCTCGATGGTTGTGTTACTACAAGAGTTCACAAACCTACACAGCACTGATACACTATCGGATATTGTACCTGTAATGTGGAAGAGGTAAGAGGACTATAACTTGCTGCTAGCGAAAATGCTGTGGTGTGTGCTGGACAGGACTCGTGCTATTTTGAGGAGCAAGGCTTTTCTTTACATTGCTTTCTACTTCTCCCAACCATCTTACACTACATACATTATAGGGATAAATAATTACATACCACTGTAAAATTCCCAAATTAAATTTGCAGTGCCAAAAAAGGAATTGCCCCTAAATTATACCCATGGGGAAGGTTTCCTTTATTATTTCATTGACTTCATTTGTGGCTACTGAGATGCGCCTTCATACTCTGCAGAGATGCACATTTACACTCTTTTCTCCAGATATTTGTGGTTGTTACATGCATGATCTTTTTTCCCCTTATTTCTCTGCTAGGATCATTGATGCCTTTCTCCGTTTTGGTCTGTACAATTGTGATTGCAAAATTTTAAAAAAATGCATAAGCTTTTTTCCCATGGATATCAGTTAAACTTTACACCAAAGGATGCCAACACTGTAGACCTGACAATTTTTCATGCGGAATGTATTGGCAGCAGATATGAAATTTCACTGTGCAAAACAGAATTACCACTGTGCAAAACTGGAAGCCGTGCATGTGAAATTTTGCCCTAAATTGCTAACTAGGAAGTCGTGCATGTGAAATTTTGCCCTAAATTGCTGATTTACTGTGTAATGCGTTTATCTATGCAAATTCGTGTAATGCTTGGAAAATTGAGGTTTGTTAGAGTTGAACTTGCTTGGTGCTAAAAAATTCGTGCTGCAGAGAAGATCGCATATACTCAGAATCAGCAAAGAGTGTATCAAAGAGACAAGAATGAAAAGAATGACAGAAAAAAAAGATCATACTCAAAACTTTCAATATTCAATTTGTTCCAACAGTTCAATGCCTGCCTACCGGTGGTGGGTGACGAGATAGGCTGGCGGCGCTGTTGAAGCTCACCGCTGTGGATGATGTCAATAGGTTGAGGGAGGTGCTCGCGGGGGAGGCGAGGAGGCGGTGGAGCTGGTTGATGGAGTGGGGCTATGGTATAGCTGGAGCAAGGCGTACGAGATATGCACGCCGCTGATGGTGGCAGCCACATGCGGATGACGCCTACCTCTTCAACGCCTTTGCGCCCATGGAGCAGCAGGTGACGCCTCTCTCGATCGATCTCGAATTATGGGATTACAAATTTATAATCCCAAGTGTTGTGATGTTATTATTTAATTTTGTAAAATTAAAGATAATTTTACGCTCGAGTTTGTAAATAGGTGCTTGGAATTTGTATGCTTTGATGAATTGATTTAAACACTTAACCATTGCATATTCAAAGTGAACATTATTATTTAGATAAAGTTTGTACTCTTTATAAATAATTTTTTATCGTAAATTGAGTTTTCGTTGCAACGTATGAATACATAGCTAGTACTTGAAAATAGCTTCAACCCCGTTTGAAATGTGTTTCCTAATCCCCAACCCAAGGTGTGTTGTATGCGAATCCCCAACCCAAGGTGTGTGCTGATTTTGTAATCCGTTTGAACTGATTTTGTAATCCGTCTATCGCGATCCTTGCGATGAGTCTACTTGAATTGACAATTTATGTCACAAAACAAACAAAAATAATCATACCTATACTAAAGATTGAAGCAGAGTTTCTGAGAGAGACATGTATGTAGAGCACGCCCGCTTGCCTCTTTCATTTCCTTTTTGTGTGGTGCAAAACTGCCGAGGTCACATCGTGTCCAATATTCTTGACATTTCTTAATTCTTCCTGCTGACTAAGCACCATGGGTTTTCATTAGCTCTTCCGAGTCTTCGCCTCATGTGGGCCTTTTTTTCATGTTTCAATTTTTTAAAAGTACGTATCTTTTAATTGTGTGCTGATTTTGTAATCCGTTTGAACTGATTTTGTAATCCGTTTGAACTATCGCGATCCTTGCGATGAGTCCTACTAAATCGAATTGACAATTTATGTCACAAAACAAACAAAAATAATCATACCTATACTAAAGATTGAAGCCTCAACATGTCTTTCTTGCAGAGAATGTTCTTTATAGCATAGTAGCACATACGTATGCCGCGTACGCTCCAATTCTAATTCATTATTTAAGCTCCCAAGTCTTCTCAGCGCCCGCACCATATTATACTCGCTACGAGGCCGTGTCGTCCGCGTGTCCTGTTCGATTGTTCTTGAAGCACCATGGGATTAGCTCTTCCGGAGTCTTCGAGGCTGTGCATGAGGGTTTCTAGTTCTTGCTCACTCTCGCGTCAAAAAAACATCTCGCCTCCGCTTCCACCTCGTCCCCATCGCCCTCGTCTCCTCCTCCTGATCTGTCGCAGCAGCGGCCCATGACCTGGCTGCTCCCCCTCCTCTCCGCCGCGTCGGCATCCCGCCTCTCTCTCGCTCCGCCTCCGCGCCGCTTGGCGGCCTTCGATGTCGCCGACTTCGGCATCCGCGCGCTTCGCTCACGCTTTCGTCTCGCTTGCTGGCCAAATTTCCCCACCGCTCCTTCCAGCCGATGCCGCGCCGTCGTCGCTTCGGCCGCTCCTCGAGTTTCCTGGACTATGATGAAGCCCCGAGGAAGGCCAAGGAAGTGGGAGGACGCAGCTTGAGGAGAATGAAGGTCGAGGAGGTGGTGCCGAGGTTCAAGGAGGAGGAGGTCGGCGCTAGAGCGGAAGGAGGTCGCTTCGAGTTGATCGTGCATATCTTTGGTGGGCGAGGCGGTCTCTCACAAATTTCCTCAAGGTGAGGCGGGCTCCTCTCTCTGTTTGGGCCTGTGAGTGTTCCTGTGCAATTTGCGTTTTGCGTGCTAACCTGAGGGTCTGTGCATTTACATTTGCGTGTGTATATGTTCGTGAGAGTTGGTGGATGCTTGCTTGTGGTTTGCTCATGATTTAGTTGAAGAGACTGGAGGGAGCAGGGTGCACAGCTGAAGGCAAGAATGAACACCAAATTGTTGTGCTGACAAGCTTCGGCTTGTCGTCTTTGGTCAGGCGTTTTGGCCATGCATCTTGATAGCAGTCTTCCAAGGATATGCTCTTGCGCACTCTTGCTTGATTCATCGGCCACCAAGTCTGCATTCTCTCATCGTGGCGGAAAGGAGCTATTAGTTAGTTTGTTTGTCTTATGTTTTAAGCATAAAAGATTGGATTTTTTGGCTCATTCTTGTGAAATTTGCTGCAAGGAGAATTCGTCTTTGTCTTGTTGTTGTCGATTACACCAAGCCGATTGGTAGTCGTTTATGCTCACCGCTATAGTAGATCATAGCATATTGATTACTGCTTACAAGAGTAATTAATCATAGGAGACTTTTTACTATCATTGAGATGTACCAAAATTTATATTGAGCTACCTCTTGGTATCATTTGCTTGCTATTGCACCTTGTTGGTTAGCTTTAAGATGGGGTTCCATTGGCGAGGCATCCATTTGATCTGTGCAAGTTGGTATTCAAGTACATCGATTGATACGTTTACTCCTACAATTTCGATGAGGGCTCCCAGTCACAAGGGTCATTAGCCGCATGACATCTGCAGCAGATTCTTGCTCATGCGGTTGGCGATGATGCTATATTGAATGATAGCCACGTTAATTTTATTGATGATGGCATCAAGGTGAATGATCGATTGTCTTTAGTGACCATCTCAAGAGAAAACCTGCTCGAAATGTTAGGAAAATTCTAATTTTGTACCACTCATTTGTATTTAGTGCGAGTTCTTGCCATATTGGAGGATGGGTGAAAATTCGAGGGTGATCTTTTGGTTGGTGCCGATGGCATATGGTCAAAGGTAATGTAATTGGTTGATCTTTTAGTTGGTGCCGATGGCATATGGTCAAAGGTAATGCAATTGGTTGATCTTTTGGTCAGAAGCATGAGCAAAGGAGACCTAAATAGAGATTTTCTTCATTAGATAGGTGAGGAAGGTGCTTTTTGGGCATACAAAGGCAACTTATTCAACCTACACTTGCTACATCGGAACACTCACAAGCCACTGCCCTTATTCAGGCAGGTTTTATCACTTCTCTCTGTTGAGTATGCCTGCTTTAAGAGGAGTTTGAAGCCTCAAAATAGAAATTGAAATTTACTTGAACAGTTTGGAGCATATATTATCTTCAAGACGTTTCCTGTTGGGGATTTTCACTAAAGCAGGCAAAGACTACACCCCATCAAAGGTTTTTGTGCTATAGAATCTGATTTTGATGTTGTTGGTACATATCAACATCCAAAGTCACCTCATATGGATTGGTGCTATAGATATCTAAGAACAGAGAATAATTTTTTTTCTCGAACACGCAGGAGAGCTGCGTATCATTATATTAAGAAGAAAAAAGGGGGCAAGAGCCCATACAATCAAACACTCACTCAAAATCGTAACATACAAATAGCGCCTTTGAAATAAAAAAGAAAAAAGGAGCAAAGAACAACTAGACCCCAATTGAAATCAAACTTCCTCTAGAGCCACTTGCTAGCACCACCCGATCTCCAAAGATTGAGCTCCTCACCAAAAAGGGACATAGCACGGTCTACTAGCGGAGAAAAGCCATCAAACACACATCTGCTTCGATGGTTCCAAATAGTCCATGCCCTAGAATAACTAGAGAATTAAGGCCTTTTCTAATGAGGCAGTCTTGCTGCCCGAGTTCCTTCCCACCACTCATCAAAAATCTCTTCCCCTGGTCTTGGACTTAGGTTTTGTAGCCCGACATTCTGTAAAAGTCTGAACCAAAAACTTGAGCAAAAGCGCAGAGAGCGACAAATGGTTGATAGTTTCTCCGCTTGATCACAAAGAGGCACATCGCCGGTTTGGGAATCCACGCTTTGCCGTACCGATCACCGCCGTCAAAGACTGTTTCTCACGACAAGCCACATAAAAACCGACATTTTCAGGGCCGGGCTTTCCAAATTCTTTCCCACGGTCTAAAGGCCACAGTCCCATGGAATAAGGTCCTATAGGTAGATTTTGCAGAGTACTTCCCGTCTGGTGAAAACCTCCAAACATGAGTGTCTTCAACCTCTAGCTGGAGGACCACTTATGAGATGAGATCCCAAAGTGAAAGGAATTCAGAGATAACCCCTGCAGTTAGAGCACCTTGGATGTTAGAGACCCAAGAATGGCTATGAAGAGCTTCCAAAATCGCCTTTTCTTGGCCCTTCTTTGTTAACCTTAGCAAAGAGTAAAGGAACCAGATCAGCAATTCTCGACCATGAATCCATCTGTCGAGACCAAAATAAAGTTCCACCCCATTTCCTACTTCAGTAAACAATGCAATGGAGAAGAAGGCTTGAGCATTCTTGTGCATCCGAAGATGAAAAAAGCCGAGGGACGGCCAGGATATGTTTTTTGCAGCCAAAGCCATCTCATCCTAAGGGCCCAACTTAGATGTTGGATATTAGAGATTCCAAGTACTCCAAGTTCCTTGGGAAGGCACACTTTGTCCAAGCCACCAAGCAATGTCCACCTTTTGCATCTTTCCTTCCTCTCGAGAAAGCCTCTTCTTAGTTTATCAATGGACTTGATGGCCCAAGGAGGAAGCTCCAAAGCAATGGCAAGATAAATTACCATGGAGGTGAGAACGTCTTTGCACTAAGACCCTCCTCCCTCTTTAGATAAGAGATCTGCTTTCCACCCGTGATTCGGTCGACAATATGATCAATGATGGGTTGAACCTGTCTTCTTGTTAATTTCTTCAAGGAGAGAGGCACTCCAAGGTATTTACAGGGGAAAGCCTGAATTTCACAAGGGAGGAGGCTCTGGATGGTAGTAATTTCAGAATCTGTGCACTGAATGGGGACGACACTGTTGGAAATCTAGGTATTATTTTAATTGCAGATTTGAATATTAAACATAATCCCAAAATAATCAAACACAACAAGCTAGACAGAAGATACCACATATTTATGAAAAGTAGATCTAGAAATGTTGTGTACGAGATGAACAGAGAATTCTTACGATGGGCTTGATGACGAAAAGGAGGCAGCGCAGTAGCATCCGGTCGTAGAGGAAGTAGTCGGCGTCGTGGATCGCGTCCAACGCCCGAAGCGGAAGAAGAGCTCGGCGGTCGCGCGATTCTTGCCCGAAACCTTATTGCCGCCCGTGCGTGTTCTCGCAAAAGCAACGGTTCGAGATCCCGCTCTCCTTGCCTCGCGGTGCACGCCGAGAGGAAGGTCGATGAAGAACGAAGCGCAGACGAAGACGCAACACAAATCACAAGTGGTGAACGCGAGCGCAAAAGCCCAAAAAGCTCAATCTTTCTGGGGCGTCTCCAGAATTTATAGCCTTGCACCAGTAACGGTCAATAAATTGACCGTTACAGCACCATTATACGCTAGTAACTGCACTGCATTCAAACGGCCGTTTCTATTAGAAACTGACGCCATTCAAACACCATAATGGAGAGAAACCGAAAAATAAAAGGGTTTAAATGTGCCAGGAAATTAATCTACGGCACGGCGACTCGCGACGTCGCAAGTCACAAGTCACGCGGGAAAAACACGCGGAAATACGCGGTAATTCGCGAAATACGCGCGCGCGCGTGCGTGTGACTTTAGACGTGCTCCTCACCCTCCATATGCCTCATTACAAGGCATGGTGGGAGCTCTCCCTTTTAAATTGGCTTTCTCCTTTCTTAACTAGCAATATGGTACTAATTTTTGTAGCTTTGGCGTTAGAGATAAATGGGCCACATGGGCCTCATTTCTAACAATCCCCCACCAATGCCGAAGTAGACAAAAACTCAAAAGTTTGATCACTGTGCTGAATCTTCATTTAATATATCGGTGTTTGATTGTAAGTCCCATACAAAGTTGAACTTTCACCTAGAATAACGAGATCCATCCTCCCACACTAATGAATGGACCAAGCCTTGAATTCACAGCTTTGTGTGGTTAGATTTCACACGAAATCTTAAGCGATACTAGGCTACCAAAGAACTTCACCTCAGCGGAGCATTAAATGGTCATGCTCCTAATCTTCTCATGAGCTTTCTAGAGAATGCCCTTTCTCGTGAACTGCGACCTCCTGATTAGGCTCAAGTAGGTGTATTCATTTTTGGTATCTTATAGGCTGATACCTTTTCCTCTCATTAGGACACTAGAATACATTAAGGTTTTAAACTAGCCTTCCATACAGTTGAGAGTACTTAGAACATGGGTAGATTTAGTGTACTCTCTTGTTACAACCACAACTTGTTTTTCCCATTACCTAATTCACGGGATCTCCGATCAAAAGGATGGGTTACAATTGTGAAGTAACTCAAATGGGCCTCATTCCCATGTCCTTCGACGCAATAGAAATAGCATTTCTTGTTAGCCCCTTTGTAAAAGGGTCTGCCAGATTTTTCTCAGTGCGTATATAATTGACAGCTATCACTCCGGAGCATCTCAATTTTCTGACAGATTTAAGCCTACGTTTCACATGTCTGGAGGACTTCATATTATCCTTAGTACTCATAACCTTGATCAACACTTGTTTGGTTATCGCGACATTAGGATCGCGGGATTGGTTTCTCAACCAATGGCAAGTCCAACAAGCTCTCTTAGCCATTCACCTCAACGATGGTCGTGTCTAGTGCTCTAAGCTCGGCTTCCATGGTTGACCGCGTCAATATAGTCTGCTTTACATGACCTCCATGAAATCTAAGACCCGCTAATGTAAACACATAGCCACTAGTAGCTTTGATCTCATCTCATCGAGATCCAATTTGAATCACTATACCCTTCTAATACGGAGGGTATCCAATATAGTGAATTCCATAAGAGGTAGTACCTCTTAGATAGCATAACACTCTCTCAAGAGCCTCCCAATGATCATCTCCGGATTCGATGTAAACCGCTTAATTTGCTCACAACAAATGAGATGTCGTGTCTCGTTACACCACTAAATACATAAGGGACCCAATTATTTGTGAATATCTTAATTGATCTTTCCTAATTCATTATTTTTGCAAGTTTTACACTTGCATCATAGGGAGTTGGAGCTATTTTGCGCTTCTCAAAGCCGAGCGGCTCAATAATTTTTTCGCATAATGGGACCGACTCAAAGTAATCCCATTCTCAGTTCTGATCAATTTAATATTTAGAATTACATCTGCCTCACCCATGTCTTTCATATCAAAACAACTAGATAAGAAAGACTTGACCTCGTCAATGATAGCAGTGTTGGTCCCAAATATAAGTATGTCATCAACATACAAACACAAGATTACTCCTTGACCCCCACCATAGCGATAATAAAACACATTTATCCGCCTCATTCACAGCAAAACCAGCAAATGTCAAAGTTTTATCAAACTTTTCGTGCCATTGTTTAGGTGCTTGCTTTAAGCCATACAAGGATTTTAATAATTTGCACACTTTATTTTCCTGTCCAGTAATCGCATAACCATCTGGTTGCTCCATATAGATTTCTTCCTCCAACTCTCCATTAAGGAAAGCTGTCTTTACATCCATTTGATGGATGTATAGACCATAGGAAGCTGCTAATGCAATGAGCACTCTAATGGTGGTTAATCTGGCAACAGGAGAATAAGTATCAAAATAATCCTCTCCTTCTTTCTGGGTATAACCCTTGGCTACAAGTCTTGCCTTATACTTATCAACAGTACCATCAGGCCTCAATTTTTTTTAAAGATCCACTTACATCCAACTGGTTTGCACCCAAGAGGAAGTTCACGATCTCCCATGTTCCATTAGCCATGATGGAATCCATCTCACTTCTGGATGACCTCTTTCCAATACTCGTGCATCGGGTGATGCATAAGCCTCTGAAAGAGTTTTTGGCACATCATCCATAAGGTATACAATAAAGTCATCACCAAAGGTTTTCTCAACCCTTTGTCTTTTGCTTCTGCGAGGAGTCTCATTTGTGACAATATTGTTATCCTCCTCAGGGATATCACACGCTGTTTCAACAATATTTGGTAATTTAGAGGAAGATGGAGGATCAGAAGTTTTAGAATTTTCATTAAATTCTGCTGCTTTCATAGGATAAATATTCTCAAAGAAAGAAGCATCTCTAGATTCCATTATTGTGTTAGCAATAATCTCAGAAATCTGATTTTACTACTAAAATCTATAGGCCGCATCTTGTTATGTGCATAACCCGAAAAAATGCAATCAACTGTTTTAGGTCCAAGCTTTCTCTTTTCGCAATGGTATATTGACTTTTGCCAAACACCCCATGTGCGCAGAAAATTGACATTTGGTTTTCTCCTTCCATCCCTCATACAGAGTAATCTCACTTCTTTTAGTAATTACTCTGTTGAGGACAAAGATTGTGTTAAGATAGCTTCCCCACCATGACTTAGGCATACCCCAAGGCACTCTCCAACATGGCATTCACCAAGTCTGTTAGTGTCCTGTTTTTCCTCTCACCACCCCATTAGATTGAGGTGAGTATGGTGGTGTCATTTCATGGATTATACCATGCTCAAGACAATATTGGGAGAATTCTTGAGAGATATACTCTCCTCCACAGTCGGACCTTAACCTTTTAATTTTCTTTTCTAGTTGGTTCTCAACCTCGACCTTATAAATTTTGAAGTAGTTTAAAGCTTCATCCTTTGTTTTCAAAGAAATACACATAACAATAACGTGTTGCATCATCTATGAAAGTTAGAAAATATCTTTTGCCTCCTTTTGTCAACAATCCATTCATCTCACATAGGTCAGAATGGATGAGATCTAATGGTGCCAAATTCCTTTCTTCCTCTAACCCCTTAAAGGGTTTCCGAGGTTGTTTTGCTTGCACGCAAGATTGGCACTTTGATCCTTTGACAATATCACATTTTGGAATTATTTCAAATCTGGACATTCGAGCAATGGTATCATAACCAATATGACATAAACGAGAATGCCAAACATTGGATTCACAATTATTAACTTGAGTAGCAACATTTAAATTTAAACAAGACTCTAGTACACTTAAGCGAAACAGGCCTCCGCCTCATAACCTTTTCCAACAAAGTTTCCAAACTTGGACATTACAACTTTATTAGACTCAAATACTAGCTTATAACCATCTCGACATAATAGGGAACCATCGACAAGGTTCTTATTTATTGTTGGCACATCTTTGCGCTTTCAAGCGAGCAGTCTTTCCGAAGTGAGCTTCGGTTCTACTGCGTAACACCACGCACAAAAGCATGCGACCCGTTCCCCATTAGGACGGAGGAAGCCCTCGCTTGGTAAGAAGAAAATAAAGATATGTCGTAACATACGTGAACATTTGCACCGTATCAACCCACCAATCGGTGGATTGACATGCTTTGAAAAAACAACGGAGAATTACCATACCCTCTGAAGTAGTTCCCTCACTTATGGTCACGTTGGCAATTTTCTTGCCTTGCTCATTTGGCTTCGTTCTTGCGAAACGATAGGTCTTTAGCCATGTGACCATCTTTTCCGCACACAAAAGCAGTAATGTTCTTCATATCTTTCTTCTCAAACTTCTTCTTCTTGAAGCTAGTATTTTTATTTGGTTTCAAGCCTTTGTTGTTGTTGCCACCCTTCTTCTCAATCACATTTGCATTGTTTGGTTCCCGAAGAAGTTTTTGGTGCATCTTTGGCTCGCTTTTTCTTCCACGTCGAGGGACAATGAGATCTTCAATAGAAATCTCTTCCTCTTGTGTTTTAGACCAGTGGCAAAATTCCTCCAAGATGGGGGAAGTTTAGCCACAATGCCCGCAGCCACAAATTTTGCAGGTAAAGCACATCCCAAATGTGCGATCTCGCTCACTAGTAGCTGAAAGTCATGCGCTTGAGCAACAATCGATTTAGACTCATCCATGGTAAAATCGAATAGTTGCTCGCGACGTATACAACCAAATGACCACCTCGGCTTCAGATATTTTTGTTCAAGAGCCAACCACAACTCGATTGGCGTATGTGTAACTCATATACACATCATATAACCGATCTGCCAAGATGGTCGAATCAGCCCAATGCGGTGTTATTCGCATTCTCATATCACGCATTCTCCTCATCCGTAAGGGGTATTGAGGAAAATTACCCACCACATACTCGAGAGACATGAGCCAAAACTTGGCTCTAGTCGCCACCTCTGGAAGTTCGACCATTAAACCTCTCGGGTTTCATGGCATCACTTACACCGACCATTCTTTGAATCACAATCATAAAAATAATACCAATAAGGTTTACGGAATGTTGGAAATCTAGGTATTATTTTAATTGCAGATTTGAATATTAAACATAATCCCAAAATAATCAAACACAACAGGCTAGACAGAAGATACCACATATTTATGAAAAGTAGATCTAGAAATGTTGTGTACGAGATGAACAGAGAATTCTTCGATGGGCTTGATGATTTAAAAGGAGGCAACAATAGCGTCCCCAAGTAGAGGAAGTAGTCGACGTCGTGGATCGCGTCAACGCCCGAAGCGGGAAGAAGAGCTCGAGCGATCGCGCGATTGCGCTGCCAGAAACCTTATTGCCGCCCGTGCGTGTTCTCGCAACGAAGAACGGTTCGGAGATCCGCTCTCCTTGCCTCGCGGTGCCGAGAGGAAGGTCGGTGAAGAACGAGCGCAGACGAAGACGCAACACAAGTCACAAGTGGATGAACGCGGCGCAAAAGCCAAAAGCTCAATCTGTGCGGACATCTCCGAATTTATAGCCTTGCACCGATGACGGTCAATAAATTGACCGTTCTGACCTCATTATACGCTAGTAATCGCCTTCAGATTCAAACGGCCGTTTATTAGAAATCGACGCCATTCAAACACCATAACGGAGAGAAACCAAAAATAAAGGATTTAAATGTGCCGGAAATTAATCTACGACACGGCGACTCACAAGTCACGCTGAAAACACGCGAAATACGCGATAATTAAAAAATCTGGCAGCAGCAGTGCGCGTGTGACTTTAGACGTGCTCCTCACCCTCCATATGCCTCATTACAAGGCATGGTGGGAGCTCTCCCTTTTAAATTGGCTTTCTCCTCTCTTAACTAGCAATATGGTACTAATTTTTGTAGCTTTGGCATTAGAGATAAATGGGCCACATGGGCCTCATTTCTAACAGACACTGCTCTTATGCACATTAGTTTTCAGACCTGAGGCCTCATCAAAAAGGTTGATCAGTTCTAGAGATAAGCCAATATCAGAAGGATGAGGCCGCAAGAAAAGAACCACATCATCGGCATAAATGGAGGTCCGGTGCTGCAAAGGTCTGCTAGCTAGAGGATGCAGTAAACCATTTTCCGAGGCCTTGGAACAGAGAATAATATTCTGATATCAATCGGTAACACTAATTTTCTCATTCTCCTTTCAACTGTTAATTTTGGTTTATTGTTTATTCTACGCTTATTTTGGACACTTCTTATTTACTTTATTTATTCTTTCATCTCCAAAGCAGTGTGTTACATCTATTGAGGAAAAATAGTCGCATGACATTCATGCTGTTAGAGATTTCTTCCAGTGCTTTTAAGAAGGTTTGGTACATTTGCTCTCCAGCTTAGAAATTAAGGTTGTACAATACCACAATTCAATCTGTTTGAAAATCATTGTGTTCACTATTCCTATATGATATTTACCCTCTATTTGCTCTGTTGCATCGCGTTATCCCCATCTTTCTACTTAGCCTCAGTATTATACTTTTGTAGATACCATTTTGCTTGCGAAAACATATTCTTTTGTCGTTAAAACTGATGAACGATGTAACTGTTCATGCCCGTTTTCGGTATCAAAGTTTCGACGATGGGAATGCTTAAAGTGCTTGGATAAGGTGAAAAATCAGATCATAGAAGAACATCTAGAACTGTTTCTATGAAGCAGGATGGCACATGTGATCGTTGCTCTATTTCATTTGTTTGGATTGTTGATTCCAAAAGAGTATTTCCTTGCACACAACGATCATCTCAAGCGAAGAATGCTGATAGATCAACTCTTTTGAAGAGTGCCCAAGAAAGCAATTCCAAATGCAACACACAACAATCATCTCAAGTGAAGAATGCTGATACATCAACTCTTTTGAAGAGTGCCCAAGAAAGCAATTCCAAATGGAACTCACCTTCTTCTTGCAAGAAAGGAGTTACAGAGGCGCATACTAATCCACCCACAAAACAAAAGGTATGGCAGAACTTGGTGAATTCCTAACTAGGACGTTTGATATAAAATAATCTAATGTGGTTGTGTTCCTCCGTTGTCCTCAGATTTACAGGGGTCATCCTATTATCATGATGTGGCCACAAATATCTCAGATAATGCTTTTATGGATGTTACAGCTTTACCGGAAGTTTCCCAGATTAGTGAAAACAAAGAAGGAAATGATACGTAAATCCCATGCAATCCAAAACTTTCAAGTAGCTCGACGCCAAATGCAAATGAAAATGGAAAACCCAGAGATTCGATTGTTGATTGCTTGCTTCTCTTTAGCATCTCAGTATAGTGTACCAACAGTGCTTGCTTCTCTTTAGCATCTGTATCATCGACAAGCCTTTCTGTTACAATTTGGTGCAGCCATATGATGGATGCTTATTATCGGTTTACGCTTTCCTTTACTAATCGCCCAACCATATTCTTGTCGGTATACTTTTTGGTACCAAAAAGCTTCTTTCTTTATAGGCTTTTGTTATGCTTCTCCTCTCAGAGCGGTTGTTCCAACAATGCCGCATTCTATTTTATTCATTATATCTTCTTCCGATTATATGCAACTTTTTCGTTTGCCCATCTATCTTCTGAGCTCGCATTTCGTTGTAGAAAATGTGGACATTATTGGTATATATGTTAAAGTATTTTGTTTATATATTGTTATCGTTGCTCTGCTATTCGTAGTTCAATTTTATTCTGTGACTTAAGTCAAGATGATATATAATGCTGATGCATTGATCGACTAATGCGAATCGATCTTGGTGACCGAAAAATTAGAACAAAGGTTTAACTACTCTCGTAGTCTATGCATCTTCGCTTTACTCTGCATCGATCTGCCGTATAGATAATAAATCTCCTCGTTGTCTTCACTATTTTTGGTTGTGCGGATCAACCTGTACCAACAAAGTTTGTTCTAAAGAAAAGGCTAATGATTAGTTTGTTATAGGAATAGAAATAACTTAGCCGATAGCAAGAAATAACAGCACCTGGGTGCGCTTCTGTTCCTAATTGGTTTTGGTTAAGCGGCTATTGCTATCGTTATTTTCAGCCAAATAGCCTTGACTGTCATTATTTACTAGCGGTAGGTTAACTAGCAATATAGGCTGAAAGCAATGAGGCAGCTCTCTTGTGCTCAGAACGGTGCAGCAGATATGAGTTCTTTGTTCCATAGATATCTCTAGATTAGTAGATGTGATTCCCAGCAAGCACACCGCTTTCAGTAATACAAAGATGCTACAGTCAAATTGACTTTGAATTGTGCATTTCTCCAGTTACAGAGCTAGCAAGTTTATTTTATTTAGCTTAGTTTCCTTCTAGAATTGCCTAGCTTATGCTGCTCTTTAAAGGATCATTGCATAACAAAGCCCATCTAGACTTAGCCTAGAAGTCATTCTCATTCCTGGTTTGTTTTGCCTGATGCTTTGTTATCTAGAAAAATAAATAATGGTTTTTGATGTGCTTCACCGCTCAAGGAAGCAATTACATACAGATTGCGACCAGAAGATCAGATTCCAATCAGGAGATTATCTAAATATGTCCAGGTGCACGTTTACCCTTCATCTCATGATAATAGTGGTGGTAATAATGTCAGCCAAATTTGCTCTAAAATTAGCTTGTGAGAGCAGATTAAAGCATAATAGTATATTACTTCTTGGTAACATACTTAGATGATGAACATATAATTTAATAATCTCTATAGTGTAGTGCAGTACATAACACAGTCTATAGATTCAATGTATGATTAGCACACGAAATTGCGTGTGAAATAATAGGTTCAGTGAAGTGCAGAACAAAGTGTGAGTACTAAGAATCTAAATCTATTTATATAATTGCATGTACTCTCTATTTTATTCTCGGTGTGAATATAAGCCATTTATAACGGTTTTTAGCAGCCAAATGTTTATATCAAAACTGTGTAATGTCGGCTCATTCACAGATTATCAAGCTATGCTGCCCCAACTCTTCATATAAGTATCCAGCAATGCGTAATCCATTTTGTTCTTACAAGTTCAAGCTTTTGCGAAGTAATGGTGTGTGATTGTGTAATAGCAAATAGACAGAGGTAGTATGAACAAAATGGATTACACATACATACGAAGAGTACATTTTAGAAGCGATACATATAAAGGCGCTACTTTAATAACTGGCAGACCAACTTGGGCTTATGTTATTTGCCAGAAGACTATAGATCAACTTTTTTGGTTTTATATGCATTACAGGAGAGAACAGTTATATAATCTGAATAAGGAATCAATAGATAAAAAATGCACTCATATTCTATAGTTTGCATCCACCCTATGTTTGATACGGCATCTGTATTGACAGTAGAAATTGTCATTTTTTATGGAATGTGTGATCAAAGTATTGCAAGATTAACTGGTGGCCACAATAAATGTATAAATGCAAGGTAAGATTACCGTAGAAAAAAGCAAGACTACATGAGACATATGGGTGAATAGTGATTACTCATAAGCAGCAACCAGAGATTTAACTTTTTAATAGTATCGTTGAACTTCGCAAAAGCTTGAACTTGTAAGAATCCTGGCAATAGCGTCTACTGCTCTAGCAATGCGTAATCCATTTTGTTCATACTACCTCTGTCTATTTGCTATTACGCAATCGCACACCATAACATAACAATTCTTATAAACAATTGCTATTGCAGTTACCATGCATACGTATATCCCGATAAAACACTAAAAATATAGTAGGTCAAAGTTACCTTCCGATCCTATTAGTATCGCATTGCATACAATTTCTATTCCATATGATTCCCGTTTTATGCTCATCCGTGTTTTGCGTCTGTATCAATTGCATACACTCACATACAAGCATACACCAACGGTCACAGAATAATAATTACAGCGGTCACTAATAATTATAGTTTAAACGTCGGTCTTCAATCTATACAAAACAAGTATATTTTCTGCCTACATCCAGAAATAGCACACGCGGCATATAACGCCGCGCAAGCATTCCTAGTAGTGAAACAAACCAAAAGTGATAATGGAGCATTCAACGGTCACTCAACCTTAGATGTTTTAATAGGTAAAATGAAATGTTTCGTGTGTTATTTAGAATGTTCTAATAGTTAATGCATAATGTTCTAGTGCATATTTTTTGGAATCGATTAAGGAAAATGAAGTTGGTTTAGAGTTGGATGTTCCAGTAATTAGAATGAAACGTTCCATGCTCTAGTTTAATGTTTCGGTGGTTCATAGAAACTAAACATGATTGTGGATAGAGGTGGTTGTCGTGCCGTGCCAAACCGGTCCGGCATGGATCTGTCGTGCTTCGTGTCTGAACCGTGTCGGATCGCGACGGCCCGTCGTGTCCGCCGTGTTGGCCCGGTCCGGCTCGTCTTTAGCGAGTCAAGGCACGGCCTATTTACGCTTTGTGTCGTGCCGGTCCAGACCCGACCTATTTGTATTATTGCAACGAGAGAAAATGATCTGGGGACGCGTAGAGTTGAGGCAGTGGGCGTAAATATTATGAGAAAAGGAGCTAATTTTTTTATTCTTGAATAGTTATATAGAGTGATGGGATGTACTGAACATAAGCGAGAGAGGGCAATGGACGAGAAAGAGAATGAGCGAGAGGTAAGAGATTGAGAAAGGCAGGAGAGAGAGAGAGAGAGAGATTGAGAGGGACAGACGAGAGAGAGCAGCTTCTTGCATCGTCTCTCAATCTCTCAACTCTCTCCCCCCTTTTGCCCGTCTCTCTCAGGCGTTAGCGGCGAAGGTAGTGTCCATACTGCTGGATGCATCTATGACGCTTATACTCTGTGAGTCAGTGATCTTCATGATGGGCTTGTTCTTCATGTTATAAGTTATCGGGCTCGGTACGGCCCGTTTTATAGTATCGTGCTGGGCCATACCGCTTATCGTGTCCGGCATAGCCCGTGCTACAATGTCGTTCAAGTCTGGCACAATCCACTTCGTGCTGGGTTGGGTTTTGGACCGGACCATAATGTCATGCCTCGGGCCGGTCCAAAAAAACCTAGCTCGAATACCCACCTCTATTTGTGGAATAATTCAAAATTATTAGTGAAACAAATTATACAACAATTCAAGACTATCACCAGAACAAATCAAAACTATCAGTGTAACATTCGACAGCGTAATAACAAACGCAATGATTGAAATGAATCGAAAATCGGATACTCATTTTAAAATCTACACTATTTTGAATTTTCGAATCACTTTTTAGAGAGAGACGACACGATGACGTCAGCAATTTTCATCTTCTAGTGGGGTTGCACTGGGCCTGGTGTTTCGGCTGCTGTGGAACCTTGACCCTATTTTAGGCCCAGCTTGACAATTCCGCCCTCTCCGCGAACGCTCCGACGCGAGAAGCCCCCATCGCCACCCACGCCGCATCAAATTACCCAAAACGGCGTGCCGTGCAGCCGCCGTGGTCTCTATTCCCCTGGCGTCGCAGCCGTGCATCACCGCCGCCGCCACCCTGACCTTCCTTCCATTGCGCCGCTGCTCACGGCACGGTCGAGTGGTTCCCATCCACCCGCCGCATGCGTGGATCCGAAACCTAACCCGATCGCGGATCCCTCCTCGCTTCGCCCGACGCGACCCACGATGTATCGCGCGATGCGGCTTCGCTGCCTCCTGCACCCTCCGCTTTTGTGCAAGATCAACTCCCTCGTAGGGAGGTTCAGCGCGCCCGGCGGGAGCGCCCTGGTACAGAGGCTCGGTGCGCCGCCGCGGCCGTCCAGTGAGGGCCGGCGGCTATGCCGGTTCTACTGCTCGAAGGGCGACGTTGGCAGCGCCGAGGCGGCTGTGGGGAGTGGTGGTGGCAGTGGCGGTAGTGGCAGCATCAGCAGTGAGCAGGAGCACGCGCGGCTCGGGGAGAGGGACCAGCAGGAATGGCTAAGCGGCGAGCGGTTCCTCACCGGCTGCAAGCGGCGCGAGTCTCCATTTCTCACCAAGCGGGAGCGCTTCCGCAACGAGTTCCTGCGCCGCGTCGTGCCATGGGAGAAGGGCAGCCTCTCGTGGCGCAACTTCCCGTACTACGTCGAGTAAGCTTGATGAAATGCACGCATGCGCACCATCTGTTTGGTGTTTTCTCCGTGAACGAGACTAACTCAGTTGCATTATATTATCTCTTCTGGGTTGCAAGTGAGAATGCTAGGCTGCTGCTGAGCGAGTGCGTGTCGTCGCACCTGCGCCACAAGGATGTCGCTTTGGAGTACGGTTCCCGGCTGCAATCTTCTGGTGGGAGGATATTGCTACAGAGCTTGCCAGGTGTTGTGTGGGAAGGAGATCGATGTTTCCTCACTGTGTTTGTCTTACTCCTTATATGGATGATGAGATTTTGTTTTTCTTGTTGCTACAATGCAGGAACCGAGCTTTACCGGGAGAGATTGGTAAGAGCGCTTGCCCATGAGTTACGAGTGCCATTGTTGGTTCTGGACAGCAGTGTTCTAGCTCCATATGTAAGATAATCTTCTCTCCTATATTAAAACCTTAAGTCTTCAGTTTTGTGGTCAAATCTAATGTCTCACCTTGTAGGATTTTGGTGATGATTGTTCAGAGAGTGAGGAAGAGGATGATCATGTGGAGTCAGAAGATGAAGGCTCAGAATCAGAGGTGGAAGACGAAGATTTGACGAGCAGCAATGAAGCTAAGTCTGGTGAAAGTGATGATGACGAGACTATTAAATCTGTGGAAGACCTCAAGAAGCTAGTCCCATGCACTCTTGAGGAATTCGCCAAGGTGTTTATTTCCGTTAAGATGCGAAACCATCTTAAAAAAATGATATTTGATAATTCTTACTAAATTCTTGTTCCAATTTTTTTGCTCGTTTTATTCTATTTAGAAATTTGAGTGTTCTTACCTTTATATCTATCTGCTTATTTAATGTGTGGGCAAAAGACCTTCAGACGGAGACAAAATTTTCCTGCAAAATACTAGTAAAAAGCTAACATTAATATTAGTGTCTAGTAGTGAACTTCTGATTAATATTATTGTCCTATATCGCCTGCCTCATGCAGTGGTCTCGTTTCCATTTTTCTACTAGAAATATCAAAATGCTGATCGATGTTCCGATTATTCCCCATATTTTGTTTGCTTCTCTTTTTGTCTTACGACTTATGCCTTGACTGCCTGTGCTTCTAGAGAGTTGTTGGTGCACAAATAGGTTCTTCAGAAGCAGAGTCCTCTGGTGCTGCTGAGTCGGCCAAAGAAGAGAAAAAGCCTCTCCAAAAGGGTACATAACCTACCTTTCTTTTTTGTCTTGAGTATTTTCCCCAAAGCTGACTCTGAATTAAATAACAGGTAACTGTTTCCTCACATGTGAACTAACATTTGGACCACGATTTTTTATGGCACTGTACTTTGTTGTGTGTAAATCATGATACCAATACTTGGTCGTGTTTGGCGAGTAACTATTGTTTTTTCCCCTTGTGGAACCTACCCAGTGCTTGTGGAATTGGTAGGCTAAGCTAAGCTGTATTGCTAATGTCATGTTATGGGAATTAAGGCTGGGCTATTTGCTTATTAACCACATGTCCACATCTGATTACGTTCTTCAACTACAGTGCCTTCAATGAATTTATCACCTTCTGTTTTCTGTGTATTCAGTGTTCTGCATGTTAGATAAAACTTGAAAGTTTGTCAGCCCAGATACAGCTATGCACATAGCCAGTTGCATTCTATTATTCTTTGTCAAGGAGTCAAGGTGAACCCAGGCATCACTTTGCCACAAAACACTAAACATGTTGCAGCTATGCTATGCAATCAACTTTTCTCTGTACTTGCAAAGTTTGAAGCTTTGTATTAACCTGCTATTTTATGAGGTCAATATACGTTGTTCCCACTAGTGAAATATGAAATTGAAGTTAGACCTTCGTATACGTACTGAACTCTCAATGAAGGCCACACCAACTTTTCCTATTATTATTTTCAGGTGATAGGGTCAAGTATGTTGGAGCATCAGTGCTTGTTGAAGCAGATCACAGGTACATGTTTAGGACTTATGCTCTCATCATTTTGGTTTATTGGTCACTTGTACCATGAAATTCCTTCCTTTGCAATGAAGTTCTTTGGATTATTAGGCCTGATATTTTGGCACCTTACTTGATTTGCTGCACTTTTTTTTCTTTTAAACAATAGATGTGCCATCTTTCTTCTTTACAAAGCTGATCATGGCATCATACACATCTTGATGCACCCATTCCATACACAGGGTGTCTACATAACTGTTATGTGTTATATGATGTGATGAGTTTCTCCTTTCAGGTTAACATACTGTTATTCTGTTTATGTTGCTTGGTTGACTAGTCCTAAAGGCAAGTCTGTTTCTGCCTTTCTGGAAATTTTTAACAGACATTCGCATTGAGTATGGATTGATGAGACCTGAAATAAATGTGAAGTCCAGTGTGACACAAAGAACTTGTGTGGACTCAGAATTTTCCATCCAACGTGTACTTTCATGCTTGGATTGCAACTGTGTGAGATGTATGCCTAACTGCCTATGCATGTAGAGACACTAGAGCACAGCAAGCACAGGCAGAAACGTGGGTGGGTTTGGGTGTGGATATCTAAGAATGAGCAAGTGGAAATGTGTTGGTCCTGGTGGATGCATGGTTGCATGTCTATTCATTTGTGCTCTTGTGCGTGTGCATGTGTTTGTTGCTGTCTGCGTTTTCAGTTGTTTTCACATGCATGCTCAGTAATTCTTGTGAAATCGGTGATTAATCTTTTCCTGGTGTCATGAGGGCATGTTCTACATGTTTATACTTCATATTTTCCATCAGATGCTCTCTTGTAACATGGCTATGGAGCTTCCTGACACTAATCATGATGCATATCGTATATCTCATATCACAGGATCATTTTGGGAAAAATACCTACTCAAGAGGGAGCAACGAATGCCTATGCCTTTATTAATGGCAGGTGGGTTGATAAATATTATCTAAAATAGGGTTAGAATGTTTTGACGGCGTGCCTTATTCCATGTTACTGTCATGGCATTTTCAGCTTTCTATGCCTTGAGCTAATAAGAAAATTGTAAAAGTTATCTTTATGATTATATCCATTTTTGACTTTTTCGTTGAAATGGATGTCAATATGGATGAAGAACACTCTTGAGTTATACATCGTTTGTGAGAGCGCTATGGAATATTATGCAAGCCTTGTTGAAGGTCTTTGCATGCTTAGTTTCTGTAGGTGCGACATATCTGCAAACTAATATGCGTTTAGTCTGATTTGTACTCGTAGACACTAGATATATTGGTTTCTTTCTATGTTAATAATCCAACATTGTTTCTGATGAATGATTTGGTTTCACGTTTGATATTCCTTATACTGCACGCTTATCTTTTAAAATTATTAAAATGCACTATTCTTGTTAATTGTTTAATAATTGAACATTCTTCTAACTGTTAAAACTGCAGAACTTTATCAAATGGACAGCGTGGAGAGGTTTATGAGATCAATGGCGATCAAGTGGCTGTTATATTTGACCCTCTTGTGGAGAAGCTGGCTGATGGTGAAAAAGATAAAGATAACAAAGAGCAACATGCTAGACCATCAGTTTACTGGGTTGACAGTATGGTTCTACTCACAGACATCCATAGTGCGATATTCAGTTTGAAAATTTTGCAATTTTAACATTGATCTTATTTGTACTTTTTAGCTCAGGATATTGTGCATGACCATGACACTCAGGTGGAAGATTGGCATATTGCAATCGAAGCACTTTGTGAGGTAATTTGTCATACAAAATCTTTTATATGAAACCTTTATATCTTGAATTTTCCTGTCAGTGTATATGCATATGTTTGCACAACTTTGATCACTCTGTCTATGTCATTCATTTGTTGAGATGCTCAAGTGCTGCAATTGCTGTGTTTGTGTCCCATATGATCTTCTGAATAAACTTACCTCTTCTGGGTTTCTTTTGCTTATTTGAATAGGCACTGCCATCTCTAGAACCAGCCATTGTTTACTTTCCAGACAGTTCCCAGTGGCTGTCTAGGGCAGTTCAAGATCAAATCGCAAAGAGTTTGTCGAAAAGGTAGAGGAAATGTTTGACCAGCTTACTGGGCCTTTAGTGTTGATATGTGGGCAGAACATACTTGAGGCAGCGCCAAAGGATAACTCTGATAAAGAACCGGTAACCCATAGAAACCCCCATGGTCCCACGTGCTTGCATTCATATTATATATATTTTAGTTCGTTCTTATTTTTGTTCTGGATAAATACAGAAGACTCTGGTGTTCCACAATCTCTCTCGCCTGTCTCCACTGGTAATTTCTTACTAATCTGTTAACTAAGATATGTTTGTTTTCTGGTACTGCTCTGTTACATCTGATCTAGAAAACACCCCAATCTCCCACTCAGCTTTATATTTGTTTCTTCTTGTGGTCATCTAGATTTTATTTAGGCACATCATGTGGCTAGGTTTCTTAGCTGTTGCATCTACATCATCCACTTATAATTTACCCAGCTGGTGAAAACTCACAGCAGTGTCCTACTATATGTTTCCCTTGCCCCTTTATATCCACATTCCCCCATTTATTATTTGTCAACAATGGTTGTGACTCTGGGAGTAAATGAAAATTTCAACACTTATAACATGCATACATTGCTTGACCTAATCTGCTCAATAGTCCCATAAGTTCTGTTCAATGTGCTTGTCGTCACATTATAAAATGCAGCATTAAAAAATACTCTTCTCTAGTTTTGGCCACAATAGCAAAATAGGTAGAAAACAGAGAAGGATCCTTTAATGTTGCATGACTTTCTATGATTTGTTTCTTGTAAAATTTTAAATGTTCTAATGAGCTACTTTTCTTGTAACGTTGTCTTAGAGAGTCGGTTTTATGCATGGTGGGGTTGCCACAGCAGTCTGTAAACTGCCTATTAATTTGAAATATATATTTTCAGTCTTCATCCTTGAAGCGGCTGGTAGGGGGACTAAGAGGGAGGAAGCCCTCAAGGCCCACTGACATATCGAAGCTCTTCAGAAATAGATTCTTTATGCCTCTTCCAAAGGTAAATTGACACCCTTTTAGTACTTTGTGATATGTGAAGCCTAGTGTTGACTGCACTCCTGTTGACATCTGATGATGATATCTGTTGTTGCATCAATTACTGTCGGTGCACAAAAACTTACTAGCTGCAAGCTCTCCTAGCTCGGATAATGTTGTTGTGTTTACAGCTGTGTGAATACTTACATTATTTCTTTTTATGTTCAGAATGATGAGCAACTGAGAGTTTTCAATAACCAGCTTGAAGAAGACAGAAAATAATCATTTCAAGGATAACCTTGTGGAATTGCATAAGGTATTGGAAGTGCTTCTTGAGCTTTAATAAATAATTTGTCATTGTTGTTGATTTTCATTACTTGGCCTACATGTGACATATGATTGTCACTTCCTCAAGTACTTGTAAGCCATGACTGGTAAATGCAGGTGCTTGAAGAACATGAACTATCATGTGAGGATCTTTTGCATGTGAAGTCAGAGGGCATTATCTTGACAAAACAAAGTAAATCTCGATCCATATTATGGTGCATATGCTTTATTTTTACCTGAAGTCTTGGTTACCAATGTTACTTTTATGGTGTTGGATCGCATCAAAGTTTGGAGTGAATAATCTTCAACCTAAAGTTTATCGGAGTTCCTGTTAACCGTTCTGGTGGCATGCATTATCATTTGGCAGATCTAATTGTTCTTTTAACTGAAACTGTTGCTCTTGTTAAGGAAAGGTTTGCACAGTGCATACTGACCCCAGTGAACTGCAACAGTAGAGTATGCAATCAGTGCTTAGTCAATGGGCATGGGCCTTACATGCTCAATCAAAGTTAATATTTCCTCCTTCCAAATGAATGCAACTCCTCTCCCCAATCTACGGTGGATTCAGGACAGTTGCTTACTGCATGCATGTGCAATTTTGTATTGTCAATTGCAGGAGCAGAGAAGGTTGTTGGATGGGCTAGAAGTCACTATTTGTCGTCAGTGATTCATCCTTCTATAAAGGGTGACAGGCTAATCATTCCCCGTGAGAGGTATTTTCTCAGTGGTCTGGCCGTCTGGGCATTCAGTCATCTTTGTTGACTGGACACTGACTATTGACGTTGTTCCTTTTTTGAAGTCTGGACCTAGCAATTGGGAGGCTAAAGGAGCAGGGGTCTTCCACTAGGAAGCCCTCTGAAAACATGAAGGTAGTTTTAGTTTTAGGCTTTTAGCTGTTTCATAAAGTTAGCTTTTCTTTTAATAGTGAGCTTTATTTGCTCTTATAAGACAAGTCTTTGTACTGTAATATTGTCCAACCTCAAAAGGAGTCTTCAATGCAGATTTTGGCAAAAGATGAATTTGAGCGCAATTTCATTTCAGCAGTCGTACCTCCCCATGAAATTGGAGTTAAATTTGATGATATTGGTGCTCTTGAGGATGTCAAGAAGACACTGGATGAACTTGTTACTCTTCCAATGAGGAGACCAGAGCTTTTTTCACATGGGAACTTGTTAAGGGTACGCTTTTCCGTTTGCTTTACTATCCTACCTGTATCATTTTGGGCTGCTGAATAGTGAATTTGATCCATTTTTATCATATGGACATATAAACTACTTTAGACTATGTCGCTGTTCCATTGCTAAAAAAACCATGAAAAATAATATTCTAATGCAGAAAGAACCTCGGTTTTATCCTTGCCTAGATTAAAAAAAAAGTGCTTGTAATTTCATGGAGGTGCCCCTGGTATTTTACCTCTGCAAGTTTGTTTTGAAGCTCAGTCAGTACTCAGTATTGCTTGATGTTGTTCTTTAATTAGCGATTACTTGGTGGAGATGTTAATGGAGAGGTCTTTCTGTGGATATCTGCTATAGCAGAGAAAATTAAGGTCTTGAACGGATGGTATAGTTGGTCTTCTAGTGAGTCAGAATTAGCATTACAAGTTTGGAGTGGATGCAAGCCATTCATCGCATTGCAATCTTTAATTAAGCCTCACCTGTAGAGGGTTGTGAGGTCCTTTTTCCTTACGTTAGCGTCTTTATGCAGCTCCTCATGCTTTTGAACAAGTTGCTGTAGGCCTGTGTTCGCTGCATGTCAACGTGTAATTGTGAATGCACAGATGATTGTGAAAATAGCCTTAGATGCTAATGTAATGATATTTTATGCCATACAACTTGACTGAACCGTATGAACAAAGTTACCAATTCCATGAAGAAACGATTGTTGGAAGTCCTATGACAATTTTTTTAGGGAAAGGTCCATTTTTTAACCCTGAACTATTGCTCCAGTCTGTAAGTCAACCTCCAATTTCAAAACCATCCATTTTGCATCCCTGAACTATCAAAACCGTTCATTTTTCACCCCTAGGCTGGTTTCTTGAGTGGTTTTCACCACGTTGGTGGCCACATCACTAATGTTGGCTGACGTGGCATCCTTGTAGGCAAGTTTATGTTGAGGATGAGGAAGAAGAGGCATTAGAGTATGAAATGTGGGACCCAAGTTTTAAATATGCTATTTACTTTTTAATTTGTTCTTGCTAATTAGGATGCCACGTTAACGTAAGCTTGCCTACCAGGATGCCACATCAGCCAAAATGAGTGATATGGCTACCAGCGTGGCAAAAACCACTCGTGAAAACAACCTAGGGGTGAAAAGGTGAATGGTTTTGATAGTTTGAGGATGCAAAGTGGACGTTTTTGAAGTTGAAGGTTGTTTTTCGGACCAAGCCAATATTTCAATGGTTGAAAACTTTTCCCTTTTTTAAATTCAGATCTCTGAAGCAAAATGTTAAATCGTGGTTTTGCTTTGTTGGTTGTACTCCCTCATTGTTATGCTTTGTGAATTTGTTTGACTAGTTTTTATTTTCATATTTGTATTTAACATGACATGTGTTTGAACCTTTGTTCAGCCTTGCAAAGGAATATTGCTTTTTGGGCCTCCTGGAACAGGAAAAACACTTTTGGCAAAGGCACTTGCAACAGAAGCTGGAGCAAATTTTATTAGCATAACTGGTTCTACTCTCACATCAAAGGTAGTTTTAATTGCTTGCTTTTTTTTTGGATTATAGGAATTATATATTGATGTGAAAACTGAATGGAATATTGGCGGTTATGAATCACTTCTGTATTATCTTAAGGGTTGTTTCTTTATTTCACCATACAGTTCTATACAATCCTGTTTCCTGTGTAATTCCATGTTAATTGAAATTTACAAACACTTTCATGGTTAGCCTTTTTTTCCCTCCTTTTATCTAATCTACTGTTAGTTGCAGATCAGTAGCATAGCTGAGGTAACCAGCACACTTAATTGGATGTAGTTGTGCGATAGTAATGGACAGTCTATTTGTGAACACAGACTGTGGTAATAGCCATTCGAGATCTATTAGATGGTATACAGTATACACTAGTCTTCATGTAATATGCTGGTACCAATGTCAGCACTACTTTTAGTTTTGTCTACAGATTTTTTTCCCCACTGTTTGTTGTTAGTGTGTACCTGCTGCTTTACATGAAATTTTGAAGCCACATTGGAAGTTCATCTGGTGTGAAACTTCCCCATGGAGCCAGAATATACCAATATGTGTCTCACCTATTCACCTGACCATCTATTGCTCTGTTGACAGTGGTTTGGAGATGCTGAGAAGCTCACCAAGGCCCTTTTCTCCTTTGCTAGTCGTCTAGCCCCTGTAATCATCTTTGTGGATGAGGTAAGTTTTGATTCAATTAAAAAAACTGGAGTGGTTATTTAACTTCAGGAGAAGATCCTTTATCATTTTATTTGATAACCATTTCCAAGATCATGCAGAATCTCTTGATTCTCATGCAGTTTTGATTTGATAATGACAGGTTGACAGCTTACTCGGGGCAAGAGGTGGTGCATTTGAGCACGAAGCAACAAGAAGAATGCGAAATGAATTTATGGCAGCTTGGGATGGTCTAAGGTCCAAAGATAACCAAAGGATCCTTATTCTTGGTGCAACAAACCGTCCATTCGATCTAGATGATGCAGTAATACGACGTTTACCTAGGAGGTAAGATATGCTTTTATGTGCTTGCGCCTTCCAAAATATTACTTAATATTGGTCCACTTAACCAAATGACGATCTGTCAATATGATCTGTAGGATATATGTTGACCTTCCGGATGCGCAGAATCGAATGAAAATTCTAAAGATTTTACTTGCCAAAGAAAACCTAGAATCTGATTTTAGATTTGACGAACTAGCCAACGCAACAGAAGGTTACTCTGGAAGTGACTTGAAGGTAATCGCTTAAGTCCTTCACAACTGTTCTATTCTTCCCCCTCTCATGCCAATGATCTGCTGGCCTTTTCTTTTTCTGCCTTGCTTTGTGCGTATGAACTCATTTTGTGTCTTTTCTGCAGAACCTATGCGTAGCTGCAGCATACAGGCCAGTTCACGAACTTCTGGAAGAAGAAAATAAGGTGGTTTGTTCTGGCTTTTAGATATTTATACTTGCGTTCTTAAGATTGTTAATCACATGGATGTGGTGTATGCCTTGCATGTTTACTCACATGGTTGCCATCTTTTTCGTAGGGAGGTGCAAGTAGCACGAAAATTTCTTTAAGGCCCTTGAAGTTGGATGATTTTGTCCAAGCAAAAGCAAAGGTATTATAAACCTACCGTTTCTCCAAGGCGTTGTACGCAACGATATAATGCTTCATATTCGGTTATTTTCCTCGTACAGGTAAGCCCTTCTGTTGCTTTTGACGCCACAAGCATGAACGAGTTAAGAAAATGGAATGAGCAGTACGGTGAAGGTGGCAGCAGGAGTAGATCACCATTTGGGTTCGGCAACTAACATATTCCGGCAGTAATTTTCCCATACCGTATCATCTGTAACATCAATAAGCTCCTATTCTGTCGTAGGGAATCAAATCAGCAATATCAATAGCGTTGGTTCTTTCTCTGATGTGTCCGCTCCTTGCCGTTAGCTGTCAATCTGCTCCTTTGTACGCCTAGAGAGTAGAGCCTTTTTAGACAGTGACATGATCCTGTATCAATAGATAAATGCATAATCAAATGCCAAATTTTCCTGAGCTTGCCTCCTGTTGTAATGTTGCTGCATCCCAGTCCAAGCATGTGCAAGCTGTAAATAGCTCTAGAAATTTTCGCTGAGAGCTAACAATGTAGTAAATCAAAATAAATTCCATTCTTTTGATTTGTTACTACCGTCTTACACGATTGAATTATGATCTCTACACGACTACGAACGTATTTCTCGAGTAAGGCAGGCAATATGTTGCTATTTGTCCCCTGCACTCCACTATTACATTATTATTTTTTTGCTATCACTGTACTCCACTATTACTTCCCTGCATTACTGGAACATCAGGTGGTTAAGTGGACAAAATAAAACTGAGCAGTTAAACAGACAAATATGGTATTTCAGGGGAGTAAATTAGTGTTTTTATTTGTCACTAACTAAATGCTTCATGCTTGTTGAGCAATGAAATGAACTGCTGGAGATAGTAGCGATGTCCGGGCAGAGCCAGCCATTCAATCGTGCGTCAGCTGTTTCGTTTTCGTTTCTTCTCGTCCAGGACGCGGCCAGGCTTCTGCGCCGGGTGGCTTGTCCAAGTTGTTCTCCGCCCTCGTGTAGTACAGTGCACCTACCTCTGTAACTACCAGCTATTCTACGCCGGGTAAGAGCTGGGACTAGGAGCCTCGTCCCTTCGTGGTTCCGTTCTGTGACCGGCAGGTGTTCTTGCTGCGTTGCACATGTTTTACTCCCTCTGCATGTTCTTAAAGAACTCGTTGCACATGTTCTACGGCTAAAGCTTCTCTCGATTTACGTCATTACGTGTAACATACGTGTTGGACCAGTGTGACTTCGTGTGGTGATTTGTCACGTCTTACTAGTATGGTTGATGAGTTCTGCGGCAGATGGAGGTCGACGACAGGATAATCAAGTTGCTTACTCGAGGCTGTCTTGTAGCTTCCGGTCCGGCTACGACGCCTGGTACCTGTTGCGTTGCGTGTGAGGCCATCAGCGATTCAGCGTTGAGGTATTGACACATGCCGTCCTGAGTCAGTGCCAACAAAGCAAACGTTCTGTGTTGTTTGGACTGAAAAAAAATACAACACGTTACACCTGGAGATCAGATAGGTTGGCACAGTAGAAAAATATATTGTATAATCTGCCCTGCAGGTAGGTGTAGCTGTGTGGGATATACTAGATAAGGAAGCGGCTGCGCGCGCTGCCGTGGTAAAAACAAATTTGTGGTTTTTCGGAGGAAAACGGACCACGAAACATTTTTTGGAGAAACGAGGAAAAACGGACCACGGAAACATTTTTTCCGGGAAAAACGAATTTGTGTTTTTTCCTGAGAAAAACGGAGCACAAAAAACATTTTTACGGGAAAAACGGAGACGAAAATATTTTTCCGGAAAAGCGGAAAAGAACTCAGACGTAAAGAGCGGACCTATTTGTTATATTTTTGGACCCGACCGCTATCGAAAAAAATTAGAAAAGGGCTCGATTCATGATTCGCATTTAACGGTGCATCTTTTTGTAAAGTAACAAACCAGGATCCAAACGCAATCCGGGAAAAATTTTCTTTACCTCACAAAAATCACTAAGGACCATTTTGTAAATTCGCAGGGACCTATACGTAATCTAGAGAAACGGACGGACTTTTTTGTAAAATTTCCGGATTGACACGTGGATAGACGCTCCTTCCAGGAAACTTGCGAACTTTAATTAGGGAGGATTCATACATATGAATATGCCTGCTGACCTGCAGGTCGATGCTCGAAGGTATATCCTAAAAGCGAAATCCAAATTTCGCAAAATCTCGTTTTTGATAAAATTTTAAAAATAAAATTTAAATCCAGAATTTTTTGGACGAAAATTTCTGAAATTTCGGCTAAAAATATGAATTTTTTTTCGAAATTGCCGAAATCTCAAAAAGTTTCAACTGAGTGAAAAATGGCTCAAACAATGTCGAACAATTTGAAAATTTTTTTGGAGGGTCCTGGCACATTAGTGATGTTCTCATAAAAATTTCAGATGATTATCAAATATGAGAAGTTTTTAAAATTTTGAACATTGCTACTATCCTGATTAAAACACTAACCGGCAAGTTTGAATCAAATGAAAAATGAACCAAACCACGTTAGAAAATTTTGACATTTTTTTGTGGATAGTCCTCATGTAGTCATAATATTCTCATAAAATTTTCAGATGATGATCAAACTTGTGGAATTTTCAAAACTTTGGACAAGCACTCTCTCCGATAAAAGTCTTACTAGCAAAATTGAACAAAATGAAAAATTATTCAAACCACGTTATAAAATTTTGAAATTTTTGTAGATGGTCCTGATATATCAATAATATTTCTATAAAATGTTCAAATGATTATCAAGCTTAAAGAATTTTTCAAAATTCTAACAGTGCTATGTCCCGATAAAAACCCGATAATCAATATATAGATTTGCTTTAGTAATAAAAGGTTTAGAATTTTTTAAAATTTTACAAAAGAGTGCTAGGAAATGCTTAAGATATCATAAAAATTTTGAATCATTATCACATACTAGTAAATTTATAAAATTCATACAAGGCACTGTACCATTTATGTTCTTTCTCTTTTGATTTTTGAAATATAACAAATGAAGTTCAACGCTTATATAGATTTGATTGAGAAAATAAAAAATTTGAAAAGTTTTGAAAATTTTATAAAATGGTACTAAGGCAATTATTAATCTCTCATAAAAATTTTAGATCATGATCACACTCGAAAAAATTTATAAAATTCGACAATGTTATTGTCCTAATTATGTTCATTCTGTTTTTGATTTTTAAAGATAACAAATAAATTTCAATTATTTTTAAAATTTTTATGTATGATCCTACACTACTAAAGATAATACCATAAATTTTTAGATCATTATCAAGCTTGTAAAATTTTATAAAAATCTAACAGTTTTTCTACTAAAATTTTAAAATGTCTCAAAAATTTAGTTTTTCAACAAATTTCATAGAAGATGACTTTCTTAAGAGTTATTGGACCAAATCTGATCAAATCCAACCATAAAAGTTAAAAACGGTAAAAAATCTTGAGATTTCGGTGAAATTTTGCCAAAATTTCTAAGATTACTGTAGCAATTTAATTTTTTTATTTTTATAATCTGGACGGGATTTTGAATCTCGTGGGGGTCCGAAATCCAAAATTTTAGTGACATTTCTATCATGGTTCAACATTCACTCGACCCTGAGACTCGAATAAGATAAACAGAATCTGGTACAGTGGTACACTGGTACCAAGCCACCTCCGAGAAAAAAAGTCGATATTCACACGTAGCAAAGATACAAATCGTGTAGTTTGTGTGTGGCCAGGTCTAGTGCCGAGAGTCGGGCCATGTCTTGTCAGCACGATTGGTCACCGATGAGGTCCAAACACGACCTGACGGCAAGCAAGGCCGCTGTAAGTTCAACCTTCATTAGTTATGGTTTTGGTGTTAATGACAAATCTAATCTTGTGTTAATGACAAATCCTATATTGAGTTTATCCCCTAATGCGATAGTGTTATTAATGACAATCTTATATCGAGACTAACATGTTTGTCTAGAATATCTTTGTTTAGTCTCATCGCATTGAAAAATGGAAAACCCAAGGTATGTATGCGTATTCATTCTAGCATTAGTTGCATACCTTGGATACAAGTTAAAGTATGAATGTCCCCATTATATTAACCACAAACGTGCATCATGTTTCCCAATCCACATGTTACATGGATGCACATATTTAGGGGGAGTTTGTAGTTTAACTTGAAAGTCTCTTTGTATTGATTGATTCGTTATTGACACACATAAGGATCAAGACAAAGAAACTAAATCCTTGAGTATATGTTTGAATTGCCTAGTTATAAGTATACTCATGGCAATATAGGATATACTCCAATACGATCAAATTGGATATGTGCATATTATGTCCAAGTCAATTATATCTATGCACATATACATGTGGAGTTTATTCTATAGTTAATGACTTAGGGTAATGATCATTTCCATACAATTTACATATAATGGATCATTACTTTTCATCAACATGAGTATATGAAAACTTATGTAGTTAATATATACTCATATCAATTTAAATGATAATTTAAATTGAGTTCATTTGTCTTGTTAATCATTAAAGAACACTTCATCATGTGTTGATGGTGCTCCTTGATTAATTAAGGACAAATGGATAGTTCTTAAGTATAATTGAGCATGTGTTGCATTATTATACTTAAGACACATTTACAATCATTTCAATTGATTTAGGTTGTGCTCAATTGATCTAAAGGCATCCATTATGTGTTAATGGAGTGCAAGAGATAATTGAGACAACCATGCATCTTGGACTAACAAGTTTCTTGAGTTATGTTTGAGTTAGGTCCAAAGATGAATGAGATAATGAGAACGGACAAGGACGGCATCATGAGTTGATGGGCGTCAAGAGTGGATCCCAAGAGGAGTCGAGTAGTGATCCCGAGGGAGTATCAAGTGAAGATCATAAAGACCCCAAAGGGATTGCTTGTCTTGGGCGCAAGGTATAACTAGATAGGCTAAGGACTTTTGTAGTCTTTGAGTCTAGTTCTTTTATCGCCGTACTATTAAGAGGGGTTGCCTCTTCGCTTGAGCTTCATCATGTGTTGGTGATCTCATTCCGCGTTCACTCAAGCTCAAATCTTATTTGATTTGGTTTTTGCATATGGGTTAACCATTTGGCATGTGTTGCAAATGTGCTAAGCTTATGTTTGGTTGTTTTGCACTATGCTCTGATTTGCATGTGTTGCAAAGATGAAAGAGTATATGCGTTTGGTTTTCGCATTGTGCTTTGATTTGCATATGTTGCAAATAGGATAAGCTTATGCGTTGGCTTTTGCGTGAAGTTCACTTTTGCATGTGTTGCATTAGTTAAAGCTTCATGCTTTGGTTTCGCAAAACATCTTTATAAAACCTTGGTGTTGCTTGGAGCTAAGTTTTGCATGTGTTGCAAAAGGAGAGAGCTCAAGCATGATTTGATGTTGTGTGTTTGTATGGAGCTAGAGGCTTGCATGTGTTGCAGTAAAAGAGCTCATACGTGTGATTTGGTTTTAGTTGAATTTTGGTTTGGTGTTGCATGGAACTAGAGAATTGCATGTGTTGCAATTAGAGAGTTCATGCACCTTGATTTGATGTTGCTTGGAGCTAGACTTTTGCATGTGTTGCAAAGAGTAGTGCTCAAGCATGAAATGTGTTTATTGTGTTATTTGCAAGTTCACAGCGAATAAACCGAGGTTTATGAGTCCGGAATTCCGAGAGCATGTGAGTGGGGCTTGCAACGGGAATAGGCAAGTTGACCGGGTCTTGTGTTGACCTTCACATGGCTAGGGGGATTAATCTCATAAACTCGAGTTTGATTTGCTTAATACGTTTTGCAAATAGATCTTGAGTTGGTTGTGAAATGTGTTTTCGCAATTTGGTTTGGATTCTTTGAGCGTGAGCTAAGTTGGTGCAAATGTGTTTTGCACGTGTCCATAATCATGTGTTGATCATCTTTGTGGCTCAAAGAATAAGTTTAGTTTTTGGAGAAATGGATTTGGAGTTTGAAATCGTTTTTCTTCAGCTTGGCGGATTCTGCAGTAATCGAGTTGTGGGCGGATTACGGAGGTGCGGTAGTACGGGCCCAAGGTGCAGAGTAATCGATGTCTTGATAGTACCGCATGTGCGTACTACCGCTGCTTGCTCGCGGTTGCTTTTTAAGCGTAAACGCCGTTTTGTCTCGTTGTCGTCGGCGGTAATCTGAAGAGCTGACTACACTGAGCGGTAGTACTGGTTTTTGTCGGCGGTTGTCTGCGGCAGATCACAAGAATCTGCTAGTTTATAGCCGCTGTTACAAAGGGAGTGGTAGTACCGCATGTGGGGCGGTGTACCGCTGCTGCAGACTTTTCTCGATTCTTGCCCCAACGGCTAGTTTTCTTGTGTGGGTATAATTAGACCCCATGGGGGCTTTTGGCGGGTTCTTTGGCTTTGTTGAGGGTGTGGGAGTTGTGTGCATGTGTTGCTCTTCTCCATTTACCTCTTGAGCTTAAGAAAAACGGAGCAAAAAACATTTTTTCCGGGAAAACGGAGACGAAAATATTTTTCCGGAAAAACGGAAAAGAACTCAGACGTAAAGAGCGGGACCTATTTGTTATATTTTTGGACCCGACCGCTATCGAAAAAAATTAGAAAAGGGCTCGTTCGCGATTCGCATTTAACGGGTGCATCTTTTGTAAAGTAACAAACCAGGATCCAAACGCAATCCGGAAAAATTTTTTTACCTCACAAAAAATCACTAAGGACCATTTTGTAAATTCGCAGGACCTATCGTAATCTAGAGAAACGGACGGACTTTTTGTAAAATTTCCTGATTGACACGTGGATAGACGCTCCTTCCAGAAACTTGCGAACTTTAATTAGGGAGGATTCATACATATCGAATATGCCTGCTGACCTATGCTGGCTATGCTCAAGGTATATCCTAAAAGCGAAACCAAATTTCGGCAAAATCTCGTTTTTGATAAAATTTTAAAAATAAAATTTAAATCCAGAATTTTTGGACGAAAATTTCTGAAATTTCGCTAAAAATATGAATTTTTTTCTAAATTGCGAAATCTCAAAAAGTTTCAAGCCGAGTGAAAATGGCTCAAACAATGTCGAACAATTTGAAAATTTTTGGAGGGTCCTGGCACATTAGTGATGTTCTCATAAAAATTTCAGATGATTATCAAATATGAGAAGTTTTTAAAATTTTGAACATTGCTACTATCCCGATTAAAACACTAACCGGCAAGTTTGAATCAAATGAAAAATGAACCAAACCACGTTAGAAAATTTTGACATTTTTTTGTGGATAGTCCTCATGTAGTCATAATATTCTCATAAAATTTTCAGATGATGATCAAACTTGTGGAATTTTCAAAACTTTGGACAGTGCTACTGTCCTGATAAAAGTCTTACTAGCAAAATTGAACAAAATGAAAAATTATTCAAACCACGTTATAAAATTTTGAAATTTTTTGTAGATGGTCCTGATATATCAATAATATTTCTATAAAATGTTCAAATGATTATCAAGCTTAAAGAATTTTTCAAAATTCTAACAGATGCTATGTCCCGATAAAACACGATAATCAATATATAGATTTGCTTTAGTAATAAAAGGTTTAGAATTTTTAAAATTTTACAAAAGAGTGCTAGGAAATGCTTAAGATATCATAAAATTTTGAATCATTATCACATACTAGTAAATTTATAAAATTCATACAAGGCACTGTACCATTTATGTTCTTTCTCTTTTGATTTTTGAAATATAACAAATGAAGTTCAACGCTTATATAGATTTGATTGAGAAAATAAAAAATTTGAAAAGTTTTGAAAATTTTATAAAATGGTACTAAGGCAATTATTAATCTCTCATAAAAATTTTAGATCATGATCACACTCGAAAAAATTTATAAAATTAACAATGTTATTGTCCTAATTATGTTCATTCATTTTTGATTTTTTAAAGATAACAAATAAATTTCAATTATTTTTAAAATTTTTATGTATGATCCTACACTACTAAAGATAATACCATAAATTTTAGATCATTATCAAGCTTGTAAAATTTTATAAAAATCTAATGATTTTTCTACTAAAATTTTAAAATGTCTCAAAAATTTAGTTTTTCAACAAATTTCATAGAAGATGACTTTCTTAAGAGTTATTGGACCAAATCTGATCAAATCCAACCATAAAAGTTAAAAGCGGTAAAAATCTTGAGATTTCGTGAAATTTTGCCAAAATTTCTAAGATTATCAGTAGCAATTTAATTTTTTATTTTTATAATCTGACGGGGGATTTTGAATCTCGTGGGTCGAAATCCAAAATTTTAGTGACATTTCTATCATGGTTCAACATTCACTCGACCACGAGACTCGAATAAGATAAGCAGAATGCAGTGCAGTGGTACACCGGTACCAAGCCACCTCCGAGAAAAAAAGTCGATATTCACACGTAGCAAAGATACAAATCGTGTAGTTTGTGTGTGGCCAGAGTCTAGTGCCGAGAGTCGGGCCATGTCTTGTCGACACGATTGGTCACCGATGAGGTCCAAACACGACACGGCCAAGCAAGGCATTGTAAGTTCAACCTTCATTAGTTATGGTTTTGGTGTTAATGACAAATCTAATCTTGTGTTAATGACAAATCCTATATTGAGTTTATCCCTAATGCGATAGTGTTATTAATGACAATCTTATATCGAGACTAACATGTTTGTCTAGAATATCTTTGTTTAGTCTCATCGCATTGAAAATGGAAAACCCAAGGTATGTATGCGTATTCATTCTAGCATTAGTTGCATACCTTGGATACAAGTTAAAGTATGAATGTCCCCATTATATTAACCACAAACGTGCATCATGTTTCCCAATCCACATGTTACATGGATGCACATATTTAGGGGGAGTTTGTAGTTTAACTTGAAAGTCTCTTTGTATTGATTGATTAGATTATTGACACACATAAGGATCAAGACAAAGAAACTAAATCCTTGAGTATATGTTTGAATTGCCTAGTTATAAGTATACTCATGGCAATATAGGATATACTCCAATACGATCAAATTGGATATGTGCATATTATGTCCAAGTCAATTATATCTATGCACATATACATGTGGAGTTTATTCTATAGTTAATGACTTAGGGTAATGATCATTTCCATACAATTTACATATAATGGATCATTACTTTTCATCAACATGAGTATATGAAAACTTATGTAGTTAATATATACTCATATCAATTTAAATGATAATTTAAATTGAGTTCATTTGTCTTGTTAATCATTAAAGAACACTTCATCATGTGTTGATGGTGCTCCTTGATTAATTAAGGACAAATGGATAGTTCTTAAGTATAATTGAGCATGTGTTGCATTATTATACTTAAGACACATTTACAATCATTTCAATTGATTTAGGTTGTGCTCAATTGATCTAAAGGCATCCATTATGTGTTAATGGAGTGCAAGAGATAATTGAGACAACCATGCATCTTGGACTAACAAGTTTCTTGAGTTATGTTTGAGTTAGGTCCAAAGATGAATGAGATAATGAGAACGGACAAGGGCGGCATCATGAGTTGATGGGCGTCAAGAGTGGATCCCGAAGAGGAGTCGAGTAGTGATCCCGAGGGAGTATCAAGTGAAGATCATAAAGACCCCAAAGGGGATTGCTTGTGCGCGGCGGCGAAGGTATAACTAGATAGGCTAAGGACTTTTGTAGTCTTTGAGTCTAGTTCTTTTATCGCCGTACTATTAAGAGGGGTTGCCTCTTCGCTGAGCTTCATCATGTGTTGGTGATCTCATTCGCGCTCACTCAAGCTCAAATCTTATTTGATTTGGTTTTTGCATATGGGTTAACCATTTGGCATGTGTTGCAAATGTGCTAAGCTTATGTTTGGTTGTTTTGCACTATGCTCGATTTGCATGTGTTGCAAAGATGAAAGAGTATATCGTTTGGTTTTCGCATTGTGCTTTGATTTGCATATGTTGCAAATAGGATAAGCTTATCGTTGGCTTTTAACGTGAAGTTCACTTTTGCATGTGTTGCATTAGTTAAAGCTTCATGCTTTGGTTTCATAAAACATCTTTATAAAACCTTGGTGTTGCTTGGAGCTAAGTTTTGCATGTGTTGCAAAAGGAGAGAGCTCAAGCATGATTTGATGTTGTGTGTTTGTATGGAGCTAGAGGCTTGCATGTGTTGCGAGTAAAAGAGCTCATCGTGTGATTTGGTTTTAGTTGAATTTTGGTTTTGGTGTTGCATGGAACTAGAGAATTGCATGTGTTGCAATTAGAGAGTTCATGCACCTTGATTGATGTTGCTTGGAGCTAGACTTTTGCATGTGTTGCAAAGAGTAGTGCTCAAGCATGAAATGTGTTTATTGTGTTATTTGCAAGTTCAGATTGTGCGAATAAACCGAGGTTTATGAGTCCGAATTCGAGAGCATGTGAGTGGGGCTTGCAACGGAATAGGCAAGTTGACCGGTCTTGTGTTGACCTTCACATGGCTAGGGGATTAATCTCATAAACTCGAGTTTGATTTGCTATCGTTTTGCAAATAGATCTTGAGTTGGTTGTGAAATGTGTTTTCGCAATTTGGTTTGGATTCTTTGGCGTGAGCTAAGTTGGTGCAAATGTGTTTTGCACGTGTCCATAATCATGTGTTGATCATCTTTGTGGCTCAAAGAATAAGTTTAGTTTTTGGAGAAATGGATTTGGAGTTTGAAATCGGGTTTTTCTTGACTTGCCGGTTGCACGGAGTTGTGGGCGGTGGTACTACGGAGGTGCGGTAGTCTGGGGCCCAAGGTCTTGATAGTATGCATGTCTTGATAGTACCGCATGTCTTGTACCTACCGCTGTTTACTCTGATTTGCTTTTTTAGCGTAAATATTTTCTGTCTCGTTGTCGATGCGGTGCTCTGGGAGAATCTGTACTACCACTGAGCGGTAGTACTGGGTTTTTGTCGGCGGTTGTCTCGCCAGATCAGGCAAGCATCGGCTAGTTTTATAGCCGTTGCTACAGTGGAGTGGTAGTACCGCATGTGGGGGCGGTAGTACCGCGTTTTCGCAGCTTTTCTGGATTCTTGCCCCCAACGGCTAGTTTTCTTGTGTGGGGTATAATTAGACCCCATGGGGGGCTTTTGGCAGGGGTTGCTGGCTTTGTTGAGGGTGTGGGAGTTGTGTGCATGTGTTGCTCTTCTCCATTTACCTCTTGAGCTTAAGAGTGAGACTAATTGCATTTGTTGCAATTAGGAAGTGGTTTGGGTACCTCTTGTGCATGTGTTGCACTTGAGGGAGGCCTTGTGCATGTGTTGCACTTGGTGATCACCGGGAGCGCATTCGTTGTGCTCGGTGTAGTTCGAGCGAAGGAGCGGCTTGTTACTCTTGGAGGTTGCCGACTCCTAGACGGCGTAGGCGTCGTGCGCGGGAGCTCTCGAGGTGTGAGAAGCCCCGGCGAAGTTTGTGAAGGTTCGGGTTGAGCCTACGGCATAGCGTGAAAAACCACGACTAGTGGAAAGAGGCGGTGCTCGGCGCGGAGCCGGTCCAAGTGTGGGCTTGCCTCAATGTGGACTAGGGAGACGGCAAGTCTCCTAACACCACGGAAAAACATCGGTTGTCCCTTGTCTCTTTACATTCAAGTATTTACCTTTTGCATATTATTGATTGCTTGAATTAGAATTGCTTAGTATTAATTGATTGTTCAATTTAGCAATTCTAGTGTAGAGACTTAATTTAGATAGTGCACTAGTGAGCCTAGTTGATTTAGGCTTTAAATTGTCAAAACCTATTTATCGCTTCCGCATATATCTTTGATTAGGTTTTGACTTAGGGGTGTATTAGAGCGAATTGATTAGAAAGCGATTAATTTTGTAAAACGCCTATTCACCCCCCCTCTAGGCGCATCCTCGACCCTACAGCCGCCTTCGTGCTGAGCTAGCATGAACACGCCACGCTGACGAGGGAGCTATGGGTGACATCGGTGTGTGGCTGTATCAGACGAGAGACGATGGCATGGGCGCAGAAGAGGGATGAGGTATCGGTGGCGGTGGATGGTATCAATGGTGACAATGTTGTGAGCTTGGAAGAGGGGTCAACGGCTTAGGCGCGGGAGAGGTGAAGACGACCTTGGTAAAGACAATGACGAAGTACGGAAGAGGACATGCCATCGTAGTCACGGACATCATCGATGGAGACGACAGCATGGACGCGGAAGGTCGGTGACAAATGCACAAGAGAGAAGAAGAGGGGGAGTAGGAGGAAGAGGAGGAGAAAGGTATATGGGCTAGGCTTGGAAAGTAATGATAGGCTGATAGTATAAGACTTGTTCTCGTGCTTAATGGGTTAGGCTTATAGCTCAAATGGGTTTTCTTCATGCAGATTAGCCCAAGCTTGGTCCGACTTGCTATGTCATCTCAGCCCATCAGACTCGATTTTAGGCCCCAAGACATCTTACTATTTCGTCTTTGGCTTAATCGAGACCACTAGATTTCCGTCCCCCTTCTTTATGGGCATGGCCCAATTCCAAGGTCTAGTTAGGGCACTGACGAGTGGAGCAATTGTGTCACTCGAAGGAGTATGAAATTACAATTCTGCCCCGTGTTATATGTAATGTTTTCTTTTTCAGACTTTACTTCCACGTGAGAAATGAGATTGCGTTGAGGGTTGTTAAAAATAAAATAAAAACCCAAATTTCAAAAGAAATTACAGAAATAATACGCTAAAAAATACAAAAATATATCTTTGTAACTATTTGAAATGGCGATAGAAACTCTGTCGATGTTTCAATTAGCGACAAACATTATGTCGTCAATTGAAATGACGACAAAGTGCCACGTGAGTGACCACATCATGTCGCCATTTTAATTGACAATATAGTGAACAAATAGTTAATTGAAATGGCGACAGAGGTTCCTGCCCAAACGGATAGTTATAAAAGTCGCACATGACCGGGAGAGGGAGGGCATCATAGGGACATTGTGGTGTCACCGACGGAATAGTATCCTACCTTCGCATTGACGAATACTATAATCACCATTAAATTACTATCTTTCGCATGTACCACTACTTTTGCGGCTGACTTTCACACCAGTTACCTTGCACGCTTGTATCCCCGATTACCTCGCGATGTTCAACCAACTCACCGACGATTGTCATTTGGAGGTCGTACATCACAGAGGTTGTCAGAGTGTGAGTATAGTGGGGGCTATCCATGCAGTGCACCTAGGATGTCGTCTTTTGACTTACTCATTGCACCTACTGTACGATGTCTTCGTCGAGATGTACATCGTTCATGGGTAATGCGGCAATTTGGACTCTGTCAGCCCTTTCTGGTCCCCATTGGTGACGTCGCCTTAGCGCAATTCATCAGTGAGTTGTTCTCTACTTGTTCCAATCTAATGCACATTACATTTATGAAGTACTGAGGTCTATATGTAAATATTTTTTGTAGGCACACACTCAAGGGTGTGATGAGATGTGTAGGTTGGGCAAAATGCATGTAGCCACATGCTTAGCAGTGGTCACGTGCTTTGCATGACGTCCACTAGGAGGCTGCCCTTTATGACTATGTGACATACGATACCTACATCGAGTGGTACAATACATGCACACAAGTTCGAGTCGTGCGTATCATAGAGGACCCTCCAAGGCACATTGCTACAATGGGAGACATCTACCCCACCCAGCTGGTGTCGGGACCCGAATATGCAAATCCGGACCCTCTGTGTATACTGCACTAGTCCAGGATCACGCTAGTGCACACAGGCTCAACATTAGTGAATATCATAATCATACACAACGTAAATAAGACAAAGACATAATATATTAAATATTAGCGGTTGTATGACCTTATGGTCAACTTATTTAGCAATGCCTCACAAGGTTTGAACAACAAATTGAACTGCAGCGGAATGAAGACGTAGATAACCCCTCAGTATACCACAGGCAACTGACAAGGCTCGCACCCTAAACATTCGTCCCTTCATGGTACTCCTTCTTCAGCACTGATGATTTTTGTAGGCAAGGGTGAGTACACCAACACGTACTCAACAAGTTGTGCATGTAATGCAATTCTATCATAGCTATATGCAAGGCTTATTCCAAAGGAATGGCTAAGTGGTTCTTAGCGATGAAGGCATTTTCAAACATAAGCAATATGTAGATTGAAAAGACAGTAAAACAAATAATAACGAGTAAATAGATTCCATTGTTTGCAAATCAACCCAAGTCTCAACCTAAATCAAATTCCATTATCCACATGGCATCCTGCCATCCCATAACAGTTGTTCATTTTAATTAACTACCCCTTGACTGTAATTCCCGAGCATTGCTCATCTGGTGAGCACGGCTATCCGAATAGATTGTACACTCTGCAGAGGTTATGCACTTTACCCACACGATATAACCATGCACCGCACAAAGTAACGATTATAACAAAGCCTTTACAATGCATCCTCTTAACCCGATGCTACCCGCTAAGGTTTCAACATCAATGGCTAAAACCACCGCAACAGGCCCCCTCTTGCGCCATGTGAGTTTTCTCCGTAACACCGGACTCACACCACCATGATAGCACTTAAGTTAAGCATTTGCAAATTAGTCGACTAGGTGCCCCATATGACGATGTGGTACGCAAGTTTGACTCAGGTCAAAGGCTAGCAAGGTTAAGTCCTTAGGATTGATTAAAGCAAGACATACACATACCCTCGGCTCACCGAGCCCACCACAGCACACCTGCCCTTCCACTTGCTTCAATCTAAAGTGATTACCTCCGGGTTGGTTACCAAGCACCACGTGCTTTTCACAAATCAACATCGTTGCGTGACTCACCGTCACAACAACTCAATCTCTTTGTGCGACCACACATGGCCCACAAGTTATCATCATTGTTCCATATTCCATTAGTCAAGATTATTAAGCAATATTCCATGAACATGTGATGGCGTGGCATGGCTAAGCAATTCTATTCGTTCTAACCATCCATGTTGATTTTCTATTAACCAACTATAATTAACCAACCTAGGGTGACAAGTGGATCATGGCATACAATTTAACAAGGTAGGGTGTAATCCAAAAGGGTATAATATCTAAATCCCAATCTAGGTCAAAATCATTTGTACTCATGAAATAACAAGTGATAAAGTAAACCAAAATAGCATGCAATCTAATTTATGGGTGCAACATGATCAAAGCACAACTTGCCTTGGTTAAGTTCCTGGTCTTGGTCTGAAAATAACTCCTGAGCTGAGAAATCCCATTTAGAAGCCTCGCACAATTCAACGCTCTCGCTAATCGAGAGAAAAAGCAAATAAACACCAAAATCAAAGAGCAAACAAATTCAAAAATTCAAATAAAAGCCACCATTAGAAAGATCTCATTTTACAAATTTTTAGGAATTTGAATCACCTCAATCCGAGTTCAGTATGCAAAAGTTATAAGGTTTGAAGTTTCAAAATCACAAAATAACCTCGAAAATAGAATTTCCGAATTTAGCGAATTATTTTATATCGAAAAATCTGATTTTCCGGCGTCGGTGACACATGTGCCCGTGTGCCGCCAACTCATCGCCAACTCAGCAAACTCCGCCCACGTGGCGCCACGTGTCGCCGGCAAAGAACCCTACCTCGGCGTCGACGTGGACCGATCCCGTCCGTTCGTTGAGGATCCGACGGCGAAGATTTCTCCCGGCGGCAATGGAGCGGCGGCGGGCAACCGGCCGGACTCGGAGAAGATGACCACGGCGGCGGCGTTCGCTGGTTCCGGCGGCGACAATACCACGAATCCGACGCTGCGTGATGCGAAAGTTCGGATCTGCAATCCTTGCGGCGGAAGAGACACCGCGGCGGCGATTCTTGGCGCAAAATCTCGGCCGAACCTTGCAACTCCGATGGCGTCTTGCGCTACTCCGAGGCTCCTCGCCAAGTCGCAGCGACAAAGATCGCGGCGAGGTGTGGTGATCATCGAGGGTGCTAAGGGGTCCTTTATACCGGCATGGCGCGATAAGGATGGAAGGAAGGGCGGCGCGGGTTTCCGAATTCGGAGGCGGCGACGATTTCTTTCTTCGGAGACGACGACCACGATCCGTCTGATTTCCATCCGTGCCACGAGATGCTCTAGGTTTCCTTATTTGGTTCGGCGTGATGAAGGTCACGGATCTTCATCCAACGGTCGGAATTAATCCACTTAAATCCGGTCCTGTCTCAAGACAAAGGTTTGGGCCGGCCCGTTCAGCATCGTTCATTCCATATTCTCCTAATTTTCCTAATTTAATTATTCGATTAAATGTTCTTGTGAAATCGGTGATTAATCTTTTCCTGGTGTCATGAGGGCATGTTCTACATGTTTATACTTCATATTTTCCATCAGATGCTCTCTTGTAACATGGCTATGGAGCTTCCTGACACTAATCATGATGCATATCGTATATCTCATATCACAGGATCATTTTGGGAAAAATACCTACTCAAGAGGGAGCAACGAATGCCTATGCCTTTATTAATGGCAGGTGGGTTGATAAATATTATCTAAAATAGGGTTAGAATGTTTTGACGGCGTGCCTTATTCCATGTTACTGTCATGGCATTTTCAGCTTTCTATGCCTTGAGCTAATAAGAAAATTGTAAAAGTTATCTTTATGATTATATCCATTTTTGACTTTTTCGTTGAAATGGATGTCAATATGGATGAAGAACACTCTTGAGTTATACATCGTTTGTGAGAGCGTTATGGAATATTATGCAAGCCTTGTTGAAGGTCTTTGCATGCTTAGTTTCTGTAGGTGCGACATATCTGCAAACTAATACGCGTTTAGTCTGATTTGTACTCGTAGACACTAGATATATTGGTTTCTTTCTATGTTAATAATCCAACATTGTTTCTGATGAATGATTTGGTTTCACGTTTGATATTCCTTATACTGCACGCTTATCTTTTAAAATTATTAAAATGCACTATTCTTGTTAATTGTTTAATAATTGAACATTCTTCTAACTGTTAAAACTGCAGAACTTTATCAAATGGACAGCGTGGAGAGGTTTATGAGATCAATGGCGATCAAGTGGCTGTTATATTTGACCCTCTTGTGGAGAAGCTGGCTGATGGTGAAAAAGATAAAGATAACAAAGAGCAACATGCTAGACCATCAGTTTACTGGGTTGACAGTATGGTTCTACTCACAGACATCCATAGTGCGATATTCAGTTTGAAAATTTTGCAATTTTAACATTGATCTTATTTGTACTTTTTAGCTCAGGATATTGTGCATGACCATGACACTCAGGTGGAAGATTGGCATATTGCAATCGAAGCACTTTGTGAGGTAATTTGTAATACAAAATCTTTTATATGAAACCTTTATATCTTGAATTTTCCTGTCAGTGTATATGCATATGTTTGCACAACTTTGATCACTCTGTCTATGTCATTCATTTGTTGAGATGCTCAAGTGCTGCAATTGCTGTGTTTGTGTCCCATATGATCTTCTGAATAAACTTACCTCTTCTGGGTTTCTTTTGCTTATTTGAATAGGCACTGCCATCTCTAGAACCAGCCATTGTTTACTTTCCAGACAGTTCCCAGTGGCTGTCTAGGGCAGTTCCAAGATCAAATCGCAAAGAGTTTGTCGAAAAGGTAGAGGAAATGTTTGACCAGCTTACTGGGCCTTTAGTGTTGATATGTGGGCAGAACATACTTGAGGCAGCGCCAAAGGATAACTCTGATAAAGAACCGGTAACCCATAGAAACCCCCATGGTCCCACGTGCTTGCATTCATATTATATATATTTTAGTTCGTTCTTATTTTTGTTCTGGATAAATACAGAAGACTCTGGTGTTCCACAATCTCTCTCGCCTGTCTCCACTGGTAATTTCTTACTAATCTGTTAACTAAGATATGTTTGTTTTCTGGTACTGCTCTGTTACATCTGATCTAGAAAACACCCCAATCTCCCACTCAGCTTTATATTTGTTTCTTCTTGCGGTCATCTAGATTTTATTTAGGCACATCATGTGGCTAGGTTTCTTAGCTGTTGCATCTACATCATCCACTTATAATTTACCCAGCTGGTGAAAACTCACAGCAGTGTCCTACTATATGTTTCCTTGCCCTTTATATCCACATTCCCCCATTTATTATTTGTCAACAATGGTTGTGACTCTGGGAGTAAATGAAAATTTCAACACTTATAACATGCATGCATTGCTTGACCTAATCTGCTCAATAGTCCCATAAGTTCTGTTCAATGTGCTTGTCGTCACATTATAAAATGCAGCATTAAAAAATACTCTTCTCTAGTTTTGGCCACAATAGCAAAATAGGTAGAAAACAGAGAAGGATCCTTTAATGTTGCATGACTTTCTATGATTTGTTTCTTGTAAAATTTTAAATGTTCTAATGAGCTACTTTTCTTGTAACGTTGTCTTAGAGAGTCGGTTTTATGCATGGTGGGTTGCCACAGCAGTCTGTAAACTGCCTATTAATTTGAAATATATATTTTCAGTCTTCATCCTTGAAGCGGCTGGTAGGGGGACTAAGAGGGAGGAAGCCCTCAAGGCCCACTGACATATCGAAGCTCTTCAGAAATAGATTCTTTATGCCTCTTCCAAAGGTAAATTGACACCCTTTTAGTACTTTGTGATATGTGAAGCCTAGTGTTGACTGCACTCCCTGTTGACATCTGATGATGATATCTGTTGTTGCATCAATTACTGTCGGTGCACAAAAACTTACTAGCTGCAAGCTCTCCTAGCTCGGATAATGTTGTTGTGTTTACAGCTGTGTGAATACTTACATTATTTCTTTTTATGTTCAGAATGATGAGCAACTGAGAGTTTTCAATAACCAGCTTGAAGAAGACAGAAAAATAATCATTTCAAGGGATAACCTTGTGGAATTGCATAAGGTATTGGAAGTGCTTCTTGAGCTTTAATAAATAATTTGTCATTGTTGTTGATTTTCATTACTTGGCCTACATGTGACATATGATTGTCACTTCCTCAAGTACTTGTAAGCCATGACTGGTAAATGCAGGTGCTTGAAGAACATGAACTATCATGTGAGGATCTTTTGCATGTGAAGTCAGAGGGCATTATCTTGACAAAACAAAGTAAATCTCGATCCATATTATGGTGCATATGCTTTATTTTTACCTGAAGTCTTGGTTACCAATGTTACTTTTATGGTGTTGGATCGCATCAAAGTTTGGAGTGAATAATCTTCAACCTAAAGTTTATCGGAGTTCCTGTTAACCGTTCTGGTGGCATGCATTATCATTTGGCAGATCTAATTGTTCTTTTAACTGAAACTGTTGCTCTTGTTAAGGAAAGGTTTGCACAGTGCATACTGACCCCAGTGAACTGCAACAGTAGAGTATGCAATCAGTGCTTAGTCAATGGGCATGGGCCTTACATGCTCAATCAAAGTTAATATTTCCTCCTTCCAAATGAATGCAACTCCTCTCCCCAATCTACGGTGGATTCAGGACAGTTGCTTACTGCATGCATGTGCAATTTTGTATTGTCAATTGCAGGAGCAGAGAAGGTTGTTGGATGGGCTAGAAGTCACTATTTGTCGTCAGTGATTCATCCTTCTATAAAGGGTGACAGGCTAATCATTCCCCGTGAGAGGTATTTTCTCAGTGGTCTGGCCGTCTGGGCATTCAGTCATCTTTGTTGACTGGACACTGACTATTGACGTTGTTCCTTTTTTGAAGTCTGGACCTAGCAATTGGGAGGCTAAAGGAGCAGGGGTCTTCCACTAGGAAGCCCTCTGAAAACATGAAGGTAGTTTTAGTTTTAGCTGTTTCATAAAGTTAGCTTTTCTTTTAATAGTGAGCTTTATTTGCTCTTATAAGACAAGTCTTTGTACTGTAATATTGTCCAACCTCAAAAGGAGTCTTCAATGCAGATTTTGGCAAAAGATGAATTTGAGCGCAATTTCATTTCAGCAGTCGTACCTCCCCATGAAATTGGAGTTAAATTTGATGATATTGGTGCTCTTGAGGATGTCAAGAAGACACTGGATGAACTTGTTACTCTTCCAATGAGGAGACCAGAGCTTTTTTCACATGGGAACTTGTTAAGGGCACGCTTTTCGTTTGCTTTACTATCCTACCTGTATCATTTTGGGCTGCTGAATAGTGAATTTGATCCATTTTTATCATATGGACATATAAACTACTTTAGACTATGTCGCTGTTCCATTGCTAAAAAAACCATGAAAAATAATATTCTAATGCAGAAAGAACCTCGGTTTTATCCTTGCCTAGATTAAAAAAAAAGTGCTTGTAATTTCATGGAGGTGCCCCTGGTATTTTACCTCTGCAAGTTTGTTTTGAAGCTCAGTCAGTACTCAGTATTGCTTGATGTTGTTCTTTAATTAGCGATTACTTGGTGGAGATGTTAATGGAGAGGTCTTTCTGTGGATATCTGCTATAGCAGAGAAAATTAAGGTCTTGAACGGATGGTATAGTTGGTCTTCTAGTGAGTCAGAATTAGCATTACAAGTTTGGAGTGGATGCAAGCCATTCATCGCATTGCAATCTTTAATTAAGCCTCACCTGTAGAGGGTTGTGAGGTCCTTTTTCCTTACGTTAGCGTCTTTATGCAGCTCCTCATGCTTTTGAACAAGTTGCTGTAGACCTGTGTTCGCTGCATGTCAACGTGTAATTGTGAATGCACAGATGATTGTGAAAATAGCCTTAGATGCTAATGTAATGATATTTTATGCCATACAACTTGACTGAACCGTATGAACAAAGTTACCAATTCCATGAAGAAACGATTGTTGGAAGTCCTATGACAATTTTTTTAGGGAAAGGTCCATTTTTTAACCCTGAACTATTGCTCCAGTCTGTAAGTCAACCTCCAATTTCAAAACCATCCATTTTGCATCCCTGAACTATCAAAACCGTTCATTTTTCACCCCTAGGCTGGTTTCTTGAGTGGTTTTCACCACGTTGGTGGCCACATCACTAATGTTGGCTGACGTGGCATCCTTGTAGGCAAGTTTATGTTGAGGGATGAGGAAGAAGAGGCATTAGAGTATGAAATGTGGGACCCAAGTTTTAAATATGCTATTTACTTTTTAATTTGTTCTTGCTAATTAGGATGCCACGTTAACGTAAGCTTGCCTACCAGGATGCCACATCAGCCAAAATGAGTGATATGGCTACCAGCGTGGCAAAAACCACTCGTGAAAACAACCTAGGGGTGAAAAGGTGAATGGTTTTGATAGTTTGAGGATGCAAAGTGGACGTTTTTGAAGTTGAAGGTTGTTTTTCGGACCAAGCCAATATTTCAATGGTTGAAAACTTTTCCCTTTTTTAAATTCAGATCTCTGAAGCAAAATGTTAAATCGTGGTTTTGCTTTGTTGGTTGTACTCCCTCATTGTTATGCTTTGTGAATTTGTTTGACTAGTTTTTATTTTCATATTTGTATTTAACATGACATGTGTTTGAACCTTTGTTCAGCCTTGCAAAGGAATATTGCTTTTTGGGCCTCCTGGAACAGGAAAAACACTTTTGGCAAAGGCACTTGCAACAGAAGCTGGAGCAAATTTTATTAGCATAACTGGTTCTACTCTCACATCAAAGGTAGTTTTAATTGCTTGCTTTTTTTTTGGATTATAGGAATTATATATTGATGTGAAAACTGAATGGAATATTGGCGGTTATGAATCACTTCTGTATTATCTTAAGGGTTGTTTCTTTATTTCACCATACAGTTCTATACAATCCTGTTTCCTGTGTAATTCCATGTTAATTGGAAATTTACAAACACTTTCATGGTTAGCCTTTTTTTCCCTCCTTTTATCTAATCTACTGTTAGTTGCAGATCAGTAGCATAGCTGAGGTAACCAGCACACTTAATTGGATGTAGTTGTGCGATAGTAATGGACAGTCTATTTGTGAACACAGACTGTGGTAATAGCCATTCGAGATCTATTAGATGGTATACAGTATACACTAGTCTTCATGTAATATGCTGGTACCAATGTCAGCACTACTTTTAGTTTTGTCTACAGATTTTTTCCCCACTGTTTGTTGTTAGTGTGTACCTGCTGCTTTACATGAAATTTTGAAGCCACATTGGAAGTTCATCTGGTGTGAAACTTCCCCATGGAGCCAGAATATACCAATATGTGTCTCACCTATTCACCTGACCATCTATTGCTCTGTTGACAGTGGTTTGGAGATGCTGAGAAGCTCACCAAGGCCCTTTTCTCCTTTGCTAGTCGTCTAGCCCTGTAATCATCTTTGTGGATGAGGTAAGTTTTGATTCAATTAAAAAACTGGAGTGGTTATTTAACTTCAGGAGAAGATCCTTTATCATTTTATTTGATAACCATTTCCAAGATCATGCAGAATCTCTTGATTCTCATGCAGTTTTGATTTGATAATGACAGGTTGACAGCTTACTCGGGCAAGAGGTGGTGCATTTGAGCACGAAGCAACAAGAAGAATGCGAAATGAATTTATGGCAGCTTGGGATGGTCTAAGGTCCAAAGATAACCAAAGGATCCTTATTCTTGGTGCAACAAACCGTCCATTCGATCTAGATGATGCAGTAATGACGTTTACCTAGGAGGTAAGATATGCTTTTATGTGCTTGCGCCTTCCAAAATATTACTTAATATTGGTCCACTTAACCAAATGACGATCTGTCAATATGATCTGTAGGATATATGTTGACCTTCCGGATCGCAGAATCGAATGAAAATTCTAAAGATTTTACTTGCCAAAGAAAACCTAGAATCTGATTTTAGATTTGACGAACTAGCCAACGCAACAGAAGGTTACTCTGGAAGTGACTTGAAGGTAATCGCTAAGTCCTTCACAACTGTTCTATTCTTCCCCTCTCATGCCAATGATCTGCTGGCCTTTTCTTTTTCTGCCTTGCTTTGTGCGTATGAACTCATTTTGTGTCTTTTCTGCAGAACCTATGCGTAGCTGCAGCATACAGGCCAGTTCACGAACTTCTGGAAGAAGAAAATAAGGTGGTTTGTTCTGGCTTTTAGATATTTATACTTGCGTTCTTAAGATTGTTAATCACATGGATGTGGTGTATGCCTTGCATGTTTACTCACATGGTTGCCATCTTTTTCGTAGGGAGGTGCAAGTAGCACGAAAATTTCTTTAAGGCCCTTGAAGTTGGATGATTTTGTCCAAGCAAAAGCAAAGGTATTATAAACCTACCGTTTCTCCAAGGCGTTGTACGCAACGATATAATGCTTCATATTCGGTTATTTTCCTCGTACAGGTAAGCCCTTCTGTTGCTTTTGACGCCACAAGCATGAACGAGTTAAGAAAATGGAATGAGCAGTACGGTGAAGGTGGCAGCAGGAGTAGATCACCATTTGGGTTCGGCAACTAACATATTCCGGCAGTAATTTTCCCATACCGTATCATCTGTAACATCAATAAGCTCCTATTCTGTCGTAGGGAATCAAATCAGCAATATCAATAGCGTTGGTTCTTCCTCTGATGTGTCCGCTCCTTGCCGTTAGCTGTCAATCTGCTCCTTTGTACGCCTAGAGAGTAGAGCCTTTTTAGACAGTGACATGATCCTGTATCAATAGATAAATGCATAATCAAATGCCAAATTTTCCTGAGCTTGCCTCCTGTTGTAATGTTGCTGCATCCCAGTCCAAGCATGTGCAAGCTGTAAATAGCTCTAGAAATTTTCGCTGAGAGCTAACAATGTAGTAAATCAAAATAAATTCCATTCTTTTGATTTGTTACTACCGTCTTACACGATTGAATTATGATCTCTACACGACTACGAACGTATTTCTCGAGTAAGGCAGGCAATATGTTGCTATTTGTCCCCTGCACTCCACTATTACATTATTATTTTTTTGCTATCACTGTACTCCACTATTACTTCCCTGCATTACTGGAACATCAGGTGGTTAAGTGGACAAAATAAAAACTGAGCAGTTAAACAGACAAATATGGTATTTCAGGGGAGTAAATTAGTGTTTTTATTTGTCACTAACTAAATGCTTCATGCTTGTTGAGCAATGAAATGAACTGCTGGAGATAGTAGCGATGTCCGGGCAGAGCCAGCCATTCAATCGTGCGTCAGCTGTTTCGTTTTCGTTTCTTCTCGTCCAGGACGCGGCCAGGCTTCTGCGCCGGGTGGCTTGTCCAAGTTGTTCTCCGCCCTCGTGTAGTACAGTGCACCTACCTCTGTAACTACCAGCTATTCTACGCCGGGTAAGAGCTGGGACTTGGAGCCTCGTCCCTTCGTGACTCCGTTCTGTGACCGGCAGGTGTTCTTGCTGCACTGCACATGTTTTACTCCCTCTGCATGTTCTTAAAGAACTCGTTGCACATGTTCTACGGCTAAAGCTTCTCTCGATTTACGTCATTACGTGTAACATACGTGTTGGACCAGTGTGACTTCGTGTGGTGATTTGTCACGTCTTACTAGTATGGTTGATGAGTTCTGCGGCAGATGGAGGTCGACGACAGGATAATCAAGTTGCTTACTCGTGGCTGTCTTGTAGCTTCCGGTCCGGCTACGACGCCTGGTACCTGTTGCGTTGCGTGTGAGGCCATCAGCGATTCAGCGTTGAGGTATTGACACATGCCGTCCTGAGTCAGTGCCAACAAAGCAAACGTTCTGTGTTGTTTGGACTGAAAAAAAATACAACACGTTACACCTGGAGATCAGATAGGTTGGCACAGTAGAAAAATATATTGTATAATCTGCCCTGCAGGTAGGTGTAGCTGTGTGGGATATATTCATACATATGCGAATATGCCCTGCAGCCCTGCAGGGCCGATGCTCGAAGGTATATCCTAAAAGCGAAATCCGAAATTTCGGCAAAATCTTGTTTTTTTGATAAAATTTTAAAAATAAAATTTAAATCCAGAATTTTTTGGACGAAAATTTCTGAAATTTCGGCTAAAAATATGAATTTTTTTTCGAAATTGCCGAAATCTCAAAAAGTTTCAACTGAGTGAAAAATGGCTCAAACAATGTCGAACAATTTGAAATTTTTTTGGAGGGTCCTGCACATTAGTGATGTTCTCATAAAATTTCAGATGATTATCAAATATGAGAAGTTTTTAAAATTTTGAACATTGCTACTATCCCGATTAAAACACTAACCGCAAGTTTGAATCAAATGAAAATGAACCAAACCACGTTAGAAAATTTTGACATTTTTTGTGGATAGTCCTCATGTATTCATAATATTCTCATAAAATTTTCAGATGATGATCAAACTTGTGGAATTTTCAAAACTTTGGACAAGATTATCTTGTCACGATAAAAGTCTTACTAGCAAAATTGAACAAAATGAAAAATTGTTCAAACCACGTTATAAAATTTTGAAATTTTTTGTAGATGGTCCTGATATATCAATAATATTTCTATAAAATGTTCAAATGATTATCAAGCTTAAAGAATTTTTCAAAATTCTAACAGTGCTATGTCCTGATAAAAACCTAATAATCAATATATAGATTTGCTTTAGCAATAAAAAGGTTTAGAATTTTTTAAAATTTTACAAAAGAGTGCTAGGGAAATGCTTAAGATATCATAAAAATTTTGAATCATTATCATATACTAGTAAATTTATAAAATTCATACAAGGCACTGTACCATTTATGTTCTTTCTCTTTTTGATTTTTGAAATATAACAAATGAAGTTCAACGCTTATATAGATTTGATTGAGAAAATAAAAAAATTTGAAAAGTTTTGAAAATTTTATAAAATGGTACTAAGGCAATTATTAATCTCTCATAAAAATTTTAGATCATGATCACACTCGAAAAAATTTATAAAATTCGACAATGTTATTGTCCTAATTATGTTCATTCTGTTTTTGATTTTTAAAGATAACAAATAAATTTCAATTATTTTTAAAATTTTTATGTATGATCCTACACTACTAAAGATAATACCATAAATTTTAGATCATTATGAAGCTTGTAAAATTTTATAAAAATCTAATGCTTTTTCTACTAAAATTTTAAAATATCTCAAAAATTTAGTTTTTCAACAAATTTCATAGAAGATGACTTTCTTAAGAGTTATTGGACCAAATCTGATCAAATCCAACCATAAAAGTTAAAAACGGTAAAAAATCTTGAGATTTCGGTGAAATTTTGCCAAAATTTCTAAGATTACTGTAGCAATTTAATTTTTTTATTTTTATAATCTGACGGATTTTGAATCTCGTGGGGTCCGAAATCCAAAATTTTAGTGACATTTCTATCATGGTTCAACATTCACTCGACCACGAGACTCGAATAAGATAAACAGAATGCATGCAGTGGTACACCGGTACCAAGCCACCTCCAGAAAAAAAGTCGATATTCACACGTAGCAAAGATACAAATCGTAGTTTGTGTGTGGCCAGGTCTAGTGCGAGAGTCGGGCCATGTCTTGTCAGCACGATTGGTCACCGATGAGGTCCAAACACGACCTGACGGCAAGCAAGGCCGCCGTCTTTGAAGCTAGCATGAACACGCCACGCTGACGAGGGAGCTATGGGTGACATCAGCTGTGGCGAACTGTATCAGCAGAGACGATGGCATGGGCGCAGAAGAGGGATGAGGTATCGGTGGCGGTGGATGGTATCAATGGTGACAATGTTGTGAGCTTGGAAGAGGGGTCAATGGCTTAGGCGCGGGAGAGGTGAAGACGACCTTGGTAAAGACAGCGACGCAGGCACGGAAGAGGGACATGCCATCTGTAGTGCGGACATCATCGATGGAGACGACAGCATGGACGCGGAAGGTCGGTGACAAATGCACAAGAGAGAAGAGGGGGAGTAGGAGGAAGAGGAGGAGAAAGGTATATGGGCTAGGCTTGGAAAGTAATGATAGGCTGATAGTATAAGACTTGTTACTGTGCTTAATGGGTTAGGCTTATAGCTCAAATGGGTTTTCTTCATGCCAGATTAGCCCAAGCTTGGTCCGACTTGCTATGTCATGCTGCCCATCGGGCTCGATTTTTAGGCCCGGCACATCTTACTATTTCGTGCTGTGCCGACCGAGACCACTAGATTTCCGTCCCCCTTCTTTATGGGCATGGCCCAATTCCCAGGTCTAGTTAGGGCACTGACGAGTGGAGCAATTGTGTCACTCGGAGGAGTATGAAATTACAATTCTGCCCCGTGTTATATGTAATGTTTTCTTTTTCAGACTTTACTTCCACGTGAGAAATGAGATTGCGTTGAGGGTTGTTAAAAATAAAATAAAAACCCAAATTTCAAAAGAAATTACAGAAATAATACGCTAAAAAATACAAAAATATATCTTTGTAACTATTTGAAATGGCGATAGAAACTCATCGATGTTTCAATTAGCGACAAACATTATGTAAATCAATTGAAATGACGCGACAAAGTGCCACGTGAGTGACCACATCATGTCGCCATTTTAATTGACAATATAGTGAACAAATAGTTAATTGAAATGGCGACAGAGGTTCCTGCCCAAACGGATAGTTATAAAAGTCGCACATGACCGGGAGAGGGAGGGCACCATAGGGACATTGTGGTGTCACCGACGGAATAGTATCCTACCTTCGCATTGACGAATACTATAATCACCATTAAATTACTATCTTTCGCATGTACCACTACTTTTGCGGCTGACTTTCACACCAGTTACCTTGCACGCTTGTATCGCCGATTACCTCGCGATGTTCAACCAACTCACCGACAATTGTCATTTGGAGGTCGTACATCACAGAGGTTGTCAGAGTGTGAGTATAGTGGGGGCTATCCATGCAGTGCACCTAGGATGTCGTCTTTTGACTTACTCATTGCACCTACTGTACGATGTCTTCGTCGAGATGTACATCGTTCATGGGTAATGCGGCAATTTGGACTCTGTCAGCCCTTTCTGGTCCCCATTGGTGACGTCGCCTTAGCGCAATTCATCAGTGAGTTGTTCTCTACTTGTTCCAATCTAATGCACATTACATTTATGAAGTACTGAGGTCTATATGTAAATATTTTTGTAGGCACACACTCAAGGGTGTGATGAGATGTAGGTTGGGCAAAATGCATGTAGCCACATGCTTAGCAGTGGTCATGTGCTTTGCATGACGTCCACTAGGAGGCTACCCTTTATGACTATGTGACGTACGATACCTACATCGAGTGGTACAATACATGCACACAAGTTCGAGTCGTGCGTATCATAGAGGACCCTCCAAGGCACATTGCTACAATGGGAGACATCTACCCCACCCAGCTGGACTCCTTTTTCATCGCTTGGTTAGTAAAACACCTAATATGTCTTTGAATTTAAAATTCGTACTGTACTTATGATTAGTTTCATTACAACATGTTTTCCTTTCTATGCAGAGTGACCTTGCCGAGAGGTGTACGAGGAGACTACCTCCTTTAGGTCTCGCTTCGCCCTCGAACACATGGTGCATCTCATCAATGTCGAGCTTACATCCTACAGGAGGCTTCGAGAGGACGACATGGTGTAGGATCAGGTACAGTCTTCGACGGTACGTGGTCAACATGTCCACTGTAGCACAGGTGTGACAACATATGCGCACTCCCCACCTCCTCCAGACGTGGTGTGGGGCTCCAGTTGGTAGCATCCCGCACTCTACGCCTACATGTTTATAGGTAAACCTTACTCTACTATTTCGTACTTCACGTTCTCGCCATGAATTTTTAAGTAATTTCAATTGTGCTGTATATTTATTTTGCAGCCCATGATGCACAGCAAGCGGTAGGCCTGGGTGTTCGGTTTAACCGAAAAATTCGGTTTCGGTTTTCGGTTTATTCAAAATTCGGTTATTCTAAAACTAAAACCGAATTATGTTTGAAAATTTTGGTAACCGACACTTCGGTTAACCGATATTTTGGTTTCAGTTTCGGTTTCGGTTTTAACCGAATTAACCGAACTTGATTAGCACACAGAATAAACAGTAGAATGTATAATTGAATGAGCAAAGATCCAAATCCAACATGCGTGATGTTTTCTAAGCAGCCAACATATAACAACACTACAACAGAATGAACATATTACAATCAAATAATATGAGGGACTAAAGGCTCGAGTCGCTAACTTGCTTCGCTATCTGTCCACTTGGGTCGTGCATCGAACAAGGATTCGGCCCATGTCACGGTAGTCCGGTTAGTTCGGTTAACCGAGGGTTAAAACCGAATTAACCGAAAAAAGTTCGATTATTCCATACAGCTAACCGAATCAACAACCGAATAATTCGGTTTCGGTTTTTTCGGCTTCGGTTCTGGTTTTAACGGTTTCGGTTTTCGGTTTATTTGCCCAGCCCTAGCAGGCGGATGCCATTGACCACAAGTATACGGTGGGGCCTAGGGCGAAGAGGATGCCTTGGTTGATGACTGGTTGGTTTAGCCCCTCGTAGTAGCCCACAGGCATAGTACTTGATGTATCGCATCTGTCTGGTGTGCCAGGATCGAGCCAGTCAATTCTACTTGACTTTGTTACTCCCTCACCACCCGTTCGTCCATCCAAGACCACTTGAGGTATTCCACCTGACCACTAGACATATCCATCTAGACATGTCAAGCGTTGGGCCAAGCCTGGGAAAACTCGAGGTGTTGCACCGCGGAGGAGCCGCATGTAGGTTTGTTACTTTGTTGATTATTGCAATCATGTATTATTCCTGAATAGATTTGTTTACATGTCGGTGTTATAATTATTCCTTCTTGTCCATTTTTTTTGTTCTTTCCTAATAACAAATTGATACGAATAACTATTCAAAACTGTACTAATAACAACAAAATCGAATAATACCAATCGACACAACTGTTACCTGCTTCTTCATATTTAGGCTAATTTCGGTTTTCTTTTTTGTTGTATAGAAGTATCTGTCATCATTTGGATTGGCGATATTGCTCTATCACCTTTTCAACTTGAGACAGTGCTCTGTCGCCGTTCTAAATAGCGACGAAGCTTTGTCTCCAAACCACATATCAACAGATATCCTTGTTGAACACCACAACAACATTTCATTATTCTAAATGGGACAAAATCTCTATCATTGTTTAGAATTGCAATAGACTCTGTCACCATTTTAAATGGTTGCAAAGATATATTTCTATATTTTTTGTCGTATTATTTCTATAATTTTTAAAAATTCTGATTATTTTGTAAAAAAATGTTGAAACTGTCTAGTGCTGGGTCGTCCATGACTCCTGAATTGCGTCTGCTCCTGGTCAACTGCTAAGCCGGCTCCCACGTTTATTTGTGTTGACGTTAGCGACGCGGCTACGCGTAATACTTGTAATTAAAATGAATAGGTTTTGAAAGGTGTTTCTCGTTGAATAATAGGTACTTGTCCTAGATTGATTTTAAGAACAATAGAGAATACCTGAAGAATGATCAAAATCGATGAACACAGGATATTAAGGATCTTAACTCTTTTCTTATTATTAATTGATTCTCTTATATAATGAAAGCTATATTTATAGCCAAAATCTCTCAAAGGTAAATTCGGGATTCACATATAAACCATAGAAAATTAGTTACTATATCTTAACATCTCTATGCATTATTGTTTAAAAGTTATATAAATATTAGAGCACGAATAAAGGGTGCACAGTGATTGCTTACCCTCCATTTACTTTAAAATACGTGCAAATTATATTTAAAATACGATGCACAGGAGCACTACTTAGGGCATCTCCAATGGTGCCACTTCAGCTAGCTATAAGGATGACATCTCAGCATTTTGCTTAGGTGAAAGAAAGAAAATGAGGAGAGAGATATAGACCGGCTACTAATGTATAGTCAGGCTATAACTGATTCTAAGGCATTTATTATCTATTACATGTGGGCCAATATTAATTTTATAGACCATGCTATAGCTAATCTATTGGAGAGGTTATCTATATGCTATCTATAGATGACATGGACATTTCTTATAGCTAGCACCATTGGAGATGCCCTTATAAGCTTTTGGTTTTCAGCACAGGGCTGGTGGTTGGAGCTTCGCTGATTCGTGTACGTAGGCAATGGAATCGTGGTAGCATCAGAGTAAGTACAATAACAAAGTCTGCTATTTATATTATTTTTCATCTATATCATTTAAAGTAATCAATAAAGTAAGTTTATATAATAATTATCTTTAAAGGTTGTCTCTGCAGAAATACTAAAGCATTTAATTTAGGCATTTAACACTAACTTCATCTTTAAGGCTATTGGTAAAACTCTAACTTCAACACTAATAGTCGCTCGCACTAGCGATAGACTGATTGCACATATTTTTTTGTGCAATGCTAACTGCTAAATAAAAGCTGATTCTTTTCCCTCTCATCTTTTTAGCGGGAATTTCATGTTAACATTTGTCTTGTCGCTGTTGCCCTTATATGAAGTTTAGGGGTTACTTTGGTCAAATGAAATACGAGGACCTTGGGCCTTTTGGGGCTGCAGGCCACAGTCGATCTGTGGGTCCAATTACCGAAAAAAACATTATTGACGATCCATAAAACTATTGATATTAATTGGATCTACAGAATTATTAATGATAATTGGATCTGTAGAATATAGGTCTTTAAACATATTATGTTATATTTTACTCTTGTAGAACATGGGTCCTCAAAATATTTATAGTAGATATGCGATTTTCAGAACTAATCGGCGTGCGATTTTTTCCAGAACTATCCAAAAAAATATTTTTTTAAGAACTAGGTACTATAGCATACAGCTAGACAGAGCGCTATATTGCTTTTTGTTTTTAATTCGCTAGGTGGGCAACGAGACTAAATTTTAAAAAAATGACAGAGAATAATTCTAATTTTTTTTAAAAAAAAAATTAGTCAAAACACTGACATTTTATTATAGAAGAAAGAAACAAGCGACGAGCTACATACGCACTCACGCACCCTGTACACATGCACGTCCACACAGTACTCGCCGCCTTCACACGCACCCACGCCGAGCCGAGCTCGAACGCAGGCGGGCGGAGCGAGCTCCCGCCGGTCGGCCGAAGCGCCGCTCGCAATTCTAATTTTTTTTAAGGCTACAGCCGAGAAACGTTCTGCCACGACGGACTGACGTACGCGTGCTGGGTTGGTGGGAATTGGGAAAGACGAAGGAGAAGGGTAGATGAGATGGCAGCTCTGACTAATCCTGGCCCTTGACTAGGCCACTGCCGGCGCGGGTATTTAATACCGCGCCCGCGTCTGCGCCCGCAACCACCGCTCGCTGCCACCCGCTTGGCCCGCGCCTTCCCTTCCCTTTCTCCTTCCAAAATCCAAAGCGGAGGGCTACGGCTACCTGCGTCCTCCCGTACAAAGCAGCGCGCAGCGAGCAATGGAGGCGAGCGCGGGCCTCGCGATGCAGTCCCGGGCGGTCGTGGTCGGGGCCGGGCCCGGCGGGCGCCGGAACTCGGTGCTCGGCGGCTGCGGCGAGAAGTGGGCGGGGACAGGGAGCCTGCGTGTCGGAGGCCCCGCCGGAGCGGCGGTGGCCGTGCGGGCTCGCGGGGCCAAGCCAGTCGCCCCGCTCCTCTGCGTCAGGACACCCAGAGGTGATCTTTCTATGGTCTTTTCGATCGGTCTAATCGACGAGACCTTGGGGATCGGGTGGATGCTAGTATGATTCTTCTGTTCGGGGTTAAATTTTGTGCGATTTCGGACGACGACAAGTATAGGTCTGCGATTTGGTTTGCACGGATGTCTGTTAAGTGCTGGGTGTGGATCGGTTGATGATGGTGGCAAAATCTGGCTGGTTTGGTTCGCAAAGATGGTTGTTTTGTTGTCTATTTGGAGTATTCGTAGTAATTTTTGGGTTGAAAACGGAGCTTGGTCAGAGTAGGTGATGGTTTGCTTGGTCAATTAGACAACTGGAAGTGGAATAGAAAAGAGCTCTTTTTTGTTTGGTGATGTATGGGAAATTGGGAATACATATATGGTAGTCTAGCATTTGAACTCGTGAAATTTTAAATAAATTAGGTGCGATGGGTTTGTTGAATTGGTTGGAGTTTATTGGAAGGAGGAAGATATGGAATTATGGAAGTGCATGCCACTACGCTTTATTGGTGTTATCTAATATATTTTACATTGAAGTGTAATACTTATTTAATGAGGAACATTTATATAGTACGCTTGCAAATCAGCTATGACGCGTCAGTTCTTTGGAACAGATATGTTATAACACTTAACAAACTATACGTAGTTAAATTATATGTGCATCTTAATTTTGCACTAATTTTCCTTTCTTACACGACCCGGTCCTCAATTTTTTGGGTGGTTACTTGATTAGTTAAATTGACCTTCTTTGTGATTCTGTCTAATACAGGTCATGACAGCTTGCATAACTCAGTTGACGAAGCCTTCTTGTTAAAGGTAAAATAACTTGTGCTGCTATGAATAAATTCAAATGCGGCTTGCCTGTTGTCATCGTTATGACATACTCCTGTTGTAATTGCAGAGGAAATCAGAAGAAGTTCTGTTCCACTTGAATGGGAGGTGTATTTATCTGGTTGGTAAGTTCTTATACCTGTCTGTTTGCTGTTACAAAGGAGAAGAGACCAAATTATATATATAGATGGATTTGTCTTCTTTGTCTCTGAGATCAATAAGAGTGGGTTCACACTGCAGGAATGATGGGCTCCGGAAAGAGCACGGTGGGGAAGATCCTAGCGGAAGTTTTGGGTTATTCATTCTTTGACAGTGATAAGTTGGTGGAACAATCAGTTGGCATGCCTTCCGTTGCTCAAATATTCAAGATTCATAGTGAAGCGTATTTCAGAGATAATGAGGTAATGTTTGTTGAGTTCTGTTTGCCCTGTTGGGAAGTTGTTTATCAGAGATTTGATGTCTTTGTAGTAATCAGAACGGAAAGACTTACGCACTAACAATTTACAGAGTAGTGTCTTGAGGGATTTATCCTCAATGCGGCGATTAGTTGTTGCGACCGGAGGTGGTGCTGTTATTCGGCCAATTAACTGGTATTACAATTAGTCTAATTTTGCCCCATCTCCGTGTGATTTTAGCTTCCTGTTTTCTCTTTCAGAGGAATAATAATTCTGATCAGCGTCTTTTTTATTTCAGGAAATATATGAATAAAGGTCTATCAATCTGGCTGGATGTGCCTTTGGATGCCCTTGCGAGGCGTATTGCTCAAGTGGGGACTGCCTCTCGTCCTCTTCTAGACCAGCCATCGGGTGATCCATACACAGCGGTAGCTACTTTCTATCCTTGAAACCAATTTATTTGAACATGCATCAGACAGATCCTGTCACACTGACAGACTTTAAAACTGTAAGATTAATTGTTGTGCTGTGCGAAAACTAAAAAGTTCCAAGAATGAATAGCAGTAAAGATCCATGTAGTTTTTGAACCTGCTTGTATCTTCATTTATACATTTTGTCTTTCTTGTATGTTTGCACTAGTTAAAATGCATGACCTAGCTGGATTGTTTGTGCCTCAGGCCTTCACAAAACTCAGCACGCTTGCGGAGCAAAGAGGTGATGCTTATGCAAATGCCGATGCAAGAGTTTCTCTGGAAGGTATGTTTCCTTAGGATGACCATCAATCCTGCCTCGCTTGAGCAAAGTTCCAATGCCCAGGAGAGGATAACACAGTCTGCATTTTTCTGTGCAGATATTGCTGCTAAACAAGGTCACGATGATGTCTCTAAGCTAACGCCAACTGACATCGCTATTGAGGTATTGCATGTTTCATGTCAACTATTCATGTAGTCCAATTGACATTTCATACTTTCTGCAATGCATCCTCGAAACGAAATTATCCTAACATATCATTCTATTGCATTTCAGGCCCTACACAAGATTGAGAATTTTGTCACTGAGCATTCCGCGATCAGCGGCCCAGTTGGCGACTTACAAGTTGATTCCCAGGGTCGAAGGACATAGGCCTTGAAGAATTTTTGCCCCCTTTTTTGAACCCTGTACCAGCAGTATGTACCGCTTTACATATTGATTTATTCTTTATATTGAAAAGGGAGATAGGCTGAAACATGCCTCCTCGGCTCCTTGTAAAAAAAAAAAAAAAGAGAAGTAATAATCGATGGAGCAAATGTGAGGAGTTCCACAGTTGAGAAAGATCATTGCAAGTACATATTCCATTCCAGTGGTTCTTTAACTGCATGCATTTCTTGGTTTCCCTCTGTATTTTTTTTCCAAAGACAGCTAATTACAAGCAGGTACTAAAAATACACTAACTACAAGAAAAACAAGAGATCTGAGTTCTGATGCACAAGAGGCAATTCGTGAAAATGTGCACGTACTCAATCTAAACCGTCCGACTCCATCTCAGCGGCCCAGATGTAGGCAGCTACTCCACCTCCCCACTTTCGTGCGTTTTGCAAAAAAACCCACGCCCGCACCGGGAATCCTGCGAACAGACTCTGGAGAGATCGTTCCAGCCCGGCCATTCCCAAACTCTTCACCGCTGCACCCTCAAATTTTTTTTTCAGAACTAACAACTATGCGATTTTTTTTTTGTAAATATAGCCCTCTGGCCCATAAATCCCGCGCATAGGGACCGCGGCAATAACCACAAGGCAACTCGTGGCGAAAACCCAATGCCGCACAACCGTCGAGTGGAATTACCGAATTCACGCGCCACTGGCGATAAATACCGCGGTACTTTTTTAGAATTTTGGATTGCCACTGGGTGGAGGCGCAGCATTAGGTAGCCTTGTGGTTTGCTTCGCGCTCCCTGTGCGCAGATTTGCGAGTCAGGAGTCATATTTGCAAAAAAAAAGCACAGGGTTAATTCTAAAAAAAATAATATTTAGAGGGCTACAATAATGAAGAGTTCGCCATTCCCTAGTGATCACTATTCTAGCTCCCTCTCTATCTTTTTTTATTTGCAAAAATGACCCCTCCTCTGAAAAATTACAAATCTAGCTCCCCTTATCCACTGTAGAAGAGCACGGAGGTCGACGTGTCGTTGTGCCAGAGCGGGGGAGCTAGGCAACGCGGAGGCTCGTGCAGAGCGCGGTAGCAGGCGGCTGCCGCACTCTAGTGACACAAAAGCAGGCGCCGCGAGGGGGGTGCAGGAGGAGGCATGGCGTGTGTAGGAGTAAGTGTGCGGCGTGCGAGAGTTGTTGTGCCACGGAGGGAGATTGTGGGAGCACAGAAGATACCTTCTGCAATGGGTAGAGTGCTAGTTTTGCAATTTAATGGGAGAGAGCTATTTTTGCAAAAAAGAGAGAGAGAGATCAAGGGTGCCAAAATAGTGATCATTTCATCATTCCCCCATCGAACTCCTCACTGCCCAAATCAAAATGGCGACAGGGTTAGGGCTTGGCCTGTCGCCACTGCACCGCTGGCCTTACCCCTCACCTTCCGTAGTGCCGCCTCGGCTCCCGTCCAACACTACCGGTGCCGCTTTCCATTCCGCCGCACCTCAGCCAAATATCAATTCAAAATTTCCAACAAATAGCAATTAGCAAATCCTCATGCAAGAGCAAAATTACCAAAAAAAAAACATTGTCTAAGGCTAAATCTAGCATTACACAATTCAATAGCCTGACATATTTTAAAAGATTACAAAACTGAATTTTTAGAACATAGCAGCAATACATCCTTGCTAGGGCTGCAGGATACACAGTCTAACTAGGGGGGCGTGGGTCCATGATCGCCACAGGCAAGCTAGAGGGGGAGGCTCGCCAAGGTAGAGGGAGGTGACCATGGACAGGGCCGAGCAAGGGTGACAGGGCGTCACAACAGCGAAGGTTGGTGAGGGGCCATCGGAGAGGCATGACAAGCGATGTTCAGTTTTCTTCAACTAAGAATCTCATAAGAGGTCTTTTTCAAAACATGATGCAAATAAACACGGATTGTGGTATGACAAGCGGTATTGATAGCTTTCGCCCAAAAATTATCAAAAGTACCATACTCATCAAGTATTTTTCTTGCCATTTCAATCAATGTTCGATTTTTCCTTTCTACAATTCTATTTTGCTCCAGAGTGTAGGTAGTGAAAAACTCCTACTTTATTCCAAGTTCGTCACAATAATTTTCAATTCTTGTATTTTTGAACTTGGAATCATTATAACTACGAATTTTTTTATTTTGAAATCAAATTTATTTGGGCCTTTTTTGCAAAACTTTTAAAAATACTAGAGGCTTCGGATTTGTCATCTAAAAAGAAAACTCAAATAAATCTTGAATAATCATCTACAATGACTAAACAATACGAATTACCCCCGATACTCTTATAAATTGTTGGACCAAACAAATCTATATGTAAGAGCTCTAATAGCCCAGATATAGACATGATACTCTTAGAAAGATGAAAGCTAGCAACTTGCTTACCAACTTGACAAACACTACATAATTTGTTTTCTCAAACTTCATATCTTTCAAACCTACAACTAAGTCATATTTAAAAAGCTTTTTAAGTTGAATCATACCAACATGAGCTAGCCTTTGATGGCAAAGCCAACCTAAGGAGGTTTTAGCAATTAATCAAGTTTGTAGGCTTAAATCATTAGAAGAAAAATATACTAGATAAAGATTACCACATCTAAAGCCTTTGAAAACTAAGGAATTATCATTTTATTTTGAAATTACTATACCATTTCTAGAAAATATGCAAGTTAAGCTAAGATCACAAATTTGACCAACCAATAGCAAGTAAAAATTGAGTATGCCAACTAATGAAACATTTGAAATGGAAAGATCATTTGAGATGGCAATTTTACCCAATCAAATTACCTTTTCTTTGCTGTTGTCACCAAATGTGATCTTGTCATGACTTTCATTCCCAACTTCAAATGTGGTTAACATTTTTCAATCCCCGGTTATGTGTTGGGTGCAACCACTATCAAGCACCCAATGCCTTCCACCGGTTTTGTAGTTCACTAACAAAAGAAAATCAAACCTTTGTATATACCCAAATTTGTTTGGATTCTTGAAGGTTAGTAACCAAGGCTTTGAACATCCAAATGGCATTCTTTTTGAAACTAAGTTTAGGAGTGCCAATAAATTTAGCTACTACTTTATCATTACTAGCTTTCTTAAGAACATAGTATGAATCATAAATATTTTTTAGGTGTTTTAACTAATGGATAATCTTTTGTCATATGTCCCACATCGTGGCACTTATGAAAAAACAAGCCATTAGATTTAATGAATCTAGATGCTTTGTGGGTCTCTTTCTTACCCTTCTTTGGAATATACTCAAGACCCTCTTTGTTATAAGAGCATCGTTGGTCATTTAGAATTTTATCATGGGTGGCTTTGCCCTTGAAGTATCTATCCAAACTTTTACTTAGTTTATTCATTTGTTCTTTAAGCTTATTATTTTTAAGTTTTGCATCAATTTTTGAACAACATGGCAAATCATCAAACGAAGTAGATGTGCTAATACAAGATATTTTTCTAGATGAACTATCAACATTAGGTATGGCATCAACAATATCATAAGTAATTCCTACATTTATTTTGGGCTTGGAGTGATCTTTCAAAAGGAGAGTCTCATGAGCTTCTTTTAGCTCCTCATAAGAGTCTTCAAGAGAAAGAAATTCCTTCTTCAAGACCTTAAATTTTGACTTCTCCTTGCTAAGGTACTCATTCAAGTCCTCAAGCATATCCATGAGCTCATTATAAGAAGGTTCGTCATCATCAAGATTAGTTTTTACCTTGAGGTGTCCTTTTGCCATGAGACATGTCAGTGTAGAAAATAAAGGACCCTCCTTGATAGCTACACCGGCCATACTTTTCTTCTTGGAGGGAGTATCATCATCGGAGGCACCCGAATTAGAGTACTCGTCATCGGAGTTCCATTTTCTAATGTGAGCTTCTCCCTTGCCATCCTTGTGAAGCTTCTTGAAAAGATTCTTCTTGCCATTAAACTCTTTCTTCTTTGATGTCTTGAACTTATCCTCCTTCTTGATAGGGCAATGAGAGACAATATGGCCCTTCTCATCACACTCATAGCCACGAATATGGGCATAGCGCTTGTTGCTAGAATATTGGCCCTTCTTAAACTTGTGAGGTACGCTTGAGTTTGAGCACTTTTTCATGAACTTTCTCATTCTCTTTGCAAGGAGAGCTAACTCATCTTCAGAGTTATCAAGCACTTCATCGTTTGTCTCCACCCTTGTCTTGAAAGCAATGTTCTTCTTTTGAAGAGCTTTACTCCAAGAGCTTCTTCTTGTCTTTCTTGTACAACTCAATGGTTATGAGGTTGCCCAAGAGTCTGGTTGACGTCATCCTTGCCAACTAGACAGAGTTGAGGAACAAGGTCACCAACGTCTCGTACTTGTCTGATAGAGCCTTAAGCATCTTGTGAACAATATCGAGATCAATTAGTGTCGGGACCCGGATTACCAAATCCGACCCCTCTGTGTTTTACCCATGCTAGTCCAGGAACAGCTAGCACACACAGTGAACAGCGATGATAACACAGACATATCACAAAGTAATTAACAACAATAAAGTAAAAGAGAGTAAACATCATCATCACATTATTACAAGTATCGAGCTTTACGGCTTAAGTGAGTAAGTAGCAGCGGAAAAGTAGCAACAAAAAGAGCCAATCAGTATGCCCACAGGCAACCGACTAGGGTACGCTCCCTAGAAGTCCAGGTCATCCTCCTCTTCACATCCTTCACCGCAGATGTCGAACGGGGGAATACAGGCTCTTGGATAGCTATATCTGATCTCCTCATCTGCTTTATGGAATAAGCAGCCCCGCAATGAAAAGCGAGGGTGAGTATGCAACATACTCCGCAAGTCTTGGAAACTTAATGCAAATAATTAAATGCAAGGCTTGAACAAAAGAAGGCACATAGGGTTCATTTTGCATAAAGCAAGAATTTAAAATGAAATACAAATAATAATTTCATAAAGCAGCATTTAATGAAAAGTAAACAGCATAATTAAATAAATTTGAAGTATAACAGTTTTCCAGGTTCCAACTACCTGGTTGGCTCTAACCGCCAAACTAAAATCCGGGAGTTCCAACCACTCACGGATTCCCAAACCACATTTTCATTTAAACCAAATTGATCATTTTTCCATTTAAAACCAAAACCATAAAATCTACTATGTGAAAGCGTTCCACGCCTGCCCTTAACCGTGGGCACGGCTACTCAAGTAGTTTTAACTCTGCAGAGTGTGTACACTTTACCCACAAGACATGATCAACCCCTTTTGCCAAGCTATTGACACACTTCCTTTGGTGTGTCGGCAGGGAGATCATGACAAGGCCTTTACAATGCATGACACCACTACCAACTTCGCCCGCTAAGGTTTCACATTGTTAGGGCTAAATCCCAAGATCTGAAGCCCCTCTTGCGCCTTGCAAGGGTCCTCCGACACCTCACTCAACCCAATGGCGAAGCCGATAACGACACGTACAAATTACTTAGCCAGGTCGTACCCATATAGACTTGTGGTTGTACTGTATAGCATGGTCCAAGGTAACACACGACCGGTCCTTAATTGACTAGGGCGGAACAATCACATTCCAAAATTTTGTGCATCCCGCACCCACCAAGCAACCATCCGCCCCGGTCTAAATCATTTTTCACTTTTATTTTCCAATTAATAATAATAACGGCAACACCAATTGCCATAATTTCACACTTCAATTTTGAATCCAGTTTGAAAGAATTTCCATAATGGTAAGGTACCGAAGTGATTAAGCATGGCTAAGCAATTTTCTACCGTCCCATACCAAAATGATTACCATTAATTACAATAATTAATTTTCCTAGTGTGTCAATGGTTGTCAAGATTAATATCAATGTGGGCATAACAAGATGGAATATAACTAAACATTTAAAACGGCATTAAAGTACAGTACGCAAAGTAATAAGCATGCAATAATTTAAAACAAAGTAATATTTTCATAAACTTGGGATCAACATGGTCAAGGAAGACTTGCCTTCAACTCCTCCCGCTGGATCTATCTCTTCCGGATGCTCCGCTCGCTCAACAGCTGCGTCGTCTACACGCGAAACGAGACAAAAATAAATAAAACAAATTCAAATAAAATTCAAAAATTCAAAAGAATGACACCAGCAGATAGATCTTGATTTTAGATGAATTTCAAAATTTGAATCGTTTGAACGGAGTTCGAACGGAGGAGAACGGGCTTTCGGAAGTCCTACGGGAGAGAAAATCAGAAAATTAACAGGAGGTGACACGTGTCGGCTTCCTATTGGCTGGAATTTTGGATTTTCGGGAATAATCAGAAAATACAAAATATATGCGCTGACACGTGGGCCCCACGAGTCAGAGACTCGGTCCACCGCGAACTAGGAGCACCGAAGACTCACGGACGAAGTGACGGGCACGTTGACGTGGCAGCCACGCGGCGTGATAGAGCATACGTGGCACCAACGTGGCGCTGACGCGGCTAGCACTCGGGTTTTCGGCTGACGTGGCGCTGACGTGGCTAGCACGTGGCGCCACATGGAGGTTCGGGTGCTGACGCGGCATGGCCAATGCATAAGGCTAGGGCTGAGGTGGCTTACCGGAACACGTGGTGAAGATCTGGCCGTCGATGGATGATCACACGGCGCTGGGGTGACAGCGCAGCAGGAGATGATGTGGAATGATCTGAGCCGCCGAATGGGGATCTGACGGTGGAACACTGGCGAAGCAAAGGACGGCGAAGTGGCGGCTCGATCACGCCGGAGCTGAGGAAGAAGAAACCGACTCGGGGCAATACGCGACTAGAAGTGCTCGGGTCTGGTGCAAAAGAGAGTGAATGACTTGAGGAACTCGGAGGTACCAAAAAGGGCGACGGAGACTCACCGGAGAGGAGGGAAACGATGGCGGAAGAGCTCGGGCAAGACTACGTGCTCCAGCGATGTCGTGCGACCACCCTACGGCGTCTCCGGTGGAATGGGTAGAGTCGGCGGGTGCGGCGCGAGGTGGCAAACCTCGGGAGAAGTGCGGCGCCCGCTTAAATAGCCTCGGGCGGCGTGAAATGGCACGGAAGTAGAGGATGGTCGTTGTGGCGCTAGGTTTCGGGTGGCGGCGGCTGAGCGAGCGACGTGGCGCCATGGTGACCGGGCGATGAAGATCGGGCAGTGGGAACTCGAGACGCAGCGGAGACGTTAGATCGAGATCTAACAGTTGGAGTCGGTTAGGGTTAGGGTCTGGCGTTAGGGCTACGCGAATCTCGGCCGTTGGATCGAAGATCAACGGTGACAGTTTAGGGTTTTGCTGAGTTGGGGGTGGAATTTTGGTACGGAGACGGTGAACAGACCCAAGAAAGGAATAGAACGGGCCACGTGGGAATGAATAGGGATTTCAGCCCGCGCGGAGGAGAGAGGAAAGGAAAAAGGTTTTCGAATTAAATAAAATACCAGAAATTCAAATAAACTTCAATAAATTCAAATAAATAGCAAATAAATCCCGAAAAATCTCCAAAAATACAGAAAAATTCAATGAAGCACAAGGAACCCAATAAAAACAAGAAATAATTAATTTAAAGTTTAGATTAATCATATTAAATCCTTTTTGATTTTGAAAATTCAAATTAAACTGGATTAAATTCGAATAAAATACAACAGGTTCGGATTTTGAAATTTAAGCTCAAGGAAACTCAAAAATGGAATGTTACAAACCCCCCCTAACAGAAAATCTCGACCCCGAGATTTGGAACTAACCAGGGAAAAAGGATGGGAAACTCCGCTCGAAGATCCTCCTCGCGCTCCCAGGTGGCTTACTCTTCTGGATGGTTGCTCCACCGAACCTTGCAAAATTTGATCGCCTTGCTCCTTGTTCTGCGCTCAGCTTCATCCAGAATTCTGATTGGATACTCAGGATAGGTCAGATCTTCATGCAGCTCAACATTTTCAACTTGCATCTGCTTTTTTGGCACTCTCAGGCACTTTCTCAGCTGTGACACATGAAACACATTATGCACATTCGACAGCTGCGGTGGCCAGCTGTGACACATGAAACACATTATGCACATTCGACAGCTGCGGTGGCAACTCCAACTGATACGCCACTTCCCCACTTCTAGCTAGAATTGGGAAAGGTCCAATAAATCTCGGTGCCAACTTGCCACGAACTCAGAATCAGCGCATACCTTTGAGCGGGGAGACCTTCAGGTACACAAAATCACCAGGAGCAAAGGCCAACTCTCTTCTGCGATTATCTGCATAGCTTTTCTGCCTTGACTGTGCTGTCCTCAACCTTTCCTGAATCATCTTCACTTGTTCCTCAGCTTTTTGCAGAATATCCGGGCCGAAGACTTGGCGATCTCCTGTCTCGTGCCAACAGAGGGGTGTCCTGCACTTCCTTCCATATAAAGCTTCGAATGGCGACATCTACAAGCTGGCCTGATAATTGTTGTTGTAGGAGAACTCCGCATATGGCAAACTCTGATCCCAACTGACTGCATTGGACAATGCACAAGCTCTCAACATATCTTCCAGAATTTGGTTCACCCGCTCAGTCTGTCCATCCGTCTGGGGATGATAAGTTGTACTGAAGTTTAGATTGGTGCCTAATGCTTCTTGTAACTTTTGCCAGAATCTAGATGTGAATTGGGTGCCCTGATCCGAAACAATCTTCTTGGGCACGCCATGCATACACACAATCCGAGACATATACAGCTCTGCAAGCTTGTCTCCCTTATAGGTTGTCTTCACAGGAATGAAATGTGCAACTTTCGTCAGTCGATCCACGACAACCCAAATCGAGTCATAGCCTGACCTGGTCCTCGAAAGTCCTGTAATGAAGTCCATCCCAATTTCTTCCCACTTCCATTCGTGCACCTTTAATGGTGCAACAAACCTCTTTGGCCTCGATGTTCAAATTTTCACTCGCTGGCACACATCGCACATGGCTATGAACTCTGCGATTTCCTTTCTCATTCCTGGCCACCAATAAACACCTCGAAGGTCATGATACATCTTAGTATTGCCTGGATGGATCGAATATGCTGACTCATGCGCTTCCTTCAGAATCAACTGCTTAATCTCTTTCTGATTCGGCACATAGATACTCTTTCCAAGCCAAATTGTTCATTCCTCATCCTCTGAGAATCCTGGGGTTTTACCTTCCTTGATTCTTTCCTTGATCCTAGTAGTTTCCTTGTCTGACCTCTGCATCTTCTTGATTTGGTCCACCAGAGTTGGTTGGATCTCTAAAGCAGCAACAGATCCTTCCTCCACCAACCCCAAATTCAGACGCTTGAAATTCCTCGTGAAGAGCGGTGACCTTCTTGAACCATCAAATTGTTGCGATAGCTCTTTCGCTCGATGCGCCGGCAACCACATTCGCCTTACCAAGATGGTAATGTATGCCCGCATCATAATCCTTTATCAGCTCCAACCATCTTCTTTGCCTCAGATTAAGATCTGCTTGGGTGAAGATGTATTTCAGACTCTTGTGGTCTGTGAGGATTTCGCAACGATTTTCAATGAGATAATGCCTCCACAACTTCAGTGCATGCACAACAGCAGTTAATTCCAAATCACGGGTTGGATAATTTTCCTCATGTGGTCGCAATTGCCACGAGGCGTATGCGACTACCTTGCCTTCCTGCATCAGAACACAATCAAGACCCTGCCTCAAAGCATCACAATAAATCTCAAAGCCTTTCTGAATGTCCGGGCAAACAAGCACTGGGGTTGTCGTCAATCTCTTCTTCAATTCCTGAAAGCTTTGCTCACATGCTTCACTCCATTCAAACTTCTTCTCCTTCTTCAGCAGCTGGGTAAGCGGTCTAGCAATCTTTGAGAATCCTTCAATGAACCTTCAGAGTATCCCGCTAAACCGTGAAACTCGATGTCCCAAGATTGACTTGGGCTACCTCCAATCGAGCACACCTTTCACTTTTTCAGGATCAACTGAGACACCTCCAGCAGAAATGATGTGACCCAAGAAAGCAACTTCTGTCAACCAGAATTCGCACTTGCTGAACTTGGCATACAACTGGTGACTTCTGAGCTTCTCCAACACCATTCTCAAATGTCCTTCATGCTCAGCCTCATCTCGAGAATAGATAAGAATATCATCTATGAACACCACCACAAACTTATCCAGGTAATCCATGAACACCTTGTTCATCAAATTCATGAAATATGCTGGGGCATTGGTCAAACCAAAGGACATGACTGTGAACTCATACAATCCATACCGAGTGGCAAAGGTTTTCTTCGGAATGTCCTGCGACCTTATCTTCAGCTGATGATATCCAGATCGCAGATCAATCTTGGAGAAGATGCAAGCTCCCTTCAACTGATCAAACAGATCATCGATCCTGGGCAAAGGATACTTGTTCTTGATGGTAACTCATTCAAGGCTCTGTAGTCGACGCACATCCGCAAGCTGTTGTCCTTCTTCTTCACAAAGAGAACTGGCGCTCCCCAAGGCGACGAACTCGGACGAACAAATCCCTTCTCTTGCAGCTCTTCAATTTGCTTCTTCATCTCGACGAGTTCATTGGCTGGCATGCGATAGGGCCTCTTGGAGATATGAGCTGTGCCGGGGACTAGTTCTATGGTGAACTCAATGTCCCGATCAGGCGGCATGCCTTCCTCAGGGAATACATCGGGGTATTCACTCACCATAGGCACATTTTCCATAGTGATTTCCTTCAACTTGTTCAATGTGCACTTTCCTCTCAAAGTCACATCAGGCATATACTCCACTCGAGTGCCTTCTGCATTGGTGAGAGTGATGACTCTACTGGCGCAATCAATTTGACCTTTGAACTTAGTCAACCAGTCCATCCCTAGGATGACATCTATCCCTTTTAAATCCAAGAGGATGAGATTCGCTAGGAATTTTACCCCATTGATTTCTACAGGTTGCACTAGGGCACACCAAATCAGTTTTCAATTCTTTTCCCGGTGATTGCACAATCATGGGATTCTTAAGAGCAAAAGTTTCCAAGCCAAATTGATCAATAAAACTCTTCGAAATGAAAGAATGCGATGCTCCAGAATCAAACAATGCTGTGGCAGGTATTGAATTGACAAGGAACGTACCCAATACCACATCTGGTGCATCCTGAGCTTCTTCTGCAGTCACATGGTTGACACGGCCTCTTCCAAAGGATTGCTGAGCTCTGGGGGTCTGAGACGCTCCACGGCCCTGTCCTGGCGCTGGGGTCTTGGCAGAACTGGATCACAAGCTGAACGGCACTGGTGTCACTGGCTGACGCTTCTGAGGGCAACTGTTTGCATAATGTCCCATCTGGTGGCAGTGGAAGCACTGAACTCCTGCAGCATTTGTATTCCCCTTCTGCGGCTGAGCGCTGGCAACATGTTGCAGTCCCTGAGCAACTGGGCGAGGTCCAGAAGTAGGAGTACGAGGTGCTCCCTGAACAGGTGTCCTGCTGACTCGCTGAGGTGGAAAGCGCTGATGAGATCCACTCGCACCCTGCTGAGCCTGAAAAGCCATCTTCCTCTTGCGCAACTCTCGCTGCTGGCGGTGAGCATCCTCCTGCACTAGGGCCTTGTTCACCATGTGCTGAAAGTTGGGGAAATCCAAAGCAACAAGCTGAACTTTGATGTCGGGGTCCAGACCCTCCATGAATCTCCAAATCTTGGCACTCTCAGTGGCCACATCCTCAGGTGCATATCTCGAAAGCTGAGTGAATCGGTTGAGATATTCTAAAACACTCTGATTCCCCTGATGCAGCTTCCGGAACTCTCTCTTCTTCATCTCAATAATCCCAGCAGGCACATGAGCAGTCCTGAATGCCTCTGTGAATTCCTCCCAAGTGATCGCCTGAGCATTCTGATGGGCTGCACAGAAGTTGTCCCACCAGGTGGCAGCTACACCCTTCAACTGATGCTGGCGTAGAGCACCTTCTCGCGGTCATCGCACTATGCCAGCTGAAGCTTCTTCTCAATATCTCTCAACCAATCGTCTGCCTCCAAGTGTTCACCAGCTCCTGAGAAGGTAGGCGGTCGGGTCCTCATGAACTCTCCAAGCTTCGACTGCGGCTGAAACACTGGCACTGGGGCTGGTGCTGGCTGCTGATTGTTCACCATGTTCTGAGCAAGAGCTTGCAAAAGCTGAAGCTGCATCGCCATCATTTGCTGCATATCTGCCATCTGAGGTTGAAACGGCGGCGGCGGCAACTCCTGCTCTGACTCTGCTTGCTACTCTTGTGGCACTGCCTGGCCACGACCAGGACCTCTGCGACCACGGCCTCTGCCCTGACCTTTCATCTGAAGCAACGGCCAAGGAAAGATTAGCAAAAGACGAGAGGAAAAAGCACAAGATGAGAGGGAAAAAGCAAAAGATAAGGAGACTAGGGGAGGTAGCCATTCCAAGGCAGAACAAGCAACTGAAACTCCAACGAAAGGTGGCTGCAACATCATGCCTTGGGCAAGCGTACAACACACCCATCAAGCAAGCAATAGAAAACCAAATAAACTCCGATTACTAAGCGAAGAAGGGATGACATGGACACTAATAACCTATTTTTCATAGGGGTCCTTTTGAGCGATCTTCCGTCAACTTGATCCTTCTAGCAGTCCTTCCACCGATCTTGTAGTCGACCAAAGGCTTAAAGAAATTTCAAGGGATAAGATCAAATTTAACTCTCAAAATAATGTTTCAGCAAAGGGAAGAGATAGAAACCTAAGAATAAGGTGAGAGGAGACAATCTATTAATTACCAGTTTGTTGGTTTGATTTAGAAAATAATTTTAAAAATCTACACGACCATTCTAACTAGGGTTGCGACCTACAGTCGATATGGCTCTGATACCACCTCTGTCGGGACCCGGATTACCAAATCCGACCCCTCTGTGTTTTACCCGTGCTAGTCCAGGAACAGCTAGCACACACAGTGAACAGCGATGATAACACAGACATATCACAAAGTAATTAACAGCAATAAAGTAAAAGAGAGTAAACATCATCATCACATTATTACAAGTATCGAGCCTTACGGCTTAAGTGAGTAAGTAGCAGCGGAAAAGTAGCAACAAAAAGAGCCAATCAGTATGCCCACAGGCAACCGACTGGGGTATGCTCCCTAGAAGTCCGGGTCATCCTCCTCTTCACATCCTTCACCGCAGATGTCGAACGGGGGAATCTGAGCTCTTGGATAGCTATATCGATCTCCTCATCGCTTTATGGAATAAGCAGCCCCGCAATGAAAAGCGAGGGTGAGTATGCAACATACTCCGCAAGTCTTGGAAACTTAATGCAAATAATTAAATGCAAGGCTTGAACAAAAGAAGGCATATAGGGTTCATTTTGCATAAAGTATGAATTTAAAATGAAATACAAATAATAATTTCATAAAGCAGCATTTAACGAAAAGTAAACAGCATAATTAAATAAATTTGAAGTATAACAGTTTTCCAGGTTCCAACTACCTAGTTGGCTCTAACCGCCAAACTAAAATCCGGGAGTTCCAACCACTCACGGATTCCCAAACCACATTTTCATTTAAACCAAATTGATCATTTTTTTCTATTTAAAACCAAAACCATAAAATCTACTATGTGAAAGCGTTCCACGTCTGCCCTTAACCGTGGGCACGGCTACTCAACTAGTTTTAACTCTGCAGAGTGTGTACACTTTACCCACAAGACATGATCAACCCCTTTTGCCAAGCTATTGACACACTTTCTTTGGTGTGTCGGCAGGGAGATCATGACAAGGCCTTTACAATGCACGACACCACTACCGACTTCGCCCGCTAAGGTTTCACCGCTGTTAGGGCTAAATCCAAAGATCTGAAGCCCCTCTTGCGCCTTGCAAGGGTCCTCCCGACACCTCACTCAACCCAATGGCGAAGCCGATAACGACACGTACAAATTACTTAGCCAGGTCGTACCCATATAGACTTGTGGTTGTACTGTATAGCATGGTCCAAGGTAACACACGACCGGTCCTTAATTAACTGGGGCGGAACAATCACATTCCAAAATTTTGTGCATCCCGCACCCACCAAGCAACCATCCGCCCCGGTCTAAATCATTTTTCACTTTTATTTTCCAATTAATAATAATAACGGCAACACCAATTGCCATAATTTCACACTTCAATTTTGAATCCAGTTTGAAAGAATTTCCATAATGGTAAGGTACCGAAGTGATTAAGCATGGCTAAGCAATTTTCTACCGTCCCATACCAAAATGATTACCATTAATTACAATAATTAATTTTCCTAGTGTGTCAATGGTTGTCAAGATTAATATCAATGTGGGCATAACAAGATGGAATATAACTAAACATTTAAAACGGCATTAAAGTACAGTACGCAAAGTAATAAGCATGCAATAATTTAAAACAAAGTAATATTTTCATAAACTTGGGATCAATATGGTCAAGGAAGACTTGCCTTCAACTCCTCCCGCTGGATCTATCTCTTCCGGATGCTCCGCTCGCTCAACAGCTGCGTCGTCTACACGCGAAACGAGACAAAAATAAATAAAACAAATTCAAATAAAATTCAAAAATTCAAAAGAATGACACCAGCAGATAGATCTTGATTTTAGATGAATTTCGAAATTTGAATCGTTTGAATCAGAGTTCGAACGGAGGAGAACGGGCTTTCGGAAGTCCTACGGGAGAGAAAATCAGAAAATTAACAGGAGGTGACACGTGTCGGCTTCCTATTGGCTGGAATTTTGGATTTTCGGGAATAATCAGAAAATACAAAATATATGCGCTGACACGTGGGCCCCACGAGTCAAAGACTCGGTCCACCGCGAACTAGGAGCACCGAAGACTCACGGACGAAGTGACGGGCACGTTGACATGGCAGCCACGCGGCGTGATAGAGCATACGTGGCACCGACGTGGCACCAACGTGGCACTGACGCGGCTAGCACTCGGGTTTTCGGCTGACGTGGCGCTGACGTGGCTAGCACGTGGCGCCACATGGAGGTTCGGGTGCTGACGCGGCGTGGCCAACGCATAAGGCTAGGGCTGAGGTGGCTTACCGGAACACGTGGTGAAGATCTGGCCGTCGATGGATGATCACACGGCGCTGGGGTGACGGCGCAGCAGGAGATGATGTGGAACGATCCGAGCCGCCGAATGGGGATCTGACGGTGGAACACTGGCGAAGCAAAGGACGGCGAAATGGCGGCTCGATCACGCCGGAGCTGAGGAAGAAGAAACCGACTCGGGGCAATACGCGACGAGAAGTGCTCGGGTCTGGCGCAAAAGAGAGTGAATGACTCGAGGAACTCGGAGGTACCAAAAAGGGCGATGGAGACTCACCGGAGAGGAGGGAAACGATGGCGGAAGAGCTCGGGCAAGACTACGTGCTCCTGCGAGGTCGTGCGACCACCCTACGGCGTCTCCGGTGTAATGGGTAGAGCCGGTGGGTGCGGCGCGAGGTGGCAAACCTCGGGAGAAGTGCGGCGCCCGCTTAAATAGCCTCAGGCGGCATGAAATGGCACGGAAGTAGAGGATGGTCGCTGCGGCGCTAGGTTTCGGGTGGCGGCGGCTGAGCGAGCGACGTGGCGCCATGGTGACCGGGCGATGAAGATCGGGCAGTGGTAACTCGAGACGCAACGGAGACGTTAGATCGAGATCTAACGGTTGGAGTCGGTTAGGGTTAGGGTCTGGCGTTAGGGCTACGCGAATCTCGGCCGTTGGATCGAAGATCAACGGCTGACGGGTTTAGGGTTTTCGGTTGAGTTGGGCTGGGCTGGAATTTTGGGCCGGCGGGACGGTGAACAGGACCGGGCGGAAAGGGAATAGGAACGGGCCGGTGGGGAATGAACAGGGATTTCAGCCCGCGCGGAGGAAAGAGGAAAGGAAAAAGGTTTCCGAATTAAATAAAATACCAGAAATTCGAATAAACTTCAATAAATCCAAATAAATAGCAAATAAATCCCAAAAAATCTCCAAAAATACAGAAAAATTCAATGAAGCACAAGGAACCCAATAAAAACAAGAAATAATTAATTTAAAGTTTAGATTAATCATATTAAATACTTTTTGATTTTGAAAATTCAAATTAAACTGGATTAAATTCGAATAAAATACAACGGGTTCGGATTTTGAAATTTAAGCTCAAGGAAACTCAAAAACGGAATGTTACAATTAGTTAAGCCCCAAGGTTTTTGATCTTATTCACTATGTTATTTAGTCTTGAGTACAATCATTGATATTCTCATGGGGTAACATAATGAAACTCTCATATTTGATCATAAGCATATGTAATTTAACCTCCTTAATCATGGTTGTTCCCTCGTGAATTTCTAACAGAGTTGTCCAAATCTCATGAGTGGTCTTAAGGTTACTAACGTGATTGAACTCATCCGAGTTCAAGGCTTCAAACAAAGTATTCATTGCTTGAGCATTGAAATGGGAGTTTCACTCTTCTTGTTCAACGGTAAGAGTGGGATTTAGACTAATAGTGAAACCCTCATCTATAATTATCTATATGCTCGGGCTCATAACCTTGAGACAAATAGTCATACGAATTTTCCAATATGCATAATTAATGCCATCAAAGGATAGTGCCTTGCTTATCGACACACCCTCGCTAGCCATTCTTTTATCTTTAGACGATGAATTCTATAAATGAAAAACCAAACTCTGATATCACTCGTAAGATCAAGGATAACCAACTAGAGATGGTGAATAGGAATAATTCTCTATATGCTCGGGCTCATAGCCTTGAGATAAATAGTCATGCGAACTTTTCAATATGCATAGTTAGTGCCATCAAAGAATGATGCCTTACCTATCGACTCACCCTCTCTATCCATCCTTTTATCTCTAGACGGTGAGTTTATAAATAAGAGATCACACTCTGATATCACTTGTAGGATCAAGGATTTCTGACTAGAGGGAGTGAATAGGAGGTTTTTAAAATTCTTTGGCAATAATTTAATAATTAGCAAGAATTATATGAATTACAATTATACAACAATTTAAAGTCTAAATGAGCTAGGTCTTACTATGAATATGAAGAACCTAAGTCTAGGCAAAGGTACACACTTAGTAATATGATCAATCACTAGAATAGTTAAGTATGTAAATTTGCACAAGTATGTAGAGACAATAACCAAATCACACAACTTGAGACAAGGAAATTTTTCCCGTGGTCTCGGAGACTTGCTAATCTCTCTTACTTTATGTTGAGGAAATTTGAACGAATCAAGCCAACTCCTTGCACAATTGAGCCTCCCTCAATTACTAGTGGTAGCTCTTCCCTTCTCCGGGTAGGCGAGCTTTAACCTTTATACAATACTGTCATCACAAGCTTCTTGAAGAGATCACTGATTCCACACCTTCAAGCCGTCTAAGAGGCGGCAACCTCTAAGAGAATAGACCTTGACACTTACTTGAGCTTGATCAAGTGTCTAAATGGCTCTAGAATGAAATCTCACACTTGAATTCCCTCGTCAACTCAAAACGATAATTTAATGCACTAGAGATGGTGAGAAACTTGCAAGGGCTCACAAATATGCAATGAATGGCCAATAGTATCTCCTTGTTGTAGGTGGGGTTCATTTATAGCCCCCAACCACAAGACTAACTATTGTTACCAAAATCTCAAAAAATTCAGGAAAGTCGGCACTACCGCCCATGTGAGGCCAGTAGTGTCGGCCTCAGGTCCAACGGTCGCTTGTAGCATTAAATGCAATGGAAAATAGCCATTGCTACAGTATCCCCAGCACTACTGCCCATGTAGGATCAATAATGCCAGCCTTAGGGACCAAAAATGCACATTTTGGACCCTCCTAGAAAAATACCTATCGACATCTTAGGGCCGGTATTACCGCTCATGTGGCAGTACCGCTCTTATTAGGGCGGTAGTGCCAGCCATGGGGTCAACACATGAAAATGGCATTCTTTGTAAAAGAACTCAGCCACTAGGGCTGATACTATCGCACATGCAGTAGTACCGCTCCTAGTAGGGCGGTAGTGCCGATCAAACTGTTTTTGAGAAGTTTTTCAGATTAACTTTTAAAAGGACCATATGATCAATGTATGAGCATGTATTTGAGCCATAAAATTTGATCCACGTCAAGCTACTAACCAAGGTCACTCTTAATAGTATGACACCTATTATAGCAATCTGATCTTTTCTCCAAACATCAAGATCATAGAAAACTATGAAAAGATCCTTAATTCTTCATACCATAGCATTTAGCTTGACAATTGATTTCCTTTGTGCTTCATGATTCTATTCCTTTTGTGTAATTTGCCGAACCAACCTATTTTTCATCCCTTCAAGAGAATTGTTAGTCCTTAACAACACTTTTGTCATTAATTACCAAAACTCAAGACGAATTTAGGTGTATAGATGCTTCACAATGTTAGAGAAACGAGGATGACGCCTTCTCACAAGCCCTAATTCCCTATGTGCACGATTGCTCAAAGGTAGATGCTACCGCATGGAGATTTTTGTTCAGCTACTAAAAAGAAGCATGCTAGTGATACATGGCATGCAATCTTAAGTGAGCGGGATGTCTTGGAATGAGGTCTAATTTGGAAGATTCGTAATGGTGCATCAATTGATATTTGGTACGATAGATGGACTCTAGATCATTTTGATCTCTACCCTCCAGATTATTTTGATCTCTACTCTATCACACTTAGAGGAAATGCTAGTGTTAACTTTGTCACTGATCTGATCGATGAGGATGGAACATGGAATGAATTGTTGATTAGAACAGTATTTTGCAGGTGTTGATGTGATCTTAAGGATTCAATTGGGTCACTTACAGGAGGATTTCTAGGCTTGGTCGGTTGAGAAGCATGGTTTATACACTGTTAAGTCAACTTATCATTTTCTAGTTGATGATATTTAGAGGACACAGATGGTGATTAGCCAAGAATTTGGAAGCTAGAGGTGCTACTAGAAGTGAAGGTTTTCTGGTGGATGATGGTGCATGATTTCCTACTGGCATGCCATATCCTCTTTCGGAGACATATCAAGTGCGTACTAATCTGTGAGGCGTGTGGTGTAGAGGATGAAACTATTTTGCATGCATTGGCGAAGTGCACCTTTTCTAGACAGTTTTGGTTTTTGATGAAACAATTGATAGGTATTAAACTTCCTCAACTCCATTCTCCGACCTAGGTGAGGGATTTGCTTCATAGTCAATGGTGTAAGAAGGAAGATGCCTCTATTATTCTCTATGAGATATAGACCTTGTGGACTGCCCGTAGTAAGAGACGGCATGGGGAGAACATGTGGAATTCTAGTCAATTGATACTATGGGCAAAGGATATACTACTGCCTTTGATCTAATCCATGTGAAGCATGCCTTTAGTACTACACGAATGGCATCCTCGCTACAACAATGGGCTCCTTCCTCGGTTGATCGGAGTAAATGCAATGTTGATGAAGCGTTCTGTTATGAGGAGAAGTAGGGGGCTATGGGTAGGGTTCACAAAACCGTTTCGAACGCGAATTTCGCTCCCCCGGCGGTACTGGTTTTCGTGAAAACTGCAAAAAACTGAACGGTTTGCAAATTCAAACCATTTTGAATCCTGGTCAAACTCACGCAAGAAAACTACAATTTTTTATGAAAAACCGCTTAGGTTTTGCGAAAAACCGAGCGGTTTTTGAGGTAAACTGCGCAAATCGAAATTGCTCGGTTTGGGCGAAAAACCGAGCGGTTTCAGCGAAAAACCCCGAAAAATGAGGGGGAAAACCGCCAAAACTGGGAAAATGGGGGAAATCACCAAAAATAGGGGAAAATGTAAAAAAAATATTGTAAAATTTGTAAAAAAACTGGGAAGGCTAAATTTTAGTAAAAATGTAATAAATAAATAAGGTATGTGAAGACATGAAAAAACTTCAGAATGATCTCTCAAAAATTTTCAACATGATCTTTGCTATATTTTAGACATTTAGAAGTTATAAATTAGACATTTCACAATAATATGTCAATAAATAATCTTTCATTGCAATATTACAATCATACAAGTGCAAAGATACATATTTACATAAGCACATAGCAAAATCATGCGCAATTTCATTACCATTCAATTGTCAACACCATTTACGTTATAATACCTTTTAATTGAAGTTGTGGAGTAGGCATAGCTTCGTCATTCTTGTACTGTCACAAAAATACCATGTTCGACCTACATGAACAGAATGTCAGTACAAAATTTCACTTGCAATGAAATCGAACATACAATTGAAATAAAATTTCGGCATGACTTTGCTACATTGTAGACATTTTGAAGGTTTAAAGTAGGTATTTAGGTTTTAGCAATAATATGTGAACAAATAACCTTTTATTTCAATAACAACCATATATCAATCTAATAAGTGCAAAAAATAGGCATTGAAATATCAATACCATTTACATTTAGATACCTTCCATTTGATGTTGTAACTTGTAAGGTCTGCATATTTTTGTCACCGTTCCCACACAAATGCCATGTTGGACCTATGTAGAATCTATGTTAGTATAATATCAAGTTGCAATAAAATAAAATATACAAATGAAACATTACCTTCGGGGCTACGGCTAGTATTGTTGCGTGAACACTTGGTTGGCCGTGTTGTATTCCTCGGTGGACATCAAGGCCTATCCTCGTGTAGCTAGCAACTTCGCCTTGTAATCGTGCCAGCTTTGCCCCGTCCATATACTTGTCGTTTGCCATTGTTGATACAACATGGCATAAAACTCAGGGTCGTGCCACTCGTAGACCCATTGCGTGGGAGGTTGTGTATGAGCATCAGGGATGGCGTAGTCATAGTTGCTATATGAGCTATAGCTCCCTTGCGTCTGAGCAACACCATAGGAACTATAGCTGTCCTATGGTGCGCAGCTATCCTATGGTGCTTGTGCAACCTTTCCCTTTCCCTTCCCCTTAACAGTTGTCCTCTGTGATTGAGAAGCGCCATGATCTCTATCTTGTGTCGCATGAGGGAACTGCAACTCCCTTGTAAATTTGATGGGCTGAGGCTGTTCTGATTGTTGCATGGTAGGTCTGGGGGTATTTTCATCGCCACCGTCATCGTTGTCTGTCTTGGAGCTGCTATCATTGGACTTTTGGTATGTTGGGCTCCGACGATCCCCCTCCTCAGTAGAGTCATCACTCCTTACATAACGGGTTTCACCTACAGAGGATGCTCTTCTTTTTGTTGTATCCCTTCTCGGGACTGATTGGTGCTTCCTCTTCCCTGTATGAGTGTCCCCGACTATCTTTTCTGCCCATTCGGAGATGGTTGCAGCCCCCGTGTCCTTTCTTAGCTCAGTAGGATGAACCGGATCTGTGATAAGCTATGATGGAAGAGGGGTGTCACTCTCTGTATCCTCCTCATCAAGTAATGGTTCACCGTTGGATCTTCCTTTCTCCATCCACTGTTGGATCGGGTTTGTATCATCGCATATTGTTAGCTCCATAAGCCGCTGGAATGGATCGTCTTCATCTAAACGCTTTTGAATTTCTGCAGCTTGAATTCGAAGACGAAGGTTGTAGTTGACGTACACCAGCTTATGTAGCTTCTTGTATGACAGGCGATTGTGGACTTTTGTGTGGATGAAGGCAAATGTACTCCAGTTGCGCTCACAACCGCTAGAAGACTCGCATTGCGACACGAGGTGTACGGCAAATCGCTGAAGGGTGGGTGTGTCCGATCCGAACACATCCCACCAATGTGCTGCAAATTAACGAATAAAATAGTTAGTACTGATGAGATTACCGTTACATTTGAGACGATGCAAGAAAAATACCAGGGGATGTTTTGCCATGTAGTGTCATCTTCACAGCTAGAGGTGTTGAGAACGATCCAAACTTCCTTTTGAACATACTGGCATCATGAAGAGTTTGCGCGACGCTTTCAGTATCATCAGCAAGCGCTTCAAAGGCATCCCGGAGATTTAGATGTTGGTCGTTCCATAAGCATAGACAGTCCGCAGGTTTAAGGCGGCAGCTATATGATGTGAAACGAAGCATGTCAGTGCAAGTATATTATATATGTACAACTGCAATGTAATATGTTGCAGGAAAGAATATATTACCGGCATTCATATAAGTGTCACGCGTTAAGTCATCCATTCGTCGGTCCACCACATCCTTGTTCATGCCTCTTATTGATGGTGACTCCTGGAACAAACTGTCATACTCCTGCCGCACTATGGTGTACCGTAGGATCATCTCGCTCAATGTGGGCACTCTATTCTGATCGGTGAATCACAAGAAGACGTACAACGGTTCCACCGACTTCACAACAGATCGAAGATTATCCCACCATTCCAAGCTTGAGAGGTAGCCATACACGTACCTCCCCTCGGTGGTATCAAGAAAACGAGAGTGTAGAAATTCTTCGGGAACCATCCATCGCATGAACTTGTCCTTGCGACGAAGGAAATTGTCCAAAAACATATAGTTCGTGCCGAACCGAGTTGCATTCCACTTGACCAGCTCGCCTCCAATATACTTTTTCGTCATAGCATGTATCTTGGAACGATTGTATATCCATTGAGAGATTTTTTTGCACTCTCGATGGCTGTAGTGTGATCTGGGAACTCTCCATCTCCTTCAGCATCAAATTAATGGTGTGGGCTACACAAGGCTGCCACACTATGTTGCGGTGCTGCCGTGCGATGAACTTGCATGCCTTCTTGTAGTTTGCACCATTATCCGTCACAATCTGCACCACATTTCTCGGACCCACCTAGTTGACTACGGAATCTATTTTCTGCATGACCAAACAAAACAAAGTACGATAGTTATATTGTGAGTATGTTAATTCAACTTCAGAAGAGTACAAGCAAAACTAGTTACCTTTCTCAAGTACGAGGCATCCTGAGAGACACGGTGGCATCGACGGATTTGCGGAAGAACATTGTGCCATTACAGTAAATCATGAAGTTTATTATACTCATGCGTGTCGGCCCTGTCCAATAATCACACATGATTGTTACTCCGTACGTAGGCCATTCCTTCATGAACTTTGCGAAGCTTTTCTTAATTTTTGCTTCATTGGAATCTAAATATTTTTCATCTATATCTCGTCCACTCGGGGATAGGATACTCTTGCCTGCAAATGAAACATAAATGTTAGCTATGAATCGCCGTACAACTAGGCGAGTATTTGAAATCTCACTTACCGTATTTTTGTGTTTCCCGTATGGCGCTAACAAAATACGGACTATCTGCTTTCCACCCTGGGATACCAGCAGACATAAACCATCTGGCCCACCTGCCATGGACTACATCCTTCCCATTCTTCCCCTTCTGTGCCCACGGATAGGTGTCAATCCTTGGTTGTACCGGGGCACGGGCTGAACTAATGTTGTAATCTCCCACCACCGGCGGTCTTTCTCGATGCGATGAACTGCGAAACAACCTGAACAACAGACCGCGATCATCTCCAACTCCCCTAGAGGAGCCACTGCCACCACCGTGCTCGTACCTCCCACCTGCCCGGCTTCTAAATTCTGCCTCCGCCTTGGGGCAGCCATGGCATGCTGCAGTTGGGCCTCCTCATTAGCATCACCCGTGTATTCTGAGTATACACTATGCCTCGGTGGGGAATCTCCAGTTGCTGCTGCTTCTTTTCTCATCATTTCATCTCTCCTTTCCTTCCTCTTATCCTTCGTCCTATCCAGCTCACGCTGAAAGTACTTGTGAATGTCCGCTGGAACTTTACTACAATGGATGACACCCGTACCACATCCTGCCAAGTGCTGCTTGAATCGGGTCACATCGCTTCCTTTTTCTCTTTGAGACAGTACTTGCATCGAAATCCAGCACCCACCTTCTCGCCGTGCTCCCACACCACGTCGACATCTGCCATCTGTTAAAACAACACAACAAAACTTAGTTTGCAATGTGAATAAGCTAAACATTTGTTATACAGTGGTGCAAATGAAATGTTAGCACAAGTGATTTATCACAAAAGGCTACAAATCCCTCGTCCAACAATTCCATATATAATCATCATACAAGTACAACATACTTCTATACCATCTACCGAGCTCCGAGCATACTACTATATATGATCATCATATAAGTACAGCATACTTCTATACCATCTACCATCATAGAAATACAGCATACTTCTATACCATCTACAAATCCCTCGTCCAACAATTGCATATACATCATCATACAAATACAAGATACTTCCTAAAAATCAATATCATTTTTCATGATAGCATTCAAATTTGTAATATGCGACAACGAAAATTAGAGAGGGAAATATTTGGGATGGTTCTATACTTGATAGACAATTTGATGCAAAGAATGATGACATAAATATTAACTCATATGATCTGCTCAATTATTTTTGCTTTATGCCCTCAGTGATCCACATCACTAAGTATATATATTGGTATTTGGGCACAAACTATGACACATCCTAGATCGATTAGCTCATTAGCATAGCGTGCACTATGTTGCCACTACTTGATACACTGATACCAATAGAAATCGCATCACATACTTCAACTGATAATTGCACATGTTAGCTACTAATACATGGATAGCACATTAACTAAAACTAAGTTATACAAAATTCGTGTAAACTACTAAACTTGCTCTTGTGCATTAACTAAAACTAAGCCATACAACTAAACCACAATATATTAGCTTAATCGATGAACACTCAGTAACTACCAGCCTACTACAGGAAGATAGAAACCACAATATATTAGCTTAATCAATGAACAAATTTAGTCCCTAGTAATGCCTACACATTGAACAACATAGATCAATTAGTATTGCACAAAAACCGATCGAAAATCGTGCTAAACCGAGCGACTTTCGCTCTTACCTCGAAAATAGAGCGAAAATCGACCTTCTCGCGAAAACCGAAGAAACCGATCAGTTTTCCTTCCTTCACTGGCGGTTTTCCTTCTTGCGGTGGCCGGATCCCGTCGAACGCCACTCGTTCGGAAGGAGGATGAATGGGGAAAGTGTATGGACTAATGATTGTGACTCGGTTCGTTCGGATTAGCACTCGGTTCGCCTGGAGGTTTTGTTGCACCGAAATGGGCCGGTCGGCCGGCGTGGGCTAGGAGATGGGTTGGTCAGCCTGTAGCAATTCGGCCTATGGGCTAAAAGCCCACAGGCCAGCCACTCTTTTTTTTGTTTTTTCAATTTTGAACAATTCAAATGGCTCAAAAAGGTATGTAAAATTTATTTTTTCATAAAATTTTTATACCAGAGGTCATAACAATTAATACTAATTTTAGAAATTTTTTTGTTAAATTTTTCTAATTTTTTTGAAATTTTTGAATTTGAACTCAGGCGGTAAACTGCACAGTTTCAATTACCGAACCGGCTCGGTACGGGCGGTTTTCGCAGTAACCGAGCGAAAATCCCAAAAAGTTGAACCCTGGCTATGGGTGTTATAATCCATGATTCTCAAGATAACTTCTTGAGTGCTGACTCTCTTCGGTATCTCATGCAATAAGTATTATAATGATAGAAGCTAATGCTTATCGAGATGAAGTCAACCTAGCAATCTAGAAGGACTTTCAATGTCTAGTGCTAGAGACTGATAATAAATATCTTGTGGACCTATGACAGAATTTGACAAATTTTAGATCAGAGGGAATGCTAGTCCTAGTGTACATCATGGAGTTGAGTAGTTTATTTTTTGAGTTTAAGTTTTGTTTTGTCATAAACGTTGTAATAATACTGCGCATGTAATTGTAAAACAAGTTTCTCGTGCTTGAAAGCGGTGTTTGTAGCATCTTCAGACACCAAGCTTCATATGAGAGATTTTGTTTAGGGATTGCAATCCTGCTCAAAGGTAATAAAGCGCTCCCTTAGTCTAAAAAAGGAATTAGATATATACTACTTCAGCTTTTTTGCTCCTTTGAAATATATCATTCTCTTGGTATATTTTTAAAGAGCAAGAAATTAAAGTGCATTTATTTAATTTTATATAATTAGATGGCATAAGAAGCGGAAGTGGCGTACATCTAGTTTTGCCCAACACTGACTCTTCCCAAATGTGGTCGTCTCTTCCTCTTCCTCGCCAAGCCAAAGCTCTCACACCGCCGACCACCGCCTGCGCTTGCCTTCTCCGCCCGCGCAGGCGTCTGCGTCTCGGTTTCAGCTCCTGCAGAGCCGCCGCGAAGGCTCTCGCGGCTGCCTCCCCGGATGCTTCGGGCCTCTCCCGGTGCCACCATGCCTCCGTGGTCGCCCCCGCCCCGCGCGCTTCCGTCCCACGGTCAGAAGGCGGCGGCCTCCTCGTCCTTACCGTCGCTGCTTCCGCGGTACAGCCTCCAGCTACGTGCTCCCGACTTCTCATCTCATCTCAAGCGCCTAATCCAGCGAGCGTCCGCGATCACTTTATCCAAAACCGCTCACTTAGATATTATTACTGGCATGCACTACATCACTAACGCTGCACTGAAGGTGAGAAACCTATTGCTTCATTGTATGTGAGTTGTAACGGGGGTAACATTCGAAACTTATTTGATTTGGAATTATAATGATACTCTATCCATGTTTAAAGACAAGGCGCCAATTTGGAATTGGATGCTGCTCAAGTTCATATATGCATTACGTTGCGGGAAATTTAGTCATTGATACATTATTTTCTGGTGTAAATTTAAGTACTTCAAATGTTGCTCCATCGTATTCAAAATCGAGAGATTTAGTATTTTGCCACTTCAAACATGTGGCTTCGCAAATTTGCCACTGGACCCACATTTCATTGACTCAGATGGTCCCATATGTCATTGGCTCAAGTGGCATCATAATCAAAGAGTCAATCTTTGAAGTGGCAAATAACCAAATTTTTCATTCAAAAAATCAATGCAAATTTAAGATGCATTTTATACCAAATTAACCATTTTCTTGGTTGGGGTATGCATTTGGGTAAAGACTGAAGAATACTTTTATACAGATCCACATCTTGTCAGGTTTACTCATGGATAATTTGGATTACATTTTTAATTTGTGCGCATCAGCGTGTACTGTTAATTTGGGAATGCATAGTTTCAGAAGCCTACTGTTTCTGCTTATCACAGTTGCTATCTTATGTAGGTTGCAATCTCTGCAAGCTTTGGATTCTTTTCGTTGATCCGCTCCATGTTGGTATGTTGGTCCATTCGTTAGAACTTCTGAAATGGTATAGGTAACTCTATTGATATAGATATGTTAACCATTTTCAGGACTTAAAGAGGGCAGCGGAGACTCTTGAAAAATCCTTTGATTCCACAAGAGATAAGCTTCCTGAAACCATGGCTTCGGTGAGACTAATTGGAAGGGAGGTCAGTGACTTGACCGTGGATCTAAGTGATCTAAGGCGAGTAATTGATACTTCTCGCTTGTTCCCCTTCGGTTTTTTATTATTATTAGAGGATCTGATGATTGTATGCATATATGCTATGCAATTGTGTTGACTCCCAAGAAATTGGATCCTTCACTTTATACAACGTGCAACTATTTTTTTCTATGGTAATTACTTACAGATATTGTTGTATCCACCATACACCTACCTCAACTTGTATCTGATAAATTGGATGCTACTTTTTGTACAAAATTTAGCAGCTTCTGCAATATCTGTTTGTTTACATGGGGGGAACCGAATTGGCATGCTGTTCTCTAAAAATCCTAAATCTTTGAAAGAAATTCTCAAAAAATAATATATTTGAAATGGGAAAAGGGTGAACAATCAGCGTTGCTTGCCTTATTGGTTATTTCACGAACTAGGGGTTGTGGTTTGTCATCACTTGACCTTCCCCCTACATATTTCTGAATAAAACTACTGATGGCACCATTTTGTAGATGATCAGTCGAGAATTGAGGAAGGGTGTCAAAAGTTCCATGAGCATTGTTCATACAACCAAGGCTCAGCTTGACCAGCTGACAACCTCGGCCCCACAAGGTGATCTATGCTTTGATGGCATTAAACTTATAAGGTGGTTTAAGCATCCAGGTCAAGGTTTTTGCTTGATTGTTTCTTTCACTTGACTAGGAACCGCTCAGACGGCGGCTAATCGGAAGAAAGCGGTAGGGGAGCCGTTGCTGGCTAGTACCGTGAGAGAACTCCGTGAGTTGATTGCAGACATCCGCTCAGGATTTGGGGTATCCTTCGGCATCGCCCGCCTTTTCATGTGGGCATCAAACTTTGGTTCAAAGCGCCCTAAGAATCTCTCATAGTGAGATACTGTTGATGATTATATGTTTTTATCAGTGAACGTGCCCCGTTATTGTTGCTAGGCAGGACATGACTTCCAATGTTCCAGGTGGCCATTGATCACCATCCTGAACTCCAATCTGAGATGAGAATATCGCGAGAATAACTCCCAATTTCCCTGCGCCTTCCCCTAAAGCTGATATTTCCTGGATTATTGGATTGTGTTCCTTGGCAATTCATATATGTTGGAATTATTGATTTATTCATATAAGAAGTTTGATTTGAAGTGTTGGTTGAATTATCCATTCATAAAAAGACAAGCTTGATTTCTAGAGTTGTTAGGGGCTACGCGGACGCCCCTCCCCTTTATGACAAATTATGGTCCTATTTGTTTATGTTTTTTCATCGACTTAAAAGCTAAAAAGTTATAGCCTAAACAAATGATTAGCTTTTTATTTGGGCTTTTCAAAAGCTACAAGTCTCTATATAACTAAAAGCTAAAAGCCACTGGAGAGGTTTTTTTTTGGCTTATTGATGGTTGATTTTAGACTAATAACATCAAAGTTGGGTAAAATTACCTATCTCTATCATGTACAAAAACTGTTAGTTTTTAAACTGTTTAAGCTAAAAACTCTCTTTTAAGTTATAAGTTAAAAAACCTAAACCTAAATAAATAGGGTCTATGACATCCACTCTCCCACTGGGGAAATGGTAAACCAGTATACCTAACAAGGTGCCATGTAAACCAGTACACCTATAAAGTGTCATGTGTGCCGCTGATCTAGGCCATGAGCCTCTATGATCACTTGTTAACCCCGCTCAGGTAAGTATGCTTCAACGGTGAATTAACCAGCTTCACCTCCCAATGCTACTTGACGACCTGATATGTAGAGGTGAAAACAGGTTGGATATGTTTGGATGTGCTCTTTTCGTATCCTAAGTCATATTTTTTTCCTGATTTGGTATCAGATACGGATTAGCTAGATATAGATACAAATTTAGGTTATTCGGGGGTTGTGGGAAAACATTTAACATTTTTAGCACAACGAGGCTTGATATCCTAATAGCAATATAACATGCTGCCATATTCGATCTCTTGGTTCGGTGTGATACTTTGCTCAAAGTTTGTGGTCGGAAGCTATGAGAAACCCATGAAATTAGCCTAATTTTGATCATGTATGCTAATTTACAACCATAACAATATTCTGATGTATGTGACAATGTTGCAAGTGCTGAAATTTATCTCCGATCTAAATGCCAAATCGGAGACGGAGGGGAGTTAGGAGGAGGTGTAACATCACAATTTTTGTCCTTTATTTAATTTATTGTATTATTTGTGCATTTTATGAATTTATTGGATTTTTATGATTTTATTTGCATTTATTAAATATTTTGTATATTGGTCTTTTCAGAAAAGTATTTCTTTATTAAGAAAATAAAAATAAAGTTTTGTTAAAATATTTTATTTGGGTTCTAAATATCTTAAAATATTTTTAAGAATTTTATTGGATTTTTTCTGATATTTTATCTGCCTTAATAAAATTAATCTATTTTATGTAATTTTATTTATTCGGAAAACCCTGATAAAATGTTCTAACAGTGGTGGGTCGGCATCTCGGTGGTGGCCAGCTCTGTGCTGTGCTGTGCAGCCCATTTTCGCCGTAGCCCAGCCCACACGGCTGATAACCCTAGCACTAATGATGGTCGTCGGATCAGCCGATTCGGACGGTAGAGATCAAAAGGGAACAAGCTATTTTGGGCCGTCAGATTTTGCCTCGTGTCTGCCGCCCGGTCGTCGTCTCCGATTCATGCCTGGAAAGGACTCTGTAGCTCGTCCGCGCCGCCGTGGACACCGAAGTCTATCCCGTGCACGGCACGAACGCCAAGGGCCTTAGAAGGCACGCACAAGGACCGCAAGAGCAGTGCAGTCGTAAGCCCTAGATTGATTCGAGTTGAAGTGTCGTCGCTCGGCCGCAATCCAACGTTTTCCCCAGTGTTGCCGCCGAGGAGAAAATCGCCGATTCGCCGTCATCCGTGAGCTTTAGGGTTCGGGACCGGTCGCTTTGAGTTCACCGTTGCTAGATCTACGCCGTGCGCGTGCTAGCTTCGCCGGAGCATCGTTGCATCGCCGGTTCTCCGTGAAGACCGAAGACACCGCGGCCGTTTCGTTGCGCAAAGATTAGAACTAACCGCATCAGAGAGTAGGCGAGAACTCGAACTTGCTGTGGTTGTTCTCCTTCCTCGCCGGCGACGACCCTGGGGCCGTGAGCGTCGTCCAACGTGGCTAAGTTCGGTGTTGATGAGTGTAACCACGTGTCTGCCACATCGGTTTTTTTGCTGAGGTGTTAGCTCGCGTGGCGGTGCTGATGTCAGCTTGGTCAGCGCCTCGTGTGGCAACCAAATCAGCGCCGTGGGACCCACAGTCAGACGCTGAACCGTATGGACCCACTGTGATTTAGCCCTGGACTGTGGACATGGTCCGTGGACTCAGTCCATATTCCAGTGACATATGTCACGTTCTGGGTGGCTGGAGTCCGGCACTCACGTCACGCTTACGCAATAAAAACCTTTTTCAGTAAAAAATAATTTAGATATTATTTGGTTTTTCCAATTTTCAGATTTTTAGTATTTTTGAATCTTTCGAGAACCGGTTCTTCCTCATACAAGCTTCAATTGAGATGATTTAAATTTTTAAATTTTTTAAAAATTGAGATCTATTTAATGATGAATTTTATTTGATTTTTAAAGTTTGTTTGCTCCCCATTTTAGTATTTATTTGGTTTTTTCTCTCGTTTTGCGTAGACGTTGAATTGTGCGAAGCATACGAGAAGAAATCGTTGATTTAAGACCAAAGTCCAAAGTAAGAATAAGAGTTTTTCCAAGGGAAATTATGCTTTGATCATGTTGAACCCATCTTTATAAGATTGCTATTTTGTTTCAATGTTATGTATGATATTTTATGAGTGTAAATGCTTTTAAATAGTTTGAGATATAGTTAATCTACCAATTTGAATTATTCTCTACCTTGCCATTTGTATACCATGATTTATTTGTCATCTTAGATTGGTTTTTACTAGTTGGTTAATATTGAAATCAACATGGGTTGGTTAGACCGTAACAGTATGCTTAGCCATGCCACGTAATCATATGTACTTGAATCATCAAAACTTAATCTTGACTAATGGAATATAGAACATAATTATGAATTGGTGTGTTAGGTATTGTTATATGATGAGATTGAGTTGTTGTGGTGAGAGATATCACACAACAATGTTGAATTGTTGATAGCACGTGATGCTTAGTAATCAACTAGTGTGGTATTCATTTAGATTGGGGCATGTAAGGAGCAATGTGCCAAGGTGGGCCGAAGGGCAGAGAGTATGTGGAAGTTTTGCCCTAGTCACTCTAAGGACTTAATCTTCCAAGCCTTTAACCTGAGTCAATCATGCAACCATATATCTAGAATGGAAAGGACCTACCTGATTAATTTATGATATCTTAGCTTTGGTACTACCAGTAGTGATGAGGTTCGCCTTTTATAAACCCAGATAGTGTGTAACATCCCTAAATTTTGATTATTTTAACTTAAATGGTTTAAATGAATTTTTAAGAATTTCTGGAATTTATTTGGATTTATTTGAATTTCTGGAAATTAGTTTTCTCTGGAAATTAATTTAATAATGAAAAGTTTTAATAAAATATAAATGGAAATATTTTATTTGAGTTCAAAATATTTTAAAATATTTTCTGAAATTTTTCAAGAATTTTTTTGATATTTTAAATGCTTCAAATAATTAAAATGGATTTCTGGAATTATTTTAATCGAAAAAGTTTAGAAAAACGGATGAACAGTAACGGGCCAAGCCCATTACTGTGCGCACGATCGGAAACCCTAAAAACCGCCGTCTCTCCACCGTGCGATTTTGATCGTGCGGTCACGAATCGCCTGCGTCGTTTCGTCGCCCGTGCCATTGGATCGTTACGCGTGTACGCTCGGGATTGAGCCACTAAACGTCGCAGCTGTTACTGGAAACGCCGCCACCGCGCCATTACCGCTGAGGAAATGCTCGCCGTTACTCGCCGCCGCGTATCTCTTCCGCTTCATCTTCCGACGCACGGTATAAAGCACCTCCTTCCGCACACCTTGAGCTCTTTCACGCATCCCAAGGACCACCGTAGAGCACGCACGTTATCGCCGAAGTTCCGTGTCACTCCGCCGTAGTTTGCGCCCACTCTGGTGACTCTCCGCCGTCGCCGTGACCACCGGAGTAATCTTCGCATCGAGCCGCATCCGAAGGGCTACTTCATCTCGCCGGAGTCACACCGGAGCGCCATCAGAGCCGTCGTCTTCTTCCTCTCCGGCCACCACTACTCGCCGTGCCTTCGCCGAGCTCGCGATCAACGTCACCGTTGGATTTGCATCGCACCGTCCCGGTGAGTCCACGTATTCTTTCTCAGTAGAGACCAGAGTAGTGCAACAGTAGATCCTAGCCGTAGGATTCGTAATGGATGTCTAGGATAGCACCACGTGCCCGAGAAGGGACTGCCCACGTGTGCTTAAATTTTGCGTTAGATGATAGCCGTTGGATTCGTATCGGATGGTCTGGAATTAGCCACATAGTCATGATACAGTAAACCTCATTATCAATTGTCAGCCGTTAGATTCTGGTCGTATGGATCTTGTTTCGCCATGTAGCGTTGATAACCTTAACCGTTAGATTCGTTTTAAATAGCTTAGATTGATTTGATCTGGATCGTTGGATCTTAGTTGAACGGTGTAGATGCGTCCGCGTGTCGCGCGCCGGAGTAACCGCGTCGCCCGTCTCGCCACGGGGATTTAGATTTAATCCCGGCCGTTGATTTTGAAACGGACGCTCGGAATCGCGCCGCGCGTCGGGCTAGTCTCGAGTCGACGCGTATCGCGGAACCGAGGCGATAGAGACATCGCTGCTGTCGACGTCACCCGATTAATTGCTACCATTTGATTTAGATCCGATGGTCATGGTTGAGCCACGTGTCAGCACCGCAGTAGCGATCTGAAGTGTCGGTGCAATCTTGGTCGTTGATCTTATCGCACGAATCTTGGCGTTTGACCGAGTCGGCTGCGTTATTATTTGATTTAATCTCTGCCGTTGATTTTGATCCTGTGAATGAGATTGTGCCACGTGTCACCACCACAGTAACTCGAGCCGAAGCGTCGGATTAGATCCAGCCGTTTATTTTGAATCGGACGGTCAAGAATAAATTAACCTCTCGGTTGATATTTCGTCACCACGTGTCACGACCAGATCATGACACGTGTCATGCTGGCGTCAGCAGTGGGGCCCACTTGTCAGTGCTGGCACGGTAGATGCTAACGTCAACAGTGACGCCAGGCTGACGTCATAAATCCGATTTCCTCAGAAAAATAATTCGGCCGAAAATGTTTTCGGTGCTGACGTCATTAATGGCAATGCTGACGCCATAATTCCGGGATTTTCCATATAAAAATAAATAAGGAAATTCGGTTTATTCTTTTTGATTTATTTTAAAACTTCAAATGGCTATAACTTTTGCGTTTTAAATCCGATTTGAGTGATTCCAATTTTTAAAAATTTGTAAAATCAAGATCTATTTATTGGTGAATTTTGTGGAATTTTTAGAGTTGAGTTTGCTCTCTAGAAAATATATTTATTATGTGTATGTTGATTTAAATTTAACGCTGATTTGGCGGAGACTTACGAGGGGGAATTCTTAGAGCAAGATCAAGCTTCGAGTCAGGATCAGCAACTTTTTGAAGGCAAGTTATGCTTTGACCATGTTGCTCCTAATTTTTGAAATGTATTTTGTTTTAAACTATGCATGCTAATTCAACTAAAAATGGATTTAATTATTTTGGGTGAATTAGCTAATCAACCAAATTGTTTATGCCACCTTGCTATCATTAATCATATGCCATGATTCCTTTGATAACATAGGTTTGGTAATATTGGTTGGATGATAATATTGTGCCAACACGGGAGGCTAGACCGTGAATAGTTGTTTAGCCATGCATGTACGTGAACCATTTTATTTGGATTACAAAATCAACATTGACTAAAGAATAGTGAATGCATTTTAATAAAAGGTGGAATGATGTTGGTATTAAAACTAGAATGTAGAAACCTGTGTGGATCTACATGAAAGATGATTACGGGCATGTGTTGCACCGTTAAATAACTTGGGGTGGAAATTGATTTAGACTGGGGCAAGTGGACCGAGGCTTCGTGCCAGGTAGGCCTTCATGGCATTTGGTGGGTTTGAGTGATGTGAGGGCTGTGTGCCAATTTGAGAGAAGGAAGTCTTGCCGTGGTCAGTTAAGGACCTTACCTTGCAAGCCTTTGACCTGAGTCTCTCGTACAACCACATGTCTGAATGGGAAGACCTAGTTTAGTAGGATTCCGATATCTTACCTTTGATACCTCGGGGTGGCGCTACACGGGGTAATCAGACGGGAGCGTGCACAGAGCTTGCTTGGTACCCTATCCAACGGTGTTTGTCGGTCCTATACTTCGGCTCTGAGTGAGGGAAGTGATAGTGAAGACAACACGGAGAGGTTCTTAGGATAAGGTAGAAGTCTCTGAAAAGCTTTGTTACGGTTAATCGCCTTTGTGGTGTGTGATTGTATCTTGTGGGTAAAGTGTACAACATCTGCAGAGTGTTAAAACTGTTTGAATAGCCGAGTCCACGGTATTGGACAATGCTCGGGAATTACAGTCAAGGGGTAGTGTTTGAAAATAAAATGGGAGGAATGTCAGTGTCAAAGAAAGATGATTAGGACCTGTGTGTCCAAAATAATGTGGAAAACAACTTGAGACATATAATGATAATATGGTTTCGATGCTTTCAATCTAAATAGATAGTAGTTTAAAATACTGTTGCAAAAGCAAAATAACCAGTAAAGCCATTCCTTTGTAACAAGCCATGCATGTAGTAATAGAACTGCATTCTGTGTATAACTTGTTGAGTACGGTGTGTACTCACCCTTGCGGACAAACTTACCAGAAGAAGAGACTACACCAGCATATGAAGAGGAGTACACTGAAGAGCCAAGCAATTAGGGATCAAGCCTCAGTCAGGGCGCCTGTGATGAAGATGGATCGCTACGAAGATTTATTTTATTCAGCTATTGAACTTATGTTATTTGATAATTGTAAGCCCTGCGTGGCATACTATTGTAAGGATGACCATAAGGTCGTACACTCGTTTATATAGATGTTTGAAGTACTTTAATATTATTCCATTGTATGTGATTGGTACTTTAAACCTGTTAGCTTTGTGCACTAGCGCGATCTGGACTAGTGCAAAATACACAGAGTGTCCTGATTTGCAAATTCGGGCACGACAGAGTTGGTATCAGAGCATACTGACTGTAGGACTTGACCTTAGGTTAGACTGGCCGATAAAGATAAGGTTAATTTCTAAAAGGTTAAAATTGCACAAGATTATGAATGAAATCTTGACCAATCTTTTCTTCTTAATTCGCACCTATGCTGTAATTTTCTATTATTACTCTATGATTTTAAAATCTAGTTCTAACGAGGTGTGTTTTGGCAGATGAGGAGGATTCACACCTTTGGCGAAGTCTCGGAGGTTTCACGCTTTGCCGTGGTACCTGCTGCAGTTCTTGGAGGGTTTCGTGAGGCCGATCTACCGAGGTACTTCGGTGGTTCGTGCTGGGCTGGACGTTGCTTGGGACGTGAAGGTCACTGTCTACGCGCGAGACATGGGGAGGGCCAGTCGTCCTGTTTACGTCAGCTGCAGGAGGTCTACGTTCGAGGCCGGCATCCAGGAGATCGCACGCCTTGCGATGCGGCAGATCGCCCGCACCTACTCCGCCGAGCTGGAGGGCACTGTCTTCCGTCACCATCCCCGCCGGGACGACCGTTTCGACCGGGATCCGATCGACGACGACGACGCTACGATCACCCACTTGGTGAGATACGCCATCGCCCAGGAGGAGACCTTGGACGAGACAGTCCAGGAGCTGCAGAGGGCTCGTGACGAGATCACAGAGGTCAGGGCTCGGCTGCGTGAGGCTATTGAGGGTCTGAGTATCTACATCAGGAGGGTGCACGAGCTGGAGGAGGCACTGGAGGGACCTGAGCCAGAGCCGGAGCTTGAGCTGCACGACCCCGACCCTGAGGAGCTCGAGCCTGAGCAGGAGGCGCCGGTCAGAGGCACCTGCTCAGAGGCACCAGTCAGGTGGTGCGAGCCACCAAAGACTGAAAGCAGCATGCGGCCGGATCCACCGAGTCAAGGGTTCCTTTGTACTGCCAAAGAAGGGGCACCAGGATCAGTTCGCCCCTATGCCGCCGCACCCACCGCAGTATCCGCCTGGAGGACCGCAGCCTGGATGGCTCGACGACTAGAGAGAGAGTTTTAGTTTTTGGCCAGAGTCGACTCATGTATTGAGTCAAGTTTATTGAGTCAGTTTAATTGAGTCCGTCTTAGAACGTTTGCTTTGGTTTGAACTTATGAATTGTTGTGGTTGCTTGTGATGAACAATTGCTATGGATGTTTTATGTGTGCTTGGTATGTGCCGCAATGCCTGTGGGCACTTGTGAGCGGCCATGTCCCTATGATATTAAATAAAATCGCGTGCTTATGTTCGAGTCAAATCTTCTCCCCGCATAAGCTTCTTGTATACTTGTCCACTCTATTCCCTCTTTTCTTAAGTCCTTTTGTTCTTCAGATGGTGAATACTCGTGGAAACCGTGGAGCGGGAGGAAGCGGATCACAACAGGATGGAAGCCAAGGCAATGCACAGAATCCTCAACCAGTACCACCTGTGGATATGGGAAACTTAGGGGCTTTCTTGACCGCCCAGACTCAACTCATGCAGACGATGATGCAACAGATGTAGCAGTTGCAGAATCAAGCTGCAGTCAACAACAACAACCAAGCTGTACACCACGGACACCAGTCTAGGCTGTCTGATTTCATGAGAACTAGACCCCCAACCTTCTCTGGGAATGTCAACCCCATTGAAGGCGATGGCACCGTCACAAGACCATCGAGAGGAAGCCGCACATATCCTAATGTGTAGGCAATGAGAGAGTCTGACGCCTCACCGAGTTAGAAGGAACGACCCACGAATGGTGGGAGAACTACTGTGCATCCCACGAGCATCCTCAGGAGATTACCTGGGATGAGTTTACCATAGCCTTCCGCCAGTACCATGTGCCGGAAGGGATGATGGAACTCAAGGAGGAATTCAGATCCTTGAAACAAGGGGGCCAAACTGTGGCTGATTATCTCAACAAGTTTACCCAATTGGCACGCTATGCGCCCGAAGACGTAGCCATAGACAAGGCTAGACAGCCCTGATTCATGAAGGGACTCAACTCAGGACTTCAGGTGGGACTGATCACCCACACATTTTCGGATTTCCAGGAGCTGGTCAACAAGGCCTTAATCCTTGAAGACAAACGCAAGGAGCTGGATGACAACCGCAAGCGTCGCTTGGCACAGCAAGGAGGACGCCAGGGTCAGCAGAAACCAAGGGTGATACCCCAACAGTTCACCAGGTTCCAGCCAGGGAGCAGCGCAAGAGCACCACTTCCTGCACAGCGACCTACCGGTCAAAACCCACAATCACCGGCAAGGGCAGTCAGCCAAGCGGCAGGGAATCCAACAATGGCAGGAAGGCGTTGTTACAACTGTAATGAGATGGGGCATTTTGCCAATGTTTGCCCCAAGAAAGGAGGAGTTACCCCTGTCCATTTTAATTTGGGGAATACACCTGCCAGAACTCCTGTTCAAGGAGGAAGCCGAGCATCTGCTCAAGCCAGAGCTGCACCCCAGTCTGTTGTGCGAGGAAGAGTCAACCATATCACGGCAGATGAAGTTCAGAATGCAACGGACGTCGTACTGGGTAAGTTCCTCGTTAACTCAGTACCAGCTACTATTCTGTTTGATTCAGGAGCTTCTCATTCATTCATTTCTCAAGTTTTTGTTGTGCAAAATGAATTGGATGTGGTCAAACTTAAGAATACACTAATAGTCCAGACCCCTGAATCAGAACTCCGAGCTAAAATAGGATGTTCTGGGGTAAAACTAATAATAAATGGAATAGAGTTCCTAGCGAACCTAATCATATTAGATACTCAGACCATAGATGTGTTTTTGGGAATGGATTGGTTATCAAGCACAAGGCAGTGCTGGATTGTGGACGAAGAGTAGTAACAGTCGAGAGCCTAGATGGCAAGAAGGTGGAGATTCAAGCAGTTACTGTTCAGGATAGTCAATTGATGATTAACAGTATGAAAGCTATTGAAATGGAAAATGTTTCAGTAGTTAATGAATACCCAGATGTGTTTCCCGAGGACTTGCCCGGAATGCCACCAGACAGGGATATAGAGTTTGTTATTGAGCTTGTGCCTGGGACAGCTCCAATAGCCAAGAGACCCTATAGGATGTCTACCGAGGAATTGGTGGAAATGAAAAAGCAAATTGAGGAATTATTGGAGAAAGGTTTTATAAAGCCAAGTTCGTCACCGTGGGGAGCCCCGGTGTTGTTTGTAAAGAAGAAAGATGGAAGCTTTAGAATGTGTATAGATTATCGTGCACTCAATGATGTGACGATAAAGAACAAATATCCCTTGCCCAGGATAGATGATCTTTTTGATCAGTTAAGAGGAGCGGGAGTCTTCTCTAAGATAGATCTTCGATCCGGATATCACCAGTTAAAGATTTGGACAGAGGATATACCAAAGACAGCTTTCTCATCTAGGTATGGTCATTATGAATTCACGGTCATGTCCTTTAGACTGACTAATGCTCCTGCATATTTCATGAATATGATGAATAAAGTATTTATGGAATATTTGGATAAGTTTGTTGTCGTGTTCATTGATGACATCTTAGTTTACTCCAAGTCGGAGGAAGAGCATGCTGGACCTTTAAGGATGGTTTTGGAAAAGTTAAGAGAAAACCAGTTGTATGCAAAATTTAGTAAGTGTGACTTCTGGAAAAAGAAGGTTGAGTTCTTAGGTCATATAATAACTGCCGAAGGAGTGGCTGTTGATCCGAAGAAAGTGGAGGCAGTATTACATTGGGAACAACCAAAGTCAGTTACTCAGATCAGAAGTTTTCTTGGTATGGCAGGATACTATCGCTGGTTTATTGAAGGATTTTCTTCAATTGCGAGACCTCTCATGCAATTGCTTAAAAAGGAGAAAAAGTTTGCGTGGTCGCCCGAGTGCGAAAAGAGTTTCCAAGAGCTGAAGAAGCGTTTAACTTTGGCACCTGTCCTAGTATTGCCGAATACTAAGGACAATTTTGATATATATTGTGATGCTTCGCGTCAGGGACTGGGATGTGTACTGATGCAGAATGGTAAAGTAGTGGCGTATGCGTCAAGGCAACATGAGCAGAATTACCCGACCCATGATTTGGAACTAGCTGCTGTAGTGCACGCTCTTAAAATATGGCATCACTATCTCATCGGAAACCGATGTGAAATATATACCGACCACAAAAGTCTAAAGTATATATTCACTCAATCGAACCTTAACATGAGACAAAGGAGATGGTTAGAATTAATCAAGGATTATAACATTGGAATTCATTACCATCCAGGAAAAGCAAACGTGGTGACAGATGCTTTGAGTCGGAAAAGCTATAGCTTGAATTCATTGACAGCAGAAGATCAGTCTGACTTATGCAAAGAACTTCAGAAGCTAAGACTAGAAGTTGTACCGGAAGGATTCCTAGCTACCTTGGAGGTTAAGCCGACCCTGGAAGAGCAGATCAGGGAAGGTCAAAAGGATGATGAGAAGATTAACAGGATCAAATCCAAGATGGATGAAGATTTAGCCAAGGACTTCAGAGTAGATGAGCAGGGTACCTTGTGGATAAAGAATAGAATCTGCGTACCCCATAAACCGGAATTGAAACAGTTGATACTGGAAGAAGTGCATGATTCCAAGTACTCGATTCATCCCGGTAGTGCTAAGATGTATCAGGATCTAAAAGAAAGATTCTAGTGGCCAAATATGAAGAAAGAAGGTACCCAATTTACCTCAAGGTTCTGGGATAAACTGCATACAGCAATGGGCACCGTCTGAATTTTAGTACGGCATACCATCCGCAAACAGATGGTCAGACCGAAAGGGTTAACCAGATACTTGACGATATGCTAAGAGCTTGTGCATTGTCGTACACCACATCATGGGACAAATGTTTGCCATATGCAGAGTTTAGCTACAATAATAGTTATCAAGCCAGTTTGAAAATGTCGCCTTTTGAAGCTTTGTATGGTCGACCGTGTCGAACACCTTTGAATTGGAATGAGACTGGAGAACGTCATGTTTTTGGACCAGACGTACTTTTAGATGCAGAAGAGAAGATTGATCTGATTCGAGAAAGGTTGAAGACTGCACAATCCAGGCAAAAGAGTTACGTGGATAACCGGCGCCGTGATTTGAGCTTTGAACCAGAAGACTATGTTTATCTCAAGGTCACGCCATTAAAGGGGGTTAAAAGGTTCCACGCTAAAGGAAAACTTGCCCCGAGATATGTGGGTCCATTCAAGATTCTGAGCCGCAAGGGAGAAGTTGCATACCAGCTGGAATTACCGCAGTCTTTAGCAGGGGTACATGATGTATTCCATGTGTCGCAACTGAAAAAGTGTCTTCGAGTACCGGAGGAACAAGTACCAATAGAAGCCATTGAGTTGCAAGAAGATTTAACTTATAAGGAATATCCAGTAAAGATTTTAGATACCATGGATCGTGAGACCAGAAACAAGTCAACTCGCTTTTGCAGAGTTCAGTGAAGCAATCATTCAGAAAGCGAGGCAACTTGGGAGCGTGAGGAAGATTTGAGGAAAGAGTTTCCTGAATTATTCTCTAGTCAGCCCTGAATCTCGGGGTCAAGATTCTGTTAAGGGGGGAGATTTGTAACATCTCTAAATTTTGATTATTTTAATTTAAATGGTTTAAATGAATTTTTAAGAATTTTTGGAATTTATTTGGATTTATTTGAATTTCTGGAAATTAGTTTTCTCTCGAAATTAATTTAATACTAAAAGTTTTAATAAAATATAAATGGAAATATTTTATTTGAGTTCAAAATGTTTTAAAATATTTTCTAGAATTTTTCTGATATTTTAAATGCTTCAAATAATTAAAATGGATTTGGAATTATTATAATCTAAAAGTTTAGAAAAAGCGGATGAACGAAGAATGAATCGAGCCCATTATCGCGGCGCACGATCGAAACCCTAAAAGTCGCTGTCTCTCCACCGCGGCGATCTTCATCGTCGGCGTCACGAATCGCCGCTCGCTTAAATCGCGTCGCTTGGATCGTTACGCGTGTATGCTCGGGATTGAGCCACTAAGCGTCGCAGCCGTTACTAGAAACGCTGCCACCGCGCCATTACCGCAGAGGAAATGCTCGCCGTTACTCGCCGCCGCGTATCTCTTCCGCTTCATCTTCCGACGCACGGTATAAAGCACCTCCTTCCGCACACCTTGAGCTCTTTCACGCATCCCAAGGACCACCGTAGAGCACGCACGTTATCGCCGAAGTTCCGTGTCACTCCGCCGTAGTTTATGCCCACTCCGGTGACTCTCCGCCGTCGCCGTGACCACCGGAGTAATCTTCGCATCGAGCCGCATCCGAAGGGCTACTTCATCTCGCCGGAGTCGCACTGGAGCGCCATCGGAGCCGTCGTCTTCTTCCTCTCCGGCCACCTCTACTCGCCGTGCCTTCGCCGAGCTCGCGATCAACGTCAGCTGTTGGATTTGCATCGCACCGTCCCGGTGAGTCCACATATTCTTTCTCAGTAGAGACCAGAGCAGTGCAACAGTAGATCCTAGCCGTAGGATTCGTAATGGATGGCTAGGATAGCGTCATGTGCCCGAAAAAGGGACTGCCCACGTGTGCTTAAATTTCGCGTTAGATGGTAGCCGTCGGATTCGTATCGGATGGTCTGGAATTAGCCACGTAGTCATGATACAGTAAACCTCATTATCAATTGTCAGCCGTTAGATTCTGGTCGTATGGATCTTGTTTCGCCATGTAGCGTTGATAACCTTAACCGTTAGATTCGTTTTAAATAGCTTAGATTGATTTGATCTGGATCGTTTGATCTTAGTTGAACGGTGTAGATGCGTCCGCGTGTCGCGCGCCGGAGTAACCGCGTCACCCGTCTCGCCACGGGGATTTAGATTTAATCCCGGCCGTCGATTTTGAAACGGACGCTCGGAATCGCGCCGCGCGCCGGGCCAGTCCCGAGTCGATGCGTGTACTCGGGAACCGAGGCGACAGAGTCGTCGCTGCTGCCGACGTCACATGATTAATTGCTGCCGTTCGATTTAGATCCGATGGTCATGGTTGAGCCACGTGTCAGCACCGCAGTAGCGATCTGAAGTGTCGGTGCAATCTTGGCCGTTGATCTTATCGCACGAATCTTGGCGTTTGACTGAGTCGGCTGTGTTATTATTTGATTTAATCTCTGCCGTTGGATTTTGATCCTGTGAATGTTATTGTGCCACGTGTCACCACCACAGTAACTCGAGCCGAAGCGTCGGATTAGATCCAGCCGTTTATTTTGAATCGGACGGTCAAGAATAAATTAACCTCTCGGTTGATATTTTGTCGCCACGTGTCACGACCAGATCATGACACGTGTCATGCTGACGTCAGTAGTGACATCAGCAGTGGGGCCCACTTGTCAGTGCTGGCACGGTAGATGCCGACGTCAGCTGTAACGCCAGGCTGACGTCATAAATCCGATTTCCTTAGAAAAATAATTCGGCCGAAAATGTTTTCGGTACTGACGTCATTAATGGCAATGCTGACGCCATAATTCCGGGATTTTCCGTATAAAAATAAATAAGAAAATTCGGTTTATTCGTTTTGATTTATTTTAAAACTTCAAATGGGTATAACTTTTGCGTTTTAACTCTGATTTGAGTGATTCCAATTTCTAAAAATTTGTCAAATCAATATCTATTTATTGGTGAATTTTTTGGAATTTTTAGAGTTGAGTTTGCTCTCTAGAAAATATATTTATTGTGTGTATGTTGATTTAAATTAGACGCTGATTTGTCGGAGACTTACGAGGGGGAATTCTTAGAGCAAGATCAAGCTTCGAGTCAGGATCAGCAACTTTTCGAAGGCAAGTTATGCTTTGATCATGTTACTCCTAATTTTTGAAATGTATTTTATTTTAAACTATGCATGCTAATTCAACTAAAAATGGATTTAATTATTTTGGGTGAATTAGCTAATCAACCAAATTGTTTATGCCACCTTGCTATCATTAATCATATGCCATGATTCCTTTGATAACATAGGTTTGGTAATATTGGTTGGATGATAATATTGTGCCAACACGGGAGGCTAGACCGTTAATAGTTGCTTAGCCATACATGTACGTAAATCATTTTATTTGGATTACAAAATCAACATTGACTAAAGAATGGTGAATGCATTTTGATAAAAGAAGGAATGATGTTGGTATTGAAACTGGAATGTAGAAACCTGTGTGGATCTACATGAAAGATGATTACGGGCATGTGTTGCACCGTTAAATAACTTAGAGTGGAAATTGATTTAGACTGGGGCAAGTGGACCGAGGCTTCGTGGCAAGTGGGCCTTCGTGGCATTTGGTGAGTTTGAGTGATGTAAGGGTTGTGTGCCAATTTGAGAGAAGGAAGTCTTGCCTTGGTCAGTTAAGAACCTTACCTTGCAAGCCTTTGACCTGAGTCTCTCGTACAACCACATGTCTGAATGGGAAGACCTAGTTTAGTAGGATTCCGATATCTTACCTTTGATACCTCGGGGTGGCAGTTACACAGGGGTAACTGTACGGGGGAGCGTGCCTATGCTTCAGCTTGGTACCCTATCTAACGGTGTTTGTCGGTCCTATACTTCGGCTCTGAGTGAGGGAAGTGATAGTGAAGACAACACGGAGAGGTTCTTAGGATAAGGTAGAAGTCTCTGAAAAGCTTTGTTACGGTTAATCGCCTTTGTGATGTGCGATTGTATCTTGTGGGTAAAGTGTACAACCTCTGCAGAGTGTTAAAACTATTCGAATAGCCGAGTCCACGGTATTGGACAATGCTCGGAAATTACAGTCAAGGGGTAGTGTTTGAAAATAAAATGGGAGGGAATGCTGTGTGTCAAAGAAAGATGATTAGGGACTGTGTGTCCAAAATAATGTGGAAAACAACTTGAGACATATAATGATAATATGGTTTCGATGCTTTCAATCTAAATAGATAGTAGTTTAAAATACTGTTGCAAAAGCAAAATAACCAGTAAAGCCATTCCTTTGTAACAAGCCATGCATGTAGTAATAGAACTGCATTCTGTGTATAACTTGTTGAGTACGGTGTGTATTCACCCTTGCGGACAAACTTACCAGAAGAAGAGACTACACCAGCATATGAAGAGGAGTACGCTGAAGAGCCAAGCAATTAGGGATCAAGCCTCGGTCAGGGCGCCTGTGATGAAGATGGATCGCTACGAAGATTTATTTTATTCAGCTGTTGAACTTATGTTATTTGATAATTGTAAGCCCTGCGTGGCATACTATTGTAAGGATGACCATAAGGTCGTACACTCGTTTATATAGATGTTTGAAGTACTTTAATATTATTCCGCTGTGTATGTGATTGGTACTTTAAACCCTGTTAGCCTGTGTGCACTAGCGCGATCCTGGACTAGTGCAAAATACACAGAGTGTCCGGATTTGCAAATTCGGGGCACGACATAGTGCAAGAGGGGGCTCTGTTGTGGTAACCAGTCCCTTCAGTATTGAAACTTTAGCGGATAGTACTGGGTTAAGACAGAATATTGAAAAGGTTTTGTCACGATTTCTGTACTGACACACCAAAAGGATGTGTTAATCGAGATGATCATATCGTGGGTAAAGCACATAACCTTTGTAAAGTGTAAAATCTATTCAAATAGTCGTGCTCATGGTATTTAACAATGCTTGGAAATTACAATCAAGAGTTAGATTTTCTAAAATGAAAACTTGGATGGGATGGCAAGATTGCCATTGGAAGTTGGAATTTGACTCAGGACTGGATGCCATGTTTACTTGAGAAATGCTGAAATTATTTATTACTATTATTTGTTTTACTGTTTTTCAATCTACTTATTGTATTCATTTACAAATGCTGCTTGCTGCAAAACAAACATGTTAGCCATTTTATTGGAATAAGCCTTACATATAGTTATGTTAGAATTGCATTTTATGTACAACTTATTTAATGCTTTAAGTACTCACCCTTGTCAACAACAACATCACCAATTAAGAAGTCTACACTAACGCTAGAGGAGAAGTATCAGAGGAGACGAATGTTTAGGGTGCGAGCCTTGTCAGTTGCATGTGATATATTGAGGGGTTATCTATACTTTCATTCCACTATAGTTTAATTTGTTATTCAGCTTTGTGAGGTATAGTCATGCAAGTTGACCATAAGATCTTTCAATTAGTTTTATTTAATATATAGAGTCTTTTATTATTTACCGTTGTGTATGATTGTGATATTCATCTATATTGAGTTTGTGTGCATTAGTATGATCTTGGATTAGTGCGATATACACAGAGGGTCCGTATTTGCATATTCGATTCCCGACAAGGGGCCAGAGTTGGCGTTGCAGGGCACCACGCACGCAAGGGGGTTGAGCTGGAGGGAACTTGGGGAGGAGCGCTTGGAGGGGTGGCTCAGAGACGGAGGGGAGATGGGGAGAGGGTTGGGTCGGCGCTACAGGGGTAGCGGCGGGGGAGGGGTTATTAGATCGGAGATATGATGTTATAAAATCATTGTATGAGACTTGTCGGTGTATTCTACACCGGGGTACTCTCTCCACCACTGCCAGGTGGGACTGCGCACGCAAGATACAAAAAGAAGGAGGTCCTGTGCAAAGGACTCAACATACTGAAGAAAGGCGTGGTGGCCGACCAGGTCTTAGCCCCGGGGCGACCAGGACACGTGGCTGCTCGGTGGGCTATTGGCCAACCAGGTCCCAGGCACGGGCGACCAGATCACGACTGCTGAAGACCAGGACACGTGGCTGCCCGACGAGCAGTCGGGCGACAAGGCCACGTGGCAATCCGACGAGCAGTCAGCCCATTACCAGCCGACCACGTAGACAAGGCTGGGAGGCTTCCGCCCGAAGCAATCGCCAGAATCACAATGTATCATAGCCATTAAATGCGCATGGGAGCCATTAAATGCGCATGGAAGCCATTTGTCGGGACCGGATTTCCAAATTCGAACCCTCTGTGTTTACCCGTGCTAGTCCAGGAAAAGCTAGCACACACAGTGGAAACAGTGATGATAACACAGTCATAGCATGAAGCAGAAACAGCAATTAAGCAAAAAGGAGATAGCTTTGTAACCACATTATTACAAGTAAACAAGCCTTATGGCTTAAGTTCAGTAAGAAGCAGCGGAAGTAAAACAGTAGTAGCAGTATGAGCCCATCCATATGCCCAACAGGCAATCGACTGGGGTACGCGCCCTAGTAGTCCGGATTGCCTTCATCAAATCCACACGCATAGAATTCATAGTCACCTTCAGCTTCAGTAAACTCCTCTGGAAAAATTGGGATGTTGCAAGGGAGAGTACACACCATACTCCGCAAGTCTTGGAAACATAATGCACGATAACTATATGCAAGGCTAAACAATTGAAGGCATAATATGGTTCATTAGCATAAAACAGAATTTAACTTGAAATAACAATAGCAATTTCATAAAGCAATATTTGACAAAATGTAAATAAACAATATTTGAATTTGATGTATAACAATTTCATAGGTTCCAACCACCCGATTGGCTCCAACCGCCAAACCAAAACCCGAGAGTTCCATCCACTCACGGTTTTTCCAAAACATTATTTTCATTTAAAACCAAAACCATAAGATCTACAATGTGCTAGCGTACCTCGCCTGCCCTTGACCGTGGGCACGGCTACTCAAGTTGTTTTAACACTGCAGAGTGTGTACACTTTACCCACAAAATATGATCGACTCCTGTTGCCATGCAATTAACACACTTCCTTTGGTGTGTCGACAGAGAGATCATGACAAGGCCTTTACAATGTACGATACCGCTACCAACTTCGCCCGCTAAGGTTTCACCGCTGTTAGGGTTAAATCCACCCAGTACAGAAGACCCCTCTTGCGCCTTGCAAGTGTCTCCATCCGACACCCACATTCAACCCCATGGCGAAGCCAATAACGACACGCACAAATTAATTAGCCAGGTCGTACCCATATAGACTTGTGGTTGTACGGTAAAGCTCGGTCCAAGGTAACACACGTTTCGGTCCTTAATTGACTAGGGCGGAACTAACACTGTACAAGATCTCGTGCATCCCGCACCCACCAAACAACCATCCGCCCCAGTCTAAACCATTTTCATTTTATTTTAATTAAATAATACCAGCAATACCAATTGCCATAATTTTACAATTAATTTTAAACAATGATTGAAAGAATTTCCATAATGGTAAGATACCGAGGTATTTAAGCAAGACTAAGCAATTCTACCGTTCCATACCACATTATGAATTATCATCAATTACAGTACTTAATATTACCTAGGGTGTCAAGGTTGTCACGATTAATGTCAATGAGGGCATAACAAAGTTGGAATTTAGCTAAGCATTAAAACTGCATTTATAGTACTTTACACAAAATGATAAGCATGCATAGTTTAAAACAAAATAAAATTTTCATAAAATTTAAGATCAACATGTTCAAGGAAGACTTGCCTTCAATGCCTCCCGCTGGTGCTACCTCTGCCGGATGATCCGCTTGCGCTTTAGCTGCGTCGTCGACACGTAAAACGAGAACAAAATAAATAAAACAAATTCAAATAAAATCCAAAAATCAAAATAAATGCATTGGTAGATAGAGCATGAATTTAGACAAATTTAGAAATTTTAATCACTCGAATCGGAGTTCGGACGGAGGAGAACGGGCCTTTGGAAGTTTCTTGGGAGGGAAAAATCAGGAAAATAATAATGAGTGACACGTGTCAGCTTCTGATTGGCTGTGATTTTCGGAATTTTGGGAATATCAGAAAAAGAAAATAAATAACGACTAACATGTGGGGACCACATGTTAGTGACTCGGTCTATGGTGAACCGAGTTCACCGAGGAGCTCACGGGCGATGTGACCGGTCACGTTGACGTGGCAGCCACGCGGAGGGTTAGGTTTGACGTGGTGACAACGTGGTGGCGGACGGGGCAACTTACCAGGCAAGACACGCGGCGCGCATCGGACGACGGCTCAGGATCGGACGGCGAGAGATGAAGATGCAGCGAGGTTGACGCGGCTTGATCCGAGAGGTCGACGAGCGATCGGACGGCGGTGAAGCGAGGCTTAGGCGCGGCGACGTGGAACGATCCGGGGTGTCGGCGAGTGATCGGATGGCCACGAGCGAGTAGAGGAGGTTGACGACGAGGCGGCGGCGCTAACACGCCGGAGGTGGAGAAGACGACCTGGAAATCGACGGAGATGGACTGGGTTGGCTCAGGTTAGCACGGAGCGGGGAGAGGACGATGCGGCGAATTCAGCGGTACCAAAAACTACGGCAGAGACTCACCGGCGAGGGAGAAAATGACGGCGGAAGGTGCGAGATGACGACGGAACTTCGGCGAGGCCGTGCAGGCACACGGTGGCGTCCCAGCCGGCGAGAGGTGGGGCAAAGGAGGCGACGTGGGGAGGCGAACCTCGGGAGGCGTTCCACAGGGCTTTAAATAGCCTCGGGATGCGTGGAAAGCATGGAAGCCAAGAACGGCGCACATCTAGGGTTTGCATGGGCGGCGGTGCAGTGCGGAGCGACGTGGCGTGATCAGAGTCGTCCACGCGGCGACGATCCGGCGGTGCGACGCGCGGGGCGAAGATCAACCGTTGGATCGGAATCCCACGGCGAAGAATGGTGCGAGATAGGGTTAGGGTTTCGGCGGTGATGCAACGTGGCACGATCTCGGCCACACGCGAGATGATGATCTGTCGGCTGGCTGAGCTCGGTGACCCGGGCGAAGGGTGACCGTTGGATCAAGATCCAACGGTGTTGGTGCTAGGGTTTTGACGTGGCGGCGGGCTTGCATTGGGCCAAGCGAAGTGGAATAGGAACGGCCGAGGAGGAGGAACAAGGTGGGCCTACCAAGTGAGGAGAGAGAAAAAGAAAAAGGGTTTTCCGAATTAAGAAAATGCCAGAAAATCTGAATAAAATGCAATAAATTCAAATAAATAGTAAATAAATTTCGAAAAATCTCCAAAAATACAGAAAAATTCCATGAAGCACAAGGAACCCAACAGAAGCTAGAAATATTTAGTTTGAAGTATAAATTAATCAAATTAACTCCTTTTGAATTTTGAAAATTCAAATTAAGCTGGAATTAAATCAAATAAAAGGCGACTGGTTCGATTTTGAAATTCAAACGCTAAGAAGCTCAAAATTGGAATGTTACAAACCTCCCCCCTAACAGAAAATCTCGACCCCGAGATTTGGACTAATCGGGGAAAAAGGCTGGGGTACTCCGCTTGAAGATCCTCTTCACGCTCCGAGGTGGCTTCCTCTTCTGAATGGTTGCTCCATTGAACTTTGCAGAATTTAATTGTCTTGTTTCTTGTCCTGCGCTCTGCTTCATCCAGAATTCTGATCGGATACTATGGGTAGGTAAGATCCTCCTGCAGCTCAACATCTTCAATCTGCATCCGCCTTTCTGGTACTCTGAGGCACGTTCTCAACTGCGACACATGGAAAATATTGTGCACATTTGACAACTGCGGTGGCAACTCCAATTGATAAGCCACTTCTCCACTTCTGACTAGGATTGGGAACGGTCCAATGAATCTTGGTGCTAACTTTCCACGAACTTGGAATCGACGCATTCCTTTGAGCGGGGAGACTTTCAGATACACGTAATCACTAGGAGCAAAGGTTAACTCTCTTCTGCGGTTATCAGCATAACTCTTTTGCCTTGATTGTGCTGTTCTTAACCTTTCTTGAATCATTTTCACTTATTCCTCAGCCTTTTGCAAAATATCGGGACCAAAGACTTGGCGATCTCCTGTTTCATTCCAACAGAGAGGTGTCCTGCACTTTCTTCCATACAGGGCTTCAAACGGCGACATCTGCAAACTTGCTTGATAGCTGTTGTTATATGAGAATTCTGCATAGGGCAAGCTTTGATCCCAACTTGCCGCATTAGACAATGCACACGCCCTTAACATATCCTCCAGAATTTGATTTACTCGCTTAGTCTGACCATCTGTCTGAGGGTGATAGGCTGTACTGAAATTCAGATTGGTACCCAAAGCTTCTTGCAACTTTTGCCAGAATCTTGATGTGAATTGTGTTCCTCGATCTGAAACAATCTTCTTGGGCACACCATGCAAACACACAATCCTTGACATATACAGCTCTGCAAGCTTATCTCCCTTGTAGGTTGTCTTCACCGGAATAAAGTGTGCAACTTTCGTCAGTCGATCCACTACTACCAATATTGAATCATATCCTGACCTGGTCCTCGGAAGTCCTGTAATGAAATCCATTCCAATTTCTTTTCACTTCTATTTAGGCACTTTTAGTGGTTGCAACAATCCTGCTGGCCTCTGATGTTCAGCCTTAACTCGCTGGCATACATCACACATGGCTATGTATTCTGCAATTTCCTTTCTCATCCTGGGCCACCAATACACACTTCGAAGATCATGATACATCTTGGTATTGCCTGGGTGAATTGAGTATGCTGACTCATGCACTTCCTTCAATATCAACCGCTTGATTTCTTTCTGATTTGGCACATAAATACTTTTTCCAAGCCAAACTGTTCTTTCCTCATCTTCTGAAAATCCTGGGGCTTTACCTTCCTTTATTCTGTCCTTGATCTTAGCAACATCCTTATCCGACTTTTGCATCCTTTTGATTTGGTCCACCAGGGTTGGCTGAATCTCCAAAGCAGCAACAAAACCTTCCTCCACTAATTCCAAATTCAAACGCTGAAATTCCTCATGAAGAGCAAGTTGTCCTTCTTGAATCATCAAATTATTGCAATAGCTCTTTCGGCTTAGGGCATCGACAACCACATTGGCCTTACCGGGGTGGTAATGTATTCCCGCATCATAATCTTTAATTAATTCCAACCATCTTCTTTGTCTCAGGTTGAGGTTTGCTTGGGTGAAGATGTATTTCAGACTCTTATGGTCGGTGAAGATCTCACAACGATTTCCAATGAGATAATGCCTCCATAACTTCAGTGCATGCACAACTGCAGCCATTTCTAAGTCATGGGTTGGATAGTTTTCTTCTTGTGGTCGCAATTGCCGCGAGGCGTATGCGACTACTTTACCTTCCTGCATCAGAACACATCCAAGACCCTGTCTTGAAGCATCACAGTAAATCTCAAAGTCTTTCCGAATATCCGGGCAAGTGAGCACTAGGGCTGTAGTCAATCTTTTCTTCAATTCATGAAAACTTTGCTCGCAAGCTTCAGTCCATTCATACTTCTTCTCCTTCTTCAGCAACTGTGTAAGCGGTCTTGCAATCCTTGAAAATCCTTCTATGAATCTTTGATAGTATTCCGCTAAACTAAGGAAACTTCTGATGTCAGGCGCTAACTTGGGCTGCCTCCAATCAAGCACACCTTTCACTTTTTCAGGGTCCACTAAGACACCTCCAGCAGAAATTATATGACCCAAGAAAGCAACTTCCTTTAACCAGAATTCACACTTGCTGAACTTGGCATACAACTGATGATTTCTGAGCTTTTCTAGCACCATCCTCAAATGTCATTTATGTTCAGTTTCATCTCGGGAATAGATAAGAATGTCATCTATGAATACCACCACAAACTTGTCCAAGTACTCCATGAACACCTTGTTCATCAGATTCATGAAATAAGCTGGGGCATTGGTCAGATCAAAAGACATGACTGTGAATTCATACAATCCATATTGAGTAGCAAAGGCTGTCTTTGGAATATCTTGCGGCCTTATTTTCAACTGATGATATCCAGATCGCAGATCAATCTTGGAGAAAATACAAGCCCCCTTCAACTGATCAAACAAGTCATCAATCCTGGGCAATGGATACTTGTTCTTGATGGTGACTTCATTTAGGGCTCTACAGTCCACGCACATGCGCAAACTATTATCATTTTTCTTCACAAAGAGAACTGGCGCTCCCCAAGGCGACGAACTTGGACGAACAAATCCTTTTTCTTGCAACTCTTCAATTTGCTTCTTCATTTCAGCTAGTTCATTGGCTGGCATGCGATAGGGTCTCTTGGAGATTGGAGCTGTGCTAGGGACTAGTTCTATGGTGAACTCAACTTCCCGATCAGGCGGCATGCCTGGCAATTCCTCAGGGAATACATCCGGGTATTCACTCACCACAGGCACACTTTCCAAGGTTATTTCCTTCAACCGATTCAAAGTGCACTTTTCACTTGAAGACTCATCAGGCATATACTCCACTCGAGTGCCTTTTGAATTGGTGAGGGTGATGGCTCTACTAGCGCAATCTATTTGACCCTTAAACTTGGTCAACCAGTCCATCCCTAGGATGACATCAATTCCTTTTGAATCCAAAATGATAAGATTCGCTAGGAATTCCACCCCATTAATTTTTATGGCTGCACTTGGGCACACCAAATTAGTTTTCATCTCTTTTCCCGGTGATTGAACTATCATAGAGCTCTTAAGAGAAAATGATTCCAAACCAAATTGCTCAACAAAACTCTTTGATATAAAAGAATGCGATGCTCCAGAATCAAATAATACTGTGGCAGGTATCGAGTTGACAAAGAACTTACCCAAAACCACATCCGGTGCCTCCTGAGCTTCCTCTGTAGTCACGTGGTTGACACGTCCTCTTCCAAAAGATTGCGGAGCTCTTGGGGTATGGGGCGCTCCACGACCTTGTCCTTGCGCTGGAGTCTTGGCAGAACTGGATCCCAAATTGAATGGCACTGGAGTCACTGGCTGACGCTTCTGAGGGTAATTGTTGGCATAGTGTCCCATCTGGTGGCAGTGAAAGCACTAAACTCCTGCAGCATTTGAATTCCCTTTCTGAGGCTGAGCACTGGCAACATGCTGAGGTCCATGAGCAACTGGGCGAGGTCCAGAAGTAGGAGTATGGGGTGCTCCATGGACAGGTGTCCTGCTGACTCACTGAGGAGGGAAGCGCTGACGAGAACCACTCGCTCCCTGCTAAGCCTAGAATGCCATCTTTCTCTTGCGTGACTCCCGCTGCTGGCGATGAGCATCCCCCTGCACTAGGGCTTTGTTCACCATATGCTGACAGTTTGGAAAGTCCAAAGCAACTAGCTGAACCTTGATGTCGGGGTCAAGTCCTTCCATAAACCTCCAGATCTTGGCACTTTCAGTTGCCACATCCTCTGGTGCATATCTTGACAGCTGAGTGAACCGGTTGAGATATTCAGAAACACTCTGGTTTCCCTGATGCAACTTACGGAACTCTCTTTTCTTCATTTCAATGATACCCGCAATACATGAGCGCTTCAAGGCTTCGTGAATTCCTCCCAAGTGATAGCTTGAGCATTCTGATGGGCAGCACAGAAGTTGTCCCACCAAGTAGCAGCTACTCCCTTCAACTGGTGGCTTGCATAAAGCACTTTCTCGCGGTCATCACACTGAACCAACTGGAGTTTCTTCTCCACGTCCCTTAGCCAATCGTCTGCCTCCAAGGGTTCACCTGCTCCTGAGAAGGTAGGCGGTCTGGTTCTCATGAACTCTCCAAGCTTAGACTAAGGTCAGCATCATCGTGTCATTGCCGGTGGTCTTGGCGCTAATTGTTCACCATGTTCTGAGCAAGGGCCTACAATAGCTGAAGCTGCATTACCATCATTTGCTGCATATCTGCCATTTGAGGTTGAAACGGTGGCGGTGGTGGCAATTCCTGCTCTGACTCTCCTTGTTGCTCTGAAGAATCCTGTGATCTTGTGGCTCTGCCTGGCCACGACCACGACCACGGCCTCTGCGACCAGCTCCACGACCTCTTCCCTGACTCTCCATCTAAAGCAACGGCCAAGGAAAGGCTAGCAAAAGACAAGAGGGAAAAACAAAAGATAAGGAGACTGGGGAGGTAGCCATTCCAAGGCAAAACAAGCAACTAAAACTCCAACAAAAGGTGGCTGCAGCACAATGCCTAGGGCCAGCGTACAACACACCCAACCAGCAAGCAACAGAAATCCAAATAAACTTAGGCTATAAGTCACCAAACGAAGAAGGGATGACAGCTCCAACACTACTGGGCACTATCACTTATTCTTCATAGGAATCCTTTTGAGCGCTCTTCCGTCAACTTGATCTTTCCAACAGCTCCTTCCATCGGTCTTGAAGAGAACATGAATCAACATCTTCCTTGATTGGAATTCTTGCAGAAGACTGAAGGCTTTGAGAAATTTCAGGAGATAAGATCAAATTAAAATTTTCAAAATAATATTTCAGCAAAGAAAAGAATTAGGAACCTAAGAATAAGGTAAGAGGAGACAAACTATTAAATACCAATTTGTTGGTTTGATTTAGAAAATAATTTTGAAATTCTAAAAGATCATTCTCACTAGGGTTGCAACCTACAGTCGATATGGCTCTGATACCACCTCTGTCGGGACCGGATTTCCAAATCCGAACCCTCTGTATTTACCCGTGCTAGTCCAGGAAAAGCTAGCACACACAGTGGAAACAGTGATGATAACACAGTCATAGCACGAAGCAGAAACAACAATTAAGCAAAAAAGAGATAGCTTTGTAACCACATTATTACAAGTAAACAAGCCTTATGGCTTAAGTTCAGTAAGAAGCAGCGGAAGTAAAACAGTAGTAGCAGTATGAGCCCATCCATATGCCCAACAGGCAATCGACTGGGGTACGCGCCCTAGTAGTCTGGATCGCCTTCATCAAATCCACACGCATAGAATTCATAGTCACCTTCAGTTTCAGTAAACTCCTATGGGAAAATTGGGATGTTGCAAGGGTGAGTACACACCGTACTCCGCAAGTCTTGAAAACATAATACATGATAACTATATGCAATGCTAAATAATTGAAGGCATAATATGGTTCATTTGCATAAAGCAGAATTTAACTTGAAATAACAATAGTAATTTCATAAAGCAATATTTGACAAAATGTAAATAAATAATATTTGAATTTGATGTATAACAATTTCATAGGTTTCAACCACCCGATTGGCTCCAACCGCCAAACCAAAACCCGAGAGTTCCATCCACTCACGGTTTTTCCAAAACATTATTTTCATTTAAAACCAAAACCATAAGATCTACAATGTGCTAGTGTACCTTGCCTGCCCTTGACCGTGGGCACGACTACTCAAATAGTTTTAACTCTACAGAGTGTGTACACTTTACCCACAAGACATGATCGACTCCTGTTGCCATGCAATTAACACATTTCCTTTGGTGTGTCAGCAGAGAGATCATGACAAGGCCTTTACAATGTACGATACCGCTACCAACTTTGTCCGCTAAGGTTTCACCGCTGTTAGGGTTAAATCCACCCAGTACAGAAGCCCCCTCTTGCGCCTTGCAAGTGTCTCCATCCGACACCCACATTCAACCCCATGGCGAAGCCAATAACGACACACACAAATTAATTAGCCAGGTCGTACCCATATAGACTTGTGGTTGTACGGTAAAGCTCGGTCCAAGGTAACACACGTTTCGGTCCTTAATTGACTAGGGCGGAACTAACACTGTACAAGATCTCGTGCATCCCGCACCCACCAAACAACCATTCGCCCCAGTCTAAACCATTTTCATTTTATTTCAATTAAATAATACCAGCAATACCAATTGCCATAATTTTACAATTAATTTTGAACAATGATTGAAAGAATTTTCATAATGGTAAGATACCGAGGTATTTAAGCAAGACTAAGCAATTCTACCGTTCCATACCACATTATTAATTATCATCAATTACAATACTTAATATTACCTAGGGTGTCAAGGTTGTCACGATTAATGTCAATGAGGGCATAACAAAGTTGGTATTTAGCTAAGCATTAAAACTGCATTTAAAGTACTTTACGCAAAATGATAAGCATGCATAGTTTTTAAAAAATTCATAAAATTTAGGATCAACATGTTCAAGGAAGACTTGCCTTCAATGCCTCCCGCTGGTGCTACCTCTGCCGGATGATCCGCTTGCGCTTCAGCTGCGTCGTTTACACGTAAAACAAGAACAAAATAAATAAAATAAATTCAAATAAAATCCAAAAATCAAAAGAAAGGCATTGGCAGATAGAGCATGAATTTAGACAAATTTAGAAATTTGAATCACTCGAATCAGAGTTCGGACGGAGGAGAACGGGCCTTTGGAAGTTTCTCGGGAGGGAAAAATCAGGAAAATAATAAGGAGTGACACGTGTCGGCTTCTGATTGGCTGTGATTTTCGGAATTTTGGGAATATCATAAAAAGAAAATAAATAACGACTGACATGTGGGGACCACATGTCAGTGACTCGGTCTATGGTGAACCGAGTTCACCGAGGAGCTCACGGGCGATGTGACTGGTCACGCTGACGTGGCAGCCACGCGGAGGGTTAGGTTTGACGTGATTACAACGTGGCGGCGGATGGGGCAGCTTACCAGGCAAGACACGCGGCGCACATCGGACGACGGCTCAGGATCGAACGGCCGAGAGATGAAGATGCAGTGAGGATGACGCGGCTTGATCCAAGATGTTGACGAGCAATCGGACGGTGGTGAAGCGAGGCGTAGGCGCTGCGACGTGGAACGATCCGCTGCGTCGGCGAGTGATCGGATGGCCACGAGCGAGTAGAGGAGGTTGACGACGAGGCGGCGGCGCTAACACACCGGAGGTGGAGAAGACGACCTGGAAATCGACGGAGATGGACCGGGTTGGCTCGGGTTAGCACGGAGCGGGGAGAGGACGATGCGGTGAATTCGGCGGTACCAAAAACTACGGCGGAGACTCACCGGCGAGGGAGAAAATGGCGGCGGAAGGTGCGAGATGACGGCGGAACTTCGGCGAGGCCGTACGGGCACACGGCGGCGTCCCAGCCGGCGAGAGGTGGGGCAAAGGAGGCGGCGCGGGGAGGCGAACCTCGGGAGGCATTCCACAGGGCTTTAAATAGCCTCGGGACGCGTGGAAAGCACGGAAGCCAAGAACAACGCGCGGCTAGGGTTTGCACGGGCGGCGTCGCAGCGCGGGGCGACGTGGCGTGATCAGAGCCGTCCACGCGGTGACGATCCGGCGGTGCGACGCGCGGGGTGAAGATCAACCGTTGGATTGGAATCCCACGGCAAAGAATGGTGCGAGATAGGGTTAGGGTTTCGGCGGTGATGCAACGTGGCACGATCTCGACCACACGCGAGATGATGATCGGTCAGCTGGCTGAGCTCGGTGACCCGGGCGAAGGGTGACCATTGGATCAAGATCCAACGGTGTTGGTGCTAGGGTTTTGACGTGGCGGGCTGGGCCGGTGCATTGGGCCGGGCGGAAGTGGAATAGGAATGGGCCGAGCGGAGGAACAGTGGTGGGCCGGCCTATGCGGAGGAGAGAGAAAAAGAAAAAGGGTTTTCTGAATTAAGAAAATGCCAGAAAATCCGAATAAAATCCAATAAATTCAAATAAATAGTAAATAAATTCCGAAAAATCTCTAAAAATACAGAAAAATTCCATGAAGCACAAGGAACCCAACAGAAGCTAGAAATATTTAGTTTGAAGTATAAATTAATCAAATTAACTCCTTTTGAATTTTGAAAATTCAAATTAAGCTGGAATTAAATCAAATAAAAGGCGATTGGTTCGATTTTGAAATTCAAACGCTAAGAAGCTCAAAATTGGAATGTTACACCATTCAATGTGTGGGGAGCCGTTGCAGTGCGCCTAAAGGCCATTAAATAGGCGTGGCTCCCTGACGCCATGATGACCTGCCCCTCCGACTGAGCCAGCTTCACCAACTCCCGTTCCATCTACACCGCCCCAGGCAGGACGAGGTGACACGTGTACCAGGCGTTCATCAAGCAGCGTTCGAACCCCTGCTCTCGGGTGGTCTGAAGATAGGTGGCGTCAAGATATGACGTAGACAAAGAGGCTCCTAAGGACAGTAGCGATAAGACTAGACACATTCAATGTAATTAATGTAAAACTAATCCCTCTGCCCTAGCTAATCCCGGGAGTATATAAGGGCGCTAGTGTGCATGAGGCAGGGGGAGGTCGGTCGAAACTCAAAGGATCGGATCACTGAGGTCGCTCAGTCGATCAGTTCACAACGACGAGCAAGCAGAATACTAGAGCAACATGAGCTTGAGCAAGGCGTAGGGCTATTACCCGCATTGGGGGCCCGAACCTGGGTAAATCCTATGTGTTCCTTGTGCGCTCCCTGTATGTTCTTGAGCTTCCTGTTCTGCTTATCACGCAAAGAGAGTAGAGAAGAGAGTCGAGAGTGACGTAGTGCGAAGACCCCCCTACCGAAACTCGGTTATACACTCGAACTAATACTGTCCGGCACAAACACGCCGACGAGACTATAGATTTGTATGTGTGAAGTGTGCACATCTATAAGTTACATTTATTGATGTGGAGGAGGTGATCATGAGACATCCAAACACAACTCACCTTGGCAGGCTGCATTCCTTGCTCTCCATGCCGTCGTTTATTACGTGCTGTCCACAGAGTCCACATGCCACATAAAATAATTGCAGCATTCTCCTGTGCACAAACTTGTTCTTGTAAGAGGTCATGTGCCCAAGTGAAATTATAAGGACGAGGCAGTTTGACACCCGCCATCTCCTTCAAAGAACTCCAGAGCATCTTAGCAAAGGTGTACTGCACCAAAACATGGTAAATAGTTTCTGAGTCTATACCACAAACTTCACACTTAGCTAGCTGATCAATGTGTCTTCGGCGAAGAATTTGACGAGTTGGTAGGAATTCATGAAATACCCTCCACGAGAAAACTTTTGACTTTCGATGGAACTGTTAAGTTTCCAAACTTTTTTCCAGCATTGCTGATAATCCGATGAGCTGGCCAAGTGCTCCATCTGTGTTTGCCTGCGTCAGCTAGGAGATTATATGCCGATTTAACCGAGTACAGTCCATGGCATTCAGGCTGCCATGCCCAGAAATCCTCATCGATCCTTCCTAATGGAATTCGGAGCACTGTATCAGCATCAAGGGGATAGAACACATTTCAGATTAGGTCCTCATTCCATATACCATCATCAGAGATCAACTCAGCGGCTAGAGTAACCTGAGCATCATCCTGTGGAGTTATAGGACGAAAGTTAAAATGATCAGGGATTCAAGCATCATGCCAAATATTTGTTGATCCTTTAAGAATTCACGAGCACAGAACGACTCAGGGTTTGTTAGCAGCCTCCAACCTTGTTTTCCCAACATAGCAACATTGCAATAAGATCTCTGAAACCCATTGTTGGCGTCAAAAAAACATGAAGTAGGGTTTGTTGGTCACAACACACCGGATGAACGCCGGGTTCAATTGATCAAGGCATGCTAACCGATTTGATCCTGCAATCGGTAACATGAACCAAAAAATCCACTCAAAGCTGATTTAGCGGAACAACCGGCTTTGATCTAAACAACTAAGAAGCCAATCAAATCAAAGGTAATGATAAGTCTAAGTAGCTGATTAGGGCTAACTAGATGGTAAAGGTAGATCTCTTTCTAAATAGGCGATGTGCAACAAGATTAGAGAAAATCAAATCTGATTGGCGTAATTGAAGATTATCAATAATCGGCGATGCGTAACTTTATTGATCAAATCATATTACAAAAGAGAATCTAAATTATAGAGGCTACTCCTAGTCGACAGAAAGTAAATAAAAATAATACGAGTTGATTGATTGGATTGTGTTTGTGTTCCTGTTTGCCCGACCATCTGTTATAGCTGTCGACCGATCGTGTCCACCTCTAATACGCTGCAAAGCATGATCCGTATCGGCCTCAACTCGGACAGTTTCTCCTATTTTTAGATAAATATTAGTCATCATTGGTGTTATCGGCTCAATCATTAGTGCAACGCAGTTTGTCAACATGGTGAGTACAAGAGAAAAAAGGGATTGTGCGCCTCCATGTCGCTCTGACATATGCAAGACTTGTACTTGACAGCACTGATATTTGTGTTGGCGATGCTCTTTATGAGATTTTTTTCATTGTGGAAAGCAAGGATCAGACAGATCATGAAAATTTGGAGCAGCATGATAGGGAGGACAATGGAAAAGGCAAGCATGTAGATGAAGATGAGGAGATACAGGATAGGGACACTAAGGGTGCGTTTGGTTGGCCGTACCAGGGTGAACAGGATCATCCCGTACAGGATCTGATTTCGTTTCTGTGTTTGGTTGGCTGAACGGAACCGTTCGATACGGGATGGAGTGGTACAGATTTTTAGAATATTCCTCAGAGATTCTGTATCATTCCATACGGCAAAAATCGCTGAACCGATCGGTATCCTCGTTCCCCACTCGTACGCATCGCCCACTCGCACGCGACTGGGGTTCCTCGCCCACTCGCACCGAGGCCTCATTCGCCCCACTCGTCTCCGCTTCGCCGTCGCCCCCGTCGCCGTCGGCTTCGCTTCGCCGTCGCCTCCCCCGCCGCCGCCTCCTCGCTTCGCCGCTCGCTCTTCGCGTCCCTCCAGAGGATCTCGCCGGCTCGCCTCACCGCCATGGCCTCCGCCCCCGCGGCCGTCTCCACCGTCGCCGCGAAGCCGACGGAAAAGCAACCGGTACAGGTCAGTGCGCCTCCCCCCCACCCCCACCCCGGCCGCCGGCGCGATGTCTCACTTCCTGGGTCTGTGGCTGAGGTTTCGTTTGCGGGTTATGTCTGCGGCTGTGTGTGGCTACGCTTGCATACTAGCAGTCAGATGGGTTACATGGGTATAGACGTATGGTAACGCTGATTTCCAGCTACTGAACGTGTATTGCAGTTTCTCATATCATTAGTCAAAAGAATTGCTGCACTGAGTTATAGGTGGTTCACTATGCCCCAGTTATTTGCATATTGTGTTGCTAAGGGAAAAAGAGCAGCAAACTAGCAACATTGAACGTTCAAAACTTATATTACGGAAGGTAACCACTAAGATTTGTTTTTTCAGAATTGAACATCAGAAAGGGAAGGAAATTTTAAAATACATGTAGAATCTGTTGGTCATAATTTTAACTGTATGTTTTAAAATACATGTAGCAATGAATGAACTTCTGTTCTCACAATTGCCTCTGTATATCAGGTAAAGGAGGAAACCAGAAACTCCTTTTCTGTGTTCTTTACACAGATAGCTTAATATGAAGGTGCATTTGTAATAGAAATTTCAGGATTGTGTGTACTTTGTAACTATCTAGCTGGGAATGATCTCTAGCTGGGAAATTTCAGGATTGTGTGTACTTTGTAAGAATCATTTAGCAAGGGAAGCATACAAAATATTCAGTATAAGTTTGTCCTATAGTCTAGCTGATAAGAGAAGCCTGAACTAGTGAAGAGACAGAAGATTGGCCTTTCCCTTTACCTGGAAAGTGAAGGGAAAGTCTAATATGTTAAAGAGTAGTTCAATGGTTCAATGCAATTTTTTGCATAAAGAAGTAACTCCATTGCGAACAATGCTATGTTTCATTGCTTTTGATTTGCATTGTCGTGAGATTTGTTCTGATCCATTTTTCAAGATTTGTTTTTATGTACTTAAAATTTGCTGTTGTTTCTGTTTTGGTTGACGCAGAAAGTATACACGTACTTCAGAGGGCAGAAGTGAAGCTAGTCACGATACAAACCTCAAGAGGGCTCCTCTGCCGCTGGAGGGAGTGGCAAAGCAGTGAAGAAAGGAAAACCATATTCTGTTTTTGGTAGTATTGTTAGTTTGTGATGTTGAGCTTGCTGTTGGCTGTTCAGCAAGTCTACGATTTTGGGAGTCTGTTTCTGAGATGCACCTTTAGACCATGCAGAGATGAACATTTACACTCTTTTCTCCAGATATTTGTGATTGTTACATGCATGATCTTTTTTCCCCTTAATTCTCTGCTAGGATCGTTGATGCCTTTCTCTGTTTTGGTCTGTACTATTGTGATTGCAAAATTTTAAAAATGCATCAAGCTTTTTTCCCACAGATATCAGTTAAACTTTATAGCAAAGAATGCCAACACTGTAGACCTGTCAATTTTTCTTGCGGAATGTATTGGCAGCAGGTGATTGCAAAATCAGGTGTGAATGTTGCAATCTAACAATCACACAATATTTCATGTGCTATCGGGCTAGTTTAGCGGCAAGTTCGACCTGTTAACGACCATTGCACTAGCCAGATTCTTGAAGAAACGCGGATGAGCAACTGGCTAGGAATCAAGCTTTATCCCTCAAACCAACCTCATCTCTCAATTCAACTTCATCCCTCCAACCAAACATCATCTCGTACCATCCTGTACCATTCCATTCAAGCAACCAAACATCATCTCGTACCATCCTGTACCATTCCATCCAAGCAACCAAACAAAATCTTGTATCATTCCATTCAGGCAACCAAACACCTCCCCTGTACCATCTCATCCAGGATCATTCCATCCATCCTGTACCATCCCGTTCCATTCACTCTTGTACACCCAACCAAACGCATCCTAAGAGGTCTAAACCATTTCAGGGAGAATCAGATAGGGTGCAGCATCCTGTATCAAATGATGTTACATTGCAATCTACCAAGCATGGGGTTGACAAACAGGTGGTGCTTCCAGAACAGTTTGAGGTGTGTGTTGATTCACCTCGTCTTTCTTCTCATTTGGCCGACTCTGACTTGGTAGTTGGTGGTGAGATGGATACTGCTGATATGGTTATCAGTCTTGCCAAATGCGGAGCATGGATTGGTAGGCAATGTGGACAAAGATGGAATGAATGCTGGGCTCCTGGAGCGTGACCTTGTTGAGATGGCTAACTCGGTGGTGTTGACGGAATGGACAGAGCTGGTATGGATGATGGTATTGCTGGTTTTGGTGCAGTGTTTGCCGGCAATGAAGAGGACAAAGCAGGGATGAGTCCCGGTCTATTGGAGCGCGGCTATGCTGATTCACTGCAGGAGGTTTCTGCGTGTAGTAAGGAAAGGAATCCTTCCACATCAACAAAAATTGCTAGCTGTGGCGGATTGGATGGAATTGTTAGTGTCCAGGTTGAGTTAGTTGACCATCCGAAGGCTTGCGATGTAATGGGTTCTGTTGAGGTGGTTGTTCCTCCAAAGCTTCGTCTGGTGGAACCATGCAGGAGTGAGTGTCTAAACAATCTAGCTGGTGGGATGGTGCATGCTGATGTGGACACTATGGAGAAGGCCAATCATCGGGCTTCTATTCGCAACCTGGAGATTCCAAACGGTAATTTTGCTAGTTCCTTTCTATTTTTTTAGATACTTATATTTCCTCTAATTTGCAAAGGGTTGGAATGTCTTTAGGTAAAAATAATGATGAGGTTGCAATGTCGATTAAAAAGATTAAGAATTTAGAAAAAGATTGTTCGAAGGTTTTAATGAGAAAAACTAATAAACCCCAACATATTACAGAGGATCTTGATGATGCTACTCTCAATCACTTATGTAGTGATTTAACTGATGAGGTGTTGGATTATGTGGATGCTCATTTATGTAATGATGCAGTCCCAAGGAAAAAGGACATCATTGGCATTGCTAAAAAAAAATTCGGTGGTAGAAATCACAAAAGAAAATTTAAAATTAAATGAAATGTATTTTTTGGAATAGCAGGGGTCTTGGAGACTTGGCTAAGTACAAATACATTTTAGATTTAACTAAGGAGCAACATCTTGATTTTGTTACTATCCTTGAAATAGGTAAAAGTGAGTTTTCTACATCTAGTCTAAAACATCTTTGTGGTGGGCAAGACTTTACTGTATGCCTCTATGTGGGCGATCTGAAGGGATTCTTATGATAGTTAATTTGGCATATTTAGACATTGGTTCCATTGATAAAGGAGACTTCTATGTGAAGTTTCACTTGAGAAATATGGATGATGGTTTTCAATGGATTCTAATAGCTGTTTATGGTGCAGCTCAAAACCAATTAAAGGATAAGTTCTTAACTGAGTTAGTTCATACATGTCGCAAAGAATCATTACCCATCTTGATAGGGGGTGATTTTGATATTATTAGGCAATATGATGAGAAAATAATAATCATTTTGATACTAGATTGGCCCTTTTTATTCAATGTTATCATTGATACTTTGAATCTGAGAGAAATCAAATTATCTGGTCGAAGGTTTATTTGAGACAATAATTTGGAAAATCCTACTTTTGAGAAGCTTGATAGGGTGCTCATGAGTACAGGTTGGGAGCAGAAGCTTTCTTTGATCATGGTCAATGCTCTTGAAAGGTCTTTATTTGACCATACTCCTTTATTGCTTAATACTGGAGCAGCATTCCATGCCGGAAAACCAATCTTGTTCAAATTTGAACTTGGGTGGTTAACCAGGGATAGCTTTTTTGATATGGTGTCCACTTGTTGGTACACTGAGCATAGGGGGAATACTTCCTTAACTCGATGGAGAATGATTTTAAATTGCCATTTTTCTATGATTGAATCTTACCGAGATGACATCCCTCAAGTTTCTACTATAGAGAATGATTTACTTATAGATGTGTTCACTAAGAAAGAGGTGAGGGTGGAAGTTTTTCAAATGGAACGCAATAAAGCACCTGGACCAAATGGGTTTCCAGCTAAATTTTATCAGGTGTTCTTGGAGGTCATTAAAGATGACTTAATGGCAATGTTCCATGATATGCACAAGGGTGTCCTCACTTTTTTTTAGTTTATATTTTGGTATTATCACACTTTTGCCAAAAACTAAGGATGAAAAAAAAGTATCGACCAATCTGTCTTCTTAATGTCAACTTCAAAACTTTCACTAAAGTTGGCTAATATTAATAGGATATCTAGTGTCGCTAAAAATGATGTTCAGCTGACACAAACTGCTTTTATGTTAGGTCAGAATATTATGGATAGCGTGATAATTTTTCATGAAACAATTTACGAGATACATAACAAAAAATTAGATGGGGTAATTTTTAAAGTGGACTTCGAAAAGGCCTATGATAAGATCAATTGGTCTTTTCTCCAACGGGCTCTTAGAATGAAAGGTTTCTCGTCAAGATGGTGTAAGTGGATTGACAACTTTGTGTCCGGGGGGAGTGTCGGCATTAAAGCTAATGATGACATTGGTTCTTATTTTCAGACCAGAAAAGGACTACGGTAGAGAGATCCTTTGTCCCCTATTTTATTCAATATTGTTGTCGATGTGCTGGCTATTATTTTAGAATGTGCCAAGAGGATGAACAAATAAAAGGAATAATACCTCATTTGATTGATAATGGGTTGTCTATCCTTCATTATGCCGATAACACTATTATTTTTATGGATCATGATATTCAACAAGCCAAAAACATGAAACTTCTAATCTGTGCTTTTGAACATCTTTCGGGTCTTAAAATAAATGTCCATAAATGTGAAATTTTTTGCTTTGATGCTAATAAGGAATTTGAACTCCAATACAATCATCTTTTTGGATGTGAGTTAAGTAGTTTACCTTTTAGATATCTTGTCATACCAATTTATTACCACAAATTGAGAAATAGTGAGTGGAAGGCGGTAAAAGAACGTTTTGAAAAGAGGTTGAGTAGTTGAAAAGGAAAACATCTGTCAGTTGGAGGCAGATTAGTCCTTATAAATTTTGTGCTTAGTAGTCTACCCATATTTATGCTATTTTTTTTTCAGGATACCACATGAGATTATTAAGAGATTAGATTATTTCAGATCTATATTTTTCTAGCAGAATGACAATCATAAGAAAAAAATAGGCTTGCTAAGTGGAATATTTTATGCCAACATAAGGATAAGGGTGGTTTGTGTATCCATGACATTAATGTAAAAAACATTTGTTTGCTTTGCAAATGGCTCTTCAAACTTTTAAATGAGGAGGGTGTTTGGGAACATATTCTGATTAGAAAATATTTGGGAAGTAAGACCCTTACTCAAGTAGAAAGGAGGCCAGGAGACTCATATTTGGCCGGGTCTGATGAAGGTCAAACATCACTTTTTTAGATTTGGTCTTTTTATCTTCATGATGGATCTCAAATACGGTTTTGGTAGAATACCTGGCTTGGAAACAATCCACTTAGTACACAATATCCCGGATTATTTAATATTGTTCAGAAAAAGAATACCTGGCTTGGAAACAATCCACTTAGTACACAATATCCCGGATTATTTAATATTGTTCAGAAAAAACATACCATGGTGGCTGAAGTAATGAGTTCTGGATTTTTTAATATGTCTTTTCGTAAGGCCATTATAGGACTTAATTATAAGTCATGCAAGAGTTTATTACAAGGATTGCTGGTATACAATTGTTATTTGAAAGGGATACTTTTCGATAGAATCTCCATTAAAATGGATATTTTTCTGTTCACTCGATGTATGCAGTTTTATTGTATCAAAATATCCCATTTATAAATAGGCAACTGTGGCAAATTGAAGTACCTTTAAAAATAAAAATCTTTCTATGGTACTTACGTCAAGGGATGATCTTGACGAAGGATAATCTAAGTAACAGAAACTGGATTGGCAACAAAAAATATTGTTTTTGTCACAATGAGGAAATTATCCAATATATATTTTTTGATTATCATTTTGATCGTTTTGCATGGTGTATTATACAAGTGGCTTCTAATCTGACACCTATTAGTATAGTCTATATGTTTGGGACTTGGCTATTGAGATTGAGAAAGTAGATAAAGGCTCAATATTTAATTAGGGCTACTGTTTTATGTTGGTCTGTTTGGCTATGTTAGAACGATATTGTCTTTGATAAAAAATGTAATCCTTTGCAGGTTATTTATATGTGCATCATCTGGTTACGCTCATGGTCCGTGCTGCAGCATCAGAAGGCTCGGGAGATGATGTCAGTGACATACAGTTGTCTACATGTTGTGGTTAGGGATTTCTTTATCGGATATGAATGGACATTTAAACTAAGACAGTGTGCGAAAGTTACAAATGGTTGCCCGTAGTTTAGCGTCAACCGTCCTCCTGGGTTCATCAGCACCCTGAATGACTACGTTCAGCATTACGATGGATTATAATTATCTCATTCGTTGAGCTGCTTTTAAATATTTGTGTTTGGCTAACTGCTAACTGCAAACGGACATTTTATTGTGTTCCTAAACATACGAGATAAAATAGGAGAGGATAACAGCTGGATCTAATTTATCAAATAGATTAGTAGACTTTTAACTTACTTTTCACAGAAACTTCTAAAAAAAATAAGGCAAACAATGACTCAGTGGTGGCGTGGAGTAGTGGGGACAGTGATTGATTTATGCAAACTCTTTTCCCCGAGATGTTTTTTACAAACTTAGATGTGCTTATTTACATCTAATCCGGTTTTGGTAAGAACTATATATTTAAGAAGTCCAATGTAAAAAGGGTAACACTTGTTTAACTCAAAACAATTTGAAGAGAGCAAAAAAAAAAAGCATATTAATAACAGAATAAAATGTAACCATATATAGAGTCATACTTTGCCGGCCGGCATATAAGGTCTGTTTAATTTGCTTTCAATGGTTGCTAATACTTACATTACCAAAATTTGGTGGTATGACTATATTTGGTTTGCTACAAAGCTTTAGCAAGACTCTCTTATCTTTTAGGACCTATTTGGTTTAAAGCCAATTTTACTATAACTAATCTTAATCAAGTGTAGCTTGTCATATATTTTGTAGCAATAAAATTCAGCGCCAACAAGTGTGAAAAGTTTGGTAAAAAACCGAGTCTGTGATGTACAGGGCACAGGGCTAAGAAAGTGTATTAAGCCAAAGTTGTGTGGTAATGAATCAACCACATGTCTAAGAATGTATAACGTCTAATCTTAAGTGAGATAAAGTTAACTTCAAACCGAACATATCCTTAGGGTATGTACAGTGGTATAGAATACAGCTGTTTTTAATACATCTCTATATCGTCTACAGACAATACTAAAAACAACGTATGTAATAGTCTCTCATCCAATTAACAGACTGTCTATACAATAATAGATAAAATATAAAGCTGTTTATAAGATCATCTGTTAAATATAGACAACAGTTTTCTCTCTTTTCCTTCTGTCTCCTTCACATCACCCAAAATTTTAAATGCTATAGTCTTACAAACAGCGGACATATATTATTTATTATGCATGCCGTTAATTCTCTAGTAATTTTCATCTTTGCCAAAACGTTGGTAACTGCAATAGCCCCGTAGTTTGCCAAAGTATTCATTCATATCCAGTTGGACCCACAGCTCCTGTGGGCCGCCACGGTCAAAGCCCTTAGCCCCTAGTCCATAGACTACATCACAGACCCACGTGCGCAGAAGTGTCCGGGCTCCTTTTCTTTTCTTCCCCTCGTCAGTTTCTCTCGCCCGTTGTTCCCGCTTCTTGCGTCCCCTGGTCCGGCCTCTCTCCGCCGCCGCCGCCGCCGCCGCCGCGGCTTCCCCATTTCATTTCCTTCTCCTCGCGTCGTCGTGTTCGTCTCGGTCAAATCTATCTCCTCCTCTCCTCAGACACCGAAGGATAAAAGGAAAAAAAACAGAAAACGTCGGCTGCTCGTTGGCTTAAACCCTCGCGTACGCCGCCGCTTCGTCCCCTTCTTTGCTCTCGACTAATGTTTCCTCTCTCTTTTTCTCTGATTTTATTTTGTTTCCGTCCATTGTTTCCCTCGGTTCGAGATCTCCCGGCTGCAGATTGGAATCGTCTTTTCTCCTCACGTTTCTCGTGCCTTTTGTTGTGGTAGATAGCTTAATCGGAAATATCTTGCTCTTTTCCCGGTCGATTGCTTCCACTGTTGTTTAGAGTGAATTTTTTTTTGCTAGGGTTTTTTGTCGGTGGGTGGGATCTTGTGATTTCATGTCGATAGGCGATTTTTTACGAGTTTTGGTGAGGTTAATGGGCGGTTGCTTATGGCGTTGATCGGTGATTTGACGCTTGTGGTACGGTTGGAGTTTGGGGATTTAGCGATGATTTTGAGCAACAGTTCGGTGTGGTTTATTTCGAAAGATTCCAACGCCGCGCTTGTGCATTTCGTGTGTGATTGATTGATTACTTTAGAGCTTGTCTCGTGTGGGTTGTCTTGATCTGCAACCCCCATTTCGGATAATTTCGATATTTGACACTCAATTCGTGTGCCTTTCGGGTTTTGTGTAGGACATGTAGGTCCATCTGAGTCCCTGATAATGGGCCAGGGTGTCAAATATTGAAAAACGAATTTTAAAGGGTGTCAAATTTCGAAATTGTGGGCACATTCATGGCACGATGCATATTGTGCTAGCGGTTAGGGGATTAGTACTTGCTTCTGGTGCTAATTGTGAACGATTCACCATGCAATAGCTATGGCGCAGTTTGACGGAGCACATTGAATTCGTCATTTAAGTTTTATGGGCAAATAATTGTGATGTACCAGCGTTTGGCTCCACGACTTGTTGGATACAGGCATACAGCGCGTTTTCATTTGTGTTTAATCAGTTCTGTGTAGTTGCTGAGGTTTAACGGCGCCGCATTGAACATGTTTTACCCAAGGTTTTAAATCACGATTTTCGCAGCAAGGTCTCAAAAAAGCTATAGCAACTATCGCTAATTATCACGGAAGCCATCATTCGTCGTGTTTCCGGTATAAAAAATTAAATATGTATATATAAGTCACCTCCAAAAAAAATCATTAAACCATGGTACTTTAGAAGGTATTAATATTATCATAGTAAGAATATGAGTCAAGTCCGGAGTCAATAAACTTGCTAATACATGTCAAAGACTATAACCGATAACTATATCATGATATTCTTAACAAGTACTTAGTTACTAAGAAATATGAATGCTGGACTATTGAAAAATGGCAAGATTTGGTCTTTTACTAGGTTTTCTTATAGTTTAGGCTTATAAGAGATACATTTAAGCCTTCTAATAATGTACGATTTCAAATGGGCTCAATGTTTTGGCATGTGGGTATCTATGTAGGATAGTGGAGCTATCACTAGCTACAAGTTACAGCACATAGCGGTGCTATTGCTAGCTATAGCGTTTGTAGCTAATATAGCGGAATATTGGCCCGTAGCTCCGTGTTTGGGTTTCAAATTGTAGCTAATATAGTGGAACGTTGGCCCTAACTCCGTGTTTAGGTTTCAAAAAAGCTATAGTGTATCATTTATTTGTGAAAAGAATATATTGTTGAGAACTCGCTCGAGAGTCCTTAGTACAAAGCTATTTACTATTGAAAAGAATTAACTAATTTAAGATGTGGACATTCTATATTTCTATCTTGCATTTATTCCTCAAGATAGTGGATGACTAATCCGTATCATTCTATATTTCTAAAATGATCTAGCATATGTAGTTTATGTCACTAAAACCACTGAACTGTCACTTACATACACATGTGAGTGGTTGATTGATACTAGGCGTGCCTTGTGGAAATGCATGGGAGCTAAATGAAGGGAGAATTGCCATCTCGGCAGACTTAGTCTGCATACCATTGGTTTTCAGTATGACATACGTTACATGTTGGCATATGCCATTTGGGCATAAATGTCAACATTCCCTGATTGCATAAGATTTTCATGAAAGGTAGATCATAAAACTCAGTTATGTACTTCCTGTCATTGTGCCATTCTGAATGTTTTCTGCTCATTCTTTTCAGCCATTTGTCGTTATTTTTCAATAATCACTCCTATGTTTTGATTGTCACACAGGCTTCCTGCTGAAGGCTGTGTCTGTAAACTGATTAACTTTTCTTGCGTCATGGAGAATGGAGACAAGGACGAAAAGGATTTTGCCATCATCGAAGAGGCCCCTAATCCTAAAGAAAAGGGTGAAGATGAAGGTGATTTCTTGAGGAAAACAGAAATGTTGAACGCAAAAGAAGTGAAATCTTCTAATGAGAATTTAAGCAATGAGTCAGAAGTGCATATCCACGGGAGAGATAATTCAGAAAAGGATTTCAACAAGCAGATGAAGAAAAGTGAAAGCTCAGATGCGATGAAGCCTACAGATTTGAATCAGATATCTCTTGCTGAAGAAAAATCTGAAGAGCCTGTTTTTGATGGAACTGAGGTTCCTGAAATGGAAGAATTGAGGCGTTCTTCTGATCAATCTGTGAAACTTGATTCAGAAGCTCAGGGGTCTGTACTCAATGAAAAAGCTGCTGCAATAAAGAACTTTGTTAAGGAAAAGGGTGCCATCGCAGTTTCAACATTTATACGTCGTCTTTCTGGCAAAAAGGATGAGAATGATTTTTCTGTTGAAGATGACAAGAGTGATGGTTCAGAAAGCATTGATAGTGAAAAGCCTGGCTCAGATGCTGAATCTAAACCAAAAGAGGGGCAGCAGAAATCTGAGGAAAGGAGTACATGGAATCCACTGAGCTTGATTCAATTTGGACGAGATTTTGATACTTTTATAACTGGGGAAGCTGGACATGAAAATGTGGCCAGTTTGATAGAGCAACCAAAAATGAAGGGAAGGATTATCGTATACACAAAACTGGGGTGTCAAGATTGTAAAATGGTTCGGTTATTCATGCACCAGAAATTGCTCAAGTATGTTGAGATCAACATTGACATATTCCCTAGTAGAAAGCTAGAATTGGAGAAGAATACTGGCTCATCCACAGTACCAAAAGTGTATTTCAATGACCTGCTGATTGGAGGGTTAACTGAATTGAAGAAAATGGAGGAGTCTGGCATACTTGAGGAGAGAACTGGTGTTCTTTTCATAGATGAACCCTCACCTGCTGCTCCCTTGCCTCCCTTACCTGGAGAAGATGATGGATCTGGATGTGGGAAGATGGATGAGTTGGCAACCATTGTCAGAAAAATGAGAGAGTCCATCACTCTGAAGGATAGATTTTACAAAATGAGAAGATTTACCAACTGCTTTCTTGGTAGTGAAGCTGTAGATTTCTTATCAGAAGATCAGTACTTAGAGAGAGATGAGGTAAAATATCCACTTCAGCTTGTTAATAAATTACTCCTTTTTGAACTACGCTATATCTAGTATTTCCATATGGCTTTCAAACAATGTTAGTCTTGGTTTCTCTGATTCTTGAGGCTATTTTTCATTTAACTATAGATGACAAGTACCTTTGGAAAGAATTTTGAATTGGAAAGTGAATACAGAATATCTATTTTATTTTAGTCCCCCAATGTAAGAACATAGTACTCACCTATAAACTTTTTTTTAAAAAAAAAATATTGGTGCATATTGTCCATGTAGGCAGTGGAATTTGGAAGAAAGCTTGCAAGCAAACACTTCTTTCGTCATGTTCTAGAGTAAGTTTTATCTTATAGTATTATTCTCATTTCTATTATATTCATCTGTATCAGTTGACTATATTTGGAGGTTGTTAGTATTAATACACTTCTGGCATTGCAGTGAAAATATCCTTGAAGATGGAAATCAGTTGTATCGTTTCCTGGATCATGATCCCATAATTACGACTCAGTGCTACAACATCCCTAGGGGCATCATTGATGTTGCACCGAAACCCATTGTTGAAGTGGCATCAAGGTTGAGAATGTTGTCTTATGCCATTTTTGAAGCTTATGTGTCTGAAGATGGTAGACATGTTGACTACAGAAGTATCCAGGTTTGTGAGGAATATAAAAGGTTAGCACTTAGCCGTATATACTTGATCATAATGCAATAGACAAAGTATTCTGGATAATCGATGTATTGTTTTCCTGTGGATATTACAATGAATAACATTGTATTGCTTGTTCTGACTACTACTGACAAATTTTAAGTCGATTGAGATGTTTAGGTTCATAATGTAGTCAGTAGACCCTGATATGTTGTCTGAGATTTTATCTCCCATAACATGTTTTGTGAATACGCTAATGATTTAGTTCTTTTTTATTTTGGTTGCCCTATGGTGGTGGGTGTGTTGTAGTAACTCTCATATTTCTTGTATAGGTATATTAGAACAACTGAGGAGCTCCAGAGGGTGGAAATTGATGACTTATCACGTGAAGAAAAGCTCGCTTTCTTCATAAATCTCTACAATATGATGGCTATCCATGCATTAGTGACATGTGGTCATCCTGCTGGACCATTGGACAGGAGAATTTTTTTTGGAGATTTTAAGTATGTTATTGGTGGATTTGCCTATTCACTGTCAGCTATCCAAAATGGCGTACTACGAGGCAACCAAAGGCCACCCTACAACCTTGCCAAGCCTTTTGGGCAGAAAGACCAAAGATCCAAGGTGAATTAAGCAGATCCCAGCCAAAAAAGGGGAACGGATTTGACTGTTTACAACCGCTTTGTTTTCCCCCGTTTGCCATGATGATACCTGGACTCCTCATGACTTTTTCTTAAAGTTGTTGTGCTATATACTTTTGTTATATGATGCAATACTTCTTAGGTCCATGCTTGCCACCAGAGTAGATGTTCAGAGGAAATGTGTTCGAACTATTACACATTTTAATTTGCTTTTCCTGTCTAGACTCCAGGGTACATAAAATTCCTCTGCTGTTCTTCCTAGATAGATCAGCTTAAAAGGAATATGCTTGATACATGTTAGTGGCTGTCAAAATCACTGAAACATTAGTGTGACAGGGACCATTGCAAAAAATTCCCTATCATGTGGAAAGAAATTCAACAGGATTTCTCGATCTTCTATGCAAAACAAATAGCGATGCTTATCTTTTCTTATAACGCTTATTGATATAATTTAATGTCTGGTGCAACATAGTGCCAGTTGTGTATTGTTGCTTTGGGTGTATACAAGCAAATGAGTGTTGTCCAGCAGTGTCTAGTAGCTGATCGTAGAAGCATTTCTTTGAAATGTTTTTACAGCGGATAGCATTTAGAAGGCAGAACACACAATGCCATATTTGCATAAATAAATTACCTTTTTATTTTCTTGAAGAAGAGATGTATGAAACTTACCTATTATGTAGGGCCTAGGGTTGTAGATTGTTACCGCTGATAGGTTTAGACAATCTTTTCCTTCATAAGAAGCTAAGCGAAGATCAGGGGTGGCAACAAGTGGGGGATGGCCAGGGGGTGGCCCCGCCTTGCCCCCTTCAAGCTTCATAGGGCACCCGAGCCCTGTGAGGATCCGCTTGGGGTTAAAATTATGGTTTAAATGTAAATATTCACTTGTTAATATGACTTTAGAATTTTAGATATAAATTTATAAATACTTATGTGTATTTTTTCGCAATATATAACTTATATGTTAAGATAGATTCAAGTTTAGTCCAAATATATATGAAAAGAATACATGTCTCATATTAGAATCTGTAATATATAAATATATGATTTATATCTTAATATATAGATTCAAGTTTTAATCCAAATATATAAGAAAAGAATACACATCTCATATTAATATCTATAATATACAAACTATTTTTTTAATTTTTACCGCAAGGGAGGTTGACCCCCGCCCTGCCGTCCATGGGGACTATCCCTTTGGGGGAAATTCATCTTGGATAATAAGTCATTATTAAGCAGAGCGAATGAATATAGAAGGCCTATTGTATGCCCATTGTATATTTAGTATATTATTTTTGTGCGTTTCTGCAAAGTCATGTTTAGGAGATGTAATGAAAATCTTTGAAAAGGCTAGATATGCAATAAACGGCTGCCAAAAAAAAAGATAAAACATCTGTATATAGCAGTTGCTTGCTACATTTTCTCTACTGTAGCAATTATTTTAGCTCACCAGAGCCCCATAACTGTACCTACTTGCCAAAACAGCCACTACATAGCAGCCACAACCCTTTGTACGCTATAGCAGCGCTGTAATACTGGTATAGTACAGCACTCTATTTAAAACACTATCTGGTACTCCTCTAAACTAATTAATTCCTGGAGTCTTACATATCATGCAGGAGTTTATAAAATGTGATGATTTTGCAAGGAAAACAAATTTTCACTCTCTTTTGTTGTTTGTAATTGCAGGTGTCCCTTCCATACCCTGAACCTCTTGTTCACTTTGCTTTGGTATGTGGCACCAAATCTGGACCTGCACTTAGGTGTTACTCGCCAGGAAATATCGATAAAGAATTGATGGAAGCTGCCCGTGATTTCCTAAGGAATGGAGGACTGATTGTTGATCATGAAGCAAAGGCTGCATCTGTAAGCAGGATTTTGCGATGGTAAGATGATTACTATTCTTGCTTTACCATAGGACCTTGGGAGTTTTAATGCGCTCTCTTAGTATACCATACCAGAATTTGTTGTATCAAAATGGCCATGCATTCATCAGTTCTCTTGGAGCATTGAGCACAATGGCATGTTCAATTATATTGGTAACAATGTTCAATCATATCCAACATAAGCAACTTAAATTGTTAACGCTGCATGACAGTGGCATAATTCTCCACTAGTGCCTGCTTGCTTTTGGCTGCTTGAATCTGCTCTTGGTATAAGTTGGATATGATTATATGATGAGAAATGCTCCAAAAGGTAATCACCCTTAACTTTTAGCTCTCGAAGGTACATGTGCACTTATTTGGCCTTATAAATGGATTGCACATTTCTGAATGACAGAATATGTGCATGTTGCTGTTAGTTACTCCTACTTTGAATGTAATTTCAAAAAAATACAAAAGGAAATTTATAATTATTACAAAGAAATATGGATGTTTGTGTTTCGGATTATTAAGTTAAAACTAATGGAAGAGAATAACTAAAAATATTATATATTTTTAACTTGGACTGTTTGATCCAATAATGGAGTTATTTGGCGGCTTTTTAGGATGTTAATCACAAGAAATACAGGTGGAACTTTGCAAGGCCCAACAGATTAAGGGGACGCGATTTAATGAGTTCACTGATCACCTGATATTCACTATATAACTATTAAGATGATGATGATAATAATAATAAAATGCATGTCCATCCATTTTATTACGTGACAGGTGATCAAAAATTTGATACACAATGGGAAAATTAGTGTACTCTTGCCTGATATGCACTTTCATGAAATTATGCCAGTAGAATTGAAATGAAATACTGTAAATAACTATCAGTTTATAATGGGGGCCTTATTATAATACGGGCAATGGTTTGATAATAAGTTTCTCAGCACAAACCCTTGTTCTAAATGATTTTCAGGTATAGCACGGATTTTGGTAAGAACGAGACAGAAGTGCTGAAGCATGCTGCAAATTATCTGGAGCCTGCAGAGTCGGAGCAACTCTTGGAACTGCTTGCGAACACTCAAATGAAAGTCTTGTACCAACCCTATGACTGGAGCTTAAACATTTAGATGCAACTTTTTGTACATATGTTTTTGCTATACTTGAATACCTGTCGCACAGAGATACGTGGATGGACGTAACGTTTGTACCCGAGATTTTTTTCTAAGCCGGGTGCACCTTTGAATGTTGTATTATGGCAAATTGGATGGTTACCAACTAAATATGTTCTGTTTGTTTGACTGGATGAGCGCCATTCATTTTGTTGTTGTCTTCGCTAGTAATGCTGGCCTGCTACTTATTGTTGTCTGCAGACTAGGGTTTCAAATTTTATTTTCGGTTGGCAAAATCTCAGAATTTTGGATGAAATCTAGTTAAAATTTAAAAAGAAAATTTGAAATCCGGAATTTTTTATTTGAAATTCAGCCGAAATTACCGAATTTCGTCAAAAAATATCGAAATCTCGGTGAAATTCAATCAAGCAAAAAATAGATGAAATAATGTTAATTTTTTTTTAAATTTTTTATGGATGATCTTGACACAATACTAATGTTCCTATAAAATTTCAGATAATTTTCAAGCCTGAGAAATTTTTAAAAATTCTGACAGTGTTACTGTCCTGATAAAAGGCTGATTGATAAAATTTCAACTGAATGAAAAATAGTGCAAATCATGTTAAAACATTTTGAAAAAAATTTGGATGGTTCTAACGCATCGATAATGTTCACATAAAATTTTAGATATTGACCAAGCCTAAGGAATTTTAAAAAAATCGAACAGTCCTGTTGAACGCTGACCAGCAAATTTCAACCAAATGAAAAATGATTCAAACCACATTAGAAATTTTTAAAAAATTTTGTCGATAGTCCTAATTCATTAATGTTTCCATAAAATTTTTATATAATTATCAAGCCTAAGAAAGTTTAAAAAATTGTGAGAGTGTTACCATCCTAATAAAAACCTAATTATTAATAGATAGATTTGATTGAGCAACCAATAAAGGGTTAGAACTTTTGAAACTTTTAGAGAAAGGTTCTGAAGCAATGCTTAAGCTCTCATAAAATTTTAGATCATGATCATATTTCAGTGAATTTATAAAATTCTTACAATGGTACTATACCATTTGTATTCCTTGTGTTTTTTTATTTTTGAAAGATAATAAATGAAGTTCAATGAATTCATAGATTTGATTGAACAAACAAAAAAGTTTAAAATTTTTAAAAAGTTTAGAGAAGAGTTCTAAGACAATTCTTAAGCTCTCATAAAATTTTGGATCATGATCATACTCAAACAAATTTATAAAATTCTGGCAAGATTACTATCTTAGTTATGTTTATTCTGTTTTTTATTTTTTAAAGAAAACAACTGAAGTTAAATTATTTTTAAAAAAATTTGTATGATCCTACACTACTAAATATAGTACCATAATTTTTTCAGAACATGATTAAGCTTGTACAATTTTATAAAAATCTGAAAGTGTTTCTACCAAAATTTTAAAATGTCTCAAAAATTCAGTTTTTCAACAAATTTTTATGGATGTTTACTTTTTTTAAGGGTTATTGGGCCAAATCTGGTAAAAAAAGGGTCAAATTTTGGTTTAAAAAAACCCGATATTTCGGCGAGACTTGCCGGGATCTCTCTGAAATTTCTAAAATTGCTGTAGCAATTTTAAATTTTTTTCCCAAAATGTTAGCCTGTGGATGTTGTCCATTTGACTAAATGAGCGGCTTTCCTTTTTGTTGACGTTGTCCTCCTATTGCTGCTAGCCTAGTACTCACTTGTTGCCTGCGGATCAGCTGATGTTAGCCTGTTGAAGTTGTCTTTGCTTTTGCCGCTATTCGGTAACTGTTATCCTTTCTTTGTCCGCGTGAATTTATCATATGCCTCTGGAGAAGCATGCAGGTTTACTTTTAGAGCTATGCCTATACTTAGAGATGAATAAACATTTGTAATGGTGGGATTCATCAATCCAAGTCTCTTTTAGCCGAAATTTCGCGTCAAGCGCTCCGTACCTCCGCGGCCGCGCGCTAGACGGTGGCGAGTGCCGTGGGCGAGATCGGCGGTTGGAACATGGCTGCCGCCGCGTTCGGCAGCGTCAGACCGCCCGTTCCACGGAGTGAGTCTGAGTCGGCCAGATACCCAGACACGTTGAGATTAGCATCGGAGAGAGAACCGGTGAGGAACGCACGACATCCCGGCCGGTGAACTGCGGGTTGGTCGGCGTGCGCCGTCGAGTCGAGAGCACCCGGAGAGTGTTAGTCGAGGCCATGCCGTTCCATTCCGCTATTTGATCGAGCGGATACGGTTCGAAAACGCTATCTAGTGGATTTTTCGCGCGTCTAATGGGCCGACCCATCTAAATCCCACGAAACAGACGTTAGCCGGCCTGTCACGATTCTTTGTTGAGATGGCGGCTGTTGGACGTGACAGGCGGCGCGACCCAAAGTTGAGGTCGACAGCGCAACCGCTGAGACGCCGGGCAGCTAGGGCTTAGGGTGAAAATAGATCGGATAAATAATAATTTTATTATATTTATTTTTTATATTTTTTTCTTAGATACGGATACAGATAGTCTAGATACAAATACGAATACAGATAATATCTAATACAGATACGGATCGAATCGAATTTGGTTTCGAATATTTATCGGAACATAATAACCACTTAGATTGAGTTGATTTGATCAAAACATTATTGAAAATTAAACAAATATAACCATTTTCATTCACTTAGACAATAGTTAGATGCCATGTCCCAAACAAAATTATATAAGACTTAATTTATCACACACATACGATTAGTTCATCATACATATAGATCAAAACATAAAATGAAGGTAATCCTTGCTTAGAGATACAAAGGGAAGCAAACATATCACACTAAAAGTTTGATAATACTTAGGTATCATGTTTCTAGAAAAAGTATATAACATTTACATGTAATGATCCAAGATTTATATTCTTTGTTGAATTATGTTTTAAAAAATAAATTATTTATTTAACATTTTGTATGCATTTTTAGCTACTTATCTCTACTAATATAAATTTGCAGCTGGTGGCAGCGATCCGTTCTTCCTAGCCCCCCGGGGACCATATCTCTAATAATGGCCGGTTATTATAGCTAATTATTCTTTCCTAATTTACAGCCAGCCATATCTCTCAAAATATGGCTGATTATTATAGAAAAATTCATGATTATTGCTGATAATTAATAGCCGGCCAATCATTCCTTTTGTACTCTATACATGATATACAGTTTTCACAGAATCAATCAAGAGAATTCATTCAAGATCTCCCATGTCGTGTCAGCCGCAAATAATAAACTCGATTTAACCGATCAATAAGTGACGGGGCGTATATGGCATGGGCGCATGAGGTCGAGCGCCGCGGTCGATAATCGCTGCGGCGACAGGACAAGTAGAGCGCGACGCCCACTAGGTGCCGTGACCCCAGCGCCGGCCAGTTGGACATGAACAAAGCGTATGACGCTTCGGCGCGGTTGCCCAGTGACACCGGTGGGACGTCGTCGGCGGTGAGAGAGTCATTGGCATACCCTTTGAAGATAAATGGGTTGATCCAACTGAATGTCGCGAGAGAGAGGAACAACACGGCGGCGTGCGGTGTGGCAGGCACCTCGGCGCTGGTGTTTTCTGGTTCACCTTCATGGGCTCCGGCATCATGACCAGTGAAGCCAGTGATGGCTAGGTACGCTAGAGGCAAGGAGACGAGTAGGCCGGCAAAGGCAAGAGGGTCATCTGGGAAGAGCAGCGAACCATCGGCGCAGCGGACCACCGCCGAAGCGGAGAAGAACACGGCGCCAAGGGCGGTGGCAATCTAGAAGGCGCGGAGGTGCAAAGGTTGGGTGGAGGTAGTGGCCCCTTTCTCCGAAGTGACTGACCATGCGGTCATAGCGTGCGCGACAAAGTGGGCGGCAAGGAAGGCGGACTCCACAGTGCGCCAAGGCGTGCTCGACAGGAGGAATATCGCGAGCACGAGGAGGACGGCGGACACCGCGGCGAAGACGACGGACGCCCCGAGCACGACCGCGTAGCGGCCAGTGGTCCGGAATGGCGGTGGCTTCGGCAGCAGCGCCTTGTGCTCAGGGGGAAGCCCCCGTGTCGCCCCTGTGAAAACGGTGGACGACGAGGACGAGCAAGGTGACGAGGAAGACGAGGTCGACGACGCCGAGGAGCGCACGCTGCGGGCATGTCGAGAGGAAGAGGAACGCGAGCTGGTAATATAAATTGCAAAAAGGGATAAAAATGATTGATTGATTTTTGATATTGGTAATATATATTGCTACGTACAATATATTTGGTTTTAATTCATACCGGAGAAGAAACCATAAAAACTTTTGTAATCGGGAGAAATAGATGTTTGATCTTGTAGCACAATTTTTTTTTATTGCTTGACCTTCATGTTTCGTTACCAATTTTATTTTTCATAGCAACGCACGGGCATTGATCTAGTATAAAATATTTTCCTATTAAGAATAGGAGTGTTTGAATTTTTGATGAAAATTAAAATCTGATAAAATCTTGATTTTTTTTAAATGTTAAATTGTTTCTGGAACTTTCTCAAAAAAAAAAATTCATAATTTTTTGAGTTGATTTGCTAATTTTAATAATTGAAACTTGCTTTATAGATTAATTAAATTAAAAAATAATTATGAAATTAAGAAACCTTTTTTGAACCAAAAGAGTAGTCTTGGCCTAGCCACATATATATCAAATATCCGACTTATCAATATCCGAATTATCCGAATCCGTTTCTAACGGATAGTGAGTTACTGAATCCGTATAAAAAAAACCATATCTGTATCCATATCCAATCCGATACTATCCGCCAAATATACAATCTGATAGAATCAGTATCCAAAAATATCTAGATGGTCAAAAAAAAATCTAACCCGTTTTCATCCCTAGCGAGAGCGACGCCGCGCCTGCTTCGAAAGCCACAGGCCATGCATGGCACAAGACTGGACAGCACAACAAAGGAGGAAGTTGCTAACCTAGTAATCACTTCCAGTTCCATGTCAAACCGTCCCTATTCACCTTTGGACAAATTACTGAACACTTTCCTATTACAGAAAGCATATATCTAGTATATGTAGAAGCAACAGAAAAAAAAAGAGTATCGCGGCAAGTACTAGTAGCAAAAAAAGTAGCTGCTCGTTTTTGATATCACTGCATGTCTACTTCCTACAGACTTACACAACAGCAAGCATCCAGTTATCCGCTCCTGCACTCTTTACAAGGCTAAGCCTCCCTGGGAACTCCGGATAAAACTTTACTGTCGAGCAGGTATATATGACCGGTGTTAATTGCCGTCTCTGAGCTTTGAAGAAAAGCTTGCGAGAATCAATTGTCAAAATGAACTGGCAATTCAACACCAATATACACATCGCAGCTGCATCGACGTCACAATATTGTGCATCCACATCTGTTCTGCTTGGGAGAATTCGACATCTGCTTCTCTGAAAAAAAAAGGATGGTACCACATTTGTAAGGATATTTTTATACAGCACTATTTCGAAACATGTGGAAGCAAATGTATGTATATATGGTTTCATGCAATATGCATGCCCACAAAATTGCCTTTGTGAAGGTTACCCTTTAAATGAACATCAATGTACTTTGAGTTCACAGATTAAAAACATTACATTAATAAAACTACGTACCCAATCACTTGACGTAATAAATCAACATAACGGTACTGATTCATTACAGGACTGATTAACAGATATAATAATAAGTTAAATGTCTTGTGTACTTCCAATTATATATTCACACTAGAAAGTGCTGCCAGGGACTCATGGTGACAACGTCAGAAAAATTGACCAGGGAAAACACATACAGTTTAGTCAAATTTTGGTTTAGACAAAACCAGCTCAGATTTTACTATAGTTATTGATACACAAGTGTTTGACTAGCAGTCTGTTCGGATCAACAAAAGCAACTAATATGATATGAAAAATTCCTGTTACAATTCACAAGACTGAGCATTGCTGCATCACATAGCAGCATCATGCCTATAATGTGCAACTACATGTGAATATGTGATCTCATTGCATTTAGACAATGGATAAAGAAAGGGCCGGAAGTATAAGCTGATAGTTCAATTCAATGCTAAAGTTTCTGGTAGCATAGGACAAAGTGTACACCTAGAGATATACAATATGTAGTTGTGTACACTTACTGTTCTAGGAGGACAGTTAGAATGAGGCAAAAAGGGTCAATGAAGACCATTTTTCTGAAAGATAATGGTCAATATTTCGATTCAAGTCACACATAAAAGAATTTCAAGCCATTAGAGTGAGAATATCAAAGAGATCTGAAAAAGGACTTGAAGAAACAAGAGGAAAATCAAAGCAATACCACTTTTGTCAGCTTGGGGAGGACGCACAACAACATGCATTGTGATCACACCACCTGGCACTTCTCCTACTGGGACTCGAGACTCGGCAAGAGTTTTGTTATTCTCTAGTATCCTTCCAGCATTGATGAGCTTCACATCATTAACAGTTTTTGGAACTATTTCTTTATCTGTCGACAAACATAAAAAAAATGCTCTTAACACGGTAAACAAGACATACTTCATAAAGCTTCTGGAAGACTGAAATAATTAACAGCAGCACCCAAAGGAACTAATAAAAAATGAAGCAGTTGCTATAGCAGAATAACAGATACCCGGGAAAAGAAAAGAGAAAAAAACCATAAATGCCAATTCAGTGCATCTCATCTCATCTCAAGGAAAACTCCCCCTCTGAAGCATGGTCATTTATTGCCTTATCCTCGAAGCATGCTCTGATATCTGTCACAAAAGATAAATGTTTCTTTCCTTTTCTACTGTGAACCTGTCACAATGATTAATCACTGTCTGGAGAATGGTCATTTATAGCCTTATCCTCAAAGCATGCTCTGATATCTGTCACAAAAGAGAAATGTTTCTTTCCTTTTCTACTGTGAACCTGTCACAATGATTAATCATCGGAAGCGAATAAGAACCGGAGATTCTTGCGGCCACCAATTCCTTCTTTCCTGCCCATTAGATTTTCAGAGAACTTAACCAAAGGTCCATTTGCACAAAAACAACGTAGCGGTTACTGGTCCAATTATCAAACAAACAACGGAAATTATACACAAAATAAGTTATATGCAGTTTCACACTGTTAGTACTCGGTACTTCCCATGTGCCCACACGTCGAATGTGGTCCAGTCTCATGAAGATGCTTTGCACTCGGCATTTACAGTTACGAGCTTAACACAGTCATACTTAAATCCATAAACACGACCATCCTGAAACAGCTTCACCAAAGTACTGGCTGGACGTTACCTAGTTGTTCAGAATTCAATCTGGACCACTAAAACTATGATGATAATCTAAGGACACCACCAGAGTAACAAGGCAGACACATGGAGCCATGAAGTGTTCTCAAATGGTCCTGTCATCACATGTTTGCAGAAGACCTCAGCATGCCTCTTTAAGTACAGAGATCCAAAATGCTTCCAGAGCACTAGCAATTAGCAACACCTGCCATCACACAGCGCCAAATACAAAAAATTCTGCCCTCTGTCTCTTTAGGCAATGCAAGAAAGGGGAAAACCCCAAGCAGGAGAGCTTAACCATCCATCTCAAGTACAAGGCAAGAACTACTACATACACACACGCTCTGACATATTCCCTACCAGCCTACTACAGCAAGGAGACTTGTAAAGGCATCAGTTACTTAGACCAGGTGATCCCATAGTTCATTTGCAACCAACTGAAAAGTCTTCTAAATAAATACTGCAACGAAGTAACGAACTAGCGAAAGAACAGAACAATCATGCAATGCCTGGAACAACCTGACCAGTTGGTGTGAAATTACTAGCTTTATCGCGATTCGCGACAAGGATGGTAAGGATAGCTCCCAAATCCCAACCAAACCGTCCGCGCCAAGAATCACGACATGATGTCTCTACTCTTCTTGCCCGATCAAGAAACCGGTAAGGAGGTATGGCGACCGAACAAGCAACCTCCCGAAACAGAAGCAATCAAAAGTTGAGCTGTATATACACGCAGGCAGGGAGAGATGGATCGGTGGGTCTCACCCTGCGGCCACCGAACGAGGACGAACTCCTTGAGCGCGGCGATGGTGGTGGACGGGTCGTATTTGCTGGGCCCGATGTCCGTGCCGTCGAACAGCCGGAACTTGACCTCTATCAGCTCCTTCCCGCCGGCCATCTCCCCGGCCGGATCGCGGCGCCCACCAACTCCTCCCTGTCCTCCTCCGCCTCCCCAAGATCCCAAGTTCCCAACAACCGCGGCTCAGGCGACCACCGCGGCGGTGGAAGGAATCTGCCGCGCGGCGCCCGCCCGGTAGCTACCAAAATCCGCGCAGGAAGGGCAAGAACCGATGCGGATCGCACGAAGTATCTGAATTCTTTTTTCTTCGCTTTTAGCAAGAATTTAGAATTCTTTCGTGGGAAGCAAAGCGACGAAACGGGCGTCTCGAGGGAAGGAAGGAGCGAAGGGCCGAAGGCTGAGCTTTTCTAGCCCCTGTACTTTTTTTCACAAATTTAGTCCTGTACGAATAATTGCAAAAATAGTTTTTTCCGACCATCTGTCCACAAATAATTGCAAAACTTTTTTTTTGTCCACGGAAACACCGACGAATATAGTTGTCGTGACCGTATACTGCAGAGGGTCTAAAACTACGGAGTAGTTAGGTGTCGATCACCATAAGCACAATAGCAAGACGACAATAACTCTGCAACAGGTGCCGCAGCAAGGATGTACGGTAAGACAGTAGCGTAGGCAAGACAGTAGGATCTGTCACAGTGCCAGAGCGCAGCATACTTCTGACACATTGCCCTAGCTCAGCAGCACCGTTTTGCTGCGCGACATGTAGGGCTGGAAACGAGCCGAGCCTAGCAATACTCTTTCGGTCGAGCTCTCAAGTGCTCTAGGCTGGCTCGGCCTGGCGAGCCCAAAAATCAGCATGTTCACAAAATCGGCTCGCCAACTCGCCGAGCCAAACCATTAAACAGTACAAGAGGCAAGGGGCGTCCAATCCAATGGGGACGAGGAAAAATCTTTTAGTCCGGTCGATGAGGCATCTGGTCGCCGGTGACTAGGGTCCAGCAAAGTGGAGAACTCCTCTCCCTCTCCTAGCCTCCTCGCGAATGGCTGGCGGCCGTGAAAACGGACTCGGACCACAATCGAGTGCGGGGAGAGGCGCCAACAGATTTGGACTTAGAGTTTTGTTCATGTGGACCAATTGGACCGAGTCAACGAGCGCTATAAATCTTCGAGACGAATCTCGTTTTTAAAAAATAGGCTCAAAATAGGCTCGGCCAGCTTATGACCAAACCGAAACGCAAAGCCACGAGCCAAATTTCTAGCCCTATCGATATGAGAACAAGTATCATCTATCTTATTTTTGCAGAGAAGGAAACTATTTTACAGTTGCGTTCACTAAATTTATATATAAAAAAGGGACGATTCATCCACGATTTGGCAGATATACCCTCGGTAAGCTATGTATCTATTCTTCACGGATTTTAGTAGGCAGTCGCTATGTCTGTGCGGCCATCGGGCCATGCGGGTGGCAACGGGTAAGAGAAGAGGAACGGGTAACTTTTTGAGCACGTGGCCTTGGAACTGTTCATATTTCAGACTAGAATAAATATTTGGGTCGGGCCATTACCTGGTGTGTTTAGGTAGGGTTGAAAATATTGCTTTTTTTCATATTTTAGCCTAGCTTTTTTTATTTAGAACCGGATATAGGTTTACTGAATACAGATATGAATCTGGGTTATTCTGGATACGGATATGGGATGGATACATAACGGATTCGGGTCAGAAACAAATAAAGATATAAGATAATACACGGACACGGGACACATACGTGACGGATTCCGGTTGAAAACAAATAAAGATATCCCTATAATGCACGTATATATAGTTATATATCAACTAAGACCAGCAGATATCATAAAAAGAATATGCTACTTGAGGATTAATAGAACCAACTAATTATCAAGATAAATAGGCTACCATGGAAAATATGTAATAAATGGGCTGGATCATACCGGATGTCCGAATTGAAAAAAATCCGATATACAGATCTCATCCTATATTTACCAGGTATTAATTGCTTCGAACCTGATTTCGAATCCAGATTCAAGTATTTTGATCCCGTACCGAATCCGACCAGATAGTCAGTTCCCCCCTATTCATAGACCATACTTTCGGTTAGAAAATGGGTAAAGAGTTGAGCCAGGTTGATTATTTTTTGTCAATGTTTTCCAATTGTAATAACTCTCCAAAATTATTTGTTGCAAAATGCGTGTTAAGATAGCATGTTTGAACCTTAGGAATTTTACGTAAGTTTTATAGAAATCATATACTCCCTCCAAGAAATATAAGGTGTATTTTGATTTTACACGAGATTAAGGTTAGAAAGAAATTGAGAAAAATATAAGTGAAAATGATTTAGATATCTGACTTAATTATCTTGGAAGATGAGATACAATATTTTGTGTGGTGATAATGAATAAATGTCACTACACCATGCCTCAATAACACTGACAGATCATCTGTCGGCAAAGGCTATGTATGCCGACAGACAATCTGTCGGCAAAAGTTTTACGACAGATAACAGCAGTCGGCTAAAGTCCTGCCGGTAAAGACCTTTGCCGATAGATAAATTATTACCGACGATAGTCGACCACATTAGTGAGAGATCTACCGATGATTTAAGTTTTCCGACAGATATATTTTTGCCGCGAAATATCTTTTTCCGACGATACTATAATTGCTTGAAAGTTTGTTGGTAAAAATAATCTTTATTGACAGATGCTCTGTCGGTGTTATTGGGGCTCGAAATGCTCGAATGTTTATTATAATGCAAAGGTACTCATTGAGAGATTAATAACAAACGGTAATTGACACATTACACATCAAACAACAGTAATTCATCAATTCAATCACTCAATTCACATAATCAGTAATTCATCCATTCATTCATCTTTGCCGAATTGGCTAGCACATAATTCATCCATTCATATATATATATATATACAACATAGCTCCAATTCAATAGCACCTGTCCAAAAGCTCATAGTTCTAATCAACTAACCAAACTAGGGTCAATGTCTTCCACACTGGCAGATCAAGTTCTTTTACAAAAAGTTAACCCTACTATTAGTCTTCCACACACAGATCAAGTTCTCTTACAAAAGTTAACCCTACTATTAGTCTTCCACACACATCAAAGTTACATGTACACAAAATGATCACTTAGCATATATCCAATTGGTCATTACGAACCAAAGCACACTATTGATTCTATCCTGAAAAATTAGAAAAGGGCTTGTTCGCGATTTGAAATTAACGGAGGCTTTTCAGAAATACCGCATCGTGGACCTAAACGCGAAGAAAAAAATTTGTCTCACAAAAATCGCGAAGGACCTATCCGTAATTTCAAGAAACGGAGGGTTTTTGCAAAACGGCGCGGCGGCATTGGCGCTCCGGTTTGCCTCCATTTCTTGCGGGTATAGGTGTTGTTATTGATAACAAGACGATAACAACTCTGCAACAGGTGCTGCAGTAAGAATGTACGGTAAGACAGTAGCGTAGGCAAGATAGTAGGACCTGCCACAATGTCGGAGCGCAGCATATTTCTGACACATTGTCCTAGCTCAGCAGCATCGTTTTGCTACGCTACACGAGCGCGACATGTAGGGCTGGAAACGAGTCGAGCCTAGCCAGACTCGGCTCGGCTCGGCTCGGTTCGGTGCGGTTTGGTCAAGTGGCGAGCGGAGCTAGGCTCGGCTCGGCCCTGATGCGAGCCCAAAAAATCAGCTTGGCTTGGCACGAAGTCGGCTCACCGACTCATCGAGCCAGACCATTAAATAATACAAGAGCTTTTTTCCAGTTCAGGCGGAGGGTTGGCGGGCGTCGAATCCAATGGGATCGGGGGCTACGGTGGGCGGTGAGGCGTTTAGTCGAGCCACGGACCGGAGGCGGCGGTCGCCGGTGGCTAGGGTCCGGCGAAGTGGAGAACTCCTCTCCCTCTCCTAGTCTCTCGCTGAATGGTCAAGGCCGTAGAAAACGGACTCGGACATCGGGATCGTGGTCAGGAGAGGCGCTGAACAGACTGGGACTTAGGGTTTTGCTCATGTGAACCAATTGGACCGAGCCAACGAGCGGCTTGCAAGCCGAGCCGAGCCGGCTCGCTGAAAAAAACGAGCCACAAAATAGACTCAGCTCGGGCTCGCTCGCTCGACCAAGTCAAGTCCGAGCCAAGCTGCAAACCACGAGCTAAATTTCCAACCCTAGCGACATGGGAACCAGTGTCATCTACCTTATTTTTGCAGAGAAGGAAACTATTTTGCAGTTGCGTTCACTAAATTTATATATAAAAAAGGGACGATTCATCCACGATTTGGCAGATATACCCTCGGTAAGCTATGTATTTATTCTTCATGGATTTTAGTAGGCAGTCGCTATGGGATTTTTTTAAAAAATAATATATTTTTTAAAAACAATTACAGAAATAATATGCCGAAAAAAAATTACAGAAATACCCGTCTGTCGCAATTCCAAATAGATATAAATAGTCGATCAGAGTTGGAATTATGACATAGCAGTTAATCGCAAATTGAATTTCGACGATGCATGCTTTAACCCAACGCCTTGAGGCCTTGACCTCATTCTTCATCTTAGCATTCGAAACTTCGCTCGCATGCCAACACGCCAAGAAAAAGAGAGGAGAGGGAGAGGAAAGAGAGGAGAGGGGAGAGGGAGAGGAGAGAAGGAGAGAAGGAGGAGGGAGAGGAAGAGAAGGAGAGGAGGAGGAGAGAAGGAGAGAGGGGGAGGATTTCTTCGCGAGTGAAGGTAAATTTTTCAGTCAAATTTTGTCTTGTAATTTTTATGAGCGATAGTTAGTAATAGTAGTTGTTTGTAAATAGAGAAAGAGGAGTAGTTGTTTCTAAATAGGCGAAGGGACGAATTAGGGTTAGTAATAGTACCGATCAAATTAGGGTTAGGGTTAATTTTTATATGAATGGACGAATTAGGGTTAGTTGTAATTTTCATCGTAGTGATCAAATTAATTAGGGTTAGTTGTAATTTGTTGTAATTTTTATCGTAGTGATCATCAAATTAATTAGGGTTAGTTGTAATTTGTTGTAATTTTTATTGTAGTGATCAAATTAATTAGGGTTAGTTGTATTTTTTTTGTAATTTTCATTGTAGTAATCAAATTAGGGTTAGGGTTAATTTCTATACGAAGGGACGAATTAGGGTTAGTAATAGTTAATTTCGGTTGTATCAGTAGTTTTATAGAAAAACGATTTAGTGATTTTGAGTTTAACAGATCGCAATTGTCGGCGTATTTCGCCACCAACCTCTGTGATAACAAAAATATTCATCATAGAATATAACGATATTTCGTGTCGTAATAATATCAGTGTAGAGTATGTCGTCGTATGAGTAGAGTAAGAGTTGAAATGTGGTAGCATTTTGTCGTGCCATCATTAAAAATCAATGGAATGTTTGATAGGTATGGACGAACGAGTAGAATTTAAAATACACTACGGAGAAGGGTTCCGCAGATGGGTGCACAAGGGTAGAACTTAGTCATTTCCCAAGTGTTATGGTGGCTTGTCACGTCTTTGGTGGCGTTTGTAGGGCACGGTTAATAGATGGTTGTACAACATGTTCTCCTTGGATAGGAATTGCATGATCTGGCTTGCACTGAGAGTGGGGTCTCGGAGACGGGATTACGCGTCTTGGGAGTTAGTAGAACTGAAGAAATTTGAAGTCTTGGAGCTCAGACATAAGATTGGCAACCGAAAATGGTTGGCCATTAGTGTTGTTGGCGCAAGCATTTCGAAAACCAAGATCGACCATACGATGCAGGAGGAGGTGGTGGTGATGAAGCAGAGGAAGTTGGGGAGAGTAGCCGAACCGAAGGTGTGCGGGATGAGGAAGCTGATGTTCCAAATCCAGATGTTCAGGAACCACGTATGCGGCAGCGACGAGGGAGAAAACATTGAATCGTTATTTGATTCAATGGAGGCAAAGAGCCAGGAGTATGACAATTTGAGTAACGACACAGACAACGAAGAGCATATCCCTACGGAGTGGGATGCATGTCAGTTCGATAGATTGGTGGTCAACGAGGGTGAACACTTCCGTGGCGCCGATAGGAATGAGGTGAGGCAAGGTGCCATTTACAAGAATAAGAGTGAGGTTCAGAAGCGGTGGCGGATGGGCGGTGTAAGCTTAGTAGAACCTTTAAGGTTCTTGGTCGGACCGGCGGACGTCGATGTCGATGCGGATGGAGGGTCGCCAATGGCGTGTGCATGCGTCGGCCTAAATGGGATACCGTTTGGAAGTGTTCTATAGTCGTCCCACACACGCGTGCGTGCTTACGAGTCTGCCCAATCACATAGAAACATATCTTCGTGTTTTGTTGCAAATGCAATGTATGGGGAGATTGTGGGCAACTTGGATTTAGAGCCACGTGCCATCATACTTGTAATAGAGCGAGGTTTGAAAGACACCATAAGCTATGCCAAAGCTTGGAGGCGAAGAAGGCTTTGGAAACTAGATTTGGTACATTTGAAGACGCGTGTCGAACCTACCGGTATGCTTCGGTGATCAAGGAAAGAAATCACGGAACTTATGTCGATATTTGCGGCGGCCCTCGCGGTAACCATTGGGAAGATGGTACTTCAACGGCATTCTTTGCTTTTGGTGCATGTGTCAACGCGTTCAGGCATTGCCGTTCGTTGTTATGTGTTGATGGCACATTCTTGACTGGGAAGTATAAAGGTTAGATATTGACTGCCATAGGAGTTGATGGCAACAATCGAGTTCTTCGATGGCGCTTGCATTCGTGGAGGTGAGAACACGTAAAGTCGCTCTGGTTTCTAAGAACGTGAAAGCTGGGGTTGTGGATCGGCTATACAGGTTTGTGTTATACACGATTGGCACCCCGGGCTGTTGAAGGCGGTCGTGCAGTTGCAGAAAGGTGCAGAAAAAACACATCCATGGCCTGATATGCGAAGTAGGTGGTGCAAACGACACATGGGTGCGAACTTCTACAAGCAGTTTAGGAACAAGGATCTTACGAAGCTTTTTAAGAGGTTGTGCGACCAGACCCAACAGAGAAAGTTTGATGCACTTGTGGAAGAAGTTGGACGAGCCGACATCGAGGCATACCGCAGAAACAACGAAGAGGCCAATTCCTAGCGGAGGAAGCCCCAAAGAGCAATCGAAGTGTTACCCACGGACCCTCCGCACTTGGTTCGGAGGAATGGAAGATCGACGAAATGCTTCTCCGAATGGATAGAGCATGAGCCTAGGCAGAAATGAGCATTGCTTTACGACACCGATGGTTCCCGGTATGGGGTTATGACGACTAATTTGGCTGAGGTTTACAACCGGGTCATGCGAGGACCGACCCCTTCCTCTTGTTGCTATAGTGGAGGGTGTTCTTCATGGTGTTGCGAAGTACTTTGTGGATCGTCATGCGAGGCGATTGCCCGCATGAGTAATCTTGATATGAAATACTCGGAGGTGATGCATGCGTATATGGAGGAGAAAGGGAAGAAGGGGAGATGCAGATCATTGAAAATGGGTACCGAGGAGCTTCGTTTCGAGGTACTATGCAAAGAGAAAGGGGCGACGGGGCGAACAGCGTAAAGTTACTCACGAATGCATTCTACATCGGCAAACATGTGTATGCACTCGCAATAAGCTCATACTTTGCAAGAAAGCCATGCTCGCACGTAATGGCTGCGTGCTCGACAATTCGTATGGACCCAGGTATATTCTTATCGCAATTTTTCAGTAAAGAAGCGGTGGCGGCAACTTGGAGCGGAGAAATATATGGCTTTCGAGTGGTGGGTTTGTTCACGGAGCATCAAAGATGGGAGGATACACGGTGGGTTCCTGATATCAGCAGGCTCAAGGGCGTAGGGCGACGACAAACAAGACGTATAAGGAACGACATGGACGCTGCAGAAAGCGGGCATCGCACGAAGAAATGCTCCATTTGTAAAGAGATGGGACACTCTTTCAAGTATTGCCCAACAGTTCAGAGGCCGTGAAATTGTTAGGTCGCATGTCAATGTGATATGTTGAATTCCTATTTGTAATGCATGTATGGTCATATGATGTGTAATGCTGATATTATTCGAATTCTATTTGTACTGAGTTCACGGCGTGCCTCCGCCAGACGGGTCGATATGCGCCGCAGTTACACCACACACGCAGCGCCCCCTCCTCACGTCCCAAGGGATCTGGTTGGCGCATCCGCACAAATGACGCACTATATGACGGTATACCGCTACCGTCTCTTTTCATCTTTATGATCTTAATGTTATGTAATGTACTAACAAGACAACTTCATCAATAGGGGCCTATGTAGCACGAGGCGGCGAGCACCTCTGCTGACTACTCTCTACTCGGCGACGTCGACTTGGACTTCTTTGTAGATCCGCCCCAGCAGCCGACGGGTGCGGTGCTTGGCCCCTCGCAGCTCGCCGAGGCGCCCGGTCCGAGCCACCCATCGCCCGACGTCTTCGCTACTCCTCCAGCACCAGTACGGCCTGCTAGGAGTACCCGTGGACAGGCCCCTGACCAGCTGACGTACCCCTCTGGGCATGTGCAGCGCCGTAGGAGGCCTGGGACCACCCGAGGAGTAGCACCGCGTCGTAGTTAGGTCTTTTCTTTCGTACTAGATGTGCTGTACATAATTTCTTTGTCACATTATGTAGCAAACTTATGCATCATACTTTATTTCCTTACGTTATGTTCTATTATTCTGAGCTCAAATTCCCCATTTCTGCAAACTCCCTCTCGCACCCCGTCAACATTAGCACGTACGTTATTCGCGTTCACGATTATGGAAGGCCCAACCTGGAAACCATATCCCGCGACTAGCTCGCAGTAATGTCAAATCACCCATCTCTTGTTCGTCTGCACGCTTTCTCAGAGTGGACGAATAGACGACGCACACCACAAATTTCGCGAATGCGATGTGACAAAGAGCTACTTTCAGCTTTCTCAAAGTGATTCGATAGTACTCTGCAGACCACCAGCGACACAAAGATTACCCATCTCAGCCAACAGAGGGTGACAGTCGTGTAGCTTCGGCAGAGGGTGACACATCGTGCGACCTTTGATGAGAGGTGACAGTCGTCGACCTTTGACAAAGGGTGACAGGTCGTGCGGCTTTGATGATGGGTGACGGTCGTGCGACCTTTGACAGAGGGTGATGGTCGTCGTGCGACCTTTGTGAGGGGTGACAGTCGTGCGGCTTTGATGATGGGTGACAAGTCGTGCAGCCTTTGATAGAGGGTGACAGGTCGTGCAACCTTTGACAGAGGGTGACACATCGTGTAGCCTTTGACAGAGGGTGACAGTCGTCGGCTTTGATGATGGGTGACACGTCGTGCGACTTTCACGAGGATGGCACGCCATCAAAATGGACAAGTCTGTAATTGTGTGGAGTAACCCTCTCCACCACTATAAAACAGGCCGAGGGGTAGACATCCAACACGGCCAAACCAAGAATAAACGTCACCGAATCTACACAAATTAGGGCACAATGTCGTTTCTGATCGCCTCTTGACCAGCGTAAGTCATCCCACCCCAAATATCCGGATGCCAGTAGCGTCGACGCCAAAGTTCTGCCGGAGTTGCCCCGACCCAAATGCGATCAACCTCTGCGCGAAGATGATGCAATCTACTCATGGAGATACTGCCGCCCACGCTCACTACTGTTGTGGCCGCACCTACAAGGTAAACCTACTGGTGTCCACACAATACAGGGTAACACTACCATCTCATGCATCGTTCTTACTTTTCTCAGCACAAGGACCGGTGTTGCTTCTTCCAATGGATCAACGGGCAAAGCAGCGTGACTCACTTAATTTCTCTCCAACCGCCACGACGCCTACCCCGCTTCGCCCGAGAACTTCACCCGGTGGGAGAGGCCACCAGGATATGTCCCTTTTCTAGATCGACCAGAGCTTAGGGCCGGTGGGCAAGGGGCCAACAAATCGGTGAGTTTCATGCGACATACTCATGTTAAACTCACAAAGTAGTAGTTCTAAACCAGTTCATCGCACACAGGAGTTCAAAAGGAAACTTGCGAATTTGCTCAAGTCAAAGGAGAAACCTCCTCCAGGGCCACCCGCAAGCCCCGACGTTTGCGAACATGGCCTGCAGGCAGTGGTTGATACCTGCTACGATGATCTAGCGGACCGGAGATTCTACCGGTGCCCCTTGACCGAGGATGAATGGTGCTAGTACTTCAACTGGGTGGACCCGGAGACGTACCACCCACATCTCATGCTTCCTGCATGGGATAACTGGGGGAGCAACCCTCTCCGTGGTGCCACTACCGCCCAGAAAAGCCAGACTGAGTGCGCCTACGGTGTTATTCAACGACCAAAGCAGGCATCTTGCATTGATCAGCAGCACGCTTAGGTTGTCCAAGGATAAGCCCAACACACACCTCCTACACCATATAGTGGAGTGCGGCCGAACAGAGCGGGCGTCTCGCATGCCTCCGCCAACACCAACACACCGAGAGGTGCAAGAGGGTTCCTCCTCTCGAACAAGAAGGGACAAGGGGAAGCAGACGGCCAAGGTCCGCAGCACGCAACAAATCCTTGACGCGTTGCGCAGACCAACCGGGAACCCGGGTGGTATTAACATAGGGGACGCCGGGAATCGGGATGACATGCCCATATGGGAGGGCAGAAATCCACATAAAAAGACCAAAAAATTATGTCTTACACATCCGAGACGTACGGCATAGGCCACCCATTCGGCGACAGCTGGGAGAACTACGGATCCCCATGAAGTTCTTTCATAGTAGGGATTGAGCGGTGTCCGAGGACAAATCGCAAATTAAACACGGGTCAGGTAATATGCAGAAAATGTGGGACATTATTCTGGATGTACCCAGATAGGCGGAACGATCATTTGTTCCACCATGACAAACAAAGCTTTTAGTTAGTTAGTTAAATCAAGCAATTTTGTCATTTTTGTAATGCCCATGTAATATAATCTAATCTATTGCTTATTTTATCATCTGAACTTTCGGTGTATGTGCCCTTATATATGTTCAACAAATAATTTAAGTGTTCATAACATGAGTTGTTATCGACTAATTCATGAATGCTGTTTGTAGCAGCGATATTTATACACTAAGGAAGTTGTAAATAGAATATTTTTCCAGATTATGGTAGTACATATGATGGAGAGTGTTCATGAACTAATTTCCCTAATAATGTCATTTAGACGAGTTATTTTACAAGCCGTCCAAAAGTCTTAAGTGAGTGTAGTTTTCTACGCGACTAATTCATGAAGGCTGTTTGCAGTAGCGATATTTATACACTAAGGAAGTTGTAAATAGAATATTTTTCCAGATTATGATAGTACATATGATGGAGAGTGTTCATGAACTAATTTCCCTAATAATGTCATTTAGACGAGTTATTCTACAAGCCGTCCAAAAGTCTTAAGTGAGTGTAGTTTTCTCTGCGACTAATTCATGAAGTTGTTTGCGTATGATACTTATACACTAAGGAAGTTGTAAATAGAATAATTTTGAAGACTGCTGCAACCAGATTATGGCACATGAACAAATTTCCCTAATAATGTCATTTAGGCGAGTTATTCTACAAGCCGTCGAAAATTCTTAAGTGAGTGTAGTTTTCTCTGTCATTTAGACTAATTCATAAAATTGTTTTCACAACAATTCATATTTATATCTGAGCTAGTTACAAATAGAATTTTTTTCCATATTATGGTAGTACATGTGGTGGAGAGTGTTTCTGAACTAGTTTGCGTAATAATAGCATTTAGACAAGAAGTTTAAAGGATAGCCGAAAAGGCTTCAATGATCACAAATTTGACATTATCGGGAATCAGATTTGAATTTAAGTTTGTGACTACACTGAATATCTTATAATATTTGTCGACGATTAGACATATTTTTTTTTACAAATTCTAAATCAATGAATTAGTAAACAAATCATCTAGTCTTCTGTTGCAATTCCAATTTGCGACAGAGGCTCGCAATTTCAAATTGCAATTAAGTCTCTGTCGCAAATTCAAATTGCAACTAAGTCTCTGTCGCAAATTCAAATTGCGACTAAGACGTATGTCAATTCCAAATAGCGACAGACGAGTATTTCTGTAAATTTTTTTTCGGTATATTATTTCTGTAATTGTTTTTAAAAAATATATTATTTAAAAAAAAATTCAGTCGCTAATCGCTATGTCTGTGCGGCCATCGGGCCATGCGGGTGGCAACGGGTAAGAGAAGAGGAACGGGTGACTTTTTGAGCACGTGGCCTTGGAACTGTTCATATTTCAGACTAGAATAAATATTTGGGTCGGCCCATTATCTGGTGTGTTTGGGTAGGGGTGAAAATATTGCCTTTTTTCATATTTTAGCCTATATTTTTTTATTTAGAACCAGATATAGGTTTATTGGATACAGATATATGAATCTGAGTTATTCTGGATACGGATATAGGATGGATACATAACGGATTCGAGTCAGAAACAAATAAAGATATAAGATAATACACGGACACGGGACAGATACGTGATAGATTCGGGTTGAAAATAGATAAAGATATACATATAATGCACGTATATATAGAGTAATATATGTTGAATTAAACTATACGAGTATATGACCATAATATCAAGTTATATATCAACTAAGACCAACAGATATCATAGAAAGAATATGCTACTTGAGAATTAATAGAACCAACTAATTATCAAGATAAATAGGCTACCATGAAAAATATGTAATAAATGGGCTGGATCATACCGGATATCCGAATTGAAAAAAATCCGATATATGGATCTCGTCCCATATTTACCAGGTATTAATTGCTTCGAACCTGATTTCGAATCCAGATTCAAATATTTTGATCCCGTACCGAATCCGACCAGATAGTCAGTTCCCCCTATTCATAGACCATACTTTCGGTTAGAAAATGGGTAAAGAGTTGAGCCAAGTTGATTATTTTTTGTCAATGTTTTCCAATTGTAATAACTCTCCAAAATTATTTGTTGCGAAATGCGTGTTAAGATAGCATGTTTAAACCTTAGGAATTTTACGTAAGTTTTATAGAAATCATATACTCCCTCTAAGAAATATAAGGTGTATTTTGATTTTACACGAAGATTAAGGTTAGAAAGAAATTGAAAAAAATATAAGTGAAAATGACTTAGATATTCCACTTAATTGTCTTAGAAGATGAGATACAATATTTTATGTGTGGTGATATAATGCATAAATGCATATAGTTGAAAGAGAATAAATAAGGATACAGTAGGAAAAACCTCATTAAATCTACATACAAGTTTTATATTTTTGAATAAGATAATTCAAACTATACGCCTTATAATTCCGAATGGAGTGAGTAGGTAACAATTCACATTTAAGAACCGAAGAAAATTCGCGTATATCTGACGGCTCCTGAGTCCTCCAGCCAATGCACACCAGGAACAGGTTGTGACCACTAGACAAAGAATCAGCAAGCTGGATCAAAAATATTTCAGCAAAGGAGCACCAGAGATATATAGGGTTATCGCGCCCTTCGATTGTGGTGTTTGATCTGAACCGTTATGCAGTACGTACGTGCAGCTCCGCTTCGAGGTAGTCAACAATAATCACAAATTGGGTGCTATATCTGTAAAGATTAGTAGCTAGCTAGGTGCAAATAAGAACGAAGAAATAATACGCCCATCCATCGCAAAAGAAAATATCCATGCATAACTACACGAATAAGAATATGAATTCAAATATTCTCTAATAAGAATATGAATCAAATGTCGCATCGAATACATATACTCAATTCTGTCGGATTCAAAAATATCCTTATAAGCTATATGATTGCAAGATATATATTTATGATATTTTATCCTTATACATGGCTCACTTAATCATTCTAATTCGTTATTTCACCTAAAGGAAAATGAATTCACACTAACTATATATAAATACTCGATCAACTAATTAGCTATACTGCAATAAAATGTGTATACTGTTTTACCGAATTTGAATACGAATAGTGCAGATAAAATAACAATTCGGATGGCAAATTAAAGTCCATATCATATTCGTATGCACATTTTTATACTAATTTGAATACAAGAAAGAAAAGGGAAAACTTGTTAATCCGATGGAAAAAAATATAGACCATATTTGTATGCGGTAGTCGAATAAAACTGATAATTCGTATCCGTTGGACACCCTATTATTGGGTGCGAAAAGAGGCGTTATAGAAGAAAAGTTGCGTTCGTGATCACTGTACTATCTTTGTCAAGTTAGTGTGCCCAGTGTTTCAAATAGTAGCAATCAAGGACAGTAGTACACCTTCCCTACTAGGGAGATCATCAATGGTAAGGGCGGATCTAGAAAAATTGGTCGTCAGGGTCATCGCCGATATACGGCTTACGGGCTGCTTGCTTTCGGATGACTGGTTAGACTGGATGAGCACTGGGGTTGGGGTCCAGGCTAATCTACCACTGGGGTTATCAACTGTGTTTAGTGGGGGGTATAAGAGGCTAATACGAGGGCGTCGGGGTCATCGAACCCCAGTCCCTCAATGGCAGATCCGCCCCTGTTCAACGGTGCTGGAGCCTAGAAGTTTGTCATGAAACACTACGAATTCAAAGGTAACCGGAGCGAACAATGAGCGAGGAGGGAATAAGGATTAGCTCTGATGAAGATAAATAGGGGTAGATGCGCGCGACTCTACATGCCGTTGCACTGAACTGAACTTGCATGCAATGGGGAGTTGGGGACGGCACAGTAGTGCCTTCATGGGAGCAATTTTGCCGCCAAAGCCACCCATTAATTAATCCGGTTGAAAATGCCCAAAGTCCAGTTTATTAGAAGTAAAATCATAGGTACATACAATAAGAAACCAGCTGCGAGGCTGTCGGAAAACTCAAAAAACTCCTTTTTTTTTGGAAAGATTTGTAGAAGCACTGCCTTCAATTCAAAGGAGAGGGTAATCACAAGAAAACAATAGGCCGAAGCAGCCGAGCTCAGGAGAGCATTCAGCTGATCAGCAGATAAGATTACAAGACCAAAAAAAGATTAATTAGCTCGGCTGGACGCTCTTTCTCCTTTGATCAACGTCTTGCTGGATGAGGTTGAAAACACGTTGGGCATATCGAGGTGTTCTCCACGGAATATTCGTATGTCTCTCTCCTTCCAAATATTCCAGCAAGTATACATATATGAAGATTGCAATATCTCTCGCCGCATTTCCTTCGGTGTCGCACCCGAGAACTTCATCCACTACAGCGTCTGCGATATCAATGGAGATCCGGAATGCTGGGTTACCTGTCCAGGCTGCTACCTTTTCCCAAGCCTCCTTTGGAAGAACACGATTTGGGCGTAAGTGAAGCACCGTCTCAGCCTCTCTTGGTCGCAGAGGACGACAACCTGCGTTGTGTGGCCAACCTCGCAATGCCAGCTTATCCACGGTCAGAACTTGCACTTCGGTTCTGCTTTGGCTTTCCAGATCGCCGAGTTGTTGAGGTGGCTGTAGGACCCAACAAAACTGGACGCCGTACGCCGTCTTTGCCGAGTACTGCCCCTCCGCCGTCCATCTCCAAGCTGTTGAATCCGGCATATTTTCATCCAACACAACCTGGGATCGATACTAGAGACCAAAGATTGATGAATTCAGCCCGCTGTTCTTCCGTGGATGTTTCTCTCGAGGCTCTGATCCAACTCCCGCGATCTAGTTCCATTTGCACTGTCTGGTTTTTCCTTTTTACCAAGGCAAATAGCGACGGTGCAACATCTATTGGTGGCTGTCCCTAAACCCATCTTGATTTCCCAGAATCTTGCCTTCTTTCCGCTCCCACTATGGCAATGGTACATGCATCAAAAAAATGCTTGATCTGTTTTGTCAATCGGCAGGTCTATCTTTAACCATGGCCTAGCCAAGTACGTCCAGAGTTTCCAAAGCCACCTGGGGCGCAAAAACTCTGAAATCTTTGAAATTGAAGGATCGAAACAGACGAATAGAGGAGGTGAATAGGAGCTAATTAAAATTTTCCTCTCAAGAATCTCTTCTCAAAAACACTAATACTATAGAGCAAACATTAGGTTCAAGAATACCAAAAATAGGATGATTAGAGCAAGAATTTCAGTAACTCGGTTATAGAGAGACATCAAACTTGACCATCAAGAAACATTAATAACTCTATATCTACTAACACAAAATGATAAACCTTGAAACATATCAATGTAAGATGCTCAGGGTTATGATTCCAAAACGAATTTCAAAACAAAGCCTAAATGAGAGACCTATCTGCTTCAACATTTGCGCCAAACAAAAACAGGGATTTCAAAAACTCGACCGTCATGAAACATTAAGGACTTTAGATCTATTCATCCAAAATTGATGAAACTTAAAATATAGTAAGATAAGGTTCTTAGTGTTATAATTCCAAAATAAATTTTAAAACAAAGCCCAAATGAGATACCTATCTAGTTCAACATCTACGCTGCAAAAAAAACATGATTTTCAGAAACTTGACTGCGAAGATACCTCAATAACTCAAGTTTTACCGATCCAAACTTGATGGAACTTGAACCATGATTAGGGAATGACTTTAGGACTACGATGCCAAAATGAATTATAGGGATAAGCCTAAACCTCAACCTTTCGTGCAAAAGGTCCAAGTTGCACCAAAAATCCTCAAAAACACGATGTTGCAAGCACAACTTGAGCCAGAATGATTTCTAAAGGATCTTACTGGATTGAGATATGTTCTAGATGAATTTATTAACCTCTTACACATTCTAGATGAATTTCAAAAACTCAAGTTGCATGAATGAAACAAGCAAAAATACAAGAAATAAAATACATTTTAAAACACAGATGAACTTGGATCCTGCATTGCTTAGAGAGGGATAGTTATAAAGCCACATTTTATGGTGGGTAAAGCTCAAAAGAGCATAAGAAAACCAAAAAAACTTCTCTAAGACTTGGCATAGAGGTCTCCTTCTACCTTTCTATCTATAGCACACTAGAAACAACATCCATCCTTAGATGACCTTCGTGATCCTCTAGAAACCTTATCAAGGATTGAGATTCATTCCCTCACCCATATATGGGCTAACTCAGTAACTCAACAACATAATGCATTTTAACCATATATTTGCACGCTTCTCAAAACACCACTTAAGTTCAAGATCCAATAACCCTTTAACACTAACTTAATCGCTACTCTATCTGCGAACCCTTGATCCAACGATTCTTCTTCGCTTGAATAGGACTTAAGTTTTTATCCCATCCATCCATTTGTCATCCCAGCTTATAGCAACTCCTAAATCTTAGTCATTTTCTAGCGTCACCATAACTATTTGGACCTTAGCTCTCCTAGCCTAGCCTTGGTCTCATTCACCACACTATGACTTAGCTTTGAAGTCCTGCAACCATCTCAGACAAACAAAACACCACATTGCATTGCTCAACATAATATGCAACATGTAATCAACACCAGCATTAGTTTTCAATTAATTGCATCGCTCAACCTCGCTGGGTCGGTCTGTTCGCCAGCACAAGGCTTGACAGACCGACAACAGCTCAAAATTACAAATTCAATTTTCTAAGCCCAAAACAAACTTACACAAATCGATACAAACCTAACAAATACTAAATACTTGCCATATATCTATGGATTGACCTTCACATGATCTCACAGAACTCACGACCCTCACAACATCTCAGCAAAAAAAGCTCATAAATCTGAAACTCTCTAAACACGAACTCATGACATAAAAAAGTACTCATGCCCTCCCATCCATCTTTGTTGAAGCTGGACAAAGGTTTGAATACTCCGTATATTAAATCCCCAAGAGTTTTGGCTCGCTCAGCGTGGCCACTCAATTTCGGACCGATGTGGTCGCACGTAGTTGCGCCACGTCGCCCATTTGCTCACCCGTCGTTGCGCTACGTCGCTCGTTTGCTCTCCTATTGGTATGACTTAAATATTTTTACTAGGTCGGTTGGTCGTTAAGACACCGTAGTGTGATTTTTACCGCACGACGCATGGCAAGGCCACGTGGCGCTCATTTTTTCAAAAAGGTCCCTAGAATTTTTGAAAATTATGAACTGTCCTTTTCTTCCGAAAAGACCCAAAAAACTGGATTTTGATGCTTTTTTTAAAAGGCCTTCGAAATTTTTGAAAATTGCATAGATTACAAATTTCACGGGTCTCTTTTTGAAAAGCCCCCCCAAATGGATTTTGCCAGGGTTTTTTATGAATTTCAAAAAGCCCCAAAAAATGGATTTTGCCAGGTTTTTTTTGCGAAAAGGCACGCAAAAATTTCAAATTTCATGAGATTTTTTGTTAGGCAGAAGTCCCTAGAAATTCGAGAATTACATCTGGGTACATAAATTACAATTTTGCCAAGTTTTTGGAAAAGACCAAAAAACAAAAAAATATATCTAGGTCCCTTTTTTTGGAATGACTCCACAAGAAATCGAATTTCGTTGGTTTCTTTGTGAAAAGACCCCTAAAAATTTTGGAAATTACATCAATTCAAATTGCACTGGTTTCTTTTGCAAAAGCCTCTAGAAATTCTAAAAATTACATGCAGGTCCTAAAAATCCAGATTTCGATGTTTTTAAAAGGCCACCAAAATTTTCTAAAAATTGCATAGATTATTAATTCCACCGATCGCGTGGCCTCATGGTGGCTGGCGTGGCGTGCACCGTGCCCACGCATCTAGTTAGCTTAAATCTAATTGAAACAAAATGAATACCAGGAATATACGATATGCAACTCATTCTTTGTCAAACATCTGTTGCTCCTAGTGAAGAACCTTTTGAAGATTTCTAAGAGGTACTGCTAAGGGTTGGCCTCGGACTGAGCTACCTAGAAATATAGTTTGGGGTCACTACCACAAAACAGTACATAGGTGACGCCTTATTTGTGGCGGTTCTTTTGGAACCGTCACAAATACACTTATCTGTGATGGTTCTAAAGCTGAAAATGGCGGAAGACTATTTGTGACGGTTTTCGTTTAGAACCATCACAAATAACTGATTATTTGTGATGGTTTTTCTTTGGAATTGTCACAAATAATCTCGAGACTATTTGTGGCAGTTTTTGGATGTAACCGCCACAGATAATAACATTATCTGTGGCAGTTTTTCTTTGAAATCGCCACTGATAGTTTGTGGCGGTTTTAAGAAAAAACCACCACTGATAATATTAGTATTTGTGGCGGTTTTTTGTTAAACCGCCACTGATATTATTATCTGTGGCAGTTTTAATTAAAAATCGCCAGAAATAATATTCCTATAAATACCCATTGCAGCCACGCTATGGTCATCTTCCTCCCAAGTCAAAACCTTACTAGCTGATTTCATATTTCGTTTTGCAAAGATTTTTGTGCTTCTACTTCCTGTAATTGTTCCAAGGTGTGTGATTCATTCTCATCCCTTCATTTGCAGTGGTGTCGTTGCAATTTAATGCTTAGACTTAGTTTAAATAAGGTTTAGATGCAAGGTTTACATTTAATTTATTTTTATTTACCTAGCATTTTGTGGATGATGAATTTATTATCTTGATCCATTAGATTAAGTTGTCTACCTTTTTTAGATGATTAATTATGATCAAGTATATATGAAATTTATTTAATTAAGATTATTGGCTATTAACAAAAAATAAATTTTAGTTAATATGGTAGATGGGTGATCTTGAAATTGGCTTGTATTTTGAAATGATGAGTATATTATGTAGCTTATTCAGAGGTTAAATTTAATTTTGGCTAGGTATGAGCATATATGAAAATGAAGTAATAAAATTTGTTTTTAATTACCATTAATTTCTTACCATTAGCGCGTGCATATACATCTTGCTCCATTAGTGGCTATTGTTAGCCAATTTTTATCAAGTGTATATCAAATTTATTTAATTACGATTATTGGATATTAATAAAAATTAAAATTTAGCTAATATGGTAGATGGGTGATCATTAAGTTGGCTTGCATTTGGAGATAATGAATTTATTATCTAGCACTTTCAGAGGATAAATTTAATTTTGGCTAGGTATGAGCATATATAAAAATTAAATAATTAAGATTTGTTTTTTAATTACCATTAATTTTTTACCATTAGCGTGTGCATATACATCTTGCTCCATTAGTGGCTTAGCCAATTTTAATTAAGATTATTTGATATTAATAATTGTTTACATTAATTAATTATTGTAGATGGATCAGAGTTGGATGTACAATGCGAACCATTACAGCCGAGAATACATCGATGGTGTTTCTTCTTTTCTAAGAGCTGCTGAGGAGAACAGTTTGCAAAAGAAGACAAAGTACATACATTGTCCATGCATTGATTGCAAGAATGAGAAGATGTTTTCGGACAAATACCATATCCACTTGCACTTAATTCGGAGGGGTTTTGTGCCTGGCTATATAAGTTGGATAAGGCACGGCGAAGAGGAGATCATACTTCAATGTGATAATGTCGACGACGATGAAGCCGGCAATATGACAACTTGTTCTATCATGACGCCCTTGACATATCTTTTTTGAGATGCTGGTCACTGTAAATGTCTAATATATAAATCATGGTCTACGCTCATGTAATACTGATAAATGTCATGTCTAACATTTTCCTTATCTAGATATGAGATAATCGAACTAAGAAGAACCTAGAGACCAGTGGGATTCCTCGACTCGGGGACGGTCTGCCAGGCCGAAATCATAAGAGTACCAAAGGGGGTCGAGGATTACATAACACTTCGATCAAGTTAAAAGACAAGGAGTTTATACTTTTACCATACAATTTTAAGTAAGTTAGTTTCTCACTAGCTAGTTAAATTACTCGTTGATTTTGTTCTTTACTTTGATCTTAGGACTAATGACTATGGCATCATACCCATGTATGTAGCTTCTACTAGATTCTCATAGTAATTACTCCAGAGAAGAGCAAGATGCTGATCATGAACCCGCTGGATAAAGATAGAAAAAACTACGAAGAGATGATAAGTCTAATGAATAAGGCATTCAAAAGATATTGTAAAAAGAGCTCAAGATACCACCCATACCACAAATCCTTTTCAATCCGCACTAAATTTCCGGTATGCACGCAAGCAATATTCTTATATCACATTTCATAGTAAATAACTCGTTTCATGACATTTTAGTTTATTCAATTTTTACAGTGTCATAAGCAGCCGCAAGGCACAAATTTATGTGGATACTTCGTGTGCCAATACATGTACGAAATTTTAGATTCTACAATAATAAACAATGACGTAGAGGTTTGTCATGTTTACATCACACATTGATTCACACTACTCAATTTCTATATACTTTGAGATTTATTTTTTCTATTTATAGCGTCTCAAGTTGCCTACGGGAGAACTGCTTCCTTTGGAAATCCAAGCCAATCAGGGACAGCTCGCCAACTTCATCATGAAGGAAATCATCAACCCAAAAGGCGAGTTTCATGACAAAGATAGCAACAATCCAGTCATCCATACTCATTTTACACATCGTGTGTCTCCAACCAACACTGAAGACTAGTAGGCTTGTAGTTTAGAAAACTAGTTTAGTCTTTCATTATTTAAATTTTGTCTCATTACAAAATGTAAATTGATTACAAAGTGTAAATTGATGTTTCATTATGGCTAGTTTTATGCTACTTTGTATATACATCTGTTACAATGTGTATGATTTGTGTATGTTGTTTCAGAGGGCATGGCTAGCGCTGCCTGATACTAGCCCGAAATGCCAACATTTTATTTTGTTGTCTGGAGTTATCAGTGTATCAGTGGCGGTTCTAGCCAAAAACCACCACTGATATGAGTATCTGTGGCGGTTCTATTGAAAAACTACCACTGATATAAGGATATCTATGGCGGGTTGTGGATAGAACCACCACAGATAATCCTATATATGTGGCAGTTTGTGGATAGAATCGTCACTGATAATATTATCAGTGGCGGTTTTTGGCTAGAACGCCATTGATAATCACATTATCAGTGGAGGTTTTTGGCTAGAACCGCCACTGATAATGTGATTATCAGTGGCGGTTCTATCCAAAACCGCCACTGATAATCCTCAATTATCAGTGGCACTAAATCTGTGGCGGTTCAAAAACCACCACTGATGGCAGTTATGAATCGCCACAGATGGCCTTTTTCAAGGTAGTGGGTGGTATCACAAGTCGCTAAGACACTAGGGCTTTTACTCATTGGTGGCTCGTCTAGATCCTCAAACTTGCTCATGCAATAAGTGAACCTAAAGGCTCTTTAACGGCAAAGAGAGTCACCCATTTGTGCTTCAAGATTCTTGCTGCTTGGGGAGTGAAAAACAAGCACACATGTGCATATACAGTTCAAAAAATAATTCTTGTATTTAGGAGAGTAGTACATACAAGTCCCATATTGGAGAGAAATATGAGGACATTTTTAGTGGGAGTAGGGATAGATGTTTGATTTTGAAATAAATTTGGAGGGAGGGAAAATTAATTTCAATGTTCTTGCAGGTTATTTTTTCTTCCAAATTTGTGGGTTCATTTCAGAAAAAAATTGCACATTTTGTCGATCCATTTTGCGGTTCGTTTTTATCGAATTTTTTGGTTTTGTTTTTGAGAATGACTACAACACGCTATACCATTCGGATCGATCCTAACAGTATAGAATCCAACCATTCGACCGATGCACATAGATCTTGAATGCCATCCTCGTCGCCTCCAACATCGCCGTCGCCACCCCTCCCCCTCCCCACACACACACACATGCGCTTCTTTGTGATCATCGTTGTCCTCGCTTTCTTCTATGGTTCGGTCGCCCATCGCTGGGCCACCACCATCCTAGCCTCCCTCTATAACTCGGGGGAGGGGGGTAAATCCGTTGGTGGTGAGTTGAGAATGAGCCATGGTAGTGAGGTCCCAAGTTTGTCAGTGGCCACATACGAAAGAAGGCCAGATCCAATTATTTATGTCACCGGCGATAAGGAAAATGACCAGATCTTGTGATTTTTGTCAGTGACGGCAAGGAAACTGATAGGATCCAATGAATTCCATCATCTGCGCCCTCTTTGGCTATGCCGATCGCCGTCTTCTTTGGTCGCCACGTTGGCTCTGATCATCCCCAACACCTCCCAGCCTCGCCACATCGGATTTGGCCACCCCCAAAGACCGAAGCCGCTCAGCCCACCTCCATGGCCGATGGGGAGGATGAAGAGAGAGATGATGAGAGACGGGGTGGAGTGTAAGCGAGAGAGGGAGGGGCAATGGGGTGGAGTGTGTGTGTGTGAGAGAGAGAGAGAGAGGGAGGGGCAACAGGAAGAGTGTGTCGATAGATCGGATGGCAGGTAGTTGTACTATAGGTTTTGAGTGGAACGCTACACTGTTCTTTAGCATTTCTCTTTGTTTTTCATTGAATTTTAGCATTTTTGTTAACATGTTTCCAGTTCAAAAACTTGAGCACTTTTCATTCAAGTTTTTGAAAATTCATATTCATATATATTTTGTGCAAAAATATTCGTACAAAATTATTTTGTTCATTCAATATTACTTTGTTGGTAAAATTTTTTTCATAACTTTTTTGTTTGAATAAAATCATTCTAAAAAATTTGTTTCTAAAAATGATTTTGTACGAATTAATATTTGTTCATTTCAAATTCTTGGAAAAATATTGAATATGCAAAATTTGAACCTATTTTTGGTCCATTTTTCAGACAAATTTTGAACATTTAGTGTGGTCATTTCTTTTGTTCAATGTTAAAAATTTGTTCATTCAACTTTTGGGTTTCATTTTCCTGTCGAATTTTGAACACTTTTTCTTTCAATTTTTTTATTTCCTTTATTTGCTCAAATTTTGCTTCATTTTTGTTGGATTTTCAACATCTATTTGGTTTTGCTAGATTTTTTGCCCCGTGGGAAGAAGTGCCCAAAATGTTCACCTAAGCCATCATTGTTAGCTCCACTCACCGGCCATGAGTCGATTTGCCGAAGCGGTCTTCGTGTCAGATGTGGTGGGGGAGAGAGGTGTAAGTTCAACCTTAATTAGTTATGGTTTTGGTGTTAATGACAAATCTAATCTTGTGTTAATGACAAATCCAATATTAAGTTTATCCCCTAATGCGATATTGTTATTGATGACAAATCTTATATCGAGACTAACTTGTTTATTTAGAATATCTTTGTTTAGTCTCATCGCATTGAAAAATGGAAAACCCAAGGTATGTTTGCATATTCATTCTAGTATTAGTTGCATACTTTGGAGTCAAGTTAAAATATGAATATCCCCGTTATATTAACCACAAAACGTGCATCATGTTCCCAATCCATACATTACATGGATGCACACACTTAGGGGGAGTTCGTGATTTAACTTGAAAGTCTCTTTGTATTGATCGATTCGTTATTGACACATATAAAGATCAAGACAAAGAAACTAAATCCTTGAGTATATATTTGAATTGCCTAGTTATAAGTATACTCATGGTAATATAGGATATACTCCAATACGATCAAATTGAATATGTGCATATTATGTTCAAGTCAATTATATTTATGCACATATACATATGGGGTTTATTCTATAGTTGATGACTTAGAGTAATGATCATTTTCATATAGCTTACACATAATGGATCATTATTTTTCATCAACATGAGTATATGAAAACTTGTGTAGTTAATATATACTCACATCAATTTAAATGAAAATTTAAATTGAGTTCATTTGTCTTGCTAATCATTAAAGAATATTTCATCATGTATTGATGGTGTTCCTTGATTAATTAAGGACAAATGAATAGCTCTTAAGTATAATAAAGCATGAGTTGCATTATTGTACTTAAGACACACTTAAATCATTTCTATTGATTTAGGGTTGTGCTCAATTGATCTAGAGGCATCCATTATGTGTTAATGGAGTGCAAGAGATAATTGAGACAACCATGCATCTTGGACTAACTATTTTATGAGTTGTGATTGAGTTAGGTCCAAAGATGGATGAGATGGTGAGAACGGGACAAGGACGGCATCATGAGTTGATGGGCGTCAAGAGTGGATCCCGAAGAGGTGTCGAGTGATGATCCCGGGGGAGTATCAAAGTGAAGATCATAAAGACCCCAAAGGGGATTGCTTGTGTGCGGCGGCGAGGGTATAATTAGATAGGCTAAGGACTTTGTAGTCTTTGAGTCTAAGGTTTTAATCGCCGTGCTATTAAGAGGGGTTGTCTCCTAGTTTGAGCTTCATCATGTGTTGGTGATCTCAATCCGCGTTCACTCAAGCTCAAATCATTTGGATTTGGTTTTTGCATGAGGGTTAACCATTTGGCATGCGTTGCGAATGGGTTAAACTTATGCTTGGTTGTATTTGGTTTTCGCATTATGTTTTGATTTGCATGTGTTGCAAATAGGATAAGCTAGTGCGTTGGCTTTTGCGTGAAGTTCACTTTTGCATGTGTTGCATTAGTTGACGCTTCACGTTTTGGTTCGCAAAACATCTTTCTTAAAACCTTGGTGTTGCTTGGAGCTAAGTTTTGCATGTGTTGCAAAAGGAGAGAGCTCAAGCATGATTTTATGTTGTGTGTTTGTATGGAGCTAGATGCTTGCATGCGTTGCGAGTAAAGAGCTCATACTTGAGATTTGGTTTTGGTGTTAGTTCGATTTGGTGTTGCATGGAACTAGAGAATTGCATGTGTTGCAATTAGAGAGTTCATGCATCTTGATTTGATGTTGCTTCGAGCTAGACTTTTGCATGTGTTGCAAAGAGTAGTGCTCAAGCATGAAATATGTTTATGGTGTTATTTGCAAGTTCGTTGTGCGAATAAACCGAGATTTATGAGTCCGAATTCGAGAGCATGTGAGTGAGGCTTGCAGCGGTGTTGGCAAGTTGACCGGTCTTGTGTTGACCTTCACATGGCTAGGGGATTAATCTCATAAACTCGAGTTTGATTTATATCGTTTTGCAAATAGTCTTTGAGTTGGTTACTGAAAAGTGTTTTCGCGATTTCGGTTGAATTCTTTGAGCATGAGCTATTTTGGTGCAAATGTGTTTTGCACATGTGTTTGATCATGTGTTGATCATCCTTGAGGCTCAAAGAATTGCATTTGGTTTTCCGGAGAAAAGTTTGCGAAAAACCGGTGCCAAGTCTGCCAGGGGCGGTGTGACCGGCCCCTGGGCGGTTGAACCGCTCGGGCGGTCGGACCGGGTGAAGGCAGTGTGGCCGACCTCCGACCGGACCGATTTGGCGTCAGCGTTTTTCCAGAGGAGTACGTTTGGGGTTTTACTGGCGGTCGGACCGGCCAGTGTCCCAGACCGGACGGCAGTCTGACCGCCCGTGCGTGGTCTGACCGTGTAATCTGTCGGTTTTCCGACCGTTGGCTGTGAGGAGGGTCGGGCCGGACGAGGCCAGTCGGACCGGATTTTCTTGACTTTTGCCCATTTCGCCCCCAAACGGCTAGTTTTCTTGTGGGGGCTATAAATACACCCCTTGGGGGGCTTGGGCAGGGTGTTGTTGCTGTGTTTGAGTATTTGGGAGAGGTGTTGCATGTGTTGCACACTCTCATTTGATTCTTGAGCTAAAGAGTGAACTTGCATGTGTTGCAATTCGGAGTGGGTTTGAGAGCCTCTTGTGCATGTGTTGCACTTGAGGAGGCCTTGTGCATGTGTTGCACTTGGTGATCACCGAGGGGCGCATTAGTTGTGCCCGGTGAGGTTCAAGCGAAGGAGCGGCTTATTACTCTTGGAGGTTGCCGACTCCTAGGCAGGCGTGGCGTCGTCTTGTGAGCTCTCGAGTGTGAAAGCCCGGCGAAGTTTGTGAAGGTTCGGGTTGAGCCTACTGCTGCGTGAAAAACCACGACTAGTGGAAAGAGGCGGGTGCTCGAGCGGGAGCCGGTCCAAGTGTGGGCTTGCCTCAACGTGGACTAGGGGAGACCGGCAAGTCTCCGAACACCACGGAAAAACATCGGTTGTCCCTTGTCTCTTTACTTTCAAGTATTTACCTTGTGCATATTATTGATTGCTTGAATGTATTAGAATTGCTTAGTATTAATTGATTGTTCAATTTAGCAATTCTAGTGTAGAGACTTAATTTAGATAGTGCACTAGTGAGCCTAGTTGATTTAGGCTTTAAATTGTCAAAACCTATTTATCGCTTCCGCATATATCTTTGATTAGGTTTTGTCTTAGGGGTGTATTAGAGCGAATTGATTAGAGAGCGATTAATTTTGTAAAACGCCTATTCACCCCCCTCTAGGCGCATCCTCGACCCTACAAGAGGGAAGACGACGAGGTGAGAAAGAGAGGGGTAGGAAGAGAGCAAGGAGAGAGATGGAGGGTTAGGTTTGTGGGATGTATACATGTACACAATACGTATACACGAGGAGGGCACGATCTTGGGAAAAATATCCTGTGCAATCAGACAGGTTGGTGAAACCACGGTGCAACCTAACTAAAAAAAGTTTCAAAAAATTCTGAAAAAAATCATGGATGTACATCTCAGCTTACCCCATCTACATATAAAATTTCATGATCAAATTCGTCCTGTGCTAAGAGTTACAAAAAAAACAAACTTGATCATGAACAGGAACAGTTCCTGTTCATGATCAAGTTTGTCTTTTTTATTACTCTTAGCACAGGACGAATTTGATCATGAAATTTTATATATAGATGGGGTAAGCTGAGATGTACATCCATGATTTTTTTCAGAATTTTTTGAAACTTTTTCTAGTTGGGTTGCACCGTGGTTGCACGAACTGTCTGATTGCACAAGATATATTCCCACGATCTTGATGAACATTTGGGACCGTTAGGTTGTGCTAGCTTGAAGCTACAAGCAGTTGTAGAATGACTTGTACCTCGCTATAGATTTAGTCGATTTCAGAAATCGTCGCATTTCTAGCATCATAGCCAACTTTTTATATATATATATATAAATCTGCCCTTCTTCCAAAGAATTTGCAAAAAAAGAGTCACATCTTCAACTGTCGAAACGCCTACCAAGCTCTCAAAACTCGGTTGCTTTGATGATTTGCCGAGCCCTACGAGTTTGGTAGATGTTTCTATGGTCAAAGAATGAGACTATTTTTTTATAACTACATTTCAAAAAAAATCAGATTTGCAAATGACCTCAATCCTGCGGATAACAGCGCAACGTTCGGATCAAAATTTGCACGTTGTTGTAGTAACGCACTGACGCAGGAAAGAATCTATCATATCCGTTGCATACGCACACGATTAATTCACCACGTGGATAAGTCCTCATCCGCACCCTTCTTCATGCCCCGGTTTAAATACACGTCATCCCCATCCCCCGCAGAATTCGTTCGAGAAGATCATCCCACAGAAGCCGCTCCAACTCTAGGCAAACTGGAGATCATCGGGATTGCCGATCGAGCTCGAAATAGCAGAGCTCGCGCTTCCACCCGTAGGCGCGCCGCGAATCTGCGATGCTACTCTCCGTCACCGCCGACCTCGCCGGGAGCCGCGACGACACCCGCCTCGTCGGCCTCCAAACCCTAATCGCCGCTGACGTAGCCCGGGGCGGCAACGTGGCCACGCGCACTATGGCCGCCTCGCGCCACGCGGTCTGTTGCCTCGGCGGCGATCCCGCATTGCTTGTGGGGAAGGAGGGGGAGGAGGTGGAGGAGGAGGGAGGCAGGGGGGAGGACGAGGGCGGGTTCTGGGTGCTGTACGGGTGGCGCCGCCGTCTCCGGTGCTTGCCGCCCCTGCTCCCGTCGCTCCGCCGGGCGGGGCGCTTGCCGTGGGCGCTGACGCGGACGCGCACAGCCGACGGGCGGGTCGTCGTCTTGCGGGAGCCCGCCCCGCGGCGCGGGCTCGTCTTCTCCAGGAAGGGCGAGGGCCGCCTAATCTTTCGGCTCGTCGAGTATGAAGACACCCCGGTAACCCCGCCGCCACCGCCGCGGCGGCCCCATCCCTCGATCGCTCAAGAAACCGATCACTCCCCCGCGGCGGCGGATGAGGAGGAGGCGAGCGCCGAGCGAGGAGTCGCTCGCCGCGACGTGCCAACCACTGCGCAGGCGCCAATGGCGTCTCCGGTGGATTCGGCTTCCCCGCCGCCGCCGCTCCCGGCCGCGGGGTGCTTCGAGGACGTGATCCGCACGGCCTCGCTGCGCAAGATGCACGTGAGCTTGCCCAGGATGGTGCACTGAGACAGAGGGGGAATTCTTGCATGTAGCTGTTGCCGCATGCGTCTTGGGGAAAATTTTGCAGGCGTAGGAAAAATTTTGTAGCCATCGATCGAAGAGAACAGTTTTGTCGTCATCATCGTAGGTGAGATCCGTACCCGGCCGGATAGCGAATCAGTAGTCAGTACTTCAGTTGCTTCATGCAGAGAGAATGCTTAGTTGTTCCTTGTTAATGGATGATTGTTCTTTTGTGGGAAAAGAAATTAATGGATAATTGGATACATGGATTTGATCATACAAGTTTGAGTTCTAGGTTTCTAGCTCTATTTGCCGCATATTACCGGACTGAGCCGGGGTTTACTGAGATGCGTCGTGTTATATCAGGAGTTTGGAACGTACGTGTTAGACTCTCTATGATGCAGCTGCTGCTACGCTATGCCAAACTGTAGATATTTCTCAAACCATTGCTTTTCGAGCCCTCGGCATCTCTCGAGCTCTCTCTCTCTTTTTGGTGTAAATCTAGCTTCTTATATATGAATTTACAAATTTAGCCCCCTCTCACCGTGGCAGGCGTGGCAGGCAATATGCTGTGTCCCATGCTGCACCCAAGGAGCGGCTTTCGACTGGCGCCGCAACAGCTTGGGAGCGCACAAGCGAGAGCTGCAGGAGCTCAATCGTTATCATGCTCGTGTAGCATAGAAGCTACCCTGCCACGGTGGACCGTGTTGCTCTTGTGGTCGGGCAAGCTCCATCGGCTTCCGTGCTCTCCGGTGTAACACTACTACAAAAACCCTCATTCTTGCTGGTCTATCACTTTGCCGGTTCGGCTAGAACCTGCAGATGATAACTACTTTACCGGTTCAAAAGCTAAACCGCAATGATACTATTATTGTCGGTTCTTCTTAAAACCGACAGTGATAAGATAATATCACTGCGGTTCTCAACAAGAACCGGCGGTGATAATTATCACCGCCGTTCGAATCGAATCGGCAACGTGATAATATTTTTGAAAAAATCATAACTTTTGCATACGAGGTCGGATGGAGACAAAACTTATATGAAAATTGTAGCTCTCGATGAGATCTACAACTTTGTAGTTGACAACTTTTTTATTTGAAGTCATTTAAATGTCCAAATAATCGTTGACGATTATTTGGACATTTAAAAGTTTTAAGTATCATCGAGCTACAATTTTATAAAGATTTTGTCTCCATCCGAAATAGTTATGATTTTTAAAAATATTAGCCTGTTCGAATCTGACTGTCGGTGAGACTATTATCACCGCCGGTTCTCAACAAGAACCGGCATACGAAGTCGGATGGAGACAAAATTTATATAAAAATTGTAGCTCTCGATGAGATCTACAACTTTGTAGTTGACAACTTTTTTATTTGAAGTCATTTAGATGTCCGGATAATCGTTGAAACGTTTGAATATGTAGAGATAAAGTTGCCACGATTATTTGGACATCTAAATGACTTCAAATAAAAAGTTCAATCGTTAGATCTCATCGAGCTACAATTTCATATATTTGTCTCCATCCGACTCCGTATGTAAAAGTTGTGATTTTTGAAAATATTAGCCCGTTCGAATACTGAATCGGTGAGGCTATTATCACTGCCGGTTCTCAACAAGAACCGGCAGTGATAATAGATACGCCGGTTCGAATCGAACCAAGCAATGATACTATTTTTTGAAAAATCATAACTTTTGCATATGGAGTCGGATGAAGATAAAATTTATATGAAAATTGTAGCTCTCGATGAGATCTACAACTTTGTAGTTGACAACTTTTTTATTTGAAATCATTTGAATACCCAAATAATCGGTGAAACTTTCGGATGTGAAGGGATAAAAGGAACATATATCTTATACTAGTTGAGAAGTGTGTGTTAGGTGAGATGGTAAGGAGTGTTTACGCGAAGCTGTAGGTCACAGGTTCGAATCCTAGCAACCGCACGCGCGCATATTTCGCGTGAAAATCGTGTGACTTGTGACTTGCGATCGTGCGTAATAGTGAATACAGGTTGGTTCAGGTGCAAATATATATATTTTTTGATTTTATCAAGCGATTTTTGGATTTATACTATCACTGCCGGTTCTAGTTATAACGGCGATAATCTGACTATCATTCTTGGTTCCACAACCGGCGATGATATCGATATCACTTCTTGGTTCCAATACCGGCAAATGATGCCGATTGGAACCAGATGATGTGGTGTTCTGTAGTGGTGTAAGTTTAAGCTCCATTAGATTGATTTTGGTAGTTAATGACAAAACTAATTGTGAGAATAATTCCTTTGATAATTATGATTGTGAATAGTCTTATGTGGATGAAAAATAGAAATATCTAAGGTATGGATCCAATCTTATCTTGTTACATGCCTTAGATTCAAAATATAGAACATTATTGACAAATCCGAATATGAGACTAACATATTTATTGAGTCTAACTTTTACTAGTCTCATTTGGATGAAAAGTTGAAAAGAACGAAGGTATGTATCCAAAGTTATAATAATATATCTTATTACATTATTTGGATACATAATTCATTATGATTAATGACAAATCCAATTGTAAGACTAACACTTTTGTTGAGTTAATTAAAATGTTTAGTAGTCTAAATTGGATGAAAGGATGGATATCAAAGGTATGTATCAAATCTAATGTTTTGTATCATGTTGCATTCCTTCAAGTCAAAATATAGGACGAACTCCACTAAAGTTTAAATTTGAATATGTGCATATTATTTCCAACTCATATGTGTATGTGTGTGTATACACACATTTAAGGGAAATTCACTCTATATCTTGATATTTCACTAGTATTGATCCCTTTTCCTTTCCACACACATATTGAGGATCCATATTATGAAAGACGTTCTTTGAGTATATGAAACTTATGTAGTTGTAATATACTCATGTTGATTTAAAAGTGGGGTGAACTCCAAATAATTTCAACTTGAATTTGTGCATATTGTTTTCCAATTCACATATATGAATATGCACACATTTAGGAGGAGTTCATTCTATATCCTGATGGTTTCAATAGTATTGATCATTTTCCTTCTTCCATATACATATTTTGAGGATATTTACTTTGAAACACATCTCAATGAGTATATAAAGCTTGTGTAGTAGTAATATACTCATATTGATTTAAAATTCAATTTATTTGAATTTAAGTTGTCATCAATCACCAAATAAATTGATTAAAGATCTAGGTCCTCTATTATGTGTTAATGGTGTACCTTGGTGATTGGTAACAACAGGATGTGCTATTTCAAGAATCTTCATATTGAAAACACACTCATTGAGTATATGACGCCTTTGTGGTTGAAATATACTTAAATTAATTTAAATTCAATTAAGTGATAATTGGATTGTCACCAATCATTAAAGAAGTAGATCAAAGGACCTAGACTCTCTATTATATGTTAATGGTGTGCTTTGATGATTTAGGATAACCGTATATATTGAAATAAAATTTTCCATAAGTTGATAAAATAGGTTAAGTCCAATAATGAAGACTTTGGATGACATCGTGTGTTGATAGTCATCAAGTCAAAAATTTGGCATAAAAGATGTCATCATGTGTTATTGAGTATTATGAAAAGATCAAAAGTGAAGAGGGTTCGTCATATGTTGATGAACAAGACGAGAATCCAAACTTGAAGAAGATGATGATCATTATCAAATGAAGCTCCAAGTGGTTGTGCGAGGAAAAGGTATAATTAGCATAGGGATAAAGATGTGTCACTAGTCTTTTACTGGTCTCATTGTTTGGTTGGGAGGCCGAGTTGCTAGTATAGGTTGTCGTACTATTAAGAGAGGTCGGATCTTATAGCTTAAGTCTCATCATGTGTTGATGGCTCAATCCCGCTTGCTCTAGCTCACCTCTTGATTTGATTTTTGCATGGAGCTTTGATTTACAAATGGGAGAAACTCATGCTTGATATTGCTTTACAAAATGTGTTGTACAAAATGTTGAAATTCATGCAAGTGCTCTTCTTAGTATGTGACTAAAGTTTACAAATTGCTAGAGATCATGTGTTGATCATCACATGACTATATTTGAGTTTATGTTTGTTTTTTGTGCTTTTATTTGCATGGATTTGTTATTTCCAAATGTGTTTTATAAATAAGCTGATGTTTATGAATTTAGTTTTCGAGTGTGTAACTAGAATTTGCAAATGTGTTTTGTAAATTATTTTGATCATGAGTTGATCATCACATAGCTCAAGATTTAATCTTGTTGACTCTTGCTAATTTGTAGTCACGTTCTTAATCAAGTCTATGCTAGAGATTTCAAAAAAATCAGACTTTAGACTTGAGTGGTTACATTAAAGTTTTTGTGATATTTAAAAATATCTATAGTTGCTTAAATCTTGAAAAAAGGTGAAAATTGTAGCTCTTTTGATAAGCTTTTCATAGAGTCCAAGATCACTTAAATCAAACTTCGGAGTAAAAAAGTTATGATCGTTTTAGTTGCTAAAATAGTGTTACTACAGATTTTGGATGGCTACCGATTTTACACAGTGGTAGTGCCACTCCAGAAGGCTGGTAGTTATTTTTCAGAGAGGTGTTTCATAGTTGTTTTGGGGTCAAAATTGTCGGTACTACCGATTTTACATACCGGTTGTACCGGGAGTACTATAGCAACGGTTAGTTTCAGTGTCTTTAATGTCTAAAACTATCTGTTACCTTTGAGGCTGGTACTATCGGGTTTATATAAGCGGTAGTACCGAGTTCTGACTAAAAATTAGGATTTTGGCCCTAACAGTTGGTTTCTTTGTGAGACTTTAAAAGGGCTCGAGCTAGGAGGATTTTGCTGCTGCTCTTGCACCAATTTAAGGCATACACTTGAGAGCAAAGCCTCTTGAGCTCATAAAATCATGTTTGAATGATTTGAGTATTATTTGATCTAAATTTTTCATGTGCTAATTATTTGGCATTTCTTTTGCTTTCTTTTAAGCTAGTGTAAGCCTCTCATTTCAATTGTACATTTGTAGCACCTTTTGAGTAAGGAGAGAAGAGCTATAGGTGCATATGTTGCATCTAGAGAAGGACTAAATATCTTTGTGCATGTGTTGTACTAGGTGAGGATCAAGCAAAAGGCTTGACCCCTATTACTCGCGGTGTTTGCTAACACCTAGACGGCGTGGAGGTGTTATAGTCCAATGATCTTCTCAAGAAGGTTGTGAGAAGGTCTGACGAGTTATGAAGGTTGGAACTCACCTACCCGGAGGGGTAAGAGCTACTAGTAGTGGAATTGAGGTGCTTGTCTTAATTCGTGAAGCTGGTTCAATTCATTTGGACTTACCTCAATATGAATTAGGGGAGACCAGCGAGTCTCCGAACATCATGATAAAAGATTATGTGTTAATTATGGTTTGCTTTCTATTGCTCATTTATATTCTTACAATTTATATTCTTAGAATTAAATTGTTTGCTTGTCAATTTAGGTTTGCAAACCTTTTTCATAGACTTAGCTAGGTTATTGGTACACTTAATTGAGACTAGACGATTTAGTTCTTAATTAGACAAAACCGTTTTGATTTACGTTTCTGTATATAAACTAGGTTTTGACCAAAGTGTTTTTAAGAGATAATTTTAAAACCGCTTATTCCTCCACTCTAGTCAGTATCCTCGATCTAACACTCGGGCGTGACATACTAGTTTCCATGCTTCTCGGGTGTAGTAGGGGATACGTGTTGCCTGCCGTGCGGCGGTGAGAGAGGGGGCCAAATTTGCAAATCCACGCACGAAGAGGCTAGATTTGCAACAAAAAAAGGTAGCAGGCCTAGATAAGCAATGACTTACATGCTTGTTGACAATGTTAATATCCTAAACTGAACTACGACTAACCAGCACTCTTTAAATAGGATAGAAATCGAAAAGTTCAATATGAGGAGAAAGAAATAATATTAACGTGATCTCGGGCATCTAGCATTCTATCCATGATGGTTGGCCATAAAATCATGATTCATAATGGAAATGGACATATACCTATTTTCCTTGTATCGATTCTTCTTGTATCTAAATAAGAATATTTTTCTTCCTATTCACCAAAGATTACTATTTTTTCTTTCCTAATGTTTCAACACTCAGAAACCCCGCACCCCACGTGCCCAAAGCGTTACAAAACCTATAACAACAAGACAAGGAAGATCAAGCTCTCTTGGTACTCAAAATCCACTAAAAATTTTGGCAAGACACCTCCACTAAAATAGTGGACATCCACTCGTGCAGACAAAGACAATAATCAATCTAATAACAACAACGAGTATAGGTCGGTATCCCTAACCATCATGATCGATGAGCATATTCTAGCGTTAACTTCTAGTGACCAACAATCTTAACATCGCGGAGATCGCAAAACCAGCACACAACTCACATTTATTACAATGATTTCACAAATAGAGAACAACAACGAGTAGATATTCTCCAAACTACTAATGAGCGTGGCAAGGCAGTGAGTGAGTGTGATGCTAAGTCCCATCGCAGCAAGAAGTCCTCAAAGCACCTAAAACAACACAAACAACAAACGTGAGTCGAAGACTCAGCAAAATACATCAGAGAATATTAGTATAAATAATTGGCATTGCTTAAAGCAATAGCATCACAACAATTTTTATTTAATTTCGGAAAAGGAAACAACGGTAATATCACAATCATGTCATAAAAGCCAACTCATTACCCATCTCCAATTGAATCCACGACTCAACAACAATGAGGTATAATATATGACCGGTAAACATAGATCATGCCATTGCAACCATACATGGAAAACATAACTTAAACTAATCTGGTATATCTCTACACTCATGAGATGCATCATGCAAGGATATAAATAACTTGAAACCATATAAGAATATAGACATCTTTACTTAACATTTCATTGGATTTAATCATGTCCGATCTCCTTGTTTTTTTTCTTATATTAACAATCCTCCACCATTAACAATGCTATGCAACACAAACAGGCTTGCCAGAACCAACATCAAGCCGATTCCACCTTTAACACAATCAACACATTAACAACCACGCGTCAATAATGATATGCAATGCGAATATGCTTGCATGCTCATATGCACCTTCCATAGATTGTACCGGTACAACCGAGTGCACACCCGTCGGTGTGCACCCTCTCATTCCCTTCCATCCCGTAAAGGGGCCTACTCTTACTAACTCGCTCCCACCCACATCTGTGGATAGGACTACGAGGTAGGACTTTCGTACTCACTACGTGTGAGCACAGAGGCCCGCATCAGCATGGGTCGCCTCTTCCATTATGAATGCACAAATGCAAATGATATGCATGAACCACAGTTCTTTTATTCTTTACCAACCATAGCAGTATAACAGATGCAATCAATCAATTTTTCACTAAAAGAAGCAACTTAATTACTTACTTTCTCATTTGCCGACAATCATTCTTACCCAATGACACTTTACCCCATGATCCCTCTCTCATCGTAATGGGTATAGAGCCTAATCCATGCCCACAATTGCATCTAACCACATAATGCATTATGATAACGAATATGTCATTATAGCCATAACGCGACAGCATCGATAATTCTTATATACCCAGACTAAAAAAAATCGACTTACTCATTTAACCCAAGCTCATATCATCCCCAATCACTTGATCAACGGGCTTGCCCCAAAGCCCATTCTCAACCGACATTCCTCAAAATTGCAGAGCAATAAATAGAATAGGGAGCACTACAAATTAACATACATCCATACTCCACAAACCAATGTACTTGCATCCATTCCCTTAACCATTTAATCATCATAAGCATTTTCATACAAGGGACCATTCCCTAGTTATAGTCAAGCAAAGTTTACCTCTTGCGTACTCACCGGCAATTTCGTACGCTAAAAACACACCAGCAATTAAGCATCCTAGCCACAATCTAGGGAATGCACTTGCCTTTACCGACGGAGAATGGAGTGGCATGCGGAAGAGGCCACTCCCGACAGGACCTTCCCTCGACAATCTGGGCCACATTTTGGGAATTGATCAAGAATCCAAGACATGACAAACCAGATTTCTCATATTATAAATATGAGCCATAAAGCAAATGCATCATTCACCGGATGCATCACTTATTAGAGGAAGAAGAACCCCGAAACCACCAACTGAATAATGATAATCATCTTTTAAGGATTAATTCGGCTTGGAGTAATTTGGATTTTTTTTCTAGACAATGGTCATCGACTTCACCAATTTTGTTAAACAATTTAACAAACATTTTACAACTATAGGCTAGCATCTACTTTTGCAAAGGAAAGGACAAGGGTTTCCTTAACAAAATACTTTAGCAAAAGTTATTCCTTGTATTAAACATTAGCAATTAAAGATAAAACATCAGCAATGCCATGCAAATTAGTATTAAATACACGATTTACGCTTGTCGGTGCTCATCAAGAATGTCCCGATGTGCATCATCGAGCAAGTAGCAACTATAGAGTTGCCCCAAATTTTGGAAATGTCATGATTAAACACAATGACCTCTTTTCAATATACCAAAAAATGACTAACTATCACCATATATGTGCTTACTATTGAGCTAGAGATTAGCAATTTAAGAAATAATAGCATTAGACTACCAAATAGGATAAGAGACCTTTTGTGTTAGCAATTAGCATTAGCTAATCTCGCAACTAACCAATTCTAGCACAATTGATAGAACATCGAACTAACTAAAGAACATAGCAATGCAAAACTAACACCGGTCAATCAAAGTTCAAGCACATATAGTGGCATACTTGCATCACCGTCGCTGTCCCAATCACCGCCACCGCCACTCGTAAGTTGTTGTAGCCTCTCTTGCTTCTATCTCCATCCCTCCATGCTCCTTCAAGCCATGCTCTGCAGCTGAAAGTGGCTAGACCCTTGGATGATCCATGGATTTCAGTTGCATTGCAGCACCCAAACAACCATTAGCACACATGCCACCAGCACAAGCAAATTAACACCAACAACTCCAACCCAAACACCCACCAGGAAGGGCTCAAATCTATGAAAGGGAGAGGTTGGAGGGGCGCTGGCCGGAGGCTCATGCTCTATTGGCTGGCGGTCTTTGCTACTCTCTTCTTCTTGAACCAGAGGAGAGGAGCTGCCGGCAGGGAGGACGCCATGGGGAGGAGTACTCGGCCAGGCAAGAGGCGCCACCAGGAGGCAGTTACTGAGGGACTCGGCGGGGAATCGGGAGGTGGCGCCGACCGGTGGTGCTTGCCTTGGGTGGGAGGAGGCGTCGGCCGTGGATGGCAGAGGCTGACCAGGGAGATGGTAGCTGGGAGGAGAGGTGCTTGAAGCTCTGCTTCTGCTCTGCTATTCTTGCTTATTGAATCGGCAGAGGTGCTTTGAGGAGAACAAGCCAGTAGAGGATATGGGGCGCAGGAGAGGCGCAAGGAAAAAAGGAGCCAGGAGGCTGGTGCTTGGGATATTTTGGGGAAGAAGGCAGCCACACCAAATTTCAGCCACTCATTTGGGAAAAGGTGAGGAGAGGTAGGTGGGGAGGGGAAATTCCAACAAAACCCCTCCCACATAAGACTATTTTCAACTCTATCTCTCCTAAATGGGCCAACCATCCCCGAGAATACCAGCCGAACAGCCAAAACACTCGCGGCGAAAGGCCCAAAATTTGAAACGAGGTTTCAATAAACCCTTTTGTATAATTGTGTTAACAATGTTTTCGATAATATTTATAGATACTACTCGAACTGTTCCATATGGAAGGGTAACATTTCACAATTTAATGAATCCTCCACTTATTTGATGGGATGGGTAAGAAATTACTTATGGAACTTACGAGCATGAATTGCTCTATCAATCACCATCTACTTTAGATTTATCTTCTGAAACTTTTTTCAAATCTAAAAGTCCAGTAACTTCTTATCTTGTAGATAGGGCATATATTGCCTAGGCAAAATTTTGGAAATGATTCTCTTATTCTCGTGTCTTTTAGCTACTTTATCCCCAATTTGATTTCACATTTTTGTAAAATATATACACGAACCATTATGTCTATAGGGCCTTCAATATTCAATCAGAAATTCTCTTGACCCAATGATGCTTTTCAGTTTCTTCTTAGTAACACCAATAAATCTCATCAAAATACAAATAGTTGAAGTTAATTTTATGAAAGAAAATAAGACGGATTATGGGAGGGTGTGACTTGAATTATTGATTTGGTCATGCAAAATTATTAATGGGAAAAGGATGGCTAAAAGAAGAGAAATCATTAATTAATGGGCAATTTGATTCAATGACCAGTGTTCCGTGAGGATGTATAACTCAGAGATCACAAACAGACACTACAGGGATCTTGCTCACTGTCCTCGGCTTTTACCGATGACATAGATCCCAAAACCGCCGACACAGAACTTGGTCGTCGGCCTGCCGACGACACATGTGGGAGCACGTTCAACTCTCTGTCTGGGGTGGAATGCCTGTTTCGGCAGTTTTTATGTAGCCACCGAGACAGCTCGTGTTGGCGGGATCTGAAATTCAAATTTCATCCCGCGCCGATACGTCATCGTGTTCTATGTCGGCGGCTTCATTTTAACCGACGATATAGGCTTGCTGGGGTGTATATATGTCGTCGGCTTAGAATGAAACCATCGAGAAAGTCCAAATTCCCGTCGTCGGCCCTTTTACCGACGATACAAATATTTCGGCCGACGACACTGTTCTCGTTTCCTGTAGTGAGAGTATTTAGCATTGTAAGGTGGTTCTACCTGATTCCCATGGGATTCCACACGCCCTGGCTGCTCTACTGTTGAGCTACAGAGAAACAAGAGGAGATTAAAAAAAACAACCGGAAATGTTTTAAAAAAGTAGGCATACGGCATACAAAAAGCTCGTGCCCTTCTTTATCTCTAAAGACGGGGTGTCCTAACCATCCAACAGCTATTCCATCCCCATTGTCCATTGAGCCTGCTCAATAACCCCCCCTTGCCGGATTATTACCAATATAATCATAAAAGGCTAATTTTTTTTGGGAATTTTAGACCAAGCTTCTGATAAACTCAGATTTTCGACTGCTCTACTGCTGAGCTATAGAGAAACAAGAGGAGATTCGAACTCCTAGAGTTCAACTCCTCCTCTCAACTCATGAACAATACAAGTTTGATGCTTCTTTTGTAACTCTCAGGATTTCTTCGTGGTGACTTCGTTCCATGCCTCCTATCTCTTTATTTGAAAATCAGAATAGAAAAATAGGACCACCCCTGTGGGAGTGGTGAAGAGAAAGCCTCCATTGGTAGGGAAAAAAACATAACCTCTCGGGATTATCCTGTGTTTGGAAGAATCAGGAAAAGAAAAAAAAATATAGTGATTATTTTATTCTTCGTCACCGTACTGCTTACTACTCATGGCTCATTTGGAACGCCAGAATTTTATCTCGTTTCCTGCACAGGTTGAACCATTTTCTTTGAAGTTCCTGCGTTACACGCTGGCCTTCTGCTTGTAAGTTGGAACACAAACCTGCAAGGCTTAACGGTGTCTACAACTACACAGTTTCTATTAGTAGTTCTCCTTAGTGCTGCTAGTCGCCGGTTGCATCAACCATCAAATGCAGAAGCTTTTGGACAGTGCAGGCAGCATGCTGTGGAAGATTCTATTCGGCGTTCCTTTGCCGGCTACTACAACTGTACTTGCACGTTCCACATGGGCAGCGCTCATCAATCGGGGCTGGATCAAGGTTCAAAAAAGCGCTAGGCGGTTGAAGGCTTACTGCCTAACGCCTAGCCCGTCTAGGCGATGTCTAGGTGTGGCTAGACGGAAATCGCAAACAAGTATCAGCTATTAAATAAATTTGATTTTTCTGAATACTTTGTACTGCTTGGTGTCTTTTACATCCTATACTTTGAGCCATAACTAATATTTGAGCTAACAAAAGCCACATTTCAGTAGAACTGTCCTCTATTTATTGATTTATATCCCATTCCTACATTGGAAACTCTTATTACTGAGACCAAGTGCAACATATTAGTTTGCACAAATCACTGAGACAAAACTCTTATTATCGAATAACCAAACACCGATTAGCACTTACGCAGACACAGTTAACAAATTCCCCAAATCCGTGACTCCCAGGTAGCAACCCTAGATCGAGCATTTGGCAGCCTCTAGTCTTCCCTTCGCGCAGCCCTCCCAAGTTTAACGGTTGCCCTCCCTTCGCGTTCGCGTAGCCCTCCCAAATCGTGCTGCCCTCCCTATTCCGGCGGCTGAGAGCCTGAAGCTCCTCCCTCAGTGCCGCTTGTCCTCCAGCCCCTCCTCCCTTGAGCTCCCCGATAGGCGACGACCGACGCCTCCTCCCGATTCCCTCGGCATCGTCTGCCCGCCTCCCTCGGTGCCGTGGCGCCGCCTGCCCTTCTCCTTAGCTCCCTCGAGCTCTCCGAATACCCACCCCTACTCAAAACCTACCTACATTCGCCTTTTCGCCGCTCAGCGCCGCATATGCGTCTGCCGAGCTCCGCCGAGGCGGCTCCTCCACCTAGAGCAAGATTTTATACCAACGGGAGGCGGAGGGCCACCGCCGAGCGTCTAGTCACCACCTTTTGCCGCCTTTTGAACACTGGGTGGATTGGAAGCCCGGCCGTGAGGAACCACGTCACATTCAGAAAAAGAGGCAGAGAGAAAGACCAGAGTACAGCGGCGGCGGCAGTTTTCTGAAATTCTGATCTCGTCAGCCACAGGATGGATGCTGCTGCTACTAATCAGTAATCACCAATCAATACGTGGTACTTAACCAATTATCCACCATGGACAAAACTGAATAGTTTGGGCACGCTTAGCACTTTTAGCAGGCATCTAAGGTCACATGGAACGTTTGATGCTCCCACACTAAGCTTGAGCTATGGGATGAGCGTTTACACCTTAGGCTGTGAGTTAACACAATGTCTTCGACGGTATTGTTCAGAGATCGATTCAGACGTGTGAAGAACAAAGAATGTCCCACGTCCAAAGAGAAGATGTGACTGCTGGCCATCAGGTCAATTCGGTAGAACATCCATCAGGATTTAGTTGGGGATGATCACTATGAGAGGGAGTAGGAAGCTGAGTCGTTGGAGATTGGAATGCTTTAGGTAGTTGGCGAGAAAGCAGAGACAGCAAGTCGAATCGCTGAGACAAGATAGCAGCGTAGCTTTCCCAGTATTTGTAGTTTCCCCCCGAGGACAGTATCTAGTTATGTCGAGCGTCACTTCCCCAGTATCTAGCTGCTGCTTAGTTTGTGCTGTTGTGCTTACTGCTATCTAGCCATCAACAGTGATGGGGAAGATGAGTCTATGGCAAGAAGAGGGAAAAGAGGAGATTAAGTAGGGGAAAAAAAGGTATATCCAACCGAGCTAAACCATCGTCGTCAGCTCCACGTGCCGTTTTTGTTTTTGTGGTGAAAGAACAAAGAGCATCACTTGAATTAGTGGCGACTGTCGGGCTTGAACCATTTGATACGAAGATGCCAGTCAGAATACAGTGAAAGAAAAAAAGTTTTTTTTGCAAAACCTGAAATTGTAACACCTTAGCTTAAAATCCGCTTAAAAACGAGTCCACCGTGAGGTAGACCATATATATAGCACATCGCTTATACTTTCGTACTCACTTCGTGTAAAAAGGGTTAACTTAAATGTGCTATATTTAAACCCACTAGGTATTATATGCTATTACAACTTATTTTAGACAAATAATATAGTACTAATTCCACCACTGCTCTAGACATGCCGCATAGACCTTCATTATTACATAAATCTTTTTGAGACAATTGCATGGATGCCGAAATACCTCGATTGGTTTTCGAAGTGACACGCCTCGCTTCGTTCGCACAGGCTCAAACACATCCATGCACTGATTAATTCATTCTTTAAGAACCCACGAGCCAAGCACGTATGGCTAAGCATGCACTGGCCGCGATGCGGTTGCGGCGTCGCGTTCAACCATGCAAAGAACGTCGCCGCCGACTGTTGCGCGGTCGGCATCGTCACCGAAGAAATCCGCGCGACTCCGCGACCGCGAAGGGTTCACCGTCAATTCATCCTCGCATTCGGAGAGAGAGAGAGAGAGAGAAACTGAAAAAAAGTAGGACAGATTCTGTTGCCATCCAATAAATTGCAGAAGCATCAGCCGGTCGTTCAGATGTGCGAGTACTCCACCATGCTTAACACTACGGCAGTGGAGTACTTTACTTTGTTAATTCGAGGCCTATGTCAATAATTGAGTGACTCAACTTGCACATGGGAACGCCGATTAGGCAATCGCTAGCATACGTAAGTACGTAACAACTAGCATGCCTTTTAAGTAATCATCACCACACAGGAATCACTGAAGAGATGCTATGGACATGCCGTTTTCTACGCTGGGAGAAATTGACAGATTAGCAGCGGCTAGTTGAGACAATTTTTTTAGACCAAGAGCAAAGGATTTCATTGATCAGTCAGGAGAAAACCTATGCTGCGAACAAGACAGCAAGAAATCTGTAACTTGGTTACGCCAGCTACACAGAGTTACTGGCTGCGGAAGCTAGCTTGCAAGCTGTAGTTTTTCTGAAGACTTGTTTTTTTTAGTTTTCTGAGCTGAAAAGTGGTCGTAACTTTTTTATAAGAGATTATTTGATAAATAATTAATTTCTCTCAGTAATAAGTTGTAAAAGTAGGTTCAGCTCAGCTTTCAGTATTTAGCTTTTGCTAGTTATATATGGTTTCTGGCTACTTTTAAAAGTTGCTTAAAAACTGAGCTGTTTAGAATGTTTGCTAACTTTTCAAAGTTGAAACTGGCATAAAACCACCAAACAAACTATACTATAGTTGATATACTAAGGCCATGTTTGGAAAAAAAAGATTCTACTATGATTTTTGAAGAATTGAACTATCCTCGTCCGCAGAATTTCTATGACATTTCTACAATATTTTCAACATGAAAAAACTAACACCTCTCTATGGTTTGGTAACACCAACACGATTGGGCGAGGGACTTGTTTTATACTCATATCGAACGTATGCTACCTATGTTTCTGACACTTGTAAAAAGGCATTAAGTTTATGTCACGGATCATCGTATAAAATGCACAGGCTAAGGCCCTGTTTGTTTTAGCTGGGGATTGTGGAAAGCAGCTTTTAAAAACTAGATTGTAAAAACTGGATTGTTAAAAAGCTGAAGGTTGAAAAGCTCATGGTTGTTTGGTAACCCAGATTATAGTTGGGGGCAATGGTGGGTAATTTTGGTTGAAGTTGGGGAAAGTTAGGGGCAATGGTGGGTAATTTTGGTTGAAGTTGGATGAGTATTGTGTTCTTAAAAGTTTACTGTTTGTTGCCCTTCCAGCTTTTAAAAACTGCTTTCCACAATCCCCAACTGAAACAAACAGGGCCTAAATGAGTATGTTGGCATGACTAATCAGTTTGTACAAAGGCTATAAATATCTCTGCAAAAAGGGGAATTCCATGAACACATTTATTCAATATTTAAGAAAGGGAAGTATATAGGCCTTGTTCGGTTGGACTTCTGCTCCTACTCCTTCCTAATTCTATTTTGGGTTCTCTTGATTTTGATCTTTTGAAGAATCAGGAGTGATTTCAGGGACTGTTCAGCTAGCTCGGGGTCAAGGCGGCGCTCTAGGGGACAGGGGGGTGGCATGATAGGCTCACACGATGGTGGCGTCGCTTGGGGGGCTGAGTAGGGAGAGGGAGTCGAAGGTGGCGCTCGGGGTTGAGGCAGCGGGAGTCGGAGGTGAGGGATGATGGGGTCAGAGGCGAGGCGAAGGGAGTCGGAGGCGACAGGCGACTAGGGCGGAGGCGAGGGTTGGAGGCGATGAGACTGGGAGGCGAGGGGCGACGAGGTGGGAGGCGGTAGGAGTCAAAGGCGAGGCAGTGCTTGGGGTCGGAGGAGATAGGACTTGAGGGAGGGGACGAGCGATCGAGAATCCGGAGGAGCAGGGTGGAGGCTGCTTCTCTCACGCCGTGTAAAAACGAGAATCACTCCACGCCGATTCTGATTCTAGTTGAGTGGAGTGCGTGGTGGTCGATAGAGCTCTAGCTCCTCCGGACGAGAATCCAAGAGCCAGAGCTATATCGAACAGAGTCTAGTGAAAGTAGAGATATGGTAAAATCATGAAAGTGGGTAAACAAAGACGTTGGATTGAACTTGAATGATCCATATCTAGGTGGAATTCTATCTCCTCACTTAAACATGTTTTACATGTGACCCCTCAGAAAAATTACAAAATTCCACACCTTAAATGAAGGAGGTGGGATTCCACCTAAATCTAAATCATTCAAATTCGATTCAACACCTATATTTATCTATTTTCATAATTTCACCGTATATATCTACTTTTACCATATATTTCTCCATTTAACAATGTGTCCAACTGTTTACTTCGATTCGCACGCTGGTTTCCAGCTATTTTGAAGTTGGCAGATACCTCTCCACCTGTAGATTTTGTCTCGTGGAAGACAAAACCCCTCCAGCCCGTGCAGACTGGCACTAATCAACCACCTCAACCAGCGTACCGTACTCCCTAATTAACAAATCCATTTCCGCTTAATCTAATCACCAAAGCTTTAAACAAAAAAACTACTACGCTCTTACATTTACACCCTTTCAACATGAACATTTTCCATGCAACACCCTTCGCTCTAAGGGCATGTACAATAATATAATGTCAGCTATTTATATATTTTTCTATGTAAGATTTTTTGCTGAAATAGAAGAAAGGGAAAGAGGAGAGAGAGCACAATTATTTCTTTGTGATGACATGACATATGGATAGCATAAAATACCATTTTATGAGTTATTATTTACAATAATATCTTTTCATAATATAATTAAAAAATTTTAGGATCTTATAAAGATAATATTAAGATATCATTTATTATATAAATTGTATTTAGTCTTATCTTAAGATGATATTGAAGAGTATATAGACAACAGTCGTACCTGGTACTTTACATGCTCTAAATTATCCTTCCACGCTTGGAGGGTTTATTAGAAAATAGGTAATCTGTCGAGGGTGATCGTGCAAAAGTGCCACTCTGAACTCCCGGACCAGCTTGCTCCCACTGCCACTGTCGGCAGTCGTTGGGAAGAGGAGAGCTCACTTGCTATATAAATGCCGTCCCCTTTTGCGCCGTGAAAATTCGCGAAATAAAATCCCCGGAAAAAAAAGAGAGGGTGTAACAGACGTCTCCGCCTCCGTGTATGGGCGCCTCCCTCCCCGCTGGATCTGCGGTGGCGGGATAGCAAGAGGCGAGTTCCAGAGTTTGTTCGCAAAATCTCGCGCCCCCGCCGCGTCGATTTCATGAGAGGTTCGCCTTTCTCCGTGCCATTTTTCCTGGGATTTATTTTTCGCGATTTTTCCGGGATTTTTTCCGTGGTGATTTTGGCTGCGGCGCGGTTACTTGGAGGAGTAGTAGCTTCAGCGCAGCTTGTTTTGGTTCGTGATTCGATGCCTAGCACGGGGATTGCGAGCATTTCGGAGAGGAGGCGCGTGATCTAGTTGGGGGCGTGGGGAATTCGCTGGCTAGTTGGCGTCGAATGCAGCGATTTGTGGGAGCTACTTTGCTAGTTTGGTGATTTGGGAGTGTCTATGATCCACTGGGCGGCAGCAGCTGCCACATTCATGTGTGGTTAGATCTGGGTTTGCGCGACGGTAGTTGGTTAAGCCTGAGGCGAAATCTGGTCTTAAATTCGATGTATAATTCACTTGATTTGGATGGTCACGCATTGGATCTGATGCAGCTTGTTTGCTCTTTTGTCGGTTTCAGGTTGAGAGCTTGGCACTGACGAAGCGGATAGTTTGATCTGCTAAACTCAAGGGGTTACAGCTAAGATGGCGGCGGCATTAGCATGGCGGTTCAATGGAACCAATGGGGGCAGCCATGGCGGCGCAGATCTGGTTGGTGTCCTCTTGGATGCTGTGCTTCTGAGCTAGTAGAATCGCATCCTGTCGCTTTCTTTGTATTCTTGAATTGTAATTCTGCTGTCGTGCTTTTTGAAAGGGATCATTTGGACTGTCTTTGTATTCTTGAATTGTAATTCTGCTGTCATGCTTTTTGAAAGGGATCATTTGGACTGCGTTGGGTTTTGATGTGGACATTTTTGGATGAAAGGGTAAATATTATAGCAGTAGGATACACTTTTAAAGTGAGATCAGTATTCAGTCTACTTGAGAAAAGTCCGTCCTGCGTACTTGTTAAATTTTAAGCATTTGGGTTTTAATGGAGCTGTATTTTAAAAGTCATTCTGATTCAACTAGGGCTACGAACTTGGTGTGGGAAATAGTTAGCAATAGCTGTGTCTTGAGGTATTCAACTAGGGCCACCAACTTGGTGTGGGAAATAGACAAATAGTTAGCAATAGCTGTGTCTTGAGGCTGAGGAACTAGGAAGCTGTTACTTAAGTTGTCCTTTTGTCCATAAGAAAATTAACAATGACATGCATCTGGGTCATATATATTTACTTGGGTGATGGTGAAAATGGGCTGAATAGACGCTTAATGGTGTTTTACAAACACCCTTACTGTTAACCCCTGAAAAAATTGTTTTACTAACAGAAGGGCTGGAAATGCCCTAACTTGGGACAGTCAGATTCATATGTTTGTATTATTTTGACTTTTGACATCTATAATCATTGGAAAGAATTGGAAACATAGCTTTAATGTAATGCAGCTATTTGGATGTAGTGAAAGCATGTAAAAAATAAAACTGATTGAATGACTACGGGTTTTTGTTTCTGCATCTGTGCATGATCTTGATCTCAGGTTCATTTCTTTGTTGTAGGATCCATGTTTGATTGACAATACAACCTTTTTTTTTCTCACGGTTGTTACATTTCATAGTTGTTGTCTTGTTCAATCTTATTTTTTGCTTATAAAGTCGTGTGTCATTTAAGCAATTTGATTTTATGAGCCAGAGGATCATTTTAGAATTTGGAAAAGTTAACGGGAGTCCTGACATAGAAAATTTTGGCATGCATCCATGTAATTAGAGGGAGTCCTGATACCAGAAAGGAAGCACATATTATGAAAATTTTCAATGTTGTAATTATCTGGGTAGATTTTCTGCACTGATTTCATATGCATCTTTGAAACAAAATTGTTTTAATTAAATCTATACTACTTTCTGAAGTGTCCACAACCATGTGATTTCTGTCGACTTAGCGCATATTATTGAGACTGCATACTTCTGCACATGTAAGATAACTGTAATTTATTATACTGCCAGGATGATGATTCTTTTGTATCTGACCTTTCACTCTGACAAAATCCCACGGGATTGATGATCTGACAACACGCTTCCATTTGAACATCCAACCTATTTCATAAGGCATTATGTCCATTATTTAAATACATTTAAGCTTGGTAATAATGTTTAGCTGTTCAAATGTAACCCTTCATTTGAATCTAGTACTTGCGGTGTTCAGTGTTTTCTGCAATGAGATGTTATCAGCTCATGAAAAGTTCGAAAGTTACATGCTGGAGTCTTTAGTATTAATCACTTCTGCTTGGACATTAACAGGAAAGGCATATGGACAAAGTTCAGGATTCAGAGCCACCAACTCCTCGTTCAGTCATGAAAATGGGCAAGTAAGTTTTGATTCTACTTATTGGTTGGTAGTGCAAAAATTCTCGTAGATATCATGAAGAAATGAGCTCTACCATAGCAGTAGTCTTAAAACTTCTTAATGTTGATTCATCTTCTTAATTTTTTTGCACAAATGAAAGCAACAAAAACAACTAAGCCTTTTGTCCTAAACAAGTTGGGGTAGGCTAGGAATAAAACCCTATCAAAGTCAAAAGGCCCCTAAACCTTCTATTTTAGGTCATGGTTCCGGTATGTGAATCGCTAACTTCCATGAAGTCCTACCCAACGTCAACTCGTTGGGTACATTTCAATCCCTTAAGTCTCTTTTAACTGCTTCTTTCCACAATAGTCTTGGTCAACCTTTGTCTCTTCCTATGTTTTCGAGATGGATTAAAATTCCACTACGCACCGGTGTCTCAGGAGGCCTCCGTTGGAAATGTCAAAACCATCTCAAATGATGTTGCATAAGCTTTTCTTTAATTAGCGCTACCACAACCTTATCATGTATATCATCATTGCGGATTCGATTTCACCTTGTATGATCACGGATCTACCACAACATCTGCATCTCTACTACACTCATCTTCTGTAAATGTTGTCTTTTTGTCGCTCAATATTTTGCTCCATACAACATCGCAAATTTGATAGCTGTCCTATTGAACTGACCCTTTAACTATTTAGGGAATTTTCTATCACATAAGATACTAGATGCATGGCACCATTTCACCCACCCCGTTCGTATCTGTGGCTCACATCTTCATCAATCTCGCCATCATTCTATAACATTGATCCCAAATATCGAAACATTTCCTTCCTAGGCACTACTTTTCCATCTAGACTAACATCTCTATCATTTGCTATAGCTCTGCTGAAAACACACCACAAATACTTAGTTTTAGTTCTACTACGTCTAAAGTCTTCCTTCACAGATTTAGTTTTTTATCAACACCTACCCTACTCTTGTCAACTAGCACCATATTATCAGCAAAAAATATACACCAAGGAATCTCTCCTTGTATGTCCTGAGTGACTTTTTCCATCACTAGGGCAAAAATGTGGTGGCTCAATGCTGACCCTTGATGTAGTCCTATCTTAATAGGAAAGTCATTGGTATAGCTATCACATGCTCAGACATTAGTCACAACATTGTCATACATATTATTGATTAGGGTAATATACTTTGTTGGGACTTTTCTCTTTTCAAGCGCCCACCACATGATATTTCTTGGCACACTATTATACACTTTCTCCAAGTTGATAAACACCATATGTAGGTCATTCTTTTCGTCCCCATACCTCCACATCAACTGCCATGTCAAGAAAACCGCCTCTGTGGTCAACCTCATAGGCATAAAACCAAATTGGTTTTTTTATCACGTTAGCCACTCTTCTTAGACGATGCTCACTCACTCTCTCCTAAGGCTTCATTGTGTGGCTCATGAGCTTAATTCCTCTGTAGTTAGTATAATTTTGAATGTCTCATTTATTCTTGAAAATTGGCACTAATGTGCTTCACCAATCACCATCACTTGTTAGGCATCTTATTCAACCTAAAAATGCTATTAAATAATTTAGTAACCAAACGATCATCACGTCTCCCAAGGCATTTCCACACCTCGATAGGAATGTTATCAGGGCCTAACACCTTATCTGTTTTCATCCTTTTTGAGGCCCCACTTACTTCAAACTCTTGAATTCTTCGAACGAACCGCCTATTGGTGTTGTCAAAAGCATCATCCAATTTAATCATACTACCCCCGTTGTACAACTTGTCGAAGTTATCTCTCCACCTATTCTTGATCTTTTCGTCTTTCACCAGAAGTCTATTTGTGTTGTTTTTTATGCATTTAACTTGGTTAAAATCTCTTGTCTTCCTTTTTGAAGTTTAGCCACCTTTTAGATGTTCTTGTCACTCTCCTTTGTACTCAACTTCTGATAAAGATTCTCATAAGCCTTGCCCCGTGCCTCACTCATCGCTTTCTTTGCATTCTTTTTGACTACTTTGTACTTTTGTATGTTGTCATCGCTCTTATCGTACTGCATGTGTTTGTAACACAACTTCTCCTCAATAGCCTCTTGCACTTCCTCGTTCCATCACCAATTGTCTTTAGGTTCGTATCTAGTCCCTTAGGTCACTCCACACACCTCCACAGCCGCCTTCCTAATGCAAATTACCATCTCTGTCCATGTACTATTCGTGTCTTCTCCCATGTTCCATACCCCTTTCGCGATCATCCTCTTAAACGCCCGTGAGGCGTCCCCTTTGAGCTGCCACAACTTCGTCCTTGTCACTTTGGTGACTTTAGCCGGTTGAGCCCGTATCCTAAATCTAAAGTCCGAGACTACTTATGTTGTGGAACAACACAATCTCCAGGTATAACCTTACAATCTAAGTAGGCTTTTTTGTCCTCCCTCCTGCCAAGGAAAAAATCGATTTGGTTGGTATGCTGACCACCGCTAAAGGTAACTAAATGGGATTATCTTCTTCTAAAGAAGGTGCTAGCAATCATGGGCTCATAGGCTACGGCATAGTTCAAGGTATCTTCTCCTCCTTGGTTCCTGTCACCATAACCAAACCCAAATGCACCCTCTCAAACCCCCCACTAGTTGTTACCAACATGACCGTTGAAATCATCTCCTCAGAAAAGCTTCTCACTGCTAGGTACACTTCTAACCATGTCATCTAGATCTTCCCGAAATCTCTTCTTAATGGCCTCACTCAAACCTACTTGTGGAACATAAGCACTAATAACGTTCAAACTTCAAAACCAAGTCACCTGTGACTAGCTTGACTAGGATAATCCTGTCCCCTTGTCACCTCACGCCGACAACTCCACGCTTGAGGTTCTTATTTTTTCACAATTGAGATAATTGATATTTTATCTGTAGCATTCCTAGGATTCTCTTTCATCAAATCATGCAATGCAAAAATTGTAAAGTCTACTAAAGATGATCTGGAATTGCTGTTAATTGTTGGGATAGCAAATGGGAAAGAAGATAGAGCTATTAAAATGTTCCTTTTTGTTCACTTAAGGGATATGTTTTTAGAAGTCTCGTCTCTCTAAATTGAATTAGTGGGGGAAAAGAAAATGAAGAGTTTACAACATTTGCCCCAGTACCTCACCAAATTTTCCTGCCTTGAAATTCGAATAGAAACTATGTTGATGCTTTGTTTCAATATTATTTGAATTTGTCTTGAAGAAATTATGACAGCAACAAAAATCTACAACTGCACCTGCCGTATTTGATTACACGATTTCATCGGCGTACAATATTACCATTGTAATGAGATGCTATTGTAGATTCTAAGATGTTCTGCAATTCTAGATTCAAAGATACGATTACAATATGAATACATGTTAGAATCGAGAGATTACATAACTTTTAAGCAGCAATGCCTTAAATTCATTTTTAGTGCTATTGAGTATAACTTTGTATCATGGCATACCTGCTTGTTGATAATGCCTTATGAATTTCTTTGGCGTGCAAATAATTTAACAGCTTTAGAACTAATCGACGAACTATATTACAATAAGGCTCCTTTAAGCACCTGTAATTCAGTTTGTATAACTGAGCATTCAAATCACAATTTAAACTTAAAGTCAACCAAAGTAATGGCCTGACACAGTGTCTGCTGCTGGAGAAATAGTTAATTCTTAGATACTAGCACATTGTTCAAATGCATAGGGCTTACTTTTCTGGCCCTATTGAAATCAAATTGCTCCATTGGGCCTAATGAAATAGCCTCCATTTTGAGTAATAAAAAGAGCAGATGGGTTATGTTGCTGAAGAGGTAAACTCTTGATGAACTTTTTTTTGGCAAGGAAAACTACTGATGAACCTGGACTCTTGAAAATGGACACTAATTGGTAATGGTGGTTGAGCAGCTAACTGTTACAGGATACCAATCACTAACTGAGATTACTTTAGTGAAACATTATTTTTTTGGGGCTGTAAACATGTAACATGCTGAAGTATTGGAGCAAAGAGGCAAATACTATTTTGTAGTCATAGTAATGCAAACTGACCAGTACTAATAAGGGCCAGGTTGATAATATTACATAAAGTAAAATATGTTCTAGGATATGAATCTGTTACGTATGTGGAGATTGCTTATTTCTAGATATTGTTGCAAATATGCTATAACCTTAATCATCCTATCTGTTAGTATCATTTTTGTGAACTTCGGAGAAACTAATGTTGTTCTAACACAGGAATTACTGTGAATTGTAGAACGCTAGAACTCCAAGTCTTATTGTTGTGTAATTGCAGGAACCGTGTCTATGTGGAGGATGAGGAGACACTTTCAAGCGTTGCTCAATGTATTGAGCATTTGCGGCAGAGTTCTTTGTCAACTCAAGAAAAAGAAAGCTCTTTGAAGCAGTTATTGGACCTTGTTCAAACACGTGATACTGCATTTGGAGCTGTTGGATCACATTCACAGGCTGTTCCGATACTTGTTTCTCTCCTCAGGTCTGGCCCGTCTGGAGTTAAGATGCTGGCTGCTACTGTTCTAGGGTCTCTTTGCAAGGAAGAGGAGCTAAGGGTGAAAGTTCTGCTTGGAGGTTGCATCCCTCCGTTGCTTGCTCTTCTCAGGTCCAAGTCAGCTGAAAGCCAAACCGCAGCTGCCAAAACTATTTATGCTGTTTCGCAAGGTGGGATAAGGGATCATGTTGGATCAAAGATTTTCTCAACTGAAAATGTTGTTCCTGTACTGTGGGAGCAACTCAAAGTTAGCGTCAAGAATGAGACTTTGGTGGATGGCCTGCTAACTGGAGCACTAAAGAATTTATCAAAAAACATAGAGGGGTTTTGGTCAGCAACCGTGCAATGTGGTGGAGTCGATATACTTATAAAGCTGGTTGGTTCTGGACAAACAAATACCCTTGCAAATGTGTGCAATCTTCTTGGAGCTTTGATGATGGAAGACTCATCTGTTTGTTCAAAAGTTATATCTGGAGAAACAACAAAACAGCTCCTAAAGTTACTTGGTCCTGGTAATGAAACTTCCATTAGAGCTGAAGCTGCTGGTGCTCTCAAATCCCTTTCTGCACAGAGTAAAGAAGCCCGGCGTCAGATAGCTAATTCTAATGGGATTCCTGCTCTTATAAATGCTACTATTGCTCCATCAAAAGAGTTCATGCAAGGGGAATCTGCTCAAGCATTGCAAGAAAATGCAATGTGTGCATTAGCAAATATATCTGGTGGTTTATCTTATGTAATCTCAAGCCTTGGTGAAAGTCTTGAGTCATGCTCTTCACCTGCACAGATTGCTGACACTCTTGGTGCATTGGCCTCAGCCTTGATGATATATGACACAAATGCAGAATCTATGAGTGCTTCAGACCCTCTAGTCATTGAGAAAACACTGATGAAACAGTTTAAGCCTAAGGTGCCCTTCCTTGTACAGGAGCGTGTAATTGAAGCTTTGGCCAGCTTGTATAGTAACCCAGTTCTCTGCAAGACACTTGCAGATTCTGATGCAAAACGCTTGCTTGTTGGTTTGATAACCATGGCAGGTACTGATGTGCAAGATGACCTTATGAAATCACTTTTTGCTCTCTGCAACAAGGATTGTGATCTATGGCAAGCTCTACAAGGTCGTGAGGGTGTTCAGCTATTGATTTCTTTACTTGGTCTTTCCTCAGAACAGCAGCAGGAATGTGCTGTTGCTCTGCTCGCCCTTCTGTCAAAGGAGAATGATGAGAGCAAATGGGCTATCACCGCTGCTGGTGGCATACCTCCTCTTGTTCAAATTCTAGAAACTGGGTCTCCAAAAGCTAAAGAAGAGTCGGCAATCATCCTTGGTAATTTGTGCAATCACAGTGAAGACATACGAGCATGTGTTGAAAGTGCTGATGCTGTTCCTGCTTTACTATGGCTTCTCAAAAATGGAAGTGACAATGGCAAGGAGATAGCATCTAAAACACTGAACCATCTCATTCACAAGTCAGATACAGGAACTATTAGTCAGTTATCTGCTCTGTTAACAAGTGAACAGCCTGAGTCAAAAGTTTATGTTCTAGATGCTTTAAAAAGCTTGCTTTCTGTTGCACCATTTAATGATATTCTGCATGAAGGAAGCGCTGCAAATGATGCTGTTGAGACAATGATCAAAATTCTAAGCTCTCCTAAAGAAGAAACTCAGGCTAAATCAGCATCTGCTCTTGCTGGTTTATTTCATTGTCGCAAGGACTTGCGAGAAACTCATATTGCAGTGAAGACACTTTGGTCTGTCATGAAACTGATTGATGTACAGTCCAACAAAATACTAATGGAGGCCTCCTGTTGCCTTGCTGCCATTTTTCTTTCAATCAAGCAAAATAAGGAGGTTGCCACAGTTGGACGAGATGCATTAACTCCATTAGTCTCACTTGCAAATTCTACAGTTCTTGAAGTAGCAGAACAAGCGACCCGAGCTTTGGCAAACCTTTTTCTTGATCATGAATTATCTGTCCAAGCATCTTTTGAAGAAATTCTCTTCCCTGTAACACGTGTGCTTAGAGAGGGAACTATTGATGGAAGAACTCATGCCGCAGCAGCAATAGCTCGCCTTTTACAGTGCCGACCCATTAATCAGCCTCTTTCAGATATTATTAATCGCTCTGATGCTGTACTTGGTCTAGCTGGGCTTTTGGAAGCTGCTAATGGAGAAGCTTCGGCAACGTCAGAAGTTCTTGATGCACTGGTGCTATTATCTAGATCAAAGGTGTCAAGTGGGCATACCAAGGCTCCCTGGGCAGTTCTTGCAGAAAATCCCCACACCATATTTCCCCTTGTTTCATGTGTAGCTGATGCAGCACCCCCATTGCAAGATAAAGCCATAGAAGTTTTGTCAAGGCTCTGTTCCGATCAACATATTGTTGTGGGTGGTTTGGTTTCTGAAACCCCAGGTTGCGTATCATCAGTCGCACGGCGAGTTATCGGCTCCAACATGCTTAAAGTTAAAGTTGGCGGATGTGCTCTTCTTGTTTGTGCAACAAAAGAACATTGTCAGAAGCAGATTGAGTTCCTGTGTGACTCAAGTCTGTACATTCAGCTAATTCATTCTCTAGTTGGTATGATCCATATGACAAACTTGCCTTCCGAAAATGTGAGCGGTGAAAGCATAGCAGACATCAAAATTTCCAGACACTCCAAAGAAAATAACAGCGATGCTGAAATTGTGTGCTGCACTGCTGTAATCTCCGGTAACATGATTCCACTGTGGCTGCTCGCTGTCTTTGCTCGCCATGACAGCAAAACAAGAGCAGAAATTCTAGAAGCTGGAGCGGTTGAAATGCTCACCGAGAAGATTTCTCAAAATGCATTCCTATATGTGGTATGTGAATGCTAGTTGTTTCCATTATTTTTGTAATTCTTTGCTTGGATGCTAGTTGGTATGTGAATGCTAGTATCTCTTATGCACTTCAGTATTTTTACATTACGTACCCAAATTATAGTTACAGCTCCTAAAATTTATTTAGCTCCCTTGAATAGTTCTTAGGTTAATTTGGAAGACATGAAATCAGTTTAGGCAACACTAATGTATAGACTTAAGTGTGGCAATGCCCTCTAGATTGAATAAGTTGCCGGAGAACCCAGCTAAGAGGTTGTTAAGTCAGTATTGCTAAATTGGATGTATTACTTTCTACCTAACTGTTCGTAGTATTCCATCTCTCGTATTGATCTAATTAACCCTTTTCCATTCTTGGAGCCCTATAGTAAAATTTGATACATTTCGAAGAAACTGTTATGAATAGCACTTGTATTCATCATGAGGCCAATAGACTAGAATATATACATGTACATGAGGGTACAAAAGGAAGCCTATATAAGAAAATATCTATACAAGATAATATATGATACTAGCAATGTCTATAAAAGGCAATATATGATACTGTCTAACACCCCCTCAAACTCATGGTGGATCAACGACACTGAGTTTGAAGAGATGAAAGCTGTTCTGAGTTGAATCTATGCCTTCATGAAGAAGTATGCCAACTGAAACTCTGAAGGCACATACTAAAGAGTCATGATCTGATCTTGCACCTATGATCGCATGTAGGAATCTATGCCTTCATGAAGAAGTATGCCAACTGAAACTCTGAAGGCACATACTAAAGAGTCATGATCTGATCTTGCACCTATGATCGCATGTAGGAAGGATCAACACCGATATGCTTGGTGAGCTTATGCTTCATCAGGTCTCGAGAAATGCTAATAGCACTTGTACAGTCAGATAAAACAGTAGTCGATGTAGAAATAGAAATACCAAAATTCTCAAGTAACTACTATAGCAAGTAACCTTTGCTGTCAAAAGAGAAGATGGTCTTGTTGCAGACACAGCAAAGGCGATCGAGCGCAGAGCGAGTGGCGACGGCCGGAGGAGGAAGCAAAGACCGATAAGTGTAGGCGGAACTCCCGTCCGGAGCTAACACGATAGCGGTAAGAGCCGTAGGAAGAGTGGCAGCGGCTAGCCAACAAGGAGAAGGTGGTAGATGGCGCAAGTGTAACGCCGATTAAAAACCCTAACTCTAAAAACCTTGCTTTGATACCATGTTGTGAATAGCACTTGTATTCATCATGAGACGAGACCAATAAGCTAGAATATATACATATATATGAGAGTACAAAAGGAAAGCCTATATAAGACTGTAGGAAGGATAGATTGTGTATAATGTGTGGGATAATTGTATTGCGGAGCTCTCAGGCTGTTTTTATAGGAGTACATGGCTTGGAGGGCAAGACGCCTCTCCTAGAGATAAGGAAGATTATCACGGGATTATAATCAATCCTAAACTAACCATATCCGGTGCTACCTAATATACTCTAACATCCTCGATCCACAGCAATGAGCGACGCAGACGATGAGATCAGAAGAAGCAGACGAGTGACATCCCCGCAATCGTAATGGTCGATCGTCCGCAGATCTTCGTGGTCGAGTGAAGCCGACGAGGTTGCCCAAGCAAGGCGGTAGCCCTTTGTGCCGATGTCGAGGTAGCCAAGTACGAGGACGTGGAGCCATATCGAGGTGCCGAGCGTAGGATAGCTGTTGTCGATGAAGCTGTCGAGGGTGCCGAAGTAGAGGAGCCGTGCAAATCGCGAGAGCGCGAGGGGCGCCATGGTGATGGTGGCGCATAGGAGGGAGCGCCATAGACGAAGACGGCGACGCAGTCGAGGCAGTCGATGAGGAAGAAGGTCGACACCGAGGTCGATGCTGTCGAGCCGACATGAGCGAGGCGTGCGCCGAGTTTGCCAGGCCCGGGAATGCGCCGGGGACGAAGGCACGCTACGGTCTTTGCCAAGACGGATGTACTAGGTAGAGGCCCCAACCATTGCGTCGGCGTCTAAATGGGACTAGCAGAAGGCCTCCACGACGGTCACGGCGCAGAATCAGCAGAGGAAGAAGGTGCCGGATGCAGCCGCGGTTGTCGGAGTGGGCGGCGAGGCGAGACGCGAGGCGACGCAATGGCGACGAGGTTGTGCTGGACGAAGTCGAAGAGGCAGACAAGCGACGCATCGAGGCTCCTGGAGGTGCGGCGGCGCGAGAGCCGCAGCACACATGGAGGAGAGCCACGATGGCGCCAGAGTGTCGCGACGGCGGTGCTCGTAGCAGTCGGCGAAAAACACGAACAGCCGAAGAAGACCCTGCGCGAGAAGCGCGCAACGACGTAGCCGACAACGATGTAGATGCAACGGCGAGGGCAACGACAGGAGGGCGTCTGAGGCGGAGACAACGATGGCGATGTCGAGGATGGAGCCTCCCGATCAGTGGTGGTGACGACGAACCGACGTAGGTCGATGGCCACGCCATGCAGCCCAGTCGAAGAAGATGAAGAGGCCGGTGTAGTCAATGCCGATGTCGAGGACGCGTGAGGTCGACGGGCGGTGGGCGACACAAACCCAATCTCTGATTGGGGAAAAAAAAAGGACACGCGAATGCCCGGAGAAGCCAGTGAGTATCCTAATCTGTTGGTGCTTGACGACACGACGACGACGAGCGTGGAAAATCGGAGGGATTGGTCATGCATCTTACGAGCGAGGGCGTTGCCCCCGGCGAGATTGATCTCCCCAGGGGCGGCGCGGCGGCGGCGGCAGCGGAAGCCTAGGCTAGGATTTGAAAACCCTAACTCGTGATACCATGTAGGAAGGATAGATTGTGTATAATGCGTAGGATAATTGTATTGCTGAGCCCTCAGGCTGTTTTTATAGGAGTGCATGGCTTGGAGGGCAAGACGCCTCTCCTAGAGATAAGGAAGGTTATCACGGGATTATAATCAATCCTAAACTAACCATATCCGGTGCTGCCTAATATACTCTAACAAAGACAATATTTGTACAAAACAATATAGGATACTAGTAATCTCTATGTAAGACGATATAGGATACTGTCTAACAGAAACGTGGGCCTGTGTTTGTTTATCTTTAAGAATTCTTGGGTTGTTCCTATGAATAGATTGAGAGCTTAAGGATTAGTGTTTTCTGTGTTCGTTCATTGCCTAATTGCCTATGTATAGATATTGTGTAGGTCCATTCAATCACTCTGCTTCTATTTATTTTCTCAATTCCATTGGTTTTCAAACTTTTGCCTATGTATATATATTGTGTAGGTCCATTCAATCACTATGCTTCCATTTATGTTCTCAATTCCATTGGTTTTCAAACTTATGTAATTCTACTCTGTGGAGACTCATCATGTCTTACTCCTACACTGACATCCAGATATCTGATATGATAGTTCTATTTAGGATTTTGTTCTTCATACTGTAAGATAGGACATTGCCTTTGATGTCTCATGTACTTCGTTAAAGTGTGATCCCAATTTGTCATCGTGTCCAAGCCTAACACGTTTGCTGAGTTGTGTTAGACGTGGCACCGGCCGGCACAACAGACTCTGATTCGGTTTCCTTCTCCGTTGGGGGCTTTTGTTCCCTAGTCTATATATGTACCCCTATAGTCGCACGACATAGATGCCCTGAAGTTCCCTGTGCTTATAATCTCATATAGTGAATTCCGACTTTGTGCGTTGGTGGTTTTTTTCTATAAGGCTTCTCCATGTTAAATCTGCGTCTCGTTCTTTTGTTCATTTATTTTTGCCGTATGTTTTATAACAAGTGGTAGCAGAGCTCTGGGCTCAACATCCAAGTTGCTACCTTGGGAGGAGGGACCCCCGAGGCGGGCATCATGTGGCACAAGGGCATCACCTACATGGCAATAGGTGACGACATTCGTGCAACATGTGAGCAGCATACCGACGGCTCGGCACCTTTATGTCTACAGTTGCAGAGATCTAATCTGAGGGCCACACGTCTCGAGAAGCAACACCTGAGGCTGAGTATTCGGCAGGAGGCTTGTCTTGGAGTTCGTTTCAAACTCAAAACTGGTTTGCCGTTTGCTTTAAAAATCACATCAACCCACAGATTGGAACCCGAGAAGAGCCAGCGTCCGAAAAAAATAGGAGAGCCGTCAAGACCAACCAGATCCTTGTGTCAAAAAAGAAAAGAAGCGGAGCGTTAGTGTGGTACTGTGGTTATTTGCTAATAGCAAAATCAGCCCAATTTTGCTACGTGTACATGAAAACATACTAGTATGACACAAAGGCACTGCTTTGTGTACACACCAGTGTATCAAGTTTCAACTCCATTTCACGACTCGATTCCATACCAAGTGTTGACATGCGCTCTACCCTGTTGACTTTACCGGTGCTGATTCTGCCAACACCAATGCTCGCGCCAATAGGCGCCGTGCCCCAACGTCGTACTATGTCATCTCTATCGATGATCTTTTGCCTTAGTCAATTGTCGTCTTCCATCAAGAAGCTACATCATCAGCTTTGCATGTTTTTTTTTCTGTTCAAGGTGGAGTTCATTGTATTTTAGGTGGTTGTGCCTATTATTGGCATCATCTATGTGAGATTAATCATTGGCGATTTCTTCGACGATCCATCGTCTTCTAAGGGTTGTTGTGGCAAGATCCATAAATGAGGAGTCTAAGGCGGAGTTGTAGACATACATCTAAAAATTGTTATCGGCATGATTTATTATCTCCGCTTCCTTGCCAAGTTTGGATATGAGCAATTTTGTTTGGAGATATCGGGTTACATTCAATCAAGGAGATATTTTATGGAGGTAAAAAAATCAATGTCAGTTGTGGAGACAATTGAATTTGGTCTTTCATTTACCATTTGCATATGTTGCAATTTGGATTGCTTATACAACCTTTATAGAGGTGTTGGCAACATTAATTCTCAGGAATTTGATGACACCCTAATAGTGGCAAGCATAGTACTCTTTGGAGTTTTGATGTATGAAAATGAAGGTTTTGCTTCGATTTCAGTTTGAGATGAAGGATTGAAGTGCAATAAAGAGTTTGTTTTTGTGTGGATACTACAATGTTCGCCAGTTGTCACAGTTTGTTATGAGGGGTCTATTGCAGTTTATACTACATTGACAGCATGAGAATTGAGAATTCCTTTCGTCTTGACAGTTTTACAGGAGTAGTTTCAACCATGTTAAGAATTTAATTACCTTTGAAGTCGGTAGTTTGATGTACGTGATGGCCACACATACAAGTTGCTCTCCAATGGGTATTGTTTGCCGAGTTTGTGTTCCAAGTGGAGCATGTCAGATTCCGTGACATGAGTTTTTCGCTATCTATCCAGCACCACATCTAATGTTTTGGCTTATGCCGGTTTTGATGATTGAGCATTTGTTTTAGAAGGTTAATTGCACAAACTGAAACTTTACTAGGATTATGAATTATTGAAGACCCAGATGTGTTTGTTTGCTTTGTTGTTAGCTATGTGTTTGGACCTACTGTTGGTTTGCTCAATTTTGATTTATGAGAAACGTTTGGATAAGATTGTTCTAATCTTTCTTGTCGAGATTAGTCCAATAGGCTTTCGAGACACAAGGTTTGTTGATAGACTTTCGAGACACAAGGTTTGTTGAAGATTTATTTGGAGATTTTGATATTTCAGCTATAGGAGCGATTTCGTCTCAAGGTGGAGATTGTTAAAGTGTGATCCAAATTCTTCATCGTGTCCAAGCCAGACATGTTCACCAAGCCATGTTAGATGTGGCATCGGTCGTCGGTTTTCTTCTCCATTCGGGACTCTTGCTCCCTAGCCTATATATGTACCACTGAAATCGCACGGTTTAGATTAGCGAAAGTTCCCCATGCTTGTAATCTCTCCTCATATAGTGAAATCTGCCTTCATGCGTCTGTGGTTTTTCCTACAAGGGTATTCCATGTTAAATCTGTGTCTCACATTCTTTCATTCATCTATTTTTGCCGTGCATTTTATAACATACTTCAAAATCAGAAAGGATTTGAAGTAAGTTTAGATGCTGTGCATTGCTGTTTAACATCATGACTAACATTTGCGAATTTTTTATGGCATTCACTTCTGTCTGTGTGAATTTGGCATCATTTCCAGATTGCAGTTGACTAGTAGGGTTCCCTAAATTCTTTGTTTCCATGAGGGAAGATCCACTTTGCAAATCTCTATTGGAACTCAAATTTTTCCTTTGTTATTTTCTTATCGTACCCATTATGTATCATCTTGCTGCTATAGCTTGTCAAGTTTGTTTCGATTGCTGGAACTGCTCTTAACGTATGTTCATGCTTTTATCAGGGTCAAGAAGATAGTACTGCATGGATCTGTGCCTTACTTCTTGCTTTGCTATTTCAAGAAAGAGAGATAAATCGTTCTAATCCAGCATTGCACTCGATTCCTGTGCTCTCAAACTTGTTAAGGTCGGATGATCCAGCATACAGGTACTTTGCTGCCCAAGCTTTGGCAAGTCTGGTCTGCAATGGTAGCAGAGGAACTCTTCTGGCTGTTGCTAATTCTGGGGCAGCAACTGGACTCATATCTTTGCTTGGATGTGCTGATGTCGATATAGCCAATCTTTTGGAGTTATCGGAGGAATTCATGTTGGTACATAATCCTGATCAGATTGCGTTGGAGAGGCTATTCAGAGTTGATGATATCAGGGTTGGTGCATCTTCCAGAAAATCTATTCCTCTTCTTGTTGATCTACTTAAACCAATTCCAGAAAGACCTGGTGCTCCTTTCTTGGCATTGGGTCTTCTGACACAATTAGCTGTTGAGTGCCCCCCAAACATGCTGCTAATGTCTGAAGCTGGAATTTTAGAAGCACTTACCAAATACCTATCACTTAGCCCACAAGACGCAACAGAAGAAGCTACAACTGAGTTGTTGGGCATTCTTTTTAGTAGTGCGGAAATAAGGCAACATGAATCAGCACTTGGTGCTGCTAACCAACTTGTGGCAGTACTTCGTTTAGGAGGAAGAAATTCACGCTATAGTGCTGCAAAGGCATTAGAGAGCTTGTTTTGTGCTGACCATGTCAGGAGTGGTGAGTCAGCTCGCCAGGCTATTCAGCCGCTTGTAGAAATTCTGAGTACTGGCATGGAGAGGGAGCAGCATGCTGCTATATCAGCACTTGTCAGGCTCCTTTGTGACAATCCATCAAGAGCACTTGCGGTTGCAGATGTTGAGATGAATGCAGTGGATGTTCTGTGCCGAATTCTTTCCTCGGATTGTTCAGCTGAGTTGAAAGGGGATGCTGCAGAACTGTGCTGTGTTCTATTTGCAAATACAAGGATTCGTTCTACAATGGCTGCAGCCCGTTGTGTGGAGCCTTTGGTGGGTTTACTGGTTAGTGAAACTAACCCTGCCCAGCTTTCTGTAGTTCGTGCACTGGATAGGCTTCTAGATGATGAGCAACTGGCCGAATTAGTGGCAGCACATGGGGCAGTCATTCCTCTTGTTGGGCTTTTGTTTGGCAAAAACTACATGCTTCATGAGGCAGTTGCTAGAGCTTTGGTGAAACTTGGAAAAGACAGACCGGCTTGCAAATTGGAAATGGTTAAGGCTGGTGTAATTGAGAGCATTCTTGATATTCTAAACGATGCACCAGATTTTCTTTGCATGGCATTGGCAGAAATGCTTCGGATTTTGACAAACAATGCTAGTATAGCAAAAGGTCCATCTGCAGCCAAAGTAGTACAACCTCTTTTCTCTTTGCTTTCTAAGGCAGATATTGGTCCTGAGGGGCAGTACAGCACTTTGCAGGTTCTTGTGAATATTTTGGAGCATCCTGAATGTCGTGCTGATTATAACTTGACACCCCGCCAAACTATTGAGCCAGTCATTACTTTACTGAATTCATCTCCACCAGCTGTGCAACAATTAGCTGCGGAACTCCTATCTCATCTTCTTCTAGAAGAACACCTCCAGAAGGATACAATAATAGAGCAGTCCATCCCACCTCTTATTCAAGTTCTTTCATCAGGTTTGCCAAATTTACAGCAGAGAGCCATAAAAGCTCTTGCTAACCTTGCATTAGCTTGGCCAAATACAATTGCAAAGGAGGGTGGTGTTTTTGAGTTGTCCAAGGTGTTGTTGCAATCTGATCCTCCGTTGCCTCATGTTGTATGGGAATCTGCAGCATCTGTCTTGTCTAGTATTTTGCAGTACAGCACTGAGTTTTTCCTTGAGGTACCTGTTGCAGTTCTAGTGCAGTTGCTCAGGTCAGGAACTGAAAGTACTGTTGTGGGTGCACTGAATGCCCTGCTTGTATTGGAGAGTGATGATTCAACAAGTGCAGAAGCAATGGCTGAAAGTGGTGCTGTGGAGGCCTTGCTGGATCTCTTGAGGAGTCATCAGTGTGAGGAAGCTGCTGCCAGACTCATTGAGGCATTGCTGAACAATGTACGGATAAGGGAGGCGAAGGCTGCGAAAAATGCTATTGCGCCTTTGTCCATGTACCTTCTGGATCCACAGACACAGTCTCAACAGGGAAGGTTGCTTGCTGCTCTTGCACTTGGAGATCTTTTCCAAAACGAAGGTCTTGCTCGTTCTACTGATGCTGTTGCAGCATGCCGTGCTCTGGTTAATCTTCTTGAAGATCAACCAACTGAAGAAATGAAAGTCGTAGCCATTTGTGCCTTGCAGAATCTGGTCATGTATAGCCGAGCAAATAAGAGAGCAGTTGCAGAATCTGGTGGTGTCCAGGTCCTGCTGGACCTTATCAGTTCAAGCAATCCTGACACTTCTGTTCAGGCAGCAATGTTTGTCAAACTTCTATTCAATAATCACACTATCCAAGAGTATGCTACAAGTGAAACAGTTAGAGTTATAACTGGTAAAACAATATTCCTTCTTTTTTCTGTCGTATTTATTTTGCATTAGTCAATTCTCATATCACATTATAGAAGTGAAAATCTACTTTTAATATTAACCACAAGTCAATTCTCAGTGATATCTAGCAAATGCAAGAATCAATAGTTTACATTTGTGTGAAGTTCATACTTATTTCACATGTTCCAATTTGAGATTATTGTTTTAGTGCTTTTTCTACGCAAAATAGACATTTCTTTAAGTCCACCTTTCAGTTTTTTTTTTAAAAAACGATTTTCTTATGGCTACCTGGAATATGTTTTTTTTTCTTGTATCCAGTGTTTACTTTTTGTATCTGGTGATGGTGTTTTGCATGCAGCTTCAATTGAGAAGGATATATGGGCATCTGGGAGTGCCAATGAGGAGTATCTTAAAGCACTTAATGCTCTACTTAGCAACTTCCCTCGTCTGAGAGTCACTGAACCTGCTACATTATGCATTCCTCATCTTGTAACTTCCCTTAAAACTGGTTCCGAGGCAACTCAAGAAGCAGCACTGGATTCACTATATCTTCTTAGGCAAGCATGGTCAGCTTGTCCAGCTGAAGTATTTAAAGCTCAATCAGTTGCTGCCTCAGAGGCAATTCCTCTACTTCAGTACTTGATACAGTCTGGCCCACCACGGTTTCAAGAAAAGGCAGAGCTGCTTCTTCAGTGCTTGCCTGGGACACTTACAGTTACTATAAAGCGTGGCAACAATCTACGGCAATCAGTGGGAAATCCAAGCGCATTCTGCAAGCTTACCCTTGGGAATAATCCACCAAGGCTAACAAAGGTATTTCAAAATTGTTTGCGCTGCTCATTTCAGGGATATCGGTCCATAGCACAATTCATTACTTCTGCGCTGATAATAATAACCTGCTACAGTCTGCAGTTAATATTTTATATATTGTATCCTTTGAATGTTTGCTTATTTATTGGTTTTATGTTCACTTATATTCTGGGTCACCGGATCACGGCTTGACAGTCCATGTCAAGCTTGGACATTGGTTTATGAGTTGAGCCCAACTGGAATGTCCTGTAAAGCTTATTGTTTCATTATTTGTTCTACTTCTAATTCCTGTGGCTTTTAAGGGTGTGGCACCTATCAGGGGTTCACTAAAACTCTAGTAAACCCCAAAATATATGGTAGCATAATTGTGTCACAATTTGTTTTTGCTATGCAATGGAAGTCATTGCATCAGCTCCATTAGTAGCATTAAGGCATTAACACTATAAATTGCATTAACTCCTAGTAATTTTTAGTGCCTTTGCATTTAGTGCTTGACTGTTTGCTATACTGAAAATGTGCATTTTGAATTGACACATCATCGCACAAGATTCGAGTCCAAGGGTTTTTTTTGCAAAAACATCTTAAGTGGTTGGGGAGGCCATCTTACCTCCATCTCGTGTGTTAAGTCCAGATCGGATGATTCATGTTGAGGGTTGCATGGGTAACACCTTAAAGTGGGTTTACACTCAATATGTTGCCATATATGTCAATTCAAATGCATATTTTCAGTGTAGCAAACAGACTAAAACTCGTGCGAAAAAGTTTAATTCTTTTTAATGTCAAGCTTAACTAGTTTGCTAACTAGTTCAAACAAGTTTGAACTGAAATTCAAACTAGAGTTGCCTTTTTTGTTTATATATAAATCAACAGAGCATGTGACCAAAATTAGTTCAAAATTTTTGAATTCGAGTATATTTTTTCGAAGTTATACATTTCATTTGAATTTTTGTAGATGTGTATATACTCTAAAACTGAAATTTCCTAAAAACACTCGAATTTGGCTTGAATTTGCGCATTTGAAACCATGGTGCCCTAACACCATTGTGTTCCATTTCGGCGTCCTATATAGTATAATTAATATATACTGATGGTAACTTATATTTACCGTCGAATATACGTAATTGGCTTTGAACATTTTTCTGTGTACATGAGCATTTGCGCTCATGTCGTGCACATACGACGTAAAATTGATTGTCCTAACTGACATGATGTAATTATGTAATACACAGATTGTCTCGACTGGTGCATCACCTGAATGGGATGAAGCCTTTGCATGGGCATTTGACAGCCCTCCCAAAGGCCAGAAGCTTCATATCTCTTGCAAAAACAATAGCAAATTCGGAAAGGTATTGAAATAGGATACATGCATTATATTTATCACTTTAGATTCTTTTGCTGTTTGTGCGCCACTGTATCTGCATCCTCAAGGTCTCCAATTGTTGTTGCAGAAATCGTTTGGTAAGGTGACAATCCAAATCGATCGGGTTGTCATGCTGGGGTCAGTTGCCGGCGAGTACACCTTGCTACCGGAGAGTAAAAGTGGTCCTAATAGGAACCTGGAGATCGAATTCCAATGGTCAAACAAATGACAGCATCTACATATTTAGGTGCCCTGTGTAAGTTAAAATATATAAGAGAAGTCGAGAGTGGTTTCTTGTTTCATACTCTGCTAAATGTTACCCTGTTTGTGCATCAGTGTAAATAGCCGGCAGAGAAATTTGTCATTTTGTTGTACCTTTCCTCTGAGATAAAAACAGATGAATCAGATGTTTTTGTACTGATTGTAATGAATCGATTCATTATTTTTTCCCGCGGGATTTTTCTTTTATCTTTGTAAAGGGTATAACAGAATAAATATATGTTGTGTTTGGGTTTTGTCTTACGGACTGGATTACTGGAACTTTTTGTTTTTGACCAAACAATACGTGTTTCTTTGTTATGTGATATGCCCCTTATCTTTTTTGCCAGACAGAATTGGCTGTTCATGTACTGTGGCTCGTTTCGGTGTATCCATATATTCTGAACCATGATATGATCATATTGATCAATGCAGTTACCATTAAACATGTCAATAATGATTGATACGCTGATATGGAATGGTCAATCAAAGTACCCATTTATTTTCACAAAGATACATCCAACGTAGCACCACACCATGCACACATACATCATCCTAAGCCCTAACCACCTACGCTGCTTCGATGCTTGGGAAAATCGTCGTGTCGGTATCAAACTGGCATCTGCTAAGATTACTCACGCATTGCCGCAGTGAGGGGTCGTCGGCGCGCCGTCGCCTACGCCGTCGAGGTCGGCGGCGCGGGGAGGCCGTGGTCGCCCTGGACGAGATGCATGGTCAGGCGGCCCTCGCGCCGCTGGGTGACCACCCGCTCCGGCCGCCCGCGGCCGCGGGTGATGATCACGAGGCGCCCGTCGGCGGTGCGCGTCCGAGCCAGCGGCCGCGGCCCCCATAGCGACGCGATCGGCGGCGGCAGGCGGCGCGAGCCCGCCGCGCCGCGCGCGGCCGCGTTGCGGCGGGCGGCGTCGGACTCGGCGGCGACGAGGGCCTGGATGCGGGCGAGGACACCGGGGTCGGCGAAGTCGATGGGGAGGGAGAAGAGCAGCAGCATCAGCAACATCGTGGCAGCGTCGCCGTCGTCGGCTGCTACCCCAGCTCACGGATCGGATATCGAGTTCGCGAATGAACGGGGATCTGACTCGGAGTGCTTCCTTTGCGGCGGCCGTTTTATCTTCTTTTCCTTTTTCATGAGTCTCCCTTTTCTTAATCTTATTTGGAACGGCATTTTTGAGGCGAGTTATTTCGGAAACGTGCAGTCCGGCCCGGCCTGAGGGCTTGGTTGTCTCAGTTTGGTTTCTCTAAAAATTAATTTTAAATTGTAGCTATACAAAAATTGATTCTTTAAAAATTGAAATCTAAAAGTACATATGAAGTGGATTGTGGATTCTAGTGTATATAGGTGGAATGAATTGTAAGAATCGAATTTTAGAATCGAGCTATTTAGTTTTAATTTTATTTTTAGAGTTAGAATCTAGAATTAAAAGCTAAAATAAACAGAACTGTATGGATAGATCAAAAATTTAAACTAAAATCTTGATCATCTTCGTCAATATAATAGGATTGTAGCACAGACAAACAAGAACTAAGAGAATCTGGGTCGGCAGGAAAGCACGTGTTGGCCTTTTCGCGTGTGAGAGGGGCTTTTCGCGTGTGCGAGGTGGGCTTTTCGCGTCCTGCGGTCATTGAAGTCTCTAACGGAAAGGACCACGCGACTGTGTCCGTGACCTGGGGTGCGCTTAACCTATCTTTCACACGCATGTGCCCTTCTACCCTTCGCAAGTTAATTACGACCATCGCGTGTAGAACGGACTAGGTATAGGCGTATAATAGCTCTATCATATTTATTTATATATTTTTTAAATACGAATATAGATAGTCTGAATACAAATATAAATATGAATAATATCAAATACGGATACAGAGTAAATACAAGTCGAATCGAATATGGTCACGAATATTTATCGAAACATGATAACCCCTTAGATCATACATAATAAATAAATGAAAACACAAAACTAGTTAATTTGATTAAAATATTATTCAAAATTAAGCAAATATAAGCATTTCATATTCCGTCATCCAGAGCATCACCATCCAAAAATCACAAGAACTCTATTTTTTCTACAACGGATCGTAAGGACTACTACAAAGACACAGAATCACCAACCCAACAATGAACTAAGCAATTTGGTTATTGATATCACCTTCAGTCTCAAATTATTATCACCAATAAGCTACATATATGCTAGAGAATTCGATGATATATATTGATATGCAAGTTTAGGGACAGACACTCCAGTCAAATCTTGATCATTGTCACAGCAAAGCGACAGTAATCTTTACTAAGAGATACTAATGGAAGCAAATACAAAACACACTAAAAGTTTGATAATACTTAAATACAGTCAAAGCTTATAGAACAAAAAGTGAAGGAGGTGAAGGCTACACCAATAGCAAAGACACCCTTGCACACTGTCTCGCAAGAGAGAAGGTCACCGTTGAAGATCCCTCTATACCGGGGTGTGGTATGCATTACGGACTGATCCTGCAAACAAGCATGCCTCTGTGATGAGGAAGGTCAACCTGAGAATGGGAAATATCTTGCTGGTGAGAATTTGTATGGGAGTTGCATCTGATATGACTTTGCCTTGATATATATTCTATTTTTCCGCATTAGAACTTATAACAATAACCATTAACTTCAAAAGTACTGAGAAAAGAGGAGCGGCTTAAACTATTTGCCCTAGTATGGCTTATTCAACCAAACATCAATAGACATATGTTGAATGAATGCTTAGAATATTCAAAACAAGTATTTATAAAATTTTAATGCACTAGCAGAAGAAATACCAACAAAGACTGTTTGACGGATGTGTACATAAACATCTTTAATCTGTAGGTACCAGAAAAACATTTGTTCATGTCACAGCAGCTAGAAGCTGGCAGATCGGCCAGTTCAGGTTTCAATATATGTGCTGAGGAACGCAAGAAGCTTACAGATCATCCGGTTATTAAGTTCAACTACTACAGGAATACTCTTTCAAATATTAGATTCTGTAAGGTAGCCCATCTTCCATATCCTCATGCTCCTACGTGTTGAATACAGTCAAAGCTTATAGAACAAAAATTAACATTTCAGTCCAGGGAAGGGATTAGCTTAGAATTTGGTACAGAAGTTGTAAGCACTTAACAAGCTGAAATGGTTAAATAGCCTTCTATCATTCCTCCTCCATGTCCTCTAGCACATCCTCCTCAAAATCTTCCATAACCACATTCTCCTGCAACTGCAAGTCATATTTCAATGAATATGCATAGAAGATGAAATTAAGGCAAACATCTATATAGTTAAAAAAACAACAAACCCTTGTCATCAGGTTCTGTATGTCCATCTCAGATATGATAGATCCACCTATGTTTCCATCTGCATGTTTTGTTAGAAGATTAAATTTTGCTGAAAGTTTTTCTCACATACTACACATATTGCTGAAAGTTTTTCTCACATACTACACATAAACCAGCAATTTCACATTACCTTTTCTAGATGCTATAGTCCAATCTTTGGTACAAATCAAAGCTTGGACGACTTCAGGATCTAAACAACTACGAAATAGATCAACAACACGTCCATCAACACTGAATGTTGACTCTGAAGCAATTGTAGACATTCGAATAGATAAGACATCTTGAGCAAGTTCGGAGAGAATAGGGAGCTCGGTTTGCTTGAGCTTCCACTATAACAAAATATTAAATTCTTTTTTGTCTTTTGTCTTCCAGTGCACCAATGGTTGCTCCATATACATTTCCAACTCAGTTTTGGTACCTTCCCCTGAAGCAGTACTACCATGTAAGAACATTTGAAGATCTGCATCAAGATCATCGTCGCTACCGTCATTCTCAATCTTGTTGTCTAGATGAGAATCCACTATTTGCAAATTTGTAGTTGGTGTCTTCATTGAAGTTACAGCTAGACTAGACATGTAAGCTTGGAATAGCTGGTTAATAACACTATTGAGCTTATTGGTTTCTTCTAGAGTATTGCCATGGTAAATCTTTTCTACAAAGTAGTGTATTGGCTTTAGGATCAACAAAACATGTTATAACAAGAACCATGTTGGATTTTTTCCAATACTTATTATATTTAATTCTCATAGAATATGCTATAGTAGCTATAACTGGATTAGGACTATAACACCATTCTTCAATTGTAAGCTTGATCTTACAAAAATAATTGAAAAATAGATTTGCTATTGGATATGTACTACTAGAGAAGAGCTCAGTAGCATCATAAAATTTCTTCAAACCTGAAGACAATGATTTTGCCATAGTCCAATTTTTGTCAGTTGGAGCACACTTCACATATTTGCTTCTATGTCAAAGAAAAAGCCTATCAAATGCATGTCTATAGTAAATAGCTTGCTTCAACATGAGATATGTGAAGTTTCACCTTGTTGGAACATCCAAAGAGGGGCTATTTTTTACACCCAAGTCATATTCTGATGCACACTTCATAAATTCCTCTCCACTGCAATGGAGAGTTCTTCATAATTGCAATTGTATTTCTAATATTTGCAATAACTGGTGCAATTTGCTTCAAACCATCTTGGACAATGAGGTTTAAAATATGATTCAAGCATCTCACATGAAAAAGGATGCCATCACAGGTCAAAGAAGCCTTTTTGAGTTTTTATACTACCCTTTAGCACATACATCATTGGCCGATGCATTATCCAAAGTAAGTTCAAGCAATCTCCTATCAATATTCTAGTCCACCATACTATCATAAAACTATAAACACAAATTCTTTCCCGAATGGTATCCCTCTATATGCATAAATTTAATAATTCTTTTTTACATACTCCAATTGTCATCTATCCAATGGACAATGATGTGCATGTAACATTTATTTTGATTTGATGTCCACATATCATGGTTGTACTAAAACAACATGCAAGTGTTTTTAAGTACTCATACAATTTCTTCTTCTTCTCTACAAAGATATTCAACATATCTTTCCTCACAGTAATATGACTTTTAATTGAGAAACTAAGGCACAATGACTTGATAAACACCACAAAATATGCATGCTCAACAATGTTAAAGGGATATTCGTGCATGATAATTGTCAAATAAAATTTCTTTAAAGTGCCAGCCTCATCATACATATAGGTCTCCACAATTGCAGTGTTATTCCACCTCCATTCTTGTTCAATTTAACAAACCGTTGACCTCCTTTGATTTGGTGCTTTTTCACTAAGTGATTCCGAAAGACAAATGTCCCTCTTAAAACTTTCACAACGAGATTTGTAAGTGCACTTGAGGCATTGAGTCCAAAGCTCTATAATCTCATTGCCATCTACTCCTTTCTTAACTTCATACTTCTTAAAGTGATCCCAAACATCTTAGCTACATTTCTTTGCTCTCTTCCCAACAACATCTATATTAGAAATATCTCTAGCAGTAGCAGCTGGTTGTGGCACTGGTGGTAAAGGTGGAAATGTATTTCTTACACTTGCACCGCTGCTTGCAATTGTAGATTCCATCATAAACCTAGCACATAAACGTCAAGAGTCAAATGCAAATAGTAAACAAATTTAGATAGCAAACAAACTTATTTCAGGTGTTTCAGGCCATTGCTAGTAGAGTAGCTATTCCAGGTCATTGCTCATTTGCTGCATGCTTTATCCCACTGATGATACATAACAGAGGTCAACATGCTGGTACTACATTTCCATAAACAATAAAAGGTTTCTCAATGGTAGAATAATCCATCAGCCCTCACTCACCAGTCACCAGTCACTGTCCAATTAGCATCAACTATTCGAATTGAGAGCATGTGGCTGAATTTTAGAACTCTAGTACTAGCAAATAAGAAACACTCAAACTCATCTACAGACCTGATGTTGAATCATTTTCTTTTGTCCCCCTCTTTTTGTTCATACTGCATATTCAATTGGCATATACAACTACACAAGGTGCCTAGAATATCTGTGGATCACAAATGTATGTGGACACAAACATAGTTAAAACTTACATACAGATCTAAAGAGTATGTTGTAGTTAGCTCAAAAGAGGTTAATAGTAAGTTGCTGACTAAAAATTGAGGAATGCTTATGAACAAGAAAGTAGTTATGTAACTTGGACGAGGATGGACGTCGGCAGAGCCTCGGGGAGGAGGATGGACGGCACGTCGGCAGCGCCGAGGGTAGATGAGGGCGGCGCTGGGGGAGTCGAGGTTGGTTGCGGGGGAAGACGAGGTTGGATGATGGCGGCTGTCGACGTTTGTTACCGACAATAGTGAAAAAGGGGCTCTGTGGCTGGACCCAAACTCGATGGTAACACAAGAACACCCGATGTATCTGAGTTCTGACTCTCGCGATGGAGATAATACCCTAGTCTTGTGCTCTTGAATTATATGTGGCTAGCTAATAGCTGATGAGATATTGTCCTGTCTTTTTGAGGTGCCCCGCCCCCTCCCTTTATATAGTAGAGAAGGGTGGTTACAATATTGAGTCCTACTCGGATACGAAGTAGGAGTTTCTATCCCGAACCCGTATTGGTTTGGATTACAATCGTCCCCCTTAATCTGACTTCGGTTTCCTTAACTAAGGTCTATTCGATTCTTCACGCTTTGCTCTCATTTCTGAACGACCAAGACCTCATTCGATCGGCATGGCCCAATTTCTCCCTTGGGCTTTATTAGATTGCTGGTGGACCCCGGGCATATATATCCCACATGGCCCCGAGTGCTTCATGATCGAATGCCTTCCAATTTGCTAAGCCTTCCAGTGCTTTCGGTAAGTGCTTGTCGTCGGCGAAAGAGATCACGAAGAACTCGCGAATTCTCTTTATTTTGAGTCTGTCTTTGTCCCGATTACCGTCCGCCGTGGCTCTTTGTATGCTTCAAGCATTTACCTTCAAAAATCATCTTTCTGATGCGACTTCGTTCTTGAATTTTGCCGACTTTGGCTTTAGCATGAGGCATACCGTAAGAGGATGTTATTTCGAGTGATACCCATTTATTCCGTGTGTCACGGTTTACGCTTTGGGCCCATCTTGGGGCATACCACTTGTTAACTTGATCCTTTTGGGCCATCGGCAATTATATACGTCGTCGTATGATCTGCTGCCCCACCTGAAATGCTCCCTAGGGCGGTTTTAGGGTTTTGGGAAGGTGGTGCGAATTCCGCTCGGGCGCAGAATCGGTGCCGCTTCATATCAATCTGAACAAATAGAGTGACTTTGTACCGTTTCTACTTGCCCTTTGTTCTCCAACTTCTTTTCGCCATAACCTCCGCCGCTAGGGCTAACTTTTCTCGTCACCCTAGTTTCAAGCGATCGCGAAGTTTCTTCATTCAAGGATGTCGCCTCCTTCTCCATAGCGCCCTCCCTCCGCTTCGACCAAAGATTGGGCCACTTGGTGGCGCACGGAGGGGCGGTTGGAGGATTTAGTGGGCATTGGTGTTTTCCGCCTCTGGTGATGCTTCTTTCGCCCGCCGTTTGTGAATTCTGCCCTACCCCTCGTGCTGAGGAGGTGGTCGTCTTTGAATCCTTTTTTAAGCGCGGGCTTGGTCTTCCGGCATCCCCCTTTCTTCGCGGCGTTCTCGAGTTTTATGGAATCGAGTTAACTCATCTTAACCCTAACTCCATTCTTCAAATTGCTGCCTTCGTTAATCTCTGTGAGGCCTATCTTGGCATTCGGCCTCATTTTGATCTTTTTCGCCATCTTTTCCTCCTCAAGCCCTTCCCCAGCAAGAATTCTCCCAAAACGGTTGGCGGTGCCGGGTTTCAGCTGAGGGAGGGCATGAAAAAATCTTACCTTAACATTCCCTTTAAAACCTCAAACAAGGGTTGGCACCAAGAGTGGTTTTATTGCGCCAATCCTGACCCTCCGTTGCCTGCCTTTACTGGGACACCACCTAAGCCTTCTCCCGACTGGACATCATTTCCCAAAGATGACGGAATGGACCAAGTGGCTGACCTCATGGGGCTGATTGTCGAATTGAAGGAGAATGGGCTTACTGGCATGGCTATTGTTGCCAACTTCTGCACCCGCCGAATTCAACCTCTCAAGGACCGAGTTCATCCTGGATATGAATATGAAGGCCGCAACGATCCAACGCGGGAGGTTTCTGATGAAATTTCCTCAGCGGCGTTCTTCGATCGTGCTGCTGATTTCTTCGCCTCAAATGAGAAGATCGTCGTTCCTCGAAACCCGAGGCCTTTTACAAAACTCCATCCGGCTCCTTCGGTAAGGGGTCTCCATGGTATTTCCATGCTGAATCTTTTTGATTTTCACCAGGACTTTGATCTGAATATGTGGCTCTCCTTTTCTCGAACTCGCAGGAACGAGAAGCCTTCTTCTCCGATGCGCCGCTCCCTGAATTCCCTATACATAAGAGCGACAAGCGGACCTTTCCTGACCGTGCGTCCTCTGCAGCCCCAGCTGCAAAGCGGAGCAAAGTAGATGACCCTGGCGATGATCCCGTTGGGAAAGGGAAAAAAACCAATTATACGCAAAGGCTAAGAGGAGGCGGTCGGCGAGCAATGTACGCCAGGTCAGTGGCGAAGATTCGGGACAACATGCCTATGCGGCCTCCTCCCGACTTATTCCTCTTCAAGCCGCCTCGGTACATGAAGTATTCGAGCCCCAGCCCGTCCTACCACCGAGTATGCCTTCACTCGCATGCCGATTGGTGCTTCATTGATAGTCCTTCCGCCGGGCGTTTGAAGTGCAAGATAACAAGGTCCAACAGGTTGGATTCCTTGTCACCCTTTCCTTGCTCCCTGGACCGAGTTCGATCGCTTCTTCTGCGGGGACCCTATCGATGAAGTCCTTCATGAACCACCGCCTCAGGAGTCTCCGGCGGTTGTCCATGAGGCCAGTTCCAGCGCCGTGAGGGTCGAAACCTTGGCTGAGGCGCGTCGCCACTCGATGTCGCCTGAAACCAATCGGGCGGCTCTTTCTGACCTGGCTCCAAGTAGTGACACCACTTTAGAGCCGACTGATTCCCAGCCACCTTTTCTTCTTGGTCCCGCTGATCGTGTTGTGTCGCCTATAGATGCAGCTGTCCCTCCTGTGATACCAGAGGATTCTCCTACCTCTGCTTGTCCATCGCCGCCACGTGTGGAAATCCCCCCGCCCCCTCGTCCGAACTCTCCGATACAAGCCATGCTCGTGGATGATGACGGTGACGTGGTTATTCTGGACGGCGGGGACGAGGAAAAGGACTGGGAGACTTTCAGCGAGGCTGCCTCCACCTGCTACCGCCTTGGCCATGTAAGTTGTTCATGTTGTACTTCTTTTTAAACAGTCTTCTTATCTGTCTTGGGAGCCTTATCCTGGCTTCATTGTCTTCAGCGCCTGTCGTCCTTTGCCAAGGACCGAAACTTTCTTCTTCGCAAACTATTCCCAAGGATGAAAATGCGAAAAGATTATCTTCTTGAGTTGAGCACTCCGAACAGTGGAGGAAGCCCTCACGCTGCGTGCTCGCGTAGCAAATCGCGAGGAACCGAAAGGGCTTCGGCGTCATATCCAATCTCTGGAGGCCGAAAGCGCATCGACCAATTCTTCCGACGGTATTTTCACGGTCAAAGTGCCTTGAGTCTGATTTTATTCTTTGTCTTCTTAAGCCCGCTCGTTGTTTCTTGATTTCGGGAAAGACTCGAGGCTTCTCTTTCCCAAAATGAAGAGCAGAAGAGGGCCGAAGAAGAGGCCAAGAAAGAGATAACCAGACTGACAAGGGAACTGGAAGGTGCGTTCTTTGATTTTTGCCTTCTGTCTTTGTCGTCATCATTTTGTCAGATCCGAACTCATCCGACTGGTATAATGCAGTGCATCGAGTCAACTCATGAGCTCGATCTGGGTACTTAATGAAAAGATCCAATGTCTTGAAGCAGACCGTCGCCTCAAGCGGCGCGGAGAAGGTGTTGCGGGTCTTGAGTCCTGATGAAGCCGGCACCAGCAATGTCCCTCATGACGTCAGCCTCACAATTCAAAGGTTAGAGGAAGCCTCCACAAAGATTGCCGCGCACTTGGAGGATGTTGCAATTACGAGTGCCAGCCAGGTGTTGGCGATTACCAAGTCTCTGTATCCACGAGTGGAGCTCAAAGCTGTCCAAGAGGGTTTTGCCCGCACTGTTGATGATAATCAAGCACTTGCCCTTATGGACGAAGTCAAGGATCCTGCTGCTGTCTTGGTAAAAAACTTAGATCTGAGTCCCGTGTAATCCTCTGTTTGTACCGAACTTGCTCCGCGTTTGGACTTGGGTTTTTTGTTCCAATGCTGAAAGAATTATCCCCGGACTTGAATTTTCTTTGCGAAATGTTTAATCCTTGCTTTAGCGCGTCCGTTGAGCTTAGGCCCATTAAGCCGCTCGTCATCCTGGGCCGTCCAGATGTTTTCCGTTTTAGTTTGACACCTAACCCTCCTCGAGATACGTGTAACAGCACGTCCAGAAGGTGGACCGTCTTCCGCCTCGGTGGCGGCGTCGTTTGAGCGGTGAGTCTCTCTCCGGACGAGCGTTGCCTGTATAAGCGAGTTCGGCCTCGGTTTTGCATTTTGCGGCAGACTACCATCTTCATCCGACTGTTCCTCTTCCTTGGTGAGGGTTTCTTTGGATTGTTCGTCCGTTCGTCTTCTTCCTTACTTTCTTCGTCTTTTTGAAAAATTCTATCGACATTGGATCACCCCTCTTTTCTGAGTTCTCTTCTTTTTCATGGAATCTTCTTCTTCTTGAGGATCTTTCCTTTGCCTCTTTTCGCCTGAAGTCGCCGGGCCCGGCGTCGCGCCATGGATCATAAACTTGATTTTCAATTTTGGAGCAGCGCCCGTGGAACCGGAGGGTGAACATGCCGAGCTCTGGGCCGAGTTCGATCTCACAATGGCGGAAGCGGCGGAACGGGAGGCTGTCGCCCGGGACACCGCCGTCGTCAACGCTTTGATCGAGGTCGTCCCTAAGCTTGTTGAGGCCAGGGACGCCCTCATTGGAGCCGTCGGACGGGCGCGCCGGGCGTAGAATTTCTTTTTGTTTTGCTTCTTTGCCCAAGAACTTTGCAATAGTACTTTTGCCTGTGTGTATATTTGTTGAAGGATGCTGAAGTCGTGAACAATGGTGGGCCTTTTGTAGTATTGTTTTAGCTATTTCATATACATTTTGTTTTAGACCTCTGTCGACTTTTCCGAGTGGTCTTTTATATATTTTTTCCTTTTGAGCACCATATGCATTTAGCGTAGCCCCAGAACAGCGAGTTAGCACTAGCCTCTTTCCTCAAGCGTGCTTTTTAGGCGACTAGACTCATTCATCCGTGGTTTTATAATCGAAGCTTTGGGCGCTCGGATTTTAGTCATGATCGCGAAAATAGGAACTGGATTGCATGCGGGGTTGCACATGTGCAACACCATTAGGTGTAACCCCGACTTATCGCTAATTGAGAAACAATTGAGTAGCAAGTCAATTGAATAGAAAATTCGATACATGATCTTGCTTTGAACAAACATCCTTTTGATTAGAGTTGCATGCTAACACTATTAGATGTAGCCCCGACTTCTTCGCTTAATTGAGGAACAATTGAGTAGCAAGTCAATTTTGAACATCCTATTGAACTTCTTCAAGAATAAAACGCGTAGTCGCTCTATATTCCATGAGTTATTAATAATGGCGCCGTCTTCTCGTTTAAGCCTGTAGGCCCCTGGACGTGTTACTTCGTCAACGATGTAGGGGCCTTCCCAATTTGGAGATAACTTGTGCTCGTATTGACTTTTTATCGAACCAAATCGCCCTTGGAGAACGCTTTCGATTTGGACGTGATCTGCGTAGAGAGAACTGAAGGTATCTGGCCGATCGGACCACGGCGATCTCTTGCCTCTTCCAACTCGTCGATATCTTCCATTACCTTTCCTCAGGCTCGTCCTCCTTGAAGCTCCGGACCGGGGATCAGAAGGTCAATCGGTGAGGTAGGACCGCCTCCGAGCCGTGAGACCCGAAAGAAGGGTGTTCGCCGATAGATCTGCTAGGGGTGGTTCTCAGCCCCCAGAGTACCGATGGCAGTTCTTTCACCCATCGGGTGGCATACGGTTTGAGACGGTCAAAGATCCGTGCCTTCAAGCTTTGCAGCACCATGCCGTTTGCTCTTTCCACCTGACCATTGCTCTTCGGATGAGCCACGGAGGCGAAGCAAATTTTGATGCCGAGCTTATCGCACGAGACTTGAAAATCTTCTCCTCGAAATTGGGTTCCATTGTCGTGATAATCTGTTTGATGCGCCAATCTTACCACAATTTCTTGGAAGAATTCCTTGGCTTTGGCGCCGTGATGGTAGCCACCGGTTTTGCTTCTATCCACTTAGTGAATTTGTCGATGGCGACAAAGAGGTGAGTGAAACCGCCTTGAGCTTTCTTTAATGGGCCGACCATGTCGAGCCCCAGGGCTATGACGGCCAAGTGATCGGAATTGTTTGCGGTTTACGGCGGTCGTGTATTTGGCGAGCAAAAAGCGGCGGCCTTCACAAGTTGGACGATGTCTTCTGCGTCGGATCGGCGATCGGCGAGAAGAAGCCTTGTCGATATGCCTTGCCTACCGTTATGCTTGACGCGCGTGATGCCCACAAATTCGAGTGGATTTCCTGAGTAGTTTCTTTCCTTCTTCTGGCGATATGCATCGCCTTAGAACTCCAAAGGCACTTTTCGAAATAACTCTTCTCCTACCACCACGTAGCTCTTCTTTGCGCGAGAATCTTCTGCTTCATTAGGTCTTACGGAAGTTCGTCTTTCAATAGGTAATTGAGAAAAGGGCCATCGATGCATCTTGATGACTAGGACCTCCTCTTCGTTGGATTTCTCTTGACTTGTTCGCTCACCTTTTGGCTTATCGAGGGCTTGTAGATTTCTTCAACAAAAACCCCGGTCGGTGCGATGGCCCGAGTGGAACCCAATCTTGCCAATTCATCTGCTTCTTCATTGTCACGGCGGAGCACATGAATGAGCTCGCACGTCAAACTTGTCTTCAAGTTTTCGTACCTCCTGGCAGTATGTCGTCATGATGTCCTCGATACATGACCATTCTTTTTGGACTTGATTGATCACCAGCATGGAGTCGCCTCGAATTGTTAGCCGCCGGATACCCAGAGATATCGCGATCTGAAGTCCGTGGATCGATTAGCCGTACTCGGCGGCGTTGTTTGATCTTTGGGAAGTGGATTTGCAAGGCGTATTTGAGCGCCACTGTTGGAGATGAGGACCACACACCTTCAAGGCGTGAGCATGAGAGATCCGTCGAAGTACATTGTCCAATATTCCAGCTCTTCGATGTTCGTTGGGGATTGCAACTCTATCCATTCGGCGGTGAAATCGGCAAGTACCTGGGATTTTATTGCCGTCCGTGGCCTGAAGGAGACTTCAAAGGCTCCGAGCTCGACTGCCCATTTTGTGATCCTCCCAGTGGCTTCCCGGTTGTGGAGTATGTCCCCAAGCGGAAAGGTGGTGACCACCGTGATTGAATGCTCTTGGAAGTAGTGTTTGAGTTTGCGGGAGGCAAGCAACACGGTGTATAGTAGCTTTTGTACTTGCGGATAGCGCACCTTGGACTCTCCTAATACCTCGCTGACGAAGTAGACATGTCTCTGGACTTTCTGGAGGTGACCTTCTTCCTTCCGCTCTACCACAATTGCCGCGCTGACTACATGAGTTGTTGCGGCGATATATAGCAAGAGGGTTCTTACGGCATTGGGGAACCAAAGACAGTGGAGATGACAAAACGTCTTCAATTCTTGAAGCTTCTTTGCGCAAAGGTCCATTGAAAATTTCCTTGCTTCTTTAGAAGTTTGAAAAAGGGCATCCCCGCGACCCGATCGAAATGAATCTGCCGAGTGCTACCATGCATCCATGAGCTTCGGGCGTCTTTACGATTGGTGGAGGCTTCATCTTGAGTGTATTGATTTTTTCTGGGTTTGCCTCGATGCCTCGTTGTGAAACAATGAATCCGAGTAATTTCCCAGACGGTACTCCAAAGACGCATTTTTCGGGGTTGAGCTTCATCTTGTAGGCCCTTAGGCTTTCAAAGGTTTCGGCTAAGTCAGATATGAGGTCTTCCTTCGCCCGAGATTTGACGACAACGTCATCAACGTATGCCTCCACATTGCGCCCGATCTGGGAATGAAAACACCGCTGTATTGCGCGTTGGTAAGTTGCGCCAGCGTTCTTCAAGCCGAATGGCATTGTGACGTAGCAAAATGCTCCAAACGGAGTGATGAATGAAGTCTGATGCGATCTTCCTCCTTTAGCCTAATCTGGTGATATCACGAGTAGGCATCCGAAAACTAAGGAGTTCGCACTGTAGTGGAATCTACCACAGGTCATCTGAGGCAACCCGAAAGGATCTTTGGGCGAGCCTTGTTGAGATCGGTATAATCAACGCACATCGCGCCACTTTTATTCTTTTTGCGAACAAGCCTTTGGGTTCGCCAGCCATTCAGGATGGTACACTTCTTTTATAATGCCTGCTGCTAATAGCTTCGTGATTTCCTCCTTGATGGCCTCCTTCCTGTCTTGAGCGAATCTTCGGAGCCGCTGCTTGATGGGTTTGGCCTTTTTGTCAACGTTCAAAGAGTGCTCAATCACCTCCCTGGGAACGCCGGGTATGTCGGATGGTTTCCACGTGAAGATGTCCCGGTTAGCCCGGAGGAAGGTGACGAGCGCGTCTTCCTATTTGGCGGTGAGGCCTGTCCCAATCAAAGCTGTCTGGCTGGAGCTAGACGGGTCGAGGATCACCTTCTTCGCCCCTTCATCAGGCTTCAAACTTGTCTTAGCCTGCTTTTTGGTCGGTACTTCTCCTTCATCTTCTTGATATCGGTCTTTCGGATCTTCTTTCTGTCATCTGCTATCTCTTGAGCTTCAGCCATTTCGCAGCTTTCTTTGTCGCAGACGAACGACCGCTTGACATCGCCATGTACGGAGATTACACCCCTCGGCCCTGGCATTTTCAGGACGAGGTAGGTATAATGTGGCACGGCCATGAATCTGGCCAGGCCGGGCCTTCCCAGAATGGCGTGATATGCCGTCTGGAAGTCAGCTACCTCGAAGTTAAGGTACTCCGTCCGGAAATTCTCCTTGGTTCCAAACGTGACTGGTAAAGTGATTTGGCCGAGTGGGACGGAAGAAGTTCCGGGAATTACCTGTGGAAGGGTGATGAACCCCGCCTCAACTCAGAGCGAGGAATCTTCATTTCATCAAAAGTCTTGGAGAAGAGTACATTGAGTCCGCTTCCTCCGTCGACCAGCATCTTCTTGAGCTTGACGTTGCGAATCACCGGGTCCAATACCAGCGGAAATCTTCCGGGGTACGGGATGTGATCCGGATGGTCTGAGCGGCTAAAGGTTATGGGAACTTCGGACCATTTGAGGTCTTGGGTATGCTATTGGCATGATGGCGTTAGCGTCCCTTTCCGTGAGCTTCTTTGCTTTGACTCATAGGCCATTGAACCCCGTAGATGTAATTGAGTTCTCGTTCCATCTTTGATATTCTCCTTCGTCATCTTGAGGATCTTGTCTCTTCTTCTCTTCTTCCTTTGCTTCACCTTTGGCGGGTCGCTACGGACTCTCTGGCGAATCTCTTGAGTGAAACAATCCTTCGCAAAGATGTTTACTATTTGGGTGAAAGGCGATTGCCTCCATTCTTGTGTCGTAGTTGTCGGTTCGTGGCGCGCGTTATCGGCCTTGCTCGCCGCCGCCACTATCTCTTCGAGCTTCGCTTTACATCACGTTGTCTCGATGACTTCGGCGTAGTCCTTCTTGTCCTTCATCGCATGGCGATCATCCTGCCGTTCGGCCAAAGCATCTGAGGCCGTTGCGTAACGATCCGCCAGCTCGAACATCTCTCTTACGGTGGAGGGTGGTTTTCGGGACATCTTCTTGATTAGGTCGGGATCATTGACGCCCTTTTGGAATGCTGCAATTACAGCCGCCTCTGAGATATCCCTGATTGTGTTCTTCTGCATGAAGCGCCGGATGAATTCTCGGAGCGTCTCATTCTTCTTCTGGCGAAGCTGGTATAGGTCCCACTGTGTTCCGGGTCGCTCGTAAGTGCCACGAAATTGGTGATGAAATGCTCACAGAGTTCCTCCCAGAATCTATGGAATTACAGGAGTCCGTGAGCCATGCTTGAGCCGAAGAGGTGAGCATGACCGGGAGATAATTAGCCATCGCATTGTGATTCCCCCCAGCGGCCATAATCGCAAGGGAGTAAACTTGGAGCCAAGCTTCCGGATCTCTTTCTCCATCAAATTTGGTGATGTTTTTTGGGTTGAATCCTTCGGGCCAAACCACTCGGCGAAGGCGAGGAGTGAAAGCCCGAATGCCCTCAATAGGGCCGTTGCCTCGTCTTTGCGGAGAACGTTGGTGAGGCGACCTGGCACGGTGACCCTCACTTTCTCCTCCGTCGTGGTGGCGGAGGTTTCGGTGGTCCTCTCGGTTATCGTGGCCAATGCCAAAGCGTTCATAGTCATCTCTGCGCCTGCGGCGCTCTTCATCTTCACGATCACGCCTTCTGGCGTTCAAATCTGCACGAAGGTCCCGGCCGATGCTGTGCCGAGCGTCCTCTCCTCGTTGAAGCTCCGCTTTGTGGCGCATCACGGGTCGTATATCGCTTTTCGACTGCGAGTAGACAGGGCGAGTCCGAGATGGCTCCTTTTCTCTTGGCGCCTCTTGGTGCTGCTGAATTGCCGCCGCCGCAACCATAGCCTGAACTTGGGCTACGATCGGAGCGGCCGGGCTATCCGGTCCGAGCAATGGTCCCAAGGTGTCGAGAAGCGTTTTGGAAGCGACGATGTTCTGCTGAGGAGTATGGAAAACCGACTGGTTCCCCACCTTCGTCTACAAGATTTCTTCATTCACGCTACGGCCTCTGTTCTGGAGGAATCTCGCATGGTTTTCTTGATGGTGATGGTTCTCCTCCGTAGCATTTGCCGCGTCCTTTTGCGGAGGGTCCGTTTCGATCACAAAAACGCTGTGAAAGCTTGGGGAATTTTCTACCTCATCCTCTGAATCGGAGGTGCAGGAAGATGAAGCGTACTGACCTGTGAATCCGAGTGGTTTTCTTGCATATTCGACCACTCGGGGTTCGCTATTAGCCGGTCCCGACTCGAGACGAGGATCAAGCCCTTGGCTTACTGCCCAAGGACAGATGGCCATACCTGCTCCCGATCCGAGTGGTTGGCCAGCTAAGAGAACCTCAGAATCGGCTCCAGATTGGAACTGATCCGAATCCGAGCAGGAAAGATGACCAAAGTCGTCGGCGATGAAATCTAGGCTTCCGAAACAAAATACCTGAGCCGGCGCGAAGGTGGACATGCTTCTGAAGATTGCCATCGAGCTTGCTGCGATTGATCCTAGCGCAGCCCCTACTGGCGCGCTAACCGCCGACGCTTGTTACCGATAATAGTGAAAAAGGGGCTACGCTACCGACCCAAACTCGATGGTAACACAAGAACACTGATGTATCTGAGTTCGGGCTCTCGCGATGGAGATAATACCCTAGTCCCGTGCTCTTGAATTATATGTGACTAGCTAATAGCCGATGAGATATTGTCTGTCTTTTGAGGTGCCCCGCCTCCCTTTATATAGTAGAGAAGGGCGGTTACAATATTGAGTCCTACTCGGATCTGAAGTAGGAGTTTCTATCCGAACCCGTATTGGTTTGGATTACAATAAATCCCCTAATCTGACTCGGTTTCCTTAACTAAGGTCTATTCGATTCTTCACGCTTTGCTCAAATTTCAGACTGACCCATGACCTCATTCGATCGGCATGGCCCAATTTCTCCTACTGGTGGGCTTTATTAGACGCTGGTGGACTCGGGCATATATATCCCACAATGGCACTGGGGAGGAAGTTGGACGGCACGCAGAGCGCCGAGGGGAGATGAGGGCGGCGCTAGGGGAGTCGAGGTTGGTTGCGGGGGAAGACGAGGTTGGATGATGGTGGCGCTTGGGGGAGGAAGTTGGACGACGGCAGAGCCGAGCTGCTGAGGGGAGATGAGGGCAGCGCCCAGGGTAGACGAGATGAGGGTCGTGTCAGGGGAGACGAGACGAGGGCGACCAGCGGCGCCGGTAGCCGGGGCACTACTAGATCTGATCTGGAACTTTGTTTGATGGAGACTAGGGCGGATACGGACGGATAATAGCTCTGTTATATTTGTTTTCATATTTTTTTCTCGAATGCAGATATAGATACGGATAGTCTGGATACGAATGCGAATACGGATAATATCGAATATGGATACGGATCGAATCGGATACGGTTTCGAATATTTATCGGAATATAATAACCCCTTAAAATTGTACATAAAAAATCAACAGACACACATAACTAATTGATTTGATCAAAATATTATTGAAAATTGAACAAATGTAAGCATTTTCATTCACTTAGACAATAGTTAGATACCATGTCACAAACAAAATTATATAAGGTTTAGTTTATTACACATATATGATTAATTCATCATACACATAGACAAAAACACAAAATAAAGGTAATCCTTGCTCAAAGATACAAATAGAAGCAAACATATAACACACTAAAAGTTTGATAATACTTAGATATCATATCTCTAGAAAAAGTATATAACACTTACATGTAATGACTCAAGATTTATATTCTTAGTTGAATTATGTTTAAAATAATAAATTATGTATTTATGGGTTTTATGCATTTTTAGCTACTTTTTAATATATTTTACTATTAAGAATAGGAGTTTTTGAATTTTTGAGGAAAATTAAAATCTGATAAAATCTGAAAATAAATTTTTAAATGTTATATTATTACTGGAACTTTCTCAAAAAATTCATAATTTTTGGAGTTGGTTTGCTAATTTTAATAATTGAAACTTATTTTAGAGATTAATTAAATTAGAAAACAATTCTGAAATTAAGAAATCTTTTTGGGCCAAAAAAGTAGTCTTGGCCTAGCCTATATGTCTATCCAGATATCCGACCCACTATTATCCAGATTATCCGAATCCGTATCCATATCCGACGGATAATGAGCTACCGAATCCGTATCCGACAAAAAAAATCCATATTCGTATCCGATTCGATACTATCCGATCCGACAGAATCCGTATCCGAAAATATCCGGATTGATCGGAAAATATCCGAACTGTTTTCATCCCTAATGGAGACACCAAGTAACTGAGGGCCTGACTGCCTAAGGGAGGACTTGAGATAGTACACTTACCGAATTATCCGAATTCGTATCTGTATTTGATAAAAAATATCCATATCCGATCCGATACTATCCAATAACTATCCGATCCCATACTATCTATATTCAAAAAATTATCTAAATCGGTCAGAAACTATTCGATTCATTTTCACCCCTAATCGCACGAGGCTATTGCCCCTGCCTCCTGCATTAACTTCCTCTCCAATGTATCACATGAATTTCTCATGAGTAGTGTTTCTATACATCACCCTCTTTTTCGCTTTGGTCACAAATAGTTATTGTTTTGAATATCGACACGGTATCCAAAACACAGCTTTATCTATCAATTTCTATTATAATATATTTATAAAACCTAATAAAATTATAATATTATGAAAGTACTTTTTGAGACAAATCTACGCATATGATTTTATATATCTATTTTAAATATTTTAAAAGATATTGACAGTCAAAATTTGACTACACCTATGTCCAAAACTATAACTATTTGTGGCTGGAGGGAGCAATATAAATTATACAAATATTAAAGCAAACAAAAAGATAAGTACGTAATCGCTACCTACTCTTCATTTCTGTTTTAATATTTATACAATTTTTATACAGTGATCCATATAAACATCCCCATTTCTCATTCATCAAGGGCATGCAGGAGTATAATCCCGGAATAGGCAATCACGGAGGAAATCAGGCACCTGGTTAATCTAAGTACACCGTGTTGTCTACTTTCGGTAGCTTGTTTGGAACAAAGACAAACTGCCCGATTACAATCACGGCGAGCAAAACAAGATCAAGTACAACTCTTTTTGTTTCTTGGTTTCTTGCATTTTGCGAGGAGAAAAGCCTAGTACAACTCTCATGTCTGCATGCACTCAGCATGGGAGGCAACCGAAAGACTGAAAGTGTCTGCCGACTGTGTACGACTACTATTTGTGGCTGTGCCTGTGAAGACAGGAAGAAGACGGAGCTGCACGTCCAGACAGTGGAGCTCAGGGCAAGGTTAAAAAAACCGACGAAAACCGACTGTAAACCGTGATGTTCAAATGTGAATATAAAAGTTTGAAACAATTTAGCAAAAAGTGATAAATTTTTTTGAAATTTTTTGTGTGAGGTCCTAAGGCAATTTTAATGATGCTATAAAATTTTCAGATGATTAGCAGATTTATGGATTTTTAAAAAAATTTAATATATGCTCTTTAGATTTTAATTTTCTAGGGGCACAAAATGAAGTCTAATATTTCTTAAACTTTTTTTGTGATGTTATAACGTAATTATAATTATGTTTTAAAATTTTTAGATGATGATCAGATATGTGTGTTTTTTTAAAATTCTGAAAGTGCAACTATCATTGTGTATGCTCTTCTATTTTTGATTTTATATGGGCACTAAATGTACTCTAATATTTCTGAAAATTTTAGTACATAATCCTTTGGCACTAGTTATGGTTAAATTAAAATTTTAGAATATAATAAATCATTTAAATATTTATAAAACACTGACAGTGTCTTCATTCCTTTTAATTAATTACTGTTTTGGATTTTTTAGAAGCAATAAATTATTTCAAAAATTGTTTCAATTTCTGTACGGAGTTCCATAGATTAATTGGGATTTTTGAAAAAAAATTTGGAATTTTTTCAATTTATCTTCGATATGCTGAAAGTAAAAAACCACTCGAAAATAAAAAAAATCAAAAACCGAATAAAACCGATAGAAAATTGGTGAAAACGCCTCAAAAATTGATAAAATTATGCGATTTTCATTTTTCTTGGACGTTGTTTGACTGCCAAATTCAAAAAATTTTGAATTCAAACTTCTTTAGTTTGTACAAATTTTCCTGTTGTTAAAAAAATTGTATGTGGTCGTTAATACTATTAACCGTGGAGCCTTTAACGATAGCTAATGACCATAATTCTATGGTTATTAGCGATTTTTAATGACTACATCTCGCATTGTTAATAATTATTTTCCTAGTAGTGATAATCATTCATCGAATATCCTTAATTATCCTACAAATACCCCAACCTTTTATTATGTCATCACAAAACAAAGCTTTAGTATAAGAGGTCATTGTTTTGAGTTCTCACATTACTTTTTACTTGAATATCCAACATTTTCTATATTTTTTCTAATTTCCTTGATTTTTTCCATTTTCTGCTGGGTATGTTGATTTTTTATCGTTAAAAATCGGTAAAACTGGTCGGTTTTCGATTTATTTTTTCATTGTTTGACCACCGAGTTCAAAAAATTTGACTTTGCAATTTGTTCGGTTTCTACCGATTTTCGACGAAAATCAATACCAAGAGTGCGATTTTCAAACTCGATTCGGTAATTTTAACCCTAGTTGCCACACATTGTCCGTAATCTCAAAAAACTTTCTGTTCATTACAAGGCATCTGTGAAATTTCAACGTTCCAAACAGGTCCACCGTTAAAAAAATACAATGTCCTGCTTATTTTCAATGACTAAACATTTTGTTGTGCACAAGACCAACAACCTTTTGTTCATGGACTGAAGCTATACATGCGGCTGCAGGAGCGTAGCATGTGGAAGTGGACAGTGGGCAGCAGAAGGTGGATGCCACTCGCAACGGAGACCACACAGGGTCCTTAGGAAGGCCCAGTCCACAGAGAAGAAGGCTGAGGTGTGGCCTCACAGCCATGTGGCTGCCACGTGTCATGGGGCCCACAAGACAGCCTATGACAAGGCCCCGCGCTATGCGGATGCCATCACCACCGACCAGATCACCTGCATGGTTGTCCAGTGATGAGAACCCCACTGCGCTCTATTATGTGACAGAAGAAGTTGGTGTAACATTTGGAAGTTTGATTGAAAATTTTTCCGATATTCTAAAGTATGAAATAAAATATTTGACCTCTCGAACTTTGTAATCTAATTCAAATAATATCATAACACGATTCGCATAGTGATATTGCCTATGTAGCGCAATAAGTGGGCCATTTTGTCACGTAGAATAACACGCTAAACAAGTTAGATCAATAACAGGTAGGACCATAAAGGCTTCTTCCCCACCGAACTCTCAGCTATGCTTTCATAGCTTTCGGCCCTTATAAGCCCTCATCTATTTCGATTTAGGTGAGAAGCTCTTGTAGACTGCACCTGCCAATTCACCTAAACTGGGTCTCATGAGACCACCGAGTGAACTAGTATCAATCTCTCAATTCATAATAGAACGACATAATGATTTTTGGAAGAAACAACAGTCCCCACACTGTTGTGTATAATATCAATAATAGAGAACAAACGTATATACTGTATAGTATCAATTATAGTCTTCAATTATGATAGAGAATAACGCAAACATATAAAAGAGATTATTGGAGGCGCGCGACCTTACCTAGGGCCGGCCAAGGTAGGTCCGATCCTCCTGGACTCTATTTCTAACTTAAATTTCTAATCTAATTCAACAAATCTGGAAACTAATACTTATCAGCCAATTTAAAGATAGAAGGAAGTCTATTCTAGTCTTGTCATAATGGAGTGAAATAAAGAGAATGTTCTAAGCTTTCAAACAAGTCTAAGATCACTGCAATCCAAGTCTATATGTGAGAATTATGGCATTTTTAAGTTCAAATGATCTAGTATTTTGATTGGGCTCTTTTGATCTCTAAGTCCAATTTAACCTTATCTTTTCCTTTGTTTTCTTATCTTGGCCAAACTGAGCTTGGGTCTTGTCTCCTCCCACATTGGCTTGCTCCCACTTAGACCTCCTTGGCCACAAGAGCTTTGTACCCTATCTGCATGGGCCACATAGGGTAATCTCTCACGTGGTCTACTTTGGCCCTGTTTGTTTCATCTGGGGATTGTGAAAAGCAGCTTTTAAAAACTAAATTGTAAAAGCTGGATTGTTAAAAAGCTGGAGGTTGAAAAGCTCATGGTTGTTTGGTAACTCAGATTATAGTTGGGGGCAATGGTGGGTAATTTTGGTTGAAGTTGGGGAAAGTTGAGGAAAGCTAGGGGCAATGGTGGGTAATTTTGGTTGAAGTTGGATGGGTATTGTGGTCTTTTGCAAAAAAAATGAGAAAGTTGGGGAAGAGTGGATTATGGGATTGCTACAATCGGCCTCCAGATTGTTATAATCTAGATTAAAAGTTCTTTGTTTGTTGCCCTTCCAATTTTTAAAAGTTGCTTTCACAATCCCCATTGAAACAAACAAAGGCCTTTGTCTTCTGGGATTTTTATGTGGCTCCTATTATCCCTCGCCCTCCGTTAGGTTTTACCATTGTTCATCGAAGTAATTAAGCTCCATTTGACGCTTGGTCATTCTTCGTACATAACAATAAGCAATGACCCGCTATATGTAGTATATTATTCTCATATAATAGAGGAAATTGTCTACGAAAAAAATTTACTTGTTGATATTTGATGGAACCTAATAATTCTTTCCAATTAATTAAGATATTAAATCAGAAAGTACTAAACATATGCATATCCGCATAAACTTTCATAATATTATATTTTCATTAGATTTTAGTGGTTAAAGTTATGTTTTAAAGATCGTGTGGATATCTAAAACAACATGTATTTATAAGTGAAGACAATATATAATTGCTATTGCAACTATTTAAAAGGTACGAAAGAGAGATGTCATAAGATCAAAGTTTATACATTTATGGCCTATATGATATTAACCTATGGTGACTTCCGACACCCAGTTCCACTCTATGTTTACGTTAATTAACCACCCTTGATCTGCTCAATCTAACCAAATTTAGTACGCAGTTTGCACAGGGAAACTTGCAGTAGCTTGGGCCTGTTTGATTTGATAACAAATTTGCCAATGCTTATCTTACCAAAATTTTGGTTATCAAATTAGCTACTGATGTTTTGGCTAAACATTGGCAAGAAAATAAACTAGAGAATCAAGGAAGAAAGGAATCTTGTCAAAATTTAATAGTAAACTAAATACTTATAAAATTTAATAAATGCTACTAAAATTTGATATGACAAGCATTGATAAATATTAAAAGCAAACAAAACAGGTCTCTGTTACGTTTCTCTTGTGTTTTGGACACCATATACAGTCATGACTCGTGAGTCGTGGCTGGCCATGCTTTGGCAGTAGGATCTTTTGAGGCTCTTAATGAAGTGTATCAAATGATTGAAGATTAGAGAAGATGTCAATTTGTTTTGGCAGTGACAGTAGGGCGTCTTTCACGCCAGATCATCCACCTGGAAGGACGCTAGCTTGTCGTACCATTGCCTGGCTGTGCCTAAGGAGTGGTGATCGCGGCCTGTGTTCTCAGCTTTAGTTGGGCGCAGCACGTTGTGCAGTGCATGTCACACATGAGCATGGAAAAAACAAGTAGTTTTTGGTTTTTAAAAGAAAGATCCGGAAAAAACAGAATGGAAATGTCTCCTAAGTTGTCAGATAAAGAACGAAAAATTAGACTAAGATTTATTACATAGCATGGTATGCATTTCTCACATCTAAAAACTGTAGCTTGAATTCTAAAAACTGTAGCTTGCATGTGCAATAGCACACTGGAGTCGTGAACCCAAGCGAAAAAGAAACCTAAAAGGGCATGCGACAAACTATGTGCCTTACTGGCAAAAGAGAGAGAAAGGCAAGCTATGTGCCTGTTTCATTGGGTTCTCGCTCAAGGTTCTAAATTTTGTTTTTGTTTCATATCTTGTCGCTTTTCAAAATTTGAAATTTTGGCAAAATTTTTATTATTTCGAACAAAACCCAAAAAGAAAAATTCAAATCCAGTTTTTTTACCAAGATTTCAGAGATCTCGCCGAGATCTCAGTGATTTTTAACCGAACGAAAATTGGTCCAAAACGCATCAAAAAATTTTGTAATTTTTTGTGCACGATCCTAACACATCAATAATATTCCCATACAAATTTTAGGTGATGATAAAGCCTAAGAAATTTTTAAAAAATCTGATAGTGCTACTATCCCGATAAAAGGCTAACCGACAAATTTCAATCGAATGGAAAATAGTGCAAACAACATTATAATTTTTTTAAAATCTTTGTCGATGGTACTGACACATCTATAATATTCCTATAAAAGTTTTTGATGATGACATGCACGATGAATTTAAAAAAATTCGGATAGTGCAACTGAAGGCTGGCCGGTAAATTTCAACCAAATGAAAAATGGTTTAAACCATGTTATAAAATTTTGAAAAATGTGGTGAATGGTCCTGATGAATCACTAATGTTCACATAAAATTTTTATATGATGATCAAGCTTGAGGAAATTTCAAAACTTGTGACGGTGCTACTATCCTAATAAAAACCTTACGATGTTATGGCTCTATTTGTTTAGGCTTAGACTTTTTATCTTATAGCTTAAAGCCAGCTTTTTAGCTTTAAAGTTAACGGACGTGATAGAGGTGGGTAATTTTACCTAACTTTGGTGTTATTAATCTAAAACCAACCATCAATAAGTCAAAAAAAACCCTCTCCAATGGCTTTTGGCTTTTAGTTATACGGAGGTTTATGGCTTTTGAAAAGCCCAAATAAAAAGCTACTTGTTTGTTTAGGCTATAACTTTTTGACTTTTAAGCCGGTGAAAAGGTCTAAACAAATAGGGTCTTTATATTGCTTTCATAGATTTGATTGAGCAACTAAAACAAGTTTAATTTTTTTTAAGTTTTATATAATGGGTTCTGAGGTAGTGAATGTTAGTGTCTCAGTTATATTCATTCTATTTTTTATTTTTTAAAGATAACAAATGAAGTTAAAATATTTTAATAATTTTTCTATATGATCCTAGGCTTCTTGATATGGTATCATAAATTTTTCATAGTATGACAAAGCTTGTACAATTTTATAAAAAATCTAGGGGTGTTTCTACATTTTTAAAAAGGTCTCAAAATTTTGATTTTTCAACAAATTTTCATAAAATATGGCATTATTAAGAATTATTGAGACAAATCTGATCCTCAAATTTAAAAATACGAGACAGAAACACAAAATTTAGGTGAAAAATAGCGAAATCTTGCTGAAATTACCTAGTTTACTGTAGCATTTCAAAATTTTTGAATTTTTTACTGCAACTGGCATTTTGTAAACTGTCCACCTCTAGATTCTGAGATCTTGATGAGATCTAGCGAGATTTTGTTCCTTGCTCTGGCTCCCAAGTCCAAACTTCTGGGTGAAGCTAGAGTAGGGTGGCCAAATACCACTGGGCACTGGCTCCTCCCATGCCATCTTCAGAGCCAAGGTCCCTGAAAGCTAGGGCTATAAAAAAGCTCGAGGATCAAGCTCGTTCTAGGCTCGAGCTTAATACTGAGCTTGCATGTTTCAATGAGCCGAGCTCGAATAACTCGTCAAAGCTAGGTAAATTTACTACATGTTGAATAGTACTTCATGTTAATTTTTACTGAGCTTATTTGAGCTTGAGTTTTTCTTATCATTGAAAATTAGTGCATGTTGAATTGTTAACTATTGCCAAGCTTAGAGCTATGCTCAAGCCTACTCGAGCTTGGTCCGAGTTGAGCTCAAGCCCAAGTCTAGGCTCGGATCTCAACTCAAGCTCGGTAGAACTCAAACTTGGTAGGCCAGATTCATTTGAGCTTGACTCATTTTCAGCCCTACTAGAAGCTAGTTAGGCTTTCTTAAATATGAAGTAGAAAAAGGTTGGCTGGCCCCACCAGCTCCTGGAGCCTCAAACGAGAGCAATCACTCATTTGCCCCTAGGAGGGTCATGGGTGAGAGATCGATAGTAAAAACAAGTTTAAGAACAATTTCATTTGAGTTTAAAAAAAAACAAACCTCAAAGATTTAAACATGTTTTGTTTCAAAAGATTTTTTTAATGAGTTTCTTAAAGTTACAGCACATGTCAACAAATTTCAATCAGTTTCAAATACGAAACTATAAGTTTTGTCCATTTTCAAATATGAAAATTGATTAAAACATGAGTTTCATGAAAATTTCGCAATTGTCATGTTTCAGAGATGAAACTTCATATTTCATAAGTGCTTTTAAGTTTTAAGCAAGTTTACCATGAGTTTCATGTTCTCTTAAAAAACTGAAACTTAAAGTTCGAAAGGTGTTTAAACTTAAAAAAAATGAAACTTCAAGTTTCAGGAAAGTTTACATGTGTTTCATGTTACAAAATAGCACGCTTTGGGGGGGAGGGGGTGTTTCAGGTTTGGAATTCAAGTTTCAATAAATATGATACACTCTGAAAGCCTTCTTATGCGTAACAACCCCAAATCGGATCAGAGTCTTGTAAGATATGGTACGAGGGTGCACGATCTCAAGACTGAAGCAAATGAATCTCATAAAGAGAATAAAAATAACGATATTGAATCAACCACAGTGAGAGAAAAGATTTGACCAAGCCGATCACAAATTCTTTAAGCATGACCTAAAAAAAAGTACAAGGGATTGTTGCTCTCTCACGACCTCTCTAATATTTTAAGACCTTTGGATTCTTGTTCTATACAAGAATTTAGTGCTAAAGCATAACCTAATCTCTAATTCTTGTGTGCACTTCTTGCTTTAGATGAGTTGATTTGTGGTTTCTTGATTACTTTGGTTCTTCATGACCACCCTTAGATTTATGTAGCCTCTTTAATTCTTCTCCAAAGTAAACAGGAATCCTATTCCTATTAAGATTAGGAATACTAATCTTATTAGGATTCATTCAACACATCTTTCCAAATCATAAAAGCCTACATACGGGTCTCTATATTTAATAATCTCCACCTTACTTTTATGGGGATTTAGATATTTGCCACTCTTCAATTTCAAACTTCGACGCCATGTACAAATCATGCCACTGGAGTGGCATTTTTTGTACATGGCGTCGAATTTTCACGTTGAAGGGTGGCAAATATCCAATTAATTCTACTTTGATCCATTGAGATCATCATGCTCATCAAAAAATTTGCTCCAAATCGGCTCCGTATTTTTTTGTTTTTTCTCCAACATTTGGGAATGCCCCCACCACAAGGGTTCATGCACATCACCACAATATGTGTGTTGTGTTTAGGATTGGCCATTCGAACCCTCCACTTGAGAGACTTTCTTTATGTAGTTTAGTTAACTACACCTTCTGTTCCTATAATCCTTAATGCCATAGGTTTGTACCACCGTTGAGTTCTACTTACTCGATTGTACATCGTGGTTAGTTCCACCACATCTTCCTTCTTCCGATAGCTCGCACATTCGCCTTTGCGTCTGCTAGATTTTACAACCACCTTTGTAGTTTCGCACATAATTGTAGTTGAGATCTAATTACTTACCATTGATAACATGGTATCCTTCTTTTGGTTAGGATTTTTTGAGACCTCCCATGGATTGTCATTTCTTTATATTTACTTATTAATCGATATCCTCTATTATTACTTCAAATAATTTTCATGATCACCTGCTCTTTGCTAGTAACTCGCATGACTCCACTTCGGAGTGATATCTCGCAACTTTCGAGTTCAAGTGACCCCACAGATATTTTATTTTTCTTTACATCTGGAACATACCAAACTTTCATCAATGTGCGATATGCTCCATCATAGATATCCAATATAACAATTCCCACCTCTGTAACTGCATACTCATTGTAATTAACTAAATGAACAGTTCCATACGTTAAGCATAGAGATCCTTATCAGATATCTCCCTCCCTGAACATGAAAGCGTCAACTTGAATTTAATATTCATCCATGAGAAGTACCTGATTGACTAATAAGAAGTACATCTAAATTATCTTTTCCTACAGATATTGAGCATGCACCCTTCATTTACTTCAAACTCAGACAATCATGTATCATATGACATATGTGCTCTTGCTCTTTTTTTTGTTGCAACTCTTGCTTTTACTTGCAACACCTAATGTAGTCAATACTTAATCATTCGGGAATGAATATTCCGATGGCTTTTTCAAGAACTCTACTACCAATAGATATGTAATTGCTTTGTTGAAGTTGAGAGTGCGTTCTCCAACAAGAATATTTATCTCCAATTGTTTCTATGATGGTGGTAGAGATGATGACAATATAACCACTTTATCATTCTTCTCATTTTTCTCATTCACATTAATTAGTCGTGTGATAAGCTTATTGAAGATATTGAGATAGTCAATAAACTGTGTATCTTCCTCCATACGTAATATGTACAGTAGTCGCTTCAACATCAACCGGTTTGTTAGCGACTTCGCTATATACAGTTCTTATAAGTCCTTCAATAACTTTTTCCATGAATTCTTTTTTATCACCGAGTATTTTATCTTATCAGAGAGATATAGACAGTTTGTACTGATAGCCTTCCGCTCTATCACCTTCCAGTATTTAGCGGATGTCTTTCCCGGTTTGCCCCATTAAGAGTAGCGATTAACTCTTGTTAGATAAGTATATCCTTCACTACACATTACTACGCGCTGAAATTTCTCCCACGTTAAATTTCTCTACTTGATTCCATATCGTTGATATCGATTTTGATTTTATACCACCTGACATTTTACAGACATTCTCACAAATCTGTTTAACCTGGTTTTAACTCTGATATAACTTGTTATACTCTGATACTCTGCAGTAGCTTTTCGAATTTGATCAGAGTTTTGTGAAATAAGATACTAGTGTACATGGTCTTAAGAACGAAGAAAATAAATCTCGTAGAGAGAACCAAAATAAAGACATTGAAACAACCACGACAAAATATAAAAGATTTGACGAAATCAACTATAAAATTCTTTTAACACAATATCAAAATATACTATAAGAGTTTATCGCTCTCTCACAGACTCTCAAATTTTTTAGGACCTTTAGATTTTTGCCATATATAAAAATCTAGTACTACAAAATAATTTAGGAATATTCATAATTTAGCATTTAATTCTCTCGTTCACCTTTTGTTTTGAATGAGTTATTTGTGATTTTTTTTCGTTGTTTGGGTTCTCTAAGACCAACTCTCGTTTTGCATAGTCTCCCTGGTTCTATAAAAAATAAATAAAAGAATTCTAATATGATTAGGATTCATATATCACACCTTTTTAAATCTAAAAAACTAAATATAAATCACCATCTTTAATAAAATCCATGAAGTGTTTTAGATGAGTTTCAAGTTTCATTAAGCCTCGTGATTCAGGTTTCGGATGAATCTCAACAAGCTTCAGACTAGTTTCACCGAGTTCCATACAAGTTTCACCACCAGTTCAACAAAATTTCATAAGTGTCATATCTCAAAAGCAAGTGTCGAGACAAATTTGAAGTTACAATGCAATGCAAGTTTCAAGCCAAAAGAAAAAAGAAAAAACAGGCAAGGAAGGCGAGAGCAAAGAGATGGTCGCAGCCACGACGGCCGCTTGCCTACCGGGAGCCGTCACCGCCCCCTATCGCCTCCGCAACTGCCGCTAATCAGTAGCCGCTGCTCGCCCACCGTGCATGCCTTCCGGCCACCACGCGTTCGTGGACACTCGCGGCGCCTGTGTGCCGCCCTTGTGCCTGTGTCGTCACTGCCTCTATCCATTAACGCAACGCCGCGTCATCCTCTTCCAGGCGCCTCGCCGAATCCGTGCGCTCGCCTTGCCTGCTTGTGTGCATCGCCGTGCTAGCCGCTGCCATACGCACTGACCTGCCATGGCCGCTCGCTGCTGCATTCCCGTGATGGAGAACGACACACTGCTAGTTGCTGCGTTCCCGTGATGGAGAGAGAGAGAGAGAGCTGGGAGGATGTGGAGACGGTAGCCAGGTTTGGATAAGGATGGGAAATGGAGGCATCAGGTGACTGCACGAGACGTATCGGGCTGTTATTTCTCAGCCCGTCGGTTGGGCAAAGAACGCGTATATGGTTCTCCGTATTTTCCGATGTCTAAAATCTAGCCAAACTCACCTCTCGTAACCAGCTCTTGGAGCTAAAAAATGGGTTGAACTCGGATAAACAGGGCTGTATATATATCCAGCACAAAACCTATAACTCCCTTGTACCCTAAAGAAAAAACTATATGAGATGTCATCTCCATCGCAAGGTGCTACTTAGGGCTAAAAAAAAAACTCATTAGAGCTCGAATCAAAATTTCTTCAATTACAGTAGCTGATAGGTTCAAAATTGAAATAAGACAATTTCGAGCGAAAAAATAATAAGGCTCGAATCGATAATAGCTCGTTAGCTCGAATTTGACGTAACCACTTAAATAGTACATAAAATGATTTTACATTAAACTATATCATTTTCAAAAGAAACCCGATAATAACTTGTTAAGCTTGATATCCAGCCCTAGTGCTACTGCTACTACACGTGTACTTAAGGAGAAATAATATATTTATCGTCAAAAACTAAAGTAAGTCGTCTCCTCTAATGCAAACATCTCACTGTAGGTGATTGAATAGTTGTACGACCTTATTGATTGGAATTATAAACGATAAGCATAAGCATCTGCTTTGTATCGATGCCTCATCAAGCATATCCATCCTACGGATTTAACACCTCATCTATCATACAGACCAAGACAAAAACGGGTTTCTTTTGCTAAGCACCCATCGAAGCATTTGCATTGGAGATGGGAAATCATCCTCTTGCATATTGCATGGTCCACTCAAGGGATGTAGAAAAAAAAAATTCTCATGTATTCGTAGCAAAATGTTTTTTTTTTCTCATGTATTCGTAGCAAAATGTTGAAGCCATAACTTTAACACCCTGAAGTCAGGATCACATCACTGACGAGGGAAAGTATCCAACAGATTTCGATGGACGGTCGAGATCCCTCGGTTCCCTCCCCTGCCCCTCCCTCCTCTTTAACAGCTCCCTTCCTCTCCGGAGCCTCTGCACTCGCCATTTCCCACTCCCTCTTGCCTCTTCCGTCCCCGAATACTTCCACCCCAAGGAGGCGAGGAGAGGAGGAGAGGAGGCGACGTTGCCCGCCGAGAGATCCTAAGAGAGACCGAGGAGATGACGACGCTGGGGAAGCGGCTGCGGCGGACGACGAGCGTGTCGGGGCTGGCAGTGGCGGCGGAGGAGCAGAGGCGGCAGCCGAGGCGGGCGGCGAGGGGTGGCTCTGCGGCGCCGGCGACGGAGTGGGGCCCCATGCAGAGGCGGCACTCGGGGGACTTCCCCGTGACGGAGACGGCGGCGTTCTTGAAGGCCTGCGGGCTCTGCAACCGCCGCCTCGGCCCCGGCCGGGACACCTTCATATACATGTACGCAAGTTCTTTTTTTTGGGGAGTAAAATCTTGCATATTATATTGAAAAAAAACTAATCTTTTTACTGCTTTGGGACACAAAGATCGGGCTTTTTAGTTTGTGTCGTGTTTTTCTCCGTCAAGATTGCAGTTTTTTTCTTCTCTCAGTTTTGAATCTTTTGATTCGTTTGCGCTGGTATTTCCTGAACTTGGGACAGGGGATTGGTTAATATCGCGTTTCTTGAAGATGTGAAATTTTTGGATGATCTGATGGTCTGGCCCATTCTTTCAGGGAAACCATATTGTGATGACTGATGAGGATTTAACTAGGTTGAAATGAACACTGACTTGAGCTGACGGCCTCCTATTTTTGGCAGAATATTCGATCTATTCATCGCGTTAGATTCTCTCCATGTCTTTTATTGTTTACTTTACGTGTAAATATACTTGTATGTATGGGCCAGTGATGCTCTATTTGGACTGGGAGAAATCGACGTACTATCATAGAACAAAAATCAAATGCATGTAGGAACAGAAAAATAAGAATCAGTTGCATGAGAGGAAATATATTCGTGGTAGATCACAAATGTACTTTGTGTTCCTTTCTCTTCCGCATTGCTCTCCACTTTTGGAGGAAAAAAGAATCCATTTTTGTTATGAGAAAAAAAGGTAAAAAAACAATACGTGGTTTCCCTTTCTTCCTGTGCAAGTGGCATCCTACACTAACCTCTGCATCATGAAATGTGAATCAGTCTCCTCTCTCCTATAACACTAACAGATCTGCCTTTCTTGTAGCAGAAAGAGTGTTTATTAATCAATGAAATTCATCGTATGTTATTTTGTGTCATCAATCATCAGTGAGCTTTCGTTCTTGCAATGTGCAGGGGTGAAGTAGCCTTCTGCAGCCAGGAGTGCAGGCAGAAGCAGATGAACCTGGACGAGCTCAAGGAGAAATGCTCCGGCGGCGGCGGATCGGACCAGCCCGGCAACAGTGGCACCGTGGCTGCCGCCTAAAACCGCTGGAGAAAACAAAGAAAAATTTTTGGCACCCCTTCAGCTAGGGAACCAAATCCATTAGTTTCTGTCAACATATGTGATATATCCTACATGTGGTGTTATTGTGTATATTGCTGGTTCAGGTTGTGAGCCAGAAGGGGAGGGAAGGATGTAGAGGCTGGAATTGGGCTGGTTAAAATTTGCAAGTTGCAATGCATATGTGGATGTGTGTTGAGCAGAAGGGAGTATTTTGTATCCTGGTGCAAATTAGGTCATGGGATCTGGGGCTGTTTATGTTAATTTTTCCGGAGGAAGGACTTAAAAGTTCTCCAAATTGTTGGAAAAATCTGTTCCCTTCTCAAATTTTCAAGTAGTTGCAGTTTTTATTCTGTGGAATCTTGAGATAGATATATAGGATTGAACCTTTCACAAAGCCTTTTAAACCACTCCGGTGAGAGTTTAACCTTTTTTTGCTGGATAGTGAGAGTTTAACCTTAAAACATAGTAACAATTAAGTGATCACTGATCATATGGTACTTAAATTATTCCTTATTAGGGAAATTGACCAGCCATATGCGCTGCCAAATTTTGTGGCACTTCTTGTTAGATCAAGATCTGGGCATGCATGAAGCAACACATTGGCGTAGAATATCACGGCTAGCTTTAATATTGCTTTCCATCGTGGGTTTTGCAGTAGCAATTATGGCTTACTAAGGACATGTACGATAAAATCACCTCAGCTTTTTTTTAGCATGCCTATACTAGCTTTGTTGGAAGAGTGAGAAAAGAGGAGAGAGAATAGAGCTGGCTCTTATAAGGGAGTATAGCTACATTAGTTATGTACAAAAGAGAATAGATAGTTAATACACAGTATCTAGAGTCAACTTTTAGAGATAACTATTGTACAAGCTAGTTTTAGTGCTTATTCTAGATGATATGGACAGGAAATAGAGTAAACAGCTGGCTTTATTATTGTACTTGCCTTAAGGGGGTGTTTGGTATAGCTCCAACTCCACCAAAATCCATAGAGTTGATAGAGTAGGGTGTTCCTAACTTTAAAAATTTATAGAGCTGGAGCTATGTGTACATTAAAAGTGTTTAGGTGGATCATCTTGTTTACATTTTAGACTAAAAATATAAATTTAATTCACTTTATTTTAGACTACAACCTTCATATATATATATATATATATATATATATATATATATATATAGGAAGCCTCTTTTCTACTCCCGGGAGTAATTATTCCCTATGTCGTATCTCACAACGTATGGGGTATCTCATGCGACGGAGGGTATGTACGTGTAGTATACGAGTATATAAGATCATCTAGGTGGTATGTATATTTTTTCAGAGGTGGTATGCATATTTTTTGGACATACTCCTTTTTATGTGCATATATGAAGGTATTTGCAAAATACGCTAAAAATCATGAACTCTCTTGCAATTTTTTCATGTGGTTCACATTGGAGTATCTTATAATTAGTGTATGAGTGTACCCAAAGTGATAAAGGAGTATTTCAAGTTCGTTTAGGTAGTATTTCAGAGGTGGGAGTAACTACACCGGGGTAAAAGATATTTTTCATATATATATATATATATATATATATATATATATATATATATATATATATATATATATATATATATATATATAGAGTTGAGATTTAGAGTTCTGCTAAATATGACCTTTAAGCCTGACAGTAGTGATAAGAGAGCTCTGCTGCGAAAGATGGATCTTCGCAGTTTTGGTTAACTCTGACAGACAGCTGCTTTAATTTTATCACTTGGGCAGTGCGCTGTCAAGCTACAATGTTCTGCAAAATTTTAAGATCTGGTTCCTATGACAACGACGATGTACGTATCCACGAAATCTCATCGCGATCTAGCAAATATCAGAACCTCTCCTGGTTCAAAAGAGCAAAGGAGAAAAAGCCAAGTGGAGAAGCATGATACAAAGCAATAAAATGTTCTTGTCTATTTTTTTAATCATGTCCTTGTCCTGCAAATCCTAGAATGGCAGATACTAATCTAGAACCATGTGTAACACATGATCAATCTTCAAGCACCCATCAGTCCAACAAATGTAGGATAGTTTTTTCTTTATCAAATTAATGAATAATGACAACAATAAAGGCAAATAATAAGGAGCTATTAGAAAAGAACTAATTAAGCCTTATTCACATGGACTTTGGTTTCTCAGTGTAAAAGTGGGTTATCCTTGTCTCGTAAGGCTACCTACATCTTGTTTGGGCATAAAAACCTCTTCCAACTTTAAGCGGAAGTTGAAGCTCATTTATTTCAAGAACACGCAAAAGGCATGCGACCATTTATATATCTACAAACAACCGGTGATATGAACGTAGTTCAATTAGGAAAGAGTGGGCACCGTCCACTCGCCCGCCTGGGATCAAATCCTAGAATTCACCCAAGTGCTTACTCTCCTCTTTTAAGTAAATTAGTAAGGTGCCTCGCATATTTGCAGGTGTATGATCCTTAAACCATATTTAAATGACATGACTATATATATATGTGTGTGTGTGCGCGCGCGTGTGTGTGATTTTACTCTTTACAAATAGATCGTTCCACAACACCATTTATGATATTTTAATATTATATATTATACGAGAGAATATACTCACTCTGTTCTCTAATATCTATCACATGTGGTCGAACCTTTCTACCCAAATACTTACATAGCGAAACAGTAAACATAGCAGTTTCATTTATATCATTATTGTGATGTTTGTCTCTTTCTTTCAATACTTCTTTTAATGCATATCACATTGTTTACACCAGTATAGCCGAGTGAACACATGTCGATGTACCATCCTCTTAATCTCTCTATTTTGTGGAGGTTCACTAAATAAAAGGTCATAATGTTTTCATTTTTTGTGAGAATTTTAGCATATTCTGTTTTTTCTTAACAACTCTAAAAAACTTGTCTAGACTTTGTACTATAATATCGTTGATAATTATATATATATATATATATATATATATATATATATATATATATATATATATATATATATATATATATAATGTAACCTTATTTTTCTTGAATTAGCATATTTCCATAAAGTAATTATAAATAAAACCAAAATTTCTATTTTTCAGTTAGTATGGAAAAAATCCTAATTCCATTTTATTTTAAATTTTTATTATTTTTATTGTTATTTTTCATATTTAATTTTGATTTTCAATTTTAGTTTAGAATTTGAAGAATATCTAATTAAATGGAATTTTTTCTTAATTTAATGCTGATTTAAGTATTTAGGTTAACTTAGTAAATTACAATAATTAGCTGTGTTTTGTATGAGTTAATTTGATTCAATTTCAAATTCAATATATTCGAAGCCATGAATATTCAAATTCTACTTATAAATTTGGATATGGATTATTCCCTCTGCTTATCAAATTTCTCCATTGTTTTAGGAAGCATCATTTCAGAATGTTTATTCTTGAGGAAATTAAGAGTGTAGTTTATTACAATATATTGTGAGAGAGGTTAAATAGTTGTGTAGTGCCTCGGTAGTAGCTCAGCGACAAAAACAGACTCTGCCGGTGATAATGGAACAAAAATTGGCCGGTATACTATGTGGCTCTGTTTACCGCCACAATCGCCGCCATGATCACAATAAGGGGTTAGCCCCTCGAGGAGGGACTCCCAGAGACAGACTCATAGTAAGGGGAAGAGCGTGTCGAGTGGTGAGGGTGGGTGACAGGCAGCATAACCACAAGATGGCGCAGGCTCATAGTGTAGCAGCCAGTCTTCCAGCCATTTGGATTTTCCAACTGAGCATAGTAGGTACGGTTCAGTACCCTATGAAAGGGATTAGGGTGGGTATAGTTACAGATAAAGTTATGACAAATCTAGCATCTCTTAGCCGTTTGACTACACTGATTCATACGCTGATCCGTGCATACGATACTCATCTGTCAGTGTCAGGTACCTTTACCTATCCGAGAATTATAGCGGCTGGATGTTTCATTACGAACATTAGAAGTCTGCTTGGCTACCGCGGAATATGACCTGGGAAGAATACAAGCAACAACACAAGAGAAGGCATCACGAGGTCATTGTCGACAACGCGGAGGTGGAGTTTGCACCACAAGCGTACTACTACTCGTAGGTACGTGATGCAAATAGATATTGATTTTATTATCATGCAAATATAGGATAAATTGTCATATGTATCGATTTTATTTCATGCCTATTAATTGTCATGCAAATATACATCGATTGTCTGTAATTGTGACTCTCCAAATCCGAATTTCAGTCGAAATGCTGCCAAAATTTCTAACTTCGTGGACTAATAATCATCTAAAAATTTTATGGAAAGGTTAATGATGCATCACAATCATCCAATTAAAATTTCAAAATTTTCTAACATACTCTCAACCATTTTCCATCCGAACATCATCGCTGTTCGAATTTTTAAAAATCCCTCGAGCTTTACCATTACTTGAAAATTTTATGAAAAGATTACTAATATGATAGAATCATGCACAAAAAATTACAAATATTTCTAACGTGGTTTGTCCTATTTTTCGTTTTGTTCAAAATTGCGAGTCAGCGTTTTATTAGGACAATAGTAATATTTGAATTTTTAAAAATTCCACAGAATTCATAATTATCTAAAAATTTTATGACAATATCATCAATATGTCAGTGATCTCCAAAAAAATTTTAAATTTTTTTGACTTCGTTTCGACTGGATTTCATACCGCCCAATTTTGTCAAGATCTCGGCAAAACCGATGAGATCTCGGTTGTGCTGGTGGCTTCAAAACTGGATTTCAAAATGCTATTTTTACATTTTGGCCAAAATTTATTTAAATGGTTGATATCTCGCCAAAATTTCGATCTCTGACCATAAACTATATTTAAAACAAAATTGAGATTTCAATCCTTAGCGAACAGCCGTCCAAATTATCGACACATTTCAACCTAGTATATAGTCTGAGGGATCCACAAACAAAAGAATCATGAGCTGTACGAAACAGACGTCCAAGATCTCGACACCTCGTAGTATCCACCGAGAAAATTTAACGTCGTTGGTTACTATGATGGAGCGCCCAAGGTACAAAAATCGACCAGATTCCAGAAATATGAGTCCAGATCTTGGATTTCGGTTAGAGACAGATTCAAAATTTTGGTTGGATAAAAAAAAATCAAAGTGTTACAGTAATCTTAGAAATTACACCAAAATCTCAGGTAGTTTGATCGAAATTTCACTTTTTTTTTACTGGATTTGGCCTAATAAACCTTAAGAAAATCATCTTCCATGAAAATTTATTAAAAAATCGAAATTTTAAAATGTTTTATAATCTTGGTAGAAACACTGTCAGATTTTTATAAAATTGTACAAACTTGATCATACTCTAAAACATTTATGATACTATCTTTAGAAATGTAGGATCATACAGAAAAATTTTCAAAATAATTGAACTTCCTTTGTTATCTATAAAAAAAAAGAAAGCAGAATGAACATAAATGAGACAGTAACTTTGTCAGAATTTTATGAATTTACTCAAGAGGGATCATGATCCAAAATTACTATAAAATTTTTTAAAAAATTTAAATTTTTTGGTTTGTTCAATCAAATTTATGGATGCATTGAACTTCATATGTTATCTTTCAAAAATAAAAAAACATAAGGAACACAAATGGTACAGTACCATTGTAAGAATTTTATAAACTCACTGGAGTATGCTCATGATCCAAAAATGAGAGCTTAAGAATTGTCTCATCACCCTTTATAAAAGTTTCAAAAATTCTAACACTTTTTGGTTGCTCAAGCAAATCTACGTAATGATCATTAGGTTTTTATTAGGACGTAGCATTGTCAGAATATTTGAAAATAATTGAAGCTTGAATATATCTAAAAATTTTATGAAAATATTGATGATATATCAGAACAATCGACAAAAAATTTCAAAATTTTTTAATGTTGTTTGAACCATTTTTCATTGGTTGAAATTTGTCGATAAGGCTTTTATCAGGACAATAGTACTTTTCGAATTTTTAAAAATTGTTGAAACTTGGTCATCATTTGAAAATTTTATGAGAACATTAATGATACATCATAATCATGTACAAATATTTTTAAAAAAAATTATAATGTGGTTTATTCTTTTTTTTATTCGGTTCAAATTTGTTTGTTAGCGTTTTATCAGACAGTAGAAGTTTTCGAATTTTTAAAAAAATCTTCAAGCTTGATAATGATCTAAAATTTTTATGAAAATATTACTGATATGTCAAGTTTATTCACAAAAAAATTAAAAAAAATTTGACATCATTTGAACTATTTTTAGCTCGGTTCAATTTTACCAAAATCTTGGCAAGTCTCTCCGATATTTCGGCAATTCTGAGCGAAATCTCAGAAATTTTGTTGCAAAAAAACTGGATTTGAATTTTTTATTTTTGTATTTCATCAAGAATTTATCCGTAATTCTAAGTTGTCGATGAAATTTTGAATTTCGACCATCTTTGAGATATCAGCTCAAAACGAGATTTGAAACCTTGGGAGCGCCAGTGCCATTTGAGTTCGGTGCAGCACCCAACTTCAGGGTGAAAACGGATCGGATACAGATGGATAATAGCTTTGCCATATTTGTTTTCATATTTTTTTCTCGGATGCGAATACGGATAGTCCGGATATGAATACAAATATGGATAATATCGAATATAGATACGGATCAAATACAATTCAAATCGGATACGGTTTTGAATATTTATCGAAACATAATAACCCCTTAAATTGTATATAAAAAATCAACGGAAACACATAACTAATTGATTTGATCAAAATATTATTGAAAATTGAACAAATATAAGCATTTTCATTCACTTAGACAATAGTTAGATACCATGTCACAAACAAAATTATATAAGATTTAGTTTATCACACACATATGATTAGTTCATCATACACATAGATTAAAACACAAAATAAAGGTAATCCTTGCTCAGAAATACAAATAGATAACACACTAAAAGTTTGATAATATTTAGGGCCTATTTGGTAGAGCTCCAGATTCCAGTTTCTCCTGAAATCTGAAACTTGTAGACTAAAATAAAGTGAATTAAGTTTATATTTTTGGTCTAAAATGTAAACAAAATGATCTATCTAAACACTCTTAATGTACTCACGACTTGACTTCATGAATCAGGTGAAGCTAAAATTTTCAAACTTCACCAGATTCTCATAATCTAAAGAAATTTGAATCCTCGCTAAACAAGGCCCTTAGATATCATATCTCTAAGAAAAGTATATAACACTTACATGTAATGATTCAAGATTTATATTCTTTGTTGAATTATGTTTAAAACAATACATTATGTATTTATGAGTTTTTATGCATTTTTAGCTACTTATTTAATATATTTTCCCATTATGAATAAGAGTTTTTGAATTTTTGAGAAAAATTAAAATATGATAAAATATTGAAAATACTTTTTCAAATATTAGTTTGTTACTGAAACTTTCTAAAAAAATTCATAATTTTTAGAGTTGGTTTGCTAATTTTAATAATTAAAACTTGCTTTAGGAATTAATTAAATTAGAAAACAATTCTGAAATTTAAAAACCTTTTTTGGGTCAAAAGAGTAGTCTTGGCCTAGCCCATATGTATATCCGGATATCCAACCCAACATTATCCGGATTATCCGAATCCGTATCCGTATCCGACAAAAAAATTCGTATTCGTATCCGATCCGATATTATCCGATAAATATCCAATCTAACAGAATTCGTACCCAAAAATATCCAAATCATCAAAAAAAAAAATATCCGATCCGTTTTTACCCTAGTCCAACCCCGTCTCATTGCACTTCAGAACCCAACACAAAAAAGAATATTTCCGGACGGCGAATCCCGGTTTGGCGCGCGGTACAGAAGTGGGGGGCATGCAGTGCGGCCGTCCAGCGCTTCCGGACGGGAACACCCATGGGCCTGCGCGCGCGCGCGTGACGCGACGCGCGGCTCAATCCGAGGACAGCTCCGTAGCATCCCGATGTGGCGTGCAGCGAGCCAAACGCGCGGGGCCGCGTGCGTGCGTGCGCGCGTCGCGTTTTTTTTTTTTTTCGCCGTCGTCTGGTGCGGGCGCCATTCGGGCGGGCCAGAGGCGCGTCGTGTTCGGGTGGGGCCGGGTCGGCGTGCGGCGTGAGCAGAAACGCCGTGGCGGCCGGTCGCTTTTGGTGGGGTTTTGGGCGCCTGTCTGGTGAGTGCGCGCACCGCGGTCGGATCACATGGCTTGTCAATGGCTGAGCAGGAACGCATCTACAGCACGTCGAGCCGTCTCTGTAGTGGACTGCACTAGGGGCTCGGAAGCTCTCCTTAAACGGTGCACCGGTCATACCCAGCAGCTAGAGTAACCTAGTACCGTTCTGTCTCTGGTTTTGTCAAGAAGGCTTCCAATGCGTCTCTGCTCAGGTACAATTTAATTTCACGGAAACTTGTACTCTCTCCGACCTGCAATATACTCCAAATCCTTGTTTTTACAATTCGGTGTTGTAATTCTGTTGTGATCTTGTAATATCCTCTTGAGTAATCAATTTAATTTCAGGTGAGGGTATGAATTTTATGAAATTCTTACTATGTAGGCTTAATTTCGACGTTCGATAAACTGTAAAAATATATAGACTTCGCAGACGAATGTAACAGTGGATTAGGCTATCCTCCCACGATTCTATCGCAAAACCGTAGTTTCACGTGGTAACATAAAGCAGAAGATCGTCATCTACCATTGATGATGCTTCAATACGGCGCGATCGACAGCGCTCCGTATCGGCCTGCCCTTTTCTAGCAGGTTATCCGATTCTTCGCTGTTAGAGCATCTCTAATAGTCAAGTCTTAAAATAGAGTCCTATACCTCAAAATAGGGCCTGAACTAAAAAAATTAGGACCCAAGATAGCTATTGACTCCAGCAATTAGACCCTAAATCTCCAATCCTTCATTCATCCCTTCTTTAGGGCCGGAGAGGAGCGTTGCTAAATATAGCAACAGGGCTCCGAGTTCTAAACCTATTTTGATAATTTTTCTCAAAATATAACCTCTGTTGAAATGCTTTTTTTTCATCAAAACTCTATAATTACAATTAGCAACCTATTTAGGACTCCTTTTGAAGATGCTCTTAGTTGTCCTCGTCACGCATATATACAAATGGAAGTGCACCAAAATCTTCCAAATTTGGTCTCGCTCCGACCACGTCTCTCTCTCAAATGTGGGCATCACTCATCGATCCCTTGTTCTTTCAGATGGTATCGTGATTACTTTACACTGACGGAGAGCACATGGATGGGACCTCTCGAGAGAAACGTCAAATTTACGAAAACACCGGTGGAGGAGAATATATTTGATGAAGTGAAAGTGCTTATGATCGATCTCAAAAAAGGATTGCACTCTGCCATAAACCAATTATACGAGCTAGTAGCAATCAGTAACCACATGTGCTTTAGAATCTGTGTGATTTTTTCTTGTAAAAAAAGGCTGAATCCGCCGATTTTTTAAGGGGACACAGAAGCACTGCTCTTCAAGTTGCATGCTCGTGCGATATGCCCATTCAAATCGACAAAAGAAATCCTCTTTGACACTGAGCAGATTTGTGCATCTTTCATGACATTTTTCTCTCACTATGCTCCAACTTTGAAGCTAGCTAATGGAGGACGTATGAAGCCGATTCGACCAAGTTGGTGTACTTTGCCCCCTGATGCTCCCCTCTTGCCGGGATAATATTCCCCCTCACGGCGTGGGGAGGCCAATCCAGGCTCGAAACGTGTTCCCCCTGATCACACCACATAGTCTAGGACATGCCCGCCTCTTTCTTCTTCTCCTCCTTTTAACTGTGCTCTCGTGCATGAACAGAGTAGATGCCGCACCTCGTCACCTCGCAAGTCGCAACGAATTAGTTGATTAAGATTACTGCTGGTACTAGTCACTTTGATTATATTAGCTTGAACGTCAGCTTTAGTTTACATCACTCGTGGAGTGTTTGGTACCCCCATGGCTTTCGAGTCGCCTGAGGAGCTTGTCCCCCGGGTTCCACACTTGTGGTGCTCTTTGCCGTGGATGTGGAAGCCGTCCTGTTTTTAATTGCTCATCTACATACCACCGGACGCTAACTTTGATGTGGCGGTAGTGCGACAAATCGTGTCACGATAGATTGGCACATGTCTCATGTGTCGCTATGTCTAGTATATTTTTTCCTGTCATCTAGGACGGCATGTTGATATTATGTCAATACACAACTTGTAAGTGGAAAAGTCCATTTTTCAGTCTATAACTATACCTAAGTCTCAAAATCAACCTTTAACTTTAAAATTATTTATTTTATAACCTAAAACTCTGAAAACCATTCAGTACGCATCCTTCACTCTAAATCACTATGGCTTTTAGCTCATATGACATTTGTGTGTACATGTTTTGCTGACATAGCATCCACATATATCCATTATCAATATCCGCACCGAGAGAGCATCTTCTTCCTTTCAAAATGATAGGGCCCACAAGTCACCCTCCAAACTCATCATCTTCCTCTCTCCCTTCTCCTCTCTCCACTAAGGACATCATGCCTTGCTCTACTGCTCGAAATGCTTTGCTCCACCGAGGCAAGCCAGGGTACATGTACCTTAGGACTTCATGCCCTACTCTACTGCTAGACATATAGGAGAAGATGATCTGTGTTCCATATCCTAGTATACACCATATATGCACTGTTTTGTATGTCGTATCCTAGCTAGCCTAACTTTGAATTAACTTGCTACATCTATTTCCCTTTGGAAATAAATTTTCCTAGAGGCGGTGCAGTAGAATGGTAGAACGGACTTGGGTCTCCAAACAAAGAGAGAGAGGGGGGGAGGTAATAGAGCAACCTCAAAACATTCTGCATCATATCATGTTCCACCACCTCCTCCCCGGCACACCTAAATTTATTTGAGTTTTCGTTCCCATAGCTGCTCGTAATCGAAGTTCTTCTCTGGCACTGTTGAGCTTCTCCACCGTGGTTCATCATGATTGGTGAGATTACATCTGATTACTTCAAACATGAGCATCCCCCCATTTTCTATCTTTTGACGAGCTCAGTTTTTTACTCTCACCAACCGTAGTGCCTCCAACGCCAGTCTAGCACAACATACCTCTCCCCAAACCACCACCACGATAAGGTTCCTCAAATCTTGGTGCATTCCATTTTCCCCTCACTTGTGCCTCTCCCTCTCTCTATTGTTCTTGTTGAGATATATTCGAACTCTTGGTTTTGGTGAGCAAATTATGAAACTACCCTTGAGGATAAATATAGCATCAATTGTACAAGAGAATCAATCTACAAAACATAAAGAGAGAAAAGAGTTTAAACCTCTATATCTTGTGTTCAACTATTCTGTGATTGTTCTTCGGGTATTCTCAACATTCTTGATTAGAATTGGAATTAATCAACGGTGATCAATTTATTATTTAACATATTATCAGCACGACAGCTCTCCAAAGCCTAATGGTATATCCCCAGATTCCCTCTTCTTGTAGATTAATTTTTGCTCTATAGGTCCTAGATGGTTTTCTTTCCAATTTGGGTTCTAGATAGACTTTGTACATGGGATTAATGTTCAAGGCTTAGTCCATGCATCCTCGATGTTGCGTGCACACGCCAACCAAACCGTGTGCGAGTCCATCGCTCTGTGCCACGCACACATCATTGTTGCCATGCGAGCCTGTCGCTCCACGGCACATGTGCCTGAGGCTGTCACCATGCACAAAGTGGGTATCACCATAGTGTGCGCCCGAAGAGTGTTGGTCACGGCCCGCACGTACCTAACACTTGCAGGGCCACCCAAAATGTTGGGACTCGAATGTGCAAATCTGAATCCTCTGTGTATTCTGCACTAGTTCAGGATCATGCTAGTGCACACAGACTCAACATAGATGAATATCACAATCATACTCAACGATAGTATAAATAAGACTTTATCAAGTTTAATATAACTGTTGTACAACTTTATGGTCCACCTTACATGATTACGCCACGTAGAGCTAACTGAAAGTAAACAAATAAACTGCAGAGAAAATAACGAAAACACGTAGAAACCCTTCAACTGCCACAAGCAACTGACAAGACTCGCACCCTAATTGTTCGCCTCCTCCTGGAACTCCTCCTCCAATGCAGGCGTTGCTTCTTCCTCAACTGATGATGTTGGTTGCAAGGGGTGAGTACATAAAGCACTCAACAAGCCGTGCACAGAATGTAATTCTACTTACTATATGCATGACTTAGTACAAAGGAAGGCTACAAGGTTACTTTGCATAAATAGCATTTATGAAAGAGTAGCATAAATAGATTGAAAGACAGTAAAACAATAATAACAGTAATAACTTTGCATTTGTTTTCAATGTCCAACTCATATTCTTATTTCCATATTCCAACATTCCATCCCCACATTTATTTAATAAAAATCTAACCCTTGACTGTAATCACCGAGCAATACCCAATACCGTGAGCACGGCTATTTGAATAGGTTTTATACTCTGCAGAGGTTATACACTTTACCCACAAGATATAATCAAACACCACAAAGGCGAGTGACCATAACAAAGCCTTTCCAATACTTATCTAAATCCAGTACTATTCGCTAAGGTTTCAACACTGGTGGGACTGGATACCACATCCTGGGCCCCCCTTTTGCGCCATGTGAGTCAACCCATGCGAGGACTGGTTACCACTACCCGGGCCTCACACCACCACAATAATACTAAAGTTTAGACTCAACAAATTAATCACTTAGGTCTATCCCATTCCAGACTTGTGGCTGTATGAATGACTCAGTTCAAATTCTTGCAAGATTAAGTCCTTAATTTACCAAGGTAAGACTAACCAAAAATCACCATATCATTAACATCATAAAAAGCAAATGCAATTGGCCACATGCCAACCTTGGCCCACAACAACAATTCATTTTACCACCCCAGTTGATTTACCATGCACCACGTGCCATCAACAATTCCAACATTGTATGACAACATCGACACACAATTAATAATCATGTTCCATAGTCATTAAGCAAGATTAAACATTTGTGCATGAAAGGATGACTCGTTGCATGGCTAAGCATTCTACTTGCGTTCTATCTACCCATATTGGCATTTATAGCTACCAATTACTATTAAACCATTCTAGGGTGACAAATGAATTACATCATACGATATAGCAAGGGTGAAAGTATCTCAAATGGATGGTTAACTACTCCCAACATATAGCGAACATTTGATAATTGAAATATATGCAATACATTAAAACAACATAATATTTAAACATGGGTTCAACATGGTCAAAGCATGACTTGCCTTCGAATGGGTCTGGATCCTATTCTGCAACCTGATCAAGCGCCGGCTCCTCAATCACAAACTCTCCCGGCAACTCGACATCTACGTGCAACGAAGGGAAAAGCAATAAATAACCAAAACAGAGAGTAAAATCAACTCCAAAAATTAAATAAAATTCACCAATAAATAGAGAACAATTTTAAAAATTTTTAGGAATTGAAATCACCTCAATCGGAGTTCGAACGCAAAAGATATGGCCTTTCGAAGTTTTAATTAACTAGAAAACCCTAAAAATCAGAAATTCCTATTTATCTGAATTATTTTTATATGGGAAATTCCCATTTATGATGTCAGCATGGCCTCTGATGATGTCAGCACCAAAATGAATTTTTGGCCAAATTATTTTTATACGAAAAATTAATTATGACGTCATCGCTGACGTCAGCATGACACGCGGCCCAATCACACTCTAACACGCGTCGCAACCAGAGGCTGCCACATGTCTCGGCGTATGGACCCAGTCCACGGCACGGCTCGGGCGCACGGTGGACTGACGGCACTGTGTTGTGCACTAGCTGACGCAAACACTGGCGTCATCGGTACGGCTGGACCAATCACAGCATGACACGCGGCACTACACTATTAACCGAAACTCAAATCAATCTCGTCCATTCAATTCAAAATGAACGGTCAAGATTGATCACGGTGATATGACTTGGGTCTACCTGGAGCCAACACATGGCTTCACCACGACCATTGGATCCCGATCAGACGGCTAGGATTTAAACGGCAACGTCGACAGAGACGGCGGCACTAACTCCTCGGTTTCCACGCGACACTCGTCGACACGGGACTGGCCCGGCGCGCGGTGTGATCTCGTCTGCTCAGATCAAAAGGGATGGCCGAGATCAACCGATGCAATACGGTTCTGGTCTACTGCGGGGACGACGCGTGGCGGCACGGCTATCCTCGGATCCGAATCGGACGGCACAACAGCAAGCGAGCAGCGATGTGACATGCGGCATGGTCGGAGACGACCGGCGTGCATCCAACGGTGAAGGCCACTCATCGATGCGGCAGAATGAACACCCTACGATCTAGATCTAACGACTAGGATTAAACTAACACAGATCTATGCGATGCAATCTAGACCATTGATTGAAATCCAACTGCTAAAAGATGAAGATGGAGTTTACTGTTGTAGGGCGATGTGGAAGAATCTGGAGCGTTGCTTGGAGATCGGATGGCGAACGAAGCTCGGCTAGTGGCGATGGCACGGCGGCGCGGTTCTTACTGGAGGGGAAGAAGACAACGTGCGACGCGGCGATGCGGGGCTTTTCCGGCGACAAGAAGTGGATGGGTCGACGCTGCTCGGCGCAAGGAACACTCCGGTGACCTTGACGATGGCGGAGATGGACCGGCGACGGCGCAAAGAGCGGTGGAAGGTCACGGGACTTCGGCGAGCTCGTGTGGTGGCTAGGGCAAACCTCGGTTTGCGTGCATGGAACAGAAGGTGCGGCGGCGTGCGGGGAACACGATGCGGTCAACGGCTCAATAAATAGGGGCCTCGACATCCGCATCCGATGTGAAAAACACGGAGGAGGTTGAGGCGACGGCAGAATCCAGCGGCGACACGGAGAGGCGACGTGGCTCTACTGCAGGCGCACACGCGGCACGATCCGACGGCTCGGAGTGCGTGGCGACGCGGACGGACGATGATCGCACTATCGCGATCGAATGGCGGAGATGCGGAACGGCTAGGGTTCTGCGGCGGGCTAGGCTGCGCGCGGAGGGAAACGGGCCGGACCAGAGGGGGTTTCGGCCCAACACTATTCAGCGAATTAAAATACCTTTTTGAATTAAAACAGATCAGGAAATTCAATAAAGCCAAAAGAAATAGCAATAAAATCCAGAAAGATTCCAGAAAATACTCTAAGGCAAATAGAACCCAAATAAAATACTTCCAATAAAAGATCACCAACTAATTGCCCAAAACAATTAAAGAATAGCAAAGGCTCAATTAAATAAATGCTAAAAGAAATAAATAAAATCTCAAAAAATCAGATAAAAACAAGAAAAGCACAATGAATCCAGAAAAGCAAAATTTGGAATGTTACACAAAACCACGCCTGAAGCACTGCCAAAAAACCATCGTTCGATGCACCTGCAACGATAGTGCTAGGGTTAAAAAATGAAGAGTTAAAATCCTCTAGTAAAAAGGAACACCATGCGAGGCGGCACTCCACAACGACCGACTAGGGTTAAAAAAGAAAGAGTTGAATTATTCTAATAAAAACCCTAGCACCATCGGCCTCTTTGGGTCGCATGGCATGTAGGCTACTTCGGCCCGTTAAAATTTCAGCACAAAAAAGGAAAGGAAAAAAAGGATTCGGCCCAATACAGCCTTGTCAGATCAGAATCGGGGCATGTATTTAAACGGGCTGCATGGCCCATCAGCAGTTTGTCCCAAAGACCAAATTCTTTTGGGTTGTGTTAGTTTTGCAGTTTAACTGCCAGTTTTTCAGGTATTCTTGAGGGTGCGATAAATTTTTTTGAAAAATACCCTAAAGTTCTGCATAATTTATTATGATAAAGGAATTTTACATTTTGTACCCTGAAGTTTATAGTAATCCTCAAAAATAGTTAATAAATCTTGAAAAATTATATTAAATCCTCGAAACTGAATTTCTTGGTATGTGGGCTTCTGTAAATTGACACTTAGACCTAGCATATATTGGAAGCTTCATATCACTAGGTTTACTTTTCTAGTATAATTCCATATTTATTCGTATGCTGAATTTTTTTCTATTATTTTGGTAATTCTAAAAATTACTAGATGATTAGCAAAAAATTATGAAAAATACTAAAAAATTCTAGATAATTATCTACTGAATAGATATGTATCAATATTTACTGATTCAAGAGTGAGCATGACATATATTAACTTTACCAGTAGTAAAATCCATTTTTGTATGAATACAACATAGGGTATGTTGACATTGTAAAGAGAGAATTTGCTAAGCTCGCCCTGAATGGTAGCCATTACCTGACCTGGGCAATGGATGCCAAGATTAATTTGACAGCTTGATCTCTTAGAGCTGCTATTACTCAGGTTGAAGCTGGCACCCCTACTCTTCCAAAAGCCGCCAAGTGTGCATCTGTGCACTTTCTAAAAGCCGAGTATTTGATGGGGGAGCACCCGCTAGCACTATAGAATTCCCTAAAGGAATGCTTTAACTAGCAAAGATCTACCCTGCCACCAAAAGTATGACACGAATGCCCCTACACTTCTAGAACTATAAAACCATGTTAGCATACAACTTCGCTATGCATAAGCTTGTCTCCAAGCCATGCTTCTGTAACTAGAAATTTACATATTTTGAGATGATAGACAAGACATTATGCACCATACATCCCAACATGAGGATACTGTAACAATAGCACTGTTATGCTAAATACTATAAGTACTCTAAGCTTATCTACATTTTGCTAGAAGCAGAGAAACATAATGAACACCTGATGAAGAATTATCATATTAAAGGATCAAGTCGCACCAAGAAGGGGTGAATTGGTGAAAACTAACACCTTAAACTAATTTTTGTTCATTTTTGTTTATTTTGAAAATTACTAAAATAATAATCAAACTTAGAGAATCAAACTAGAACAAATAATCTAAGATCATAAAAGAAAAGCTATATAACCAATCAAGCAGCAGCAGCTTCCAATTGAGACAGCATGTATGTTGCATTTAAGCATGTCATCTTGTCAAACCCATTCACTTCTATTGATAGCTAGTTATATTAATCTGACATACTGGGACATACAGAATTCATTGGATTTAATCTAGCTAGTACTATCTTCTTCCTCCCTACTTCTCTGCAAGGCTAACAATGTGTAACACCCTGGCCTAAATTAGCTCAAAGTGATCTACGCATGCATAGCACCCCACTTATACTTTCGTCCTCACTTCGTGTAAAAGGGTTAACCGAATGTGCTATGTTTGGACCCAACAGGTATTATATACTACTACAACTTACTTTGTGTAAGCAATATGCGACTAATCCCACTAGCATTCCACATGGACCACATGGGCCTTCATATTAACGGACCGGGGTATTACACTCACCCCTCTTAAGGGCTGACGCCTTCAACAGGACAGTGTATGCACGGTAAATATTTAGAACCACCCCTCAGTACACGATTGTGTGTCCAGTGCTGACACATATGCCATGCTGTGTGGCCACTCCAGGCCCACACGCACCATGCGCCATATGCCTATGCCCTTGTCCCACACGCGCCAGTGCAGCGAAGGTTTATGCTCTGATACCATCTATAACACTCTGACTCAAATTAGCTCAAAGTTTAGCCTACCGTAGGACAAATCTACGTATGCATAGCACCTCACTTACACTTTCGTCCTCACTTTGTGTAAAAGGATTAACCCAAAGATACCACATTTGGACCCAACATGCATTATATACTATTACAACTCACTTTGTGAAACCAATATATAACTAATTCTACCACCATTCCACGTAGACCTGTACATTAAAAGGCCGAGTCATTACACAATACCTTTCACCTGCTGCTCGTATACCCTTTTACCTGCAACACACATCGCGTTGGAAGCAGGGATCAAAATTTTTTCGAATTTTGGCGAAAATTCGCTTTTCGGGACAGGCCGAATTTTGATGTACCGACCAAATTTAAAATTTTAAAAAAAATTGATTTTGCTACCGTACTGCTACCCGGATTAGGCCGGAATTAGTCCAATAACCCCTAATAAAGTGATCTTACGTGAAAATTTGTTGAAAAACTAATTTTTTGAGATTTTTTAAAATTTGGGCAGAAACACTGTCAGATGTTTAAAAAAATTTACAAGCTTGATAATGATCTAAAAAAATTATGGTACCATCCTTAGTAGTTTAGGATCATACAAAAATTTAAAAATGATTTAACACCATTTTTTATCTTTAAAAAAATCAAAAATAGAATGGACATAATTGGGACAGTAAACTTTTTAGATTTTTCTAAATTTTTTCGTGTGTGACCATGATCTAAAATTTTTATGATAGATTACGAATTTCCTCAGTACTATTCTATAAAATTTTCAAAAATTTTAACTTTCTTTGTTTGCTCAATAAAATCTATCAATGCAGTAAGCACTAAACTTAATTTGTTGTATTATATTTCAAAAATCAAACAAAGAAAGAACATAAATGGCACTGTGCCTTGTAAGAATTTTATAACTTTACTGGAGCGTGATCATGATTCAAAATTTTTATGAGATATTAAGAATTTCCTTTTCACCCTTATGTAAAAATTTTAAAAAATTTAAACCTTTTTTTTGCTAAAGTAAATCTATTATTGATCATCGGCCTTTTAACAAGATAGTAGAACTCTTCGAATTTTTAAAAATACATGACACTTGATCATCATATGAAAATTTTATGAGAATATTTCGGATGTACCAGGACCATCCAAAAAAAATTTCAAAATTTTATAACCTCATTTGTTCTAATTTTCATTCGGATGAAACTTGCCGCTCAGCGCTTTACCAAGACAGTACCAATGTTTGAATTTTATCATCATCTAAAATTTTTAAAAATTCCTCACATTTTATCATCATCTAAAATTTTTAAATAAATATCATAAATATGTCAGGAATCTCCAAAAAAAAATTTCAAAATTTTCTAACATCGTTTGTACTATTTTTCATCTGGTTCAAACTTGCCGATCAACGTTTCATCGGGACAGTACCAATTTTTGATTTTTTTTAAAAATCCGTAGAACTGATAATCACCTGAAATTTTTTTGAGAATATCTATAATATGTCAAGAACCTATAAAAATAATTTCAAAATTGTTTGACATCGTTTGAGCTAATTTTCAGTCAGTGCATTTTGTCCGAAATTTCGGCGAATTTCGGGGTAATTTCGGCGAAATTTCTGAAATTTCGGTGCCAAACAAACTGGATTTGAATTTTTCTTTTTGAATTTTGAATATATTTCGGCCAAAAAACTGAAATTCGACCGAAATTTCGGATTTCGGGAGGGTCCGAATTTTTTCACAAAACAAAAAGTTGAACCTGGTTGGAAGCAGCCAAGTACTGTCTTGTCACCTATTGTAGCTGCGCCTGAAACTTCAGCACATCACGCCGCTTGTCTTCTTTCTACTCTGCTGCTCGCCCTACGAATTTTTCCTTTTCTGCAGCCACTTTATCTCTTTTTTAAAAATTAGCCAGGAGCACTGACATTTTATTATAGAAGAGAGAAACAACAGACGAGCTACATACGCACACACACACACCCCACCCACACACGCTCACACACACACACACGCAGCGCTCGCCTTCATGCGTGCCCGCGTGAGCCGAGGCTTGAACACGGCCGGGCAGAGTGAGCGCTGCTCACTCACGCCAACGAGCCGAGACACCGTTCGCCAGCCACTTTATCTCTTCAGTTCTTGCGCTACACTACTATTCTTTTCTTTCGAGCCACTGCCGTGCGGAGGTCTTTAGCTTTTCTATTCTTCTTTTATGTGGCTAACCAATAGCTAGAGATAAAAATAGATCAGATAGTTTTCGACCGATCTAAATAATTTTTGGATATAGATTCCGTCGGATCGGATATGGATACAATTTTTTTTGTTTGATACGGATATGGATTCGGTAGCTCATTATTTGTCGAATACGGATGTAGATCCAGATAATCTAGATATTATGGACCGGATATCCAGATATGCATGAGGGCTAGCCCAAATTTACTCTTTTGGCCCAAAAAGATTTTTGAATTTCACAATCATTTTCTAATTTAACTAAACCACAAATCAAATTTTAATTATTAAAATGGGCAAACCAGCTCCAAAAATTACAAAAGTTTTAGGGAAGTTCCTGATACAATCTAACATTTAACAAAATTATTTTAAAGATTTTATCACCTTTTAATTTTTCTAAAAAATTCAAAAAATTTGTCCTTAATAGGAAAATATTTTCAATAAGTAGCTAAAAATGCATAAAAACTCATAAATACATAATTTATTATTTTAAATATAATTCAACAAAGAATACAAATCTTGGATCATTACATGTTCTTTGTGAATGTTTGAGCAAATAAACTAATTGCCTTTTTGAAAAATTTTGTGTGTATAATCTAAGGGGTTATCGTGTGCCGATAAATATCTGTGACCGTATCTGATTCGATTCGTATTCACTCTATACCTGTATTCGATATTATTCATATTCGTATTTGGACTATCCGTTTCTGTATCTGCATCCGAGAAAAATATAAAAATAAATATAATAGAGCCATTATCTATCCATATCCGATCCATTTTCACCCGTACCAATAGCAGCCTCCTGCTGCCCTTTTATAGCCATTCTTAACCCTAATCAACTGTATATATGTATATCTACCTGGCCCAATACATGCACACAACCCAAACTCACACATATGTACACGTACGGCCCACTTACCGTTCTCACATGACTCACTCGTTTTCATGGCCCATTGGCCGCTACACTGTGTCGTTCATCTGCATAGACCTCTACGTGTCCTATCTCATTGCACCCGCGTCCTTTGCATGTTGCGCTTCCTACACATGCGACCTCGCGTGCCACCTGCACCTCTACGACCTCGCGTACTGCACCTGCGACCCTCACATGCTACTCTTGGGACTATGTGCCAGCTACGCAGAATCTCCCTAACCTATAGTGTACATTCATCTCATATCCCTGCGCTGCAACGTGCATCTCGCATCTCTAGATGCACCTCCTGTTGCTTGTGTTGCAACACCTGTTGCAAATATACAACAAGCCACACATAGTACCTTCTTCCATAACAAATATTGTTGTCACATAAATCATCACGTATATATTATATTGTTGTCAAATTAATCATCACACATATATATCACAAATAGCACACATATTATTTTCAATGGGATAGAAGCAATGCCTGAAGCACATGCAAATGCTCAACAGACTAGCAATAACCATGGCTGCGCAAAGGGTCAAAAGCAATAAAGGGGGAGATGGACGAAGGCTGGAGTGCATAAAGACAGAGGCAAGTACTAGTGGAGAGGTAAAAGTAAAAAGTCAAGGAGTTTTCAAAAGCAAAACTCAGCCAAAAAGGTAGCTTAGCCTACACAACCCTACTTTAGGTGTGGATGTACTAGTCATTAGTTGTGCAACTGCTACACCCCAAACATCTAGCGGACCTTTACATGCAATCTACTTGTAAAATAAAAAAGACTTAAGGGAATAATATTACTTAAGGGAATAGTGTTGAGATACACTTTACAATTCAACCTGTTGTTAACACGAACATCGAGAAGAGTGATGATATGTTTCTTGACCATATAGAGAAGTTCTAAAAGGACATTCTTAGATATGGAAATATTTCCATGGATGAAGATGTAATTCTTGGGTCTAAGCTCGAGGAGTTTTAGAAGGACACCTACGACTTGTATGGAGACTATTATTCATTCCCTTTGCTAGACAACTAGTATGGGTGCTACGCTGCGCCGAACGAATTTTAAATTCTATTGCAAACATCACATAACAAAGCAACAGATAAATTGTGTTCTTTTATCATATTTACTTGAAAACAAGGATAGGCAACAAAACATTTTATAGTGCTAAATGGCCATCTGATTTCAACATATGGAAAAATATAAAAAAAATCCATGAGAACAATGGAGAGAATTAGGGACTACGCACCAAGTTTTCTCAAAGACAATGCAGTTCTGTTAAGGCATAAAGATAATATATGAGAACCTGATAATAGTAGAGGTATCTAGCACTAAGCCTGAAGTGCAGGTCAGAAAAATGAGTCCTTTGCATTTTCTCATATTTTAAACTCAGGCACATCTGAAATAATATTCAAACCACTCAGTAAGTCCTTCTGACGTTTCTTCAACACACCAGAAGTTATGACATCCCATTTTCCTGCCACCTCATTACTAAAATTTTTAAAGCAATCAAGTATAGATTTACTATAATCAACGGCAGAATGATGCCTCATATCACTATAGAATGTGTCCTGATAAAAGAGAGGGAGATTAACAGAGCTGCAACGCATCTTTAAGAACATTTCTCAAATTTTCACCCAAAAAATATACCTTAATAAGAAAATAACCAGAATGATCGTGTTGCCTAGCCACCTCCATAAACATATCAGTCAAGCAATAAATATTGTCCTTAAGATCTTCAAGGAGCTGGCTTCCCAACACGAGAAACTCATGGCTCTGCTAGGAACAAAGATCAACACAAAAAACTAATCTATATATATCTCACCTTAAAAATAAGCATGTGTGACTAAAGTCTAACATATTACTTTCACAGAGCCATATCTCTTCTCATAAATTTTGACACAAAAATTACCTTAGGAAAGACCATAGTTTTGTGTTCCTCGTATTTCAAAACTTTGTTCTGTGACCAAAAAAATTGTAAGAGTAAAATTCATAGGATAAAAAAGAGCTTGTGTAAAGAGAAGTTGCAAATGAAATAAACTAAAATGCCTAATACAAACTTTCCAAACTGCATTGATGTATTTAAGAGATCTTGCCATATCAATTTTCTCAGCTGATACCTTAGAACCTTTGGACATCACAAAATCAGCCCTGCATTGAGAAGAATTTTTTTTACAGGTCACGATAAGAAAAATAACAGACCAATTAAAATCAACAAATTTATGGTCTTAAGTGGATAACATACTGATAATCATAGACAATTGTACGACTTGGCATGATTCAACATTTCAACTCCCATCAACAACAGAAAAATCATCAGTTAGCCACAAGCTAATTCAGTTTCCTAAAAAATGTCTAGTAGTATTTAATGCAGAAGATGGACACAGATAATTTGGTAACCGGTAATGCAAGAGCTACCATTACATGAATCACTCAAGAGCCCATGCATGCACTACATACACAGCAGAAACAATGTGTGGTTAAAGCAAAACGTAATTGCTTCAAAGTGTCTGAGAGCTACATCAATTTGTACTCTAAAAGAAACCCAATTTCGGACAACTGTTCAAATAAATATGTCTCATTTACTATATAACATTCCATATTCATCAGACAGCAACCAAAATAAATTTTGTGATATAGCCTATATTTTTGTCGCCCAATGCCTTTCTTACAATAAGCCCTCCTGTAGTTGTGATGACACTTGTACATCGCAAGCACAACCGAAGTAGGAAATGGCAAAGAACAAGTTTACCATTAGAAAATTGCACCCCTATGTGAACCACTCAGGATAGCACGCCGCAAGCATTGAACATTCAGGCCATGAAAGCATGGTCACATAATAGACTCATGGCCTGGCTTATAGTATGTAGTTTGCAGCTCACTACACTACTGCACACACAACTGTTGCTTTTGCTTCAAGGTCAGGATGACAATCCGAGGGAAACTATTCAATGGTGCACATGGAAGAACCGAAGTCTTCTACATAGAACAAGTCATGGTAAATAACCTATTGCTATTCGATAAATCATTAATAGGTTCTGAATTTCCAAGCTCAGGGACATACTTCAAGCTTAAGGGGGAAGGTCAGTTAAACTTATTTCGTCATGTTGACTACGTAACTTGCGATGTATATAGCTAGCCAAGCAAAAACTTTGGCAGAACATATATGCAAATATTCAGGTGCTTGATAAGGATATACAGTGGGAGCATGTCTGATATGATTTCCAATAGAAGCAGCTATTAGAGGCATCTCTACAACAATTGCACAATGTAACCTGCAGAAAAATCTATATTAGCTCTAGATGCTCACCTCTAATAGTCTAACTAGTTTAGGGTGTTTGATTCAGTACGCATGACATAAGGGAGGTGCTAGAAAATGTCTATTCGCATAATACCTGATGGATGCCACAGATGATATTGTCATCCTTTTCCAAGGCTACAGTACAAAATCACTTGTAATCGAAATGTAAAAATCAGACCTGGAAAAGAAATATAGAAGTGTAAATGGAGATGTTAGGTGACGACATGAAATTCATGAAAATAGCAGTTTTCCTCCGTAATAGGCTCTTTCCTTGACCATTTTGGAAGGATGGAATGGATATATATATATATATATAGACACACACACATATTGTACTTACTATATATTAAACTTTGAATAGCAATCATTAGTAGAGATTCACTTCATCATTCTTAGACCCTCTTCTTTAGAAATTTCTGACTCCTAACAAACTGAACCAATTTTAGCAGGCAATCACCTCAAAGGAACCAATTGTCTTAGATCTGGGCCCCAATTAGATGCAAGAAATCAAGTGGCCACTATTAATCCTAGACCCAATCGAATTGCACATGTAGGACCCTCCAATACATGTGAAGAAACAGGTAGATCCAACCAAATTTCAGTTATTAAGGGCAGGAGGATTACCTGTGAGGAAGCCTGGCCGGAGGAGGGATGGGGAAGCGCCACAATTTACCCAAGTAAAGGCAACAAGCCAACTCACCTGGGAGTAACAACTGGGAGGCGCTGCCCTCCCAATCTGTGACCGGCGCTAACGAACCAAGGAACACGGAGTTGCATCAAAGCCCAAAAAGCAAATCAACAAACAGAAGAAAGGCGGGCACGGTACCATGTAGCAACATGGGAAATCCAATTCAAAAGCCGGTGAGCACAGTGAAAAACAAAGAAGATAAATGATGGATAAAAGGAAACCAAAAATAGAAGAGGGGAGAACTGGAAAAGAAAGAAGATATTGTCTATGCATACCCGATCACACAGCGCACGGTACCATTTTGCACTACGTGAGCAGGCAAACCGAAACTGGACACTCACAACGAAAATCAAAGAACGCAAATCCTGCATAAATCGAAGATGAAAATAAAAGGAAAAAATAGTGAAGAAAATAATCATGGGTGACATCACAAAAGAAACAGGGGACAACACTAACTGTGCACGGTGAACATTGAACCTATTATGTATTAATCACATTGTTCTCAACATCGAACCCACTATGTAAAGGAACAAAAAGGTGATTAGAGGAAGAATAAATGATCACAAATAATTTTTTTTCTAAAAATTAAACCACTAAAAGAACAGATAGAAAGAACTAGACAATCCAAACAGATAATCGGATGAACAGTACCACCGACCAGTTGAGGTCGGATGAGCAGTACCACCAACCTATTGAGGTCGGATGAACACTACCACCGATCTGTTGAGGTTGGATGAATAGTAAAAACTGCATTGATCGAGATGATAAAATTTTAAACTGGTTGGATGAACAGTGTTCGGTGTGAACAATGTCGGATGGATAGTACCTCAACCAGTAGAGGTCGGATGAACAATGCTTAAGTGAATAGTGTTAAAGTGAATAGTAAAATCAGCCCATATCAAAAAAATAAGAATTGTTGTAACTTTTGATCGGTTGATCTAAAACCTGTAAAACTTGGTGTGCACCTTCCTAAGATGTTAGGAACCTATTCCAACCTTTAATTGTAAAGATTGATGTCAAAATCCTGATCTTTTTTAGTTCAAAGAATGTTATTAGGGCTGGAAATTAAGCTCGAGGCTCGCAGCTCGGCTCGAGCTTGGCTCGACTCGGTGCAGCTCGGCTCGGCTCGATGCAACAGTGAGCCGAGCCCGAGCCTACTACTTAGCTCGATCAGCCAACGAGCCGAGCCCGAGCTGGCTTGCGAGCGGCTCGTTAGGCTCGTTACCGGCCAACTGCTTATGTGGTGATGTTATGAAACAAATAACAGCTGCTTCAGGCTGTTCAAAGTATAGGTATCACAACTGTGCTTTCGTGCATGCAACAAAGACTTCATGCCAAGTTATAAGGTAGAAAAATTAGAATGAGTATCATATAGTTTTCGAGTAATAGCTAGCTAGGAAAACCAGTCAGCTTATCAATCGATCGATCCACCTAATGCAAGAAGAAAGCTCAAGGAATATCACAGACGAAATAGCAAGGAAAGTTTCATCAAACACAAAAAGGATTGCATCAAGCACAACCGTGATGAAGTTTCTCAGAATCCAAGAACACGATATGAGATAAGCGTGATTTTACGATATGAGATACTCAACAATGATCCAAAGAGTTTTACGCCAAAGACAAATTTGCTTGCATCTCATTCGTAGTCATAGGTAAATGGCTAAATGCACAAAACATCTTTCGTTTTTGTATTTGCGCGTTTGGGAACTGGAAAACATCATAACCATATTTCTAAACCGAATCAATCTGATTCTGAGCTTCTGCGTTGCATTTGATGAAACCGGGAGGCGATCGGCGGGAGGCGGCGAAGGGTTGGACTGTTGGAGGGAGGGCGCCGGTGGTTGGGGCGGGGCTAGGGGAGGTGGCGATAGGGTTGGCGGTCGGGGCGGCGTCGTGGAGGCGAGGAGCTGGGCCAGAGGAGGCGGAGCTTGGCCGGGGTCGGGGGAGGCGCAAAGCTTGGCTAGGGCCGGGGGAGGTGCCGAGGCGGCGACGGGGTGGAGCTGTGGAGACGAGGTGACGAGGCGGCGACGGAGTGGAGACGTGGGGGAGGCGACGGGGTGGCCGGCGGAGTCGAGGAGGCGCCAGGCCGCCGGCGCCGAAGCCCCGAACCCTAGGTCTCCTCTTCATCTCTTCGATGGATTTGGGGCTTTGGGCAGTCCGGTTTGGGGGAGGAGTCAAATGACTCGAATTGGTGGATTGGTTTTGGACTTTTGGTGGCCCGCGCAGGCTTGGCTCGTGAGCCTCAACGAGCCAGCTCGAGGCTCGACCGAACCCGAGCCGAGCTTAATTTGTAGCTCGATTAATACTCCGGGCTCGGCTCGGCTCGGCTCAATTTTCGGCGAGCTCGAATGAGCTGGGCTCGGCTCGGCTCAATTTCACCCCTAAATGTTATACCAAAATTGGGTCAAAAACACAAGTTTCCCCCTTAGCTTACTCGTGAGGAATTGATGATCAAGATGATCTCAAATGACCTTCCACATGTCATAGCAAGTAAGAAAACCAAAGAATAACCCTTCAAACAAATAAGAACATGATCTATAAAGGCAGTCCCAACCCTCCACCTCAGCTGGTGTCCATAGAATTAATTACGCTACCAACTAAGCAAAAATATGATGTGGCATAGGAATTAAGGAAGGAAGAGAAGGAAAAACAAAGAAACTATGTCTCATGCAAAAAACTGGGTCGGCACGGGCACCAAGATGCAACAAACGAGCAAAATTGGGGTTGAATATTTCTGTGCGCTTATCAAGCTGTGTTTGTGATGCATGCATTGGTTTATTGCTCTCTCTTTCCTCTAGACACTGCTCATAGAAACCATGGGTTGGGAAACTATGCATTGGTTTATTACTCTCTCTCTCTATCTTCTCTAGACATTGCTCATGGAAACCATGGGTTGGGACTGCCCTAAGGACCTTTCTTCTACCAAGCATAAAAATCGATTTCTTACAGAAACTGAAAAGAAGAGGTTGTAGATTGCCTAGATGATTTAGATATGATCTATAGAAGATTCATCCAGCAATATTTCATCCTTGGCACAAGATCCAAAAGCACTTAGAAGGAGATGAGGCAAATGCAGATGAGCAAAAAGTAACTTGCAAGAATTTAAATGCTGAATTTGAAGCATAGTATAAATGCTAAAATAAATCCAAACTTGAGGAAATAAAATTTTCATTCCTAGAAGAAAGGTTTACAAAGCCTCAATACAAAGTGGACAAAGCTCAAAGGAGCAAAAAAAATCTCAAAAACTTCGAGAGAGAGACACCCCTCTCCCCCTCTATTTATAGCACACTAGGAGCAAACCTTACCTTCGGATAACTCCCTTCTCCCAGAAGAAATCTTATCAAGGGCTAGGATTAACTCACACAACCATACATTGGCTGACTTGAAACCCAACAACATAACGGGTTTTGCACGCTTTTCAAAGCACACTAACTTGACCTGCTACTCTATCCTCTAGACCGCGGTCCAACAGCCCTCCTTGATTTGAGCAACTCCAAGTTAGCATTTTATCCATTCCTTGCCTTCTCGGCTTGCAGCTACCCCTTAGCCTCAGTCATCTTTGGCGACACCTTGACAATGTGGACCTCAGCTCTTCCAGCCTAGTCCTAATCTCCTCACCCTCACCATGACCTAACTCTGAAGTTCTGCAACCATCATAGATAAGGAAACCACATCACATAGCAATGCCCAACATATGCAATCAAATCAACACATAGCCAGAATGATGCACAATTTGTATCGACTAGTTTAAAATATTGCCCAACCAGTTTACAATCTTTCCCGACTAGTTCACAACCAGTTCCAACCAGTTTACAAATTGATCAAACTCAAACTTGTGCACCATAAGCTTAACTCCAGCTAATTACTCATCACAAATATGGGTAGACCTCCACATGGTCTTTCACTATGTATGCACCAATCACCTATCTTCTGTAGCAACAACAGAGCACCAACACAAAAGAAGAAACCAACTCACCTGGGCATAACAACCGGGAGGCGTCGTCGTCCCAATCCGTCGCCCTAACGAATGAAGGAACACTTAGCTGCACTAAAGCCCAAAAAGGAAATCAACAAACAGTAGAGAGGCGGCAAACGTAACCAAATAAATCAACAACATAAACCGAAAGGAACACCTGACCTTCGGATAAGGCATCGATGCTAACGAAGTAAGTAAGGTCTTGATGCAGGAGAGGCAACAAAAGGAGAAGCTCAATCGACAACAAACCAGCACCAGCAGAGGTGAAACCAGAACGAACGGGGAAAGGTGAAGAAATGGCGGCAACTGGAATGACAACCCAAAGGCTCGAGGCGGAAGCAACGATGAGGGAAGAGCGGCCGATGGGGAATAGGCAGCATTGAACACAGAGCTACATCAGAGGCAACAAAAGGAGAAGCTCAATTGATGACGAACTACCAACATCAAAGGTGAAATTGGAACGAACGGGAAAAGGGAAAGAAACAACGACACTTGGAACTTCAAGCCAAAAGCTCAGGGCAGAAGCAATGATGGGGGTAGAGAAGGCAATGGGGAATGAGTGGCATCGAATACGAGACACTCCCATTTCACACTACGCAGGTCGAGGCAAACTGACCGGCAACAATGTGCCAATGGCAAAGGCACCATACCAAATGCCATCGCCCTCATCGATGGAAGCGACGGGCTTCAACTCCCCGCACCAAACATCGTCTGGCGGAGACCCCGAACCAAAGGGCGGCATACGCAATGGCGGAGAAAATGGAAAAACCATGACCCTTTAAGGGCCATCGCCTGGGACATGACTGGCGCCAACGAACGAACGGAGCGCCGGCGATGGCGTCAAGGAGGAGGAGAAGACGAGCGCGCCTGAGACATGGCCAGCGCCAATGAACGGATGGAGCGCTGGTGCCAACATCATGGAGGAGGAGAAGACGGGTGTACGAAGTACCAGCAACGGCATGAATAACTAGGGGAAGGCGCGACGCGGCTGAAGATGATTGGCGCACGAACCTTGAAGCGTACGGGGCTTGGCTCTCCGCGCGATAAACCCAAAGGGGAATAGCAAAAACTGAGAGGGGCTCTACACATAGGCGAACAGCGTGGCATGGCTAGCGAGCCACGGATTCCTTCATTTTTAAGATAGTTAATGTGTCACATATTCCTTATAAGTTTCTTTATTAGTTTAGTTTTTGTTCCTGAACGAACATTGGTCTACGTTTCTGTTGAGCAATTATCATTTAAAGTTGAATAAATTATTATTTCTTAGGATATTCAATTCATTAGTTGTGCTATATTTATTCTTTATTTTACAATATGTTCTTGATGAAACAATTGCTTAATTACTAAATCATACATCTAAATATAAAACAATGTATAATTCAATGGTGAATGAGGGAATCTGTCTTGTAGACAGTTTTACCACAATTTCAAATGTTAGGGAAACTAAAAATTTTTAGACTTTGACTAAGAAAACTAAAAATATTATGATAATCACTGGAAGTGATGTCTCATTGTTGGTACTACAAGAGCCATCATAGTTCTCACTATGGGTACTCATATAGTAATAAATGATGCTTTCTTGTACCGTGAGTTTAGTCGTACTCTATTAAGTTTCAACGACAACCATCTGAATGGTTTCCACAGACAGAAAATAAGAATGGTACATAATACCTACTCATGACAAAGTTTAATGGGTGTAATAAACTAGAGGTTAAAAAACACCGACCCCGCACCTATAGTGCCTCCGTTCGATGGTGCTCGCCACACTAACCATGCCGCACGCAGGCTCCCACACCCATCGCTCCGCCCTACCGGTCATGCATCCACTACATTGGTTGGGCCCTACCATGCCCGTGCTAAGCCGTGAGCCCATCCTCGCACCAACACCATGTTTGCGCCATGCATTGCACCCATACCATATGTTGTTGGGTCAATAAACCTTAAAATGTCATCTTCTATGAAAATTTGTTGAAAAACCAAAATTTTGAGACATTTTATAAAAATAGTAAAAACACTGTCAGATTTTTATAAAATTATATAAGCATAATCATACTTTGACAAATTTATTGTACCATATTTATCATTCTAGGATCATACAAAAAAAATTCAAAGAATTTAACATTATTTGTTATATTTAAAAATTCAAAAATAGAACGAACATAACTAAGACAGTAACCATTTTAGAATTTTATAAATTCGCTCGAGTGTGATCATGATCCAAAATTTTTAGGAGAGCTTAATAATTTTCTCAAAACCCTTACCTCAAAGTTTTAAAAATTTTAAACTTGTTTTGGTTTCTTAATAAAATCTATGTAAGCAATACATGTAGCTTCACAAGGCTTTTATTAGAACAAAAGCACTGTCTTAATTTTAGAAAATTCATAAAAGTTTATAATAATATAAAAATTTTATGATAATATTGATGATGTGTCAAAAACATCCACAAAAAATTTAAAATTTTCTATCTTGGTTTGGACTATTTTTCATTCTGTTGAAATTTGTTGGTCAACCTTCAATAGCACTTTCCAAAATTTTGGAAATTCTTCAGGCTTGATCATCATCTAAAAAATTTATAAGAATATTGTTGCTGATCAGGACCATCCAAAATTTTTTATTAAATTTATAAAATGTTTTGCAATATTTTTTGTTTGGTTGAAATTTGCCGGTTAGCCTTTTATCAAGACAGTAGCACTTTCAAAATTTTTAAAAATTCATCAGGCTTCATCATCATGTGAAATTTTTATGGAAATATTAGTGATGTGTCAAGACCATCTGCAAAATTTTTTAACATATTTCAACTATTTTTTACCCGGTCCAATTTCGTTAAGATTTCGGCAATTTTGGCCGTAATATCGGCCAAATTTTGGTTAAAAAATTCTGGATTTCAAATTTGCTTTTTGAATTTTTAACTGGATTTTACCCGAGATGTGAACCGAAAATAAAATTTCAAACCCTGGCGAGGGGTCACACCTGCACTATTGCCGCTCCAGCAGCCCCTGGCTTACCACGTCTGCTCCCCAGCCGTCGACGATGGGATAAATGCTGTGGCCGCCGGCCATCGCAGTTCCAGATTGGATTCCTAGTTTTTTCTGTTATCAAAAGCCAATTCATGTCTTGAATTTCGTCAATCAAACATCTGCAAGTTTTATGTGATTTTAAATCCCCACCCCAAGGCCATTTGTTCAGCTTACCGTTTTAGATGGTGCTTGCATGGCATTCCACCGTGGACCCTTTCTATAATAGCACATCCTATGATCCTAATGTGTCGTCCCTCTACCTAGACCCGAAGAACCGCACCATGCAAGACTCGTGGGTGAGACAGCTAGCACCCAAGGTGATGATAACCGCACACTTCGGCTTTGGATGGGGGAGATGACCTATTAGGTTGTGTTGTTATAAAAGGATCCACGTTGGAATACCAACTAAGCACGATGTCAAACAGTCAGCTTGCCAACTGGTCTCGTGTGTGGATTTGAAATCACATAAAACTTGTAACTACTAGAAAAGGAAGCGCGGCGGCACGCCGCGCCCGTGAACGGAAAACAAGTTTATGTTTTTTCGGAGAAAAGCGGATCACGAAAACAAATTTTACGCGTCGTGAGCGAAAAACAAATTTGTATTTTTCTCGAGAAAAAAAGCGGACCACGGATTTTTTTTGGAAGCGAGGAAAAGCGAGCACGAAAACATTTTTTCCTGGAAAACGCGAGCACGAAAATATCTTTTTCGCAAAAATGGAGAAAGGACTAAACGCGACGCACGTCGCGCGCGTGAACGGAAAACAAATTTGTGTTTTTCTCGGAGAAAAAACGGACCACAATTTTTTTTTGGGAAAACGGACCACGAAAACATTTTTTTCGGGAAAAACGAGGAAAAACAGAGCACGAAAATATTTTTTCCGGAAAGAACGGAGGGAAAAAGTCTAGAGATAGAGCTGAACATATTTTTCTAGTGACGAAAACATTTTTTCCTGAGAAAAACGGAGAAAGGATCTAAACGTAAAGAGTAAGGACCTGAATGTTACGTTTTTGGACCTATCTGCTATCCTGAAAAATTAGAAAAGGGTTTGTTCGCGATTTGAATTTAACGAAAGGTTTTTTCCGTAAAACGGCGCACGAGGGACCCAAATGCGATTTAGAAAAGAAAATCTTCCCCTCACAAAAAATCGCGAAGGACCTATTCGTAATTTACAGGGACCTATCCGTAATTCCAAGAAGCACAGGGGGTTTTTCGCAAAGTTTCCAAGGTGGGCACGTGGACAGGCTCCCTGAGCCGGAACCTTGCGAACTTTAATTAGGGGAGGATGTGGTGACGGATGATATGGATGAGTTTTTGACAAACTCTCGGACTTATAGATGGGTTTTTTTTTTGTAAAATATCATAGATTTTTATTCTATAACCACCAAAGCCATTATTCTTTTTCAAGAGAAGGGCACCGAGGAGTAAAATCTTTCTGACCTTTCTCACAGCTCAAGAGGCTGAATATTTGCAGTTACCAGTGTTGTCCTTTGTAACACATTACTAGGTTGAGATGCGCGCTACGCCGAGCCGGGTGAATGTTGCTAGAGTGCTCGGTCCGGGCCTACTCACAATTTTTTGGAAAAACGGGTCTTTTGCAAAAGGGTCAGTTCGGGGTTAGGTGTAATTTTTTAGAAGCACTAGGGTGTTTTTGCAAAAGGCTCATTCCATCAAGAATTCATGGAACCATAGGGGTCTCTTTTCAAAATGAGTTGGTTATGAGTCATTAGTGAATTTACAGAACTATAAGTCCTTTTCCCAAGAGGCTAGTGAGAGGACCTCTGCTCGATTTCAGGATTTACGGAATCATAGGTCCTTTTCACGAAAAGCCGGAGGGAGGATCTTTACACGATTTCAAGTTTCTCAGGGGGCATTTTTGCAAAACACATGACGTGGAGGGCCTCCCATGCGCAGATCTCTTTCGGTTTAAATAAAGTAATATTTGGTACACCCGTGTATATATTAGGCTGGATTGTATTCACTGGTTAATTGCGGTATTTAGATGTGGTCAATTGATGGTCCAATAAGTGTGTGTATTCATATCGCAATCAACTGACATTGATACGGAGATATTGTCAAAGACTTTTAATTTGGAGGGATTTCAAAATCCAATAGATTGTCACAATCCCGGCATTGTTTCATGATTTATATGATTAATTTCGATGTGACAGTAGAGGAATTTCTCCCCCATTTAACTGTCCAAACTCCTTGGTGGCCCTAAGGCCCAAAAACCAGGAATCTTAGAGTCTGTTTGGTAGAGCTCTAGATTCCAGTTTCACTTGAAATCTAAAACTTGTAGGTTAAAATAAAGTGAATTAAGTTTATATTTTTGGTCTAAAATGTAAACAAGATGATCTATCTAAACACTCTTAGGCTGTGTTTGTTTAGGCTTGAGGTTGAGCTTATTTGGCTTCTAAACCTTTATAAGCTATAAGCCAAAACAAACAGTATTTTTCCAGCTAGATGGAGAGAAGAAGCTCTAACCCAATTTGCACTGCGCGAGAGAAGCAAGGAAAACGATGCTTCTAAAATTTGGTGGAAACTCGAAATTCCCACTTCCCTGTACCTTTACAACTTAACTATTATTTACGAAAAATTGCCATCCTCATCCAACTCCAGTAGGCCAAATAGCTTCTTCCAGCTCCAACAGCTTCTCCTCCAGTACCAGCCTAAACAAACACAGCCTTAATGTACTCACAGCTTCAACTTCACGAATCTGGTAAAGCTAGAATTTTTAACTTCACCAGATTCACAAATATGTAGAAGCTGAATCCCTGCCAATCACACCCTTAGCAAGCAGGTTCCGAGTCCTATTGGCTTGGAAGGAGGGAAATTAACTAATAAATTTGATTAATTAGCATTTTAATTAAGTGATTAATTAAGTCGTATGATTAAATTAATGATTAATTAGTGGATTTGATTCTGTCAAGGAATGGGAGCTCGGTGGGAATCTTGGCACGATAGGTGTCCTACCGAACTACTCATATGGGAGGCGACTCGTAGGGTTAAATCTGCAAATGAATTCAGATAAGCTATATTTGAAAAAAAAACGTTCGTAAAGGATTAAAAAAGCGTAAAAATTCCTCAAAGCTGCCTGCCGCATTTTCTTCAGTGAAAACGTCTGAAAAGGCATTCTTGCCTTCCAGTTACAAGTTACACAACTTTATCACGCATGCATGCTTAGTCAAGTACTCAAGTGGCATAAGTAATGTCCGTAAAGAGCCTATCTGAAATACGAAAAAATTTATGAAACTACTATAGAGATCACACTGTTTCATACAGGCCCAATAAAAGGTTCATCCAAGCGTTCCAGACATTCACTCAACGGCCACGGTCCGCACACACGATGCGATCGACCAAGGTGTCGTCAGCTGATGTTCACATGACCAGGGCCGCTCTCCTGGCTGACGGGGCACATGCCACCGCCGCCGCCGCCCATGGAGCCCTCCTCCGTCGGCACTTGCGAGCAGCTCCCGGCCGCCTCCGCCCGCTCGAGGACATGCGGCACCATCGTCGGCGCCAGTACAGGGGCCGCCATCGAGTCCTGGATTCACATATAGCGATTAATGCAACAGCATCGGCCGTCAGATCAGAAACGTAGCGCGTAGGCGGTAAGCTGGACGGCCCAGATTTGGTTCACGTCACCTGATCGAGAGGGAAAGGCGTGGATGGGATGAGGGCGGACAGGAGCTCCGCCGACGTGTACGCCTGCTGCCACTCGTCGCTCTGGATGTGCTGGTCCACGTGGCACATCGGCATCCCTAGGCCCACCGCCGGCACACCTGGGTCCTGACGCACTGCGTCGAAGATTGTCTGATCCCTGGTATATACGAGCTCCATTGAGAAATATTAAATACGTGTTTTGATTTATATAAGGATTAGGATAACAGTAGTATTGATAAAATTATATTTTTTAGATAAAGGAAATAATCCGACTCCTTCCTACAAAGAGAATACAGCCAACAATACATAGTCCAAAAGTACAACGAACAAACAAACGGCTCTAGAGCCAACAAAACCAACCAAACATTAACCAAACGATGAACTGAACAGGTACCAAAAGATTACATCGATATGGCACTAGGCCCCAATTCTAAGACTCCAACTCCATCCAAATTTGTAAAACAACTCCCAAACTGTAGTCTCTAACAAACTGCATCCCTTTAATAAAATTATATGAAAATGAATTAAATACTTCTTATAATTGTCTTGAAAAGATAAGAAATGTAATGAATAAATGCATATAGTTGTGAGTGAATAAATATAAGTATGTAGGAAACAACTCATTTTATCTACATACATGATATATTTCTCAGTAATATCATTCAAACTATAAGATTTATATTTCTCAGCGGAGGGACTACAAGACACAACTTCATAAACAATGTATATGTTGGGAACCACCTGTTGGTGGATTGGTGGAGATACAGAAGTACAGCTTCCACCAAAATTCAATATTGGATGCTCGATCTATGTGGCACACTTGTTGTGTACGCCCATCTTTGTCATAAAAAAAAAAAAGAGAGCATTTATCGATAGTACAGGTAGGTCAGGCCAATACACAATGCAAAGTTTTGTAGCCTACGTTAGGCCATACAAGCCAAATCCTAACTGCTCGGCTAAATGTCCGGCCCAAAATAGCCGAGCTAAAATGTTCTTCTCGTGTTGTATACTCTCTCCATTCTTGAATACACGTCGTTCTAACTTTCAAATTTTATTTCTAAATATATATCATACTACAATTTTTAAGTAACTTTTTACTATTTTTTCTTTCAATGCCCATCTCCTTTAACTATTTTCACTGTTATTTACTACCATGCACTACTAGAGTAAGGTACAATATTATAATGACTAAGTAATACAGTATTTTGTATACGTACCTAAGTAGAAATGCAATAAACTATAATAACATCTATTTAAGAACAGAGGAGTAGCTAGTTACAAGTATACAACAAATCTCCCTATCGGTTTCGCCATTTCCGCATGTATATGCGCATCCTGAAGCAAGAAACTAACCTTGCAGATTTGCAATTACCTGAAAGACATGATCGGATCCGGAGGTCCGACGAACATCGACGGCACCGACGTCGACATCCCCTCGGAGACCCACGAGGCTATGTCGTCGCTCCCGAACGCGCCGGCGATGTCTCCATGCTGCTGCGGCGGCAGGTACAGCTGCAAGCATGCAGATACAGGCCATTCCACGACACAATTAGTTTGCCTAATCCACTTAAGTATATGCAGACATGCTACATATACTAGCATCACGTGAAACAAAATGCAGTACGGCTAATCGAGGGGTCGATCGAATTAGCGAATTACATGCTGCATGCTCGAAGTTGAGGGGTCGAATGAGCCCATGTGATTGCACAGCAAATATCTCTGCAATTAACGAAAGTTCGGCAGTTAAGGCGAAAGGATTAATCGGGCCATCAATTCACTGATCTGATTCGTGGATCATTAATTGCAGCAAATAAGAGTGCCGATTGCTACTCGAAGGAAGTTGTGACCAAATGCATGGCCAACCTTTCTCTCTTCGACGCGGCTCAGAGTATCCAGGAGGAACTTCTCGCACGCCTCGATCTCGTCCATGGACGCCAGCCCAGCCGGGTCCGGTTCGAACAGCCTGAAGAAATCCATGCGGCAGAATTAACATCATTAATTTGAAAGGGGAAGCAGCACTGAAAAATCATTAATTAAAATGAATAAAGATTATGTAGCACGCATAATGCCTCGTATGAACCGTCACCTCAGGCGCTCCTCCGAGAGCTGCATCTGGTGCTGGTATCTTCTGATCTCTTGCTGAAGCTCCTGTGCAAAGTGCAGAGCAAAATGAGGGATCTACAATACGTGCATGCAAGCATTGCGATTACAGTGTTGAATTGGAAAGGATCCGTTTGAGGAAGATTACCTCTATGTTCGAGTTGACAGGTCCTTTAGCGCTGCTTCAAGATCACCAGTGTAATCGAGAAAGAAGAAAAAGGTTGCGTGCATGTCATCGAGTTGAATCTGACTTGTCTCAAAAGGAATCAAGAGAAGGAGTGGCGTACCTGGAAGTGAGTTCCTCGGCCGCGTCGCTCTCGCACTTGAGCTGTGTGAGCATGTTGACCAGGTACTGCATTTACCCCCATGCACAACACGTTGAGAGGACGAGCTGGGTAATCTTTGTCTTCTTGAAATCAGAGGGGAAGAAAATGCCATGGCAAGGTAAAAAGGATGCACTGTCTAGTTACCTCTCTGTTTCGGATAGTTCTGCGGTACGAATCGTAAACGGGAAATAGCTCTTGCATGATCAGTGACAAAGGTAAACAACAGCATCGTCAGAGTACCAAACAAAGAAGAAATTTTGCGTTAACGTGACTACGTACCCTCCTCTGTCATATTCGGGGAGATTTATATACCTAGTGAGCACGTCCTCGATCCTACAAGTCGCAGATTAACTTTTGTCATATGTGCTCGATCTCTCGTCACCTCATGCACGTACGCAGATCAAGAGGGAGAAATCAATTTTCTTTTTTTTTTTAAAAAAGGGACAGACTGCATGCGCGCATGACAAAGCAAACCTGCGCCTGCCAGAGAAATGGTTGAGGCGGCCGGAGGGGGAGAACATGAGGAGGGCGATGTCGATGTCGCAGAGGACCGAGAGCTCGTAGGCCTTCTTGATGAGGCCATTGCGCCGCTTGGAGAAGGTCACGTGCCGGTTCGCGACGTTCTCGATCCTCTTGATCTGCAGCTTCACGCGGCCCATGGCGATTACTTCTGTGGAGGAAACGGTACCGTGCGCAGGACGAGCGGATCGTCGAGGGGGATGGAGCAGAGGAGGGGGGACGTCGGGGAGGGCTTAAGTACCGAGGCGAAGATGACGGGTTTGACGCGCCCAGCGGAACCGCGACGGCGTGCTCGGTCTCCCCTCTACCACGGCGGGTGCCACATCGCCGTCGGTTCGGCTCGCCCGCAGAAATGGGCCGAGCTGTCCAGTAATCCACGCGTGGGCCGATGCGTTCCGCGCGGTGATCGAGCGCCGTGAAGGCTCTTGGCCTGGTCACGAGATGGCGCTGCTTTGACCCGCGAGAAAGGACCAGAGAAGCCGCCGGGGCGTTCGTTGTTACGTGGACCAGACCTGATTGAAAATAGGGGAAACTATAGTATACCACACCTCGTTATTTGGAACACCACTTCAAAATATTGCTTCTCATGATACGCCGTTTCGGACATATTTAGGCTCTGTTTGATAGAGTTTTAAATTCTAATTTTATTTCAGATTTAAAACTTGTAGGCTAAAATAAAATGAATTAAGTTTATATTTTTAGTCTAAAATGTAAATAAGATGATTCACATAAACACTCTTAATATACCCACAGCTTCAGCTCTACGGATCTGGTAGAGTTAGAAATACGCAGCTCTACAAGATTCACAGATCTGATTGGAGTTAACTCTGAAGTTTTAGAAATTCTTAATGTTGTTCTGAAAAAAATTTTAGTTCAACTCTTGGTTAAGTGTAAAAAAGATGAGTTTGTTTGGAGGCTCGTGACTGTGTATGGATCTCCATATGAGGATGGAAAGATGGACTTTATTTCTGAGCTTCATGAAGTTTTTGTAATGGATGATCATACCCCGATCTTACTAGGGGGAGATTTTAATTTGGTTAGATATCAAGCTGATAAGAATAATGGCAAGGTTGATCACAAGTGGTGCGATAAATTTAATGAATGGATCGATATGTGGGGGCTCATGGAATTACACTTGACCGGTAGACATTTTACCTGGGCTAATAATCAAAAAAATTTAGTCATGTCTGTGATTGACAGGGTTTTCTGTAGTACCTCTTTTGAGGAGCGTTTTCCGCTAGCTATGGTCTCTTCTCTTGCTAGGGTTGGAAGTGATCATACACCCATTCTATGGGATTCGGGTGAGTATGATAATCCTATTAACTACAGATATAAATTTGAGAACTGGTGGCTTCTCCATAAGGATTTCTTTGGTGTTGTTCACAAGGCTTGGAACATTGAAAATAAGGGAGATGCTATCGATAACTGGCAAAACAAGGTCAGAAATTTAAGAAGAGTTACTAAAGGTTGGAGTATAAACGTTGACTCTGAATTTAAAAGAAGGAAAGTTTCACTCTTAAAAGAGATTGAATATATAGATGTCCTTGCCGAATCCAGAAACATTACTCGCGATGAGGGTGATAGGTTATCTTATGCTAAGCAGGAGGTTGAGAAAATTTGGGCTATGGAGGAAATTAAAGCGAGACAAAGGGCTAGAGAGAAACACATTAAAGAGGGGGATAGAAATACTAAGTACTTTCATGCTGTCGCTAACCAGAGACGTAGGAAAAAACTTATCAATGTGCTGGAGGGGCCTGAGGGGCCGGTTCATGATACTAATGGTATGTTAAACATTGCGTGTGATTATTATAGATCTTTGTTTGGGTTTGAATCTAAACCTAATATTAATCTCGGGGAAGGTTTTTATAATAATAATGAGAAGGTGTCGGTTGATGAAAATCGAATCCTTGAGGCGCCTTTTACTGAGGAGGAAGTCAGGAAGGCTATCTTTAGTTCTTACTCCGATGGAGCTCCCGGTCCGGATGGCCTCCCTTTTATTTTTTATCAAAAATTTTGGGATATTATCAAGGAGGATCTGCTGGCCCTCTTTAGGAGTTTCGAGAATTGTGATATGGATGTTTTTAGGCTTAATTTTGCCATGATTACTCTGATCCCTAAAGAAAACAACGCTCGGAATATTAAGCAGTTCAGACCAATTAGTCTGTTGGATTGTAGCTACAAAATTATCACTAAGGTGTTAACTAATAGGATCGGTTCTATTTGCGATAGGATTATCTTACAAAATCAAACTGCTTTTATCAAGAATAGATATATCCTTGAGAGTGTGGTCACCGCTCATGAAGTCATTCATAAAATTCATAGAGATAGAGGGAAGGGTCTTGTCCTCAAACTTGATTTTGAGAAAGCGTATGACAAGGTTAATTGGAGCTTTCTGTTAGATGTTCTGGCTAAAAGGGGTTTTGGGGAAAAGTGGAGGACTTGGATTTGGTTAATTCTGAATAAAGGCTCTGTGGGAGTTAAAATCAACAATGTTGAGAGTGAGTTTTTCCAAACTGGTAAAGGTTTGAGGCAAGGTGACCCTTTGTCTCCCATTCTTTTCAATTTAGTGGCAGACGTTTTTACTAGAATCTTGCTCAAAGGTGCTAACAGTAATTTGCTTAAAGGTTTATGCGATGACTTTTATCACAGGGGCATTGTGAGTTTACAATATCGGATGACACCATCCTTTTCTTGAAAGATAAGGAGGAATATGCTTTACATCTCAAATGGTTGCTTATTTGTTTTGAGCAAATGTCTGGTATGAGGATTAATTTCCATAAAAGCGAGTTGGTTTCCATTGGGTGTGATGATGTTGAGACTAATAGGTTTGCAGATATCTTTTGTTGCAAAATTGGCAATTTCCCGATTAAATACCTTGGGATTCCTCTGCATCATGATAAAATTAATAGGGATGACTTTCAGCCGCTTATTGATAAAATTGTTAAGAGGATTGCTGGGTGGAGAGGGAAGCTGTTATCTTATAGTGGCCGTCTCATTCTTATTAAGTCTTGCTTGGCTAGTATTCCTATATATTTGTTGTCCTTCTTCAAATTTTCTAAGTGGACATTATCCCTTATTAATTCTCACATGGCTAATTGTCTCTGGAATGATTACGAAGGTCACAATAAACTTCATCTGGCAAATTGGCATTTAGTGTCTATGGAAAAAAAATTTGGCGGTCTTGGAGTTCCTAGCATTAGAGATCTTAATCTGTGCCTTTCAGCTTCTTGGGTTAAGAGATTTTATACTTCTGGTAATAAGATTTGGAACAACTTGATCAAATACAAGTACAACGCTGATAGTCCTAATATCTTTGTGTCGGATACTGAACATGTCTCTGTTTTTTGGAAGGGGGTTATGTGGGCTATCCAAGCTACTAAATTTGGGTATAAGTGGTTTGTTGGTAATGGTACTAGGGTGAGGTTTTGGGAGGATATTTGGTTTGGGAATTCTTGCTTAGCCATTCAATTTTGGGATCTTTATATGATAGTTAATGAGAAAGGATATACGATTGCTGATATTTGGGATGGTTCTGATGTTAAGTGCACTTTTAGGCGGATGTTTTCTGATAACATGATGATCAGGTGGTTTGAGTTGGTGGAAGTGGTCCGCTCCATAAGGCTTTCTTCAGAAGATGATGCTTTAGTTTGGCAGTATAATAGTAGTGGGGTTTACTCGGTCAAGTCCCTTTATGCTATCATAAATTTTAGAGGGGTTTTACCGGTTTTTATTCCGGCTGTTTGGAGTCTGATTGTTCCTCCTAAAATTCACTTTTTCCTTTGGCTCATCTCTCACAACAAGTTAATGACTAGAGATAATCTAATGAGAAGGGGTATGAATAAAGGAATTGATTGTAGCTTTTGTGATGAGCAAGAAAATGTTGTGCATATTTTCTTTGAGTGTGTGGTGGCCAAAAGTACTTGGTGTTTGATTGGGGATTTTTTTGAGTTAAATATTGGCTCTAATTATGAATCTGTGGCTCGTTTCTGGCTTAGCAATAAGAAATATGCGGCGCTGAATTCTATTTGTGCGGCTGTTCTTTGGTGCTTGTGGATTCTCATAAATGATATGACTTTTCGTTTTCAGTGTTGGACAAGTGTGAAAACTATTTGGAGAAGACTGCTCTGGTCGCTGAGGGATTGGAGACCGCTGTACAAGGAGAATATGATGGATACAATAGATCGATTCTGCAAGACGCTGGAATTCAAATTACAAGCTCCGTTACCTTTGAGCAATTGAAAATTGGCGCTCCAGATGATGGTTCTTTGGTTAACTTGAAATCCGTGCGGATTTTGTTAATCGGTGATTGATGACTAATTGTATTGAGGGGGCGACGGAAGTCAGGATTGCTATGTTTTACAAGTTCTTGGAGTCCAAGATCCTGGAGCCATTCCAACTGGAGTGCAAAGTTTCACACTGAAAAAATATGAAAAGCAATTTGTGGTCTGATGTTCTGGCGGCAAAAATTAGTGAATGTTATGTATTGCTGAGTAGTTTTGATTCCTTCATGTAGCCTGGGCATATGATGTCTTTTCTGTGGTTAGCGTTGTGAGCCCTGAGTGTTTTGGTGTTGATGCCTGTGATGTTTTTTTGGTTTGGAGGTTATGATGCTATACCTGGACATGAACTCTGTTAAGGTTTTGGTTTCTTTACTGGAACCGGGTCTTTGATGGCCTTTTGATCTAATTAAAAACAGATCTGATTGAGTTGGAGCTGTACCAAACATAGCCTTAGATCTATGAAATACCATTTCCGCTCACGTCTTACGTTTTTTGGATTTTTTTCACCTTTTCATCCTGGGGAAATGCTTTGGTTATCTTGGTGCCCCTTTTATGTAATATCTTAGGCCCTGTTTGGTGGAGCTTCAGATCCTAGCTCCACCTGAGATCCAAAGCTTATAGGCTAAAATAAAGTGAATTAAGCTTATATTTTTGATCTAAAATGTAAACAAGATGACCTATCTAAGCACTCTTAATGTACCAAGCTCCAGCTCTACGGATCTGGTGAAGTTAGGAATATCCAGCTCTGAAGCTGTACCAAATACACCCTTAGCTTATAGCACTATGTAATGGTTTATTAGTGTGATGTCCTGCTAACTAATTATAATTTGTTTCAACTAACTTGCATTTTGGTGTGAGATGACCAGTTTTTCATGAAAAATTTTAGCAGAGTTTTTGCCTATAATGGTTTGAGGTAGTGCAGTAGTGTACAAAGAGTTTTTGCAAGATAAACAAAGCATGAGATAACACAGTTCCATAATGAACTTCGGCCGGAGGCAAAGATGCCCTTTCCAATCCCGCGTATGAAAAAGGTGAAAAAACTTGGGAGACGGAAGAAATGAGTGGAAATGCTATTCCGTGGATCTAAACGTGTTCAGAGGTGCATATCTCGGAAATCAATCTCCAGAGTGATGTCTTTAACCATGCCACGCTTTTATAGTGCTATATCTTGAATTTCTCTTTGAAAATAAGCCACGAGTGTTACTCGTGCTGCCACAGAGTTTTACACACGTCTGTTCGGACATGTGTTGGTTTCTAAAATCTACGAGGATTGAACTGCTTCTTTGGAAATTTATGTAAAATTTCCACGTTCAAAACGGGATCTTATTTCTCACTAAGGCTATTCACAGTGCATTGTATCTTGTCACAATATCCAAAGCTGCCATGTCATATGATATTATAGAAGATACAACTATCCTAAGAGCATCTCCAATATTCAAGCCTTAAAATAGAGTCCTATACCTCAAAATAGGGCCTAAACTAAAAAAATTAGGACCCAAGATAGCTATTGACTCCAGCAATTAGACCGTAAATCTCCAATCCTTCATTCATCCCTTCTTTAGGGCCGGAGAGGAGCGTTGCTAAATATAGCAACAGGGCTCCGAGTCCTAAACCTATTTTGATAATTTTTCTCAAAATACAACCTCTGTTGGAGTGCTTTTTTTCATCAAAGCTCTATAATTACAATTAGCAACCTATTTAGGGCTCCTCTTGGAGATACTCTAATGCATGTATCATAGATTGTTTCTTAGTCCCTACAAGATAATTAAATGCTAGATGTGTATGAGAGTATGAATTGTGGGCCACTTAGATGATTCAAGTTTCAATGTCTATGATTTCGTGCTCAAGTGGTATCTTTCTCAAGATACAGTTTTCTTCTCTCCCCTTCTAACTCTCTTGCCACATTATCAAAAATGCTTATGTGGCATGCATTAAATGGGTATGTTACCATGCACTGGGAATAGCCTAAGGGGCCTCAGATCATGCATACTCGCTTTCAAGGCTCTTTCTAGGGCTGGGCAAATAAACCGGAAACTGAAAACCGACACCGAAAAAACCGAAACCGACACCGAAAAAACCGAAACCGAATTATTCGGTTGTTGATTCGGTTATCTGTCTGAAATAACCGAATTTATTTCGGCTTATTTGGTTTTATACATCGAACCGAACTAACCGGACTAGCATTTGTAGACAGTACTAACCCTAGCTCTCCTCTCGCCTCTCGGGCCTCGGCTGGTAATTCCCCATTTCCCCTCACTCCCTCAGGCCCTCACGACACAGTCACACTCTAGGGCTCCTGGCTCCAGGCGGAGCCCTCCCTTCTCGAATCCCGGCTTCCTCAGCATCTCCAAGCGCCGCCCCTCCCGTCCCTTGGCTCAGCCTCCAGGCGCCGGTGCGCCACCCCTCCTCTTCGAGTTCCGCCTTCCCGCTCCGGTCTCCGGCTCAGTGCCGCCCGCCCTCCACCTCCCTTCCTTCCCAATCCCCACTATAGGCTCCGCTGCCCCTATCCATGGCGCGTCGCCAACGATTTCCTCGTTCTTTTACGGAGTTTCGAGTCCTGTGACCTTTCGATCTGAAATCTTCTTGTTGTTGTTTCCGTAGCGAGAGGATGTCCGGATTCGTGGGCGTCGTGGTCTCCGATCCCTCACTGCAGGGGCAGTTCACACAGGTCAAGCTCCGATCGCTTAAGGCCAAGGTGGCGCATCCGAATCCACGGTTTCTTTGCTCTGTGCTCTGAAAACCACAGTTCTTGATGTTTCAGTATTTCGATTTCGTTCTAATTTTTGGTTTTTAACTTTTTATTTTGTGGAGTTGCAGTTTTTATCTATGAAGAGAGATTCCGGCCATGTCACCACCAAGAACCTCCCGAGGCTGATGAAGAAGTTGAGGGGCCTCAATGAGGTGGTCTCCGAGGACTCATCGTCGTTCCTCAAGTCCAGCACCACTACGCTGCTGCACAATCTCAAAGCTGACAGTGACTAATGTAGGTACCAAACACAATGCCATTACTAATTTGTTACTTGCCTTTCTATGCTTGTTCACTACAATCACTTAGTGGTATTTAGTAGGCAGCATCTCGTATTTCCTTGCTCATTTGCTGATTGTTTCATATGCGCTTCTCCTATCTGCTTCTCCATGTGTTAAGGATGCTCTCAACCACCTTAATTCCCTTAGGGACTTAAATTTTCTTCCAATTCTCATATTTAATTCAAGCAATTCTCAATAATGTCAACTGGTGATTTACACAAACTTATATTGTTTTGTTCGCAGCCTCATTTAATTCTCAATAATGTGCGTAATTTTCGTTTCTATCAGACAATTTGTTCTTTGTGGATTGTGGTGAACTGGTGATTCCTGAATCCTGACAATCAAATTCTGGTTAATTCGGTTTAAAACCGAAACCGAAACCGAATTATCGGTTAACCGAATTGTCGGTTTCCGAAATTTTCAAACATATTTTGGTTTCATTTTTGGAATAACCGAATTTCCCAAAAAACCGAAAACCGAAACCGAATTTTTCGGTTAAACCGAACGCCCAGGCCTAGCTCTTTCCTCTTGTAATACGATCAAGTCCAATGTCGTTGGTCTGTTGAGGAGTAAGTGCTGTAGATACCCGAATTTTCGGCAGTATATTATCTATAGTTCCTAATTTGTACGAAGCTTTATGGAACAACGATTATATCCTTAGGACGAAACGAATTACACCTATTACGAAGGTTGGTGGCAGTTTGGGATAGTTGGTGCTTGCCTTTGCGTTAGTGGACGCAGAGAAGCTGCCCAAAATGGCTGGAATTGCGAGGTTCCACGAGTCTACAGCCCGTCATGTTAGGTGTAAGTGATGACTCCCGCCAAATCGTCAATAATTGATGTCATTCACACGATGAAATTGCACGATTGCAAAGAAAACATGAAAAAGGCCTATAATTTATATATGTGCAACTGAATTTTTTTTTTCAGAGGGTAGAAAGAGGATGCATACCACACACATTTCGCTCATGCCACACATGCTAAGAATTTTGGGGAGGCTTAAGTTCCCCATGAGGTACAAATATATATTTTCCTATTGAGCGCACATGTGTATATATCTATTATTTATATCTATACTAATTAGGCACTCTGAGGAAACTCCCATGTTAACCAGAAAGATTTGGCCATATATTTGTTGGACGCAAGTTATAACGGTTTAGATTAAAAAAAAAGAGTTCATATCAAGTACAATATAAATTAAGAAAAATTCGGAATAAAAAAGCTCCCATGTTAACCAGAAAAATCTGGCCATCTATTTGTTGGGCCTGAGTTATAGCGGTTTAGATTAAAAGAAAGTGTCCATGTTAAATACAATATAAATTAAGAAAAATTCAGAAAAAATTAAAAAAAATAGCAATCTGACTTCCATACTATTTCAAAGTAAATCCATAAATAAATAAAATTTGAGATAATAATTAAATAAAATTAACAAAATAAAACGATGAGTCTATCTCAAATACAAACCAAATTAAGTAAACTAAAATTCGAATAAAAATAAAAAAATAGCGATCTGACTTCCATGCGATTTCCAAAGTAAATACATAAATATCAAAAATTTGGAATAATAATTAAACAAAATTAACAAACTAAAACAATGAGTTTATCTCAAGTACAAGCCAAATTAAGTAAAATTTAGAATAAAAATAAAATTAAATAATAAATTAGATTTTCGTACAAATTCCAAAATAAACCCAAAAATAAATTCAAAATATTTATAAATAAAAAAATTTCATATGAATTCTAACCTAAAACTAAAAAAATCCACCCCACGTATGAAAAACATGCAAACTCTGAATAGTAATTGCTCAATCTGTTTAACTTTATAGGGTTCTTTTGGCACTAAGAACAAGATAAATAACTAAAATTTAGAATAATAATTAAAAATTAGCAAATTAAAACATGAGTCTATCTCAAGTACAAGGCCAATTAAGTAAAATTTGGAATAAAAATAAAATAAATAATTTGATTTTCTTACAAACCCTAAAAATAAATTTAGAATAGTAATAAATGAAAATATAATTTTTCATATGAATTTTAGCCTAAAACTTAAAAAATCCACCCCAACTACAATAAAAAATACGCAAAGTCGAAATAATAATTACTGACCCTGTCAAGTTTATAGAGTGTATTTTCTCTTGGCACATAGACTAAGATGATATTGCAAATGATCATTCAATGATATTGCACAATCCCTAATCATTATCCATACTCGCTATGCTATATTCAATGTATGTATGTAGAGGATATAAAGTAAAGTTAGATATTTATTAGTGGTATAGAGAGGAGATCACACTAATTTTGTATTAGAATATAAAATACAATGTATATTTATGCACAAGACCATTAAGAAATATGTCCTATACTTTTTTGATTCAGCGAGTCTATATAAGTACAAGCCAAATTAACTAAAATTCGAAATAAAAATTAGCAATTTTATTTCCATTATAATTTGAGAGTAAATCTAAAAATAAAGTTCTAAGCAATAATAAATAAAAATAAAATATGGATTTTTATACAAATTCCAAGCATAAATTGAAAAAAACCAAAAGTACAATTGAGAAGTATACAATTAGGAATAAATTAAAGGATGCTTAAAATTTGATTTGTATGTGAATTACAATGCTAAATTATAAAATTATTAAAATTTATAATATAATCTATTAACTATACTAATTATGAACTATGAGAAAAATTTCACATTAATAAAGAAAAGAAAAAGATTTAGCACCCATCTAACAGACCAAGATTATAACGGCTATCAAGTACAATCCGAATTAGCATATCCAAGTAACTTTATGTGAGAAGCTAGCCCGTGCGGATGCACGGGTTACTGACCAGTACCGGTAATTATCGATGCTTAGTTTGTTATGATTTGAATCCTGATGACATCAGGCATGGATGACTAGAGCTGCACGCAGGATGTTTGTTGCTACATGGAAAGTGGGAGGGAAGCCTCCTATCCAGGGTTAACAAAACCACTCGAAAACCGTGATTTTCGATCTTACCACTTCGGTTCGAGATTCAAAACCGCTCGATAAACCGTTCTAATTTAAAAAAATTAAAAAATTTGAAAAAATTTATGTGTGCGATTTTTCGAAGAATATTCAATTGGTCGAGTCGGTTTTTCGTGAAAACCGAGCGGTTTTTCATTTTTTTTTTCAAATTTTTGCAAGAATTTGTGCAAGTTGAAGAATCTCCTGACATATACGTCCTAAGGTTTGGCAGCATTTTGGCTTTTTCTCCGTTGTATTTCAAGTGTCGACAATTTAAGTTTTTAGGTGATTTGGTCAGTGTAATTTTAAAAATACTAGTTAAATGCTCATGCATTGCAATGAAAATACATTTTTGAAACGAATAATCAAATCATGCTACTTGTTTACAAAAAATAAAATTTCACACTTAAGTTACCATGGGGAGGTGGAAGTGGGAAATGGCCTAACCGAGGGGAGTAGGTGTGGGTAGAAAGATAAATACACTACTACAGAGAAGGTTATTACAGACGGTTTTTTTTTAAAATTCCATAAGCATATATCAATGATAATTCAACACATCACAGATTGTTTCCAAACCGACTGTCAAAACACATATCACAGGTGGTTTTTAACTAGAACCATCCGTGGTATGTGTTGATCATAGATGATTTTTAAATAGAATCGTCTGTGGTATGTTTTTCTCTTGACTCTCCTGGCATAACTTCCATAGTTAGTATCTATTATTTAAAGTTTTGTTCTACTTAGATATTTCTATAACAACATTTACAAAGTATAATCAGTTATAGATTTTGCAATTGAATATCAAGACATCCTAGATGCATCGAGGCAACAGCTTGTCTGATGAGGATGGTCTTAAAATATGAATATTTATAGCACTTTTATCATCTTTCTTATTCTAATGTTGATGATTTTCAAGGCAAAATCCAATTCCATCACAGTTCGTCCCGAAAATCATCATACTTTGATTTATCTTCTACTTCATATTCTCATTAGGGGATAATAATGAAGTGGAAGATAAATTAGAGCATGATAATTTTTAGGACGAACCGTGATGTAATTGGATTTTGCCTTTAAATCCATCAACATTAGAATAAGAAAGAGGATAAAAGTGGTACAAATATTCATATTTTAAGACTATCCTCATCAGACAAGTTGTTGCCTTGATGCATCTAAGATGTTTTGATATTTAATTGTAAAATCTATAACTGGTTGTGCTTTCTAAATGTCGTTGTTGAAATATCTAAGGAGAATAGAATTTTGAACAATAGATACTAATTATAGAAGTTTTGCCAAGAGAGTTAGGAAAAAACATATCACAGATATAAACATGTCATTGGATTCAAGATGAGTAAATATTAAGAATAATGTCAGTTGACAATACATTAACTCAATTGATCTCCAATCATATTTATTAATCCTTACAAAAGCGATCATATTGTTGTAAAAACAGTGTCTTAGTATATTATTAGTAATCACATCGAATTAAATACTAGAAACCTTTATATTACCTTTATAAGCTCAGCTTTAGCTTCTTCTAGCTCTTTAATGATGAGTGTCGTGTTAAGAAATTCAATATCTTATAATTTGTCATATATGTCTTTCAATTCTTGTTTCATTTTATAAATCTTTTCAGTTAACTCAAACTTACTCTTGAGTTGTTCGATCTCCACCTTGAATTTTTGTTTAACTTCTAACGGCTTTTCATATTGTTTATTTTACCAGATCAGATTTCAATCTTGTCAATTAATTTAGAGAAAAAACAAAATCATGCAATGAGAATTTCAATATTCTGCATAAAATAAATTCACAAGGAATTTACTACTAGGGATGTTTGAAGTAAATTCACAAAGAGTTTACTACTAGGGATGTTCGAAGTGTTCAAAGTAGTGGCAATGAGAATCTCAACGTTCTTATATTACAAACCACATAAATCATAGTCACAAACCATACATATTACAAACCACATAAACAATAGTCACAAACCAAAAGAGTATAAGAGATCATCACAGATATTACATTTAACTAAACTCAATCATGCCTAATCACCAGATGAATTCTCCAGTAGCATAGAAGTTGCAGATAAACTAAACTATGTATACATGCCCTAGGTCAAGATGAAAAGTATAGAAGCACTGCTCAAAATAATATAGGATTCACTAAACTATGCATGCATTAATGGAATCCGGGAATATGACATTATGAAAGAAAAATACCAGTGTTGCATTGTAGTGTTTTGTGCTTGTGCTTGTGCTTGAGGTCATCTCCCAAGCACAATAAAACCTAGCAAGTTCAACTAGAGAAGAAAAAAAACAGCCGCCACACATAATTCTTGATGAAAGGCACCAAGCCACTGAGTACAAAAGCTACTAAATTCAAGGAGGGAAACAGAACCACCAGCATACATTTCTTCCACACAAGCAAGTTGGGAGTACAAACTATACTGCCTAGAGCATACCTTACGGGAAAGCACTAGATGCATATACACAGTTACACAGAACAAACCAGTATCTGTCAAAATGCTTTACAACCAAGAGATGACTTGTATTATGGCCAAAAACAGCTTCATACAAGATGGAACAGAAACAACAAAATTTAGAAAGCATCTTTGTTATGATCCAAAGGAATCATATTCTGTAAGCGCTTGACACCGGTAGCTAATAATCGCAAGAATGCGGTAAGGAATAAGGAATTACAGCCGAAGTCCACAAACCAGTGCTAAATCCATCTACCAAAACACCCAAGATTACAATTCGAGGCAAGAGTTCGTTGCGCCTGAAAGCATTTCAGTATGTTTTGCATGATGCATGCCTTAAGTAAAGATCGATCTTTTGTATACTTTATTTACTATTTTACCAATCATCCATACAAATCGCAGGATAAGATCACACGGGATCATCAAATCCAATGGAGCATGGTTCGAGGGGAGGATGCCGGAGAGGAGGTTGTCGAGGGCTAGGGTTTGAGGGGGGCGAAACGTGTTGGGTGCTAAGATCTACGTGAGGAAGCATGGTATGTTTATATAGTCTCACTTCGTATCTCAGACGATTTGTGGTTAGAATCGTCTGTGATTTATATATAGCACAGACGGCTTTAGTTTAAAATCATCTGTGATAGCTACATGAGTTATCACTGACGGTTTAACAACTGAAACCATCTATAATATTGCCGTATATCATTGACGGTTTATGAAGAGTACCATCTATGATGATGTCACTAACGATTTCACTACATAATCGTCAGTGATGTTTCTCATCACAGATAGTTTTTTAAAACCATCTATGATAAGACGTCTCATGTAAGCTTTTCTGTAGTAGTGATATGTGGTTAGTTTCCTTGTTATTCGCGAGAGGTGGGGGAGCGTAACGTGATCCATGGTTTATATGTCGGCGCACTGCTCTTTTAGAGAGGATAGACGACCACCGCCAACTCATATTTATATATTATTAGTAAAGATAATTATGATAATTGAATATCGTGATAGTGTGGTCTTTTAGTGAATAGACACGTTGGACATGACCTAGTAATTTAACCCGTGTCTGATTTTCAAACTATATACGAGTAGGTTTCAGGAGATCGTTCCCTGTCCGCCGGCAACGTGCTCATCCTGGACAACAAGCCGGCCGTCAGGCAAGTAGCAGAACTAGAAATTTTTGATTGAAGGTGTACATTTCATATGTATAACTCTGTAATTTTTTATAATTATTTCGTAAAATCGTAAATCCAATACATATATTTAAAATTTACTAAAAGCGCAATATAAATAGTTCTAAGGTCTAAAAGTTTCAAACCATCAGAACTAATTTAATAAACAAATTTCACATATTAAAGAGGTGTTCTTATATAACTTTTCAAATTTTTAGGGTGGCGGGGCATACCTGCACCCCTGGTACCACCCATGGGTGAGGTGGTTGGCCCTCATCCACCATGCGCTGAACATGCCCCAAGAACATCCCGATGGCGATGAGACGCCACCGGCGCCGTTGGAACCTTCGACCGATGTAACACCCCGGCGCTAACGCACCGCGACTGCTACCAAGAAAAAAAACCCTGAATAACAACCGACACCTCTACGAAAAGACTAAAACTGAAGTTAATCTCTAAACTCTTAAAACGGTTTGAAACTAAGTCACCGAAATTTACAAAATTTCGGCATGACCTCTCTAGAACAGAGGACATCCACTCAGCAGACAAAAGAACAATAGCAGTATATGATGTCATTCTAACAGGTCCTTAGATAATCAGTCACATTTTCAATCGGCAATTAACCAACTACGCAACGCCGATCAACTCAATACAATCGCATTTATTACAACCATTATTAATGAAACAATTAACATGATTGTTGGTGACCAAAGTCGTGCACGTGCTCTACTCCCATCTCGGCGAGTCAGCTCAAGGCACCTAAAACAGGAAGTAAACAAGCGTGAGTCCAAGACTTAGCAAAGTGCAACATTAATAAAAAGTAAGGAATTCAATTGAATTACTTTTATTCTAGAATTTGATATAACCGTTACTAAATGGAAATTCAACCAGTAAAAAAAATGATAACTAACTCCACTTACCACAACCAACTCGCAAACATAACTAAAACTTACCCTCGCCTCAATAAACATTTCTGGATGAGTCCACGCCTCAATCCTCAACCTGTTCTTCCCATTCTCATCAATCCCATTTATCAGTTGTGTCGGTGTTTCGAGAATCGGCAAGTAAATTTGTAGGTCTAGAGGGGCCACGCGCTCCCGTTCCCTGAATGGTTAGACCAAAAGAGAGGGGGTCCAAGGTTTATACTGGTTCGGGCAGAACGTCCCTACTCCAGTTCGTGAGGTGGTCGGATGTTATTGATTCTGGTGAGTCCGTCGTGTTACAAGCGAGGGCTGAGCTCGGGCTCAGAGCTCCCTGTGTACAGGGGTTGCCAGGAATGGCTGCGAGCGTGATCTGGGTGTGCTACGTTCGATTGCCCACCACCCGCTCCGAAGGGTCGTGCCGCCCCTTATATAGCCTGGGAAGGCAGGTTACACGGAGGTTACACAAGGGCGTGTAAAGGAAAAAATGGGTGGGGCTCCCTACGCCTAGGAGTCCGGTCTTTTGCCTCGGTGTCCGGTCGCTGGACTTGTCCTCTGACGGGTGGTTGCACGTCTCGTATTGAGTTGGTGGAGACGCAGGGTGACGGCTCGGTTCATTCCTCCGGGAAACGGCGCACCTGCTCTCTGCGCAGCGTCAGGTGCTAACGTCGGGTGCGTCAGCCTTCGGGAACTGCCTCGGGAAGGTGCGTGGCGCCCAATCTTAGCTCGGTCGTGGAATTTCTGCTGCGTCGGTGGGTAGGTGACTTCGCATAGAGGCCGGTTTCGATGATTTGGCCTTTTCGGGTGAAGACGATCCGAGCTTGTTCGGGGCTGCCGATCGGCCCGACCCATTGGTCGGGCCAGCCTCAGTCGTCGTTAATCGTAGTTCGTGGGCGCCGGTCTGTGGCGCTTCGGTCGGTTGCTTTACGGGTTAGCAGTGGGGAACCGAATGCCCTCGCGTGGGCTGGTCGATTGACCTTCCACCGCCGTAATCTTTGCTCGGGGCGTCAGACTTATTGCGCGGTCGGGCCCCTTCGGGCCGGATTGGTCGGAAGCCGTGGGCCTCTGAGCAAGGTTTTTTGTTTGGAGCTTAGGCTGCGGCGCCCATATGCTTTCTGGGCATTTGGGGATACCTGCCTCAGGTATTCGTCAATAGCCCCCGAGCCCCCGGGCGGGTCGGAGAGCCGGTTGGGGGTTTACCCCACTCGACGGATCCTGGCCAGGCACGATGCTTCGATGCGGCCGGATTTCTGCGTCCTGGGACCGATCGACCGGTTTCGGCGATTTCTGATGCCCGGCCGGTCAGGTTTGGTCGGTTTTGCCGGTGCCTGGCGCATCCGGTGGATGGAAACCCGGCGGGTCGGAGAGCGGTCGGGGTTTTGCTTTTCGGGCGGAGGCGGCTCTATTTGGTGGACTCGAGGTCTGGTTAAAATCGCCTAAGTACACCAAGCGCATCACCTGGTCGGAGGTGGCCTCCTCGGTTGCTGGTGTCCGACCAAGCGGGTTGATCGCCATGCCCGGTCTTGTATGGCGCATCCGGTGGATGGAGTTTCGAGCCCCGGCGGGTCGGAGAGCGGTCGGGGTTTACTCGTGTGGGCGTCCATTTTGCGTCGTGATCGGCGTACTGCAAGGTCGGCGTTGCGCCAGAAATAGATAAAGGCGCCCGTCTCATGCTTTCGTTGAGCGAGGCGGTGGCGAGGTTTCCACAAATCGCCCGTCCGCGGTGTGGGACTGGAGGGTGAGCTAGCTAGCGTTTGCCATCGTTGGCTTGAACGCCGTGCTCGTCTCGGTGATAAGCGGGTTTGTCCGAGTGGGCCCTGGCGGCTTCCCGAAAGGAGAACCGTTTCCGAGCGGACGTTATCCCGTTGCGGGCGTCCGACCCTCTGGGGGCGACCCATGAGAACCTTTCTTTACTCGATCCCGTGTCGGACCCCAGGTCGTCCGCCGACCCGGAGCGCAGCAGGCTGCCACCCGTCGACGGGTTCCGCGGGAGAGCGCGAAGTATGGTCTCGAACACGATTAAAGGTGATTGGGTCGTTCGCCGACCCAACTAGAGGCCCGCTGGGAGCTCACCTTATCCTCGTCCCTCGCTCGATTTTTCGCTCGGGGTGGCGTGTGCACCCACTTGGTGGCGGGGCGTTCGGAGCCCACAACACTTGGTCGAGCCCCGAGCATAAGTCGGTGAGCCTTTCCGTGGCTTCCGGGACCGTAGCGGTTTTGGCGTATTTTTCTTCTGTTGCAAGGCGGCTCTTCAAGTTTGGGAACGAGGCTCGAGGAGCCGTACGCCATTCTGCCTGATGCGAGGCCTTCTCGCCTGGCTGCTGCCCTGTCAGGAATTAACGCAGGGGTGATCAAGAATCGAGGCGGTGTACCGTTGAACCGTCGTGACGGTCGGGGGAGCGAAGCGCATGCCGTTTCTCTTCACGACATCGCCTGTTCGGTTGACGCCTGTCCGGCCGATGGGCGTTGCGCTTCTTATAAAGAAGGGGGAACCGCTAGTCGAATTCCTTCGTGCTGTCCTGCTCTTCGCTGCGAGAGAAAGAAAGACGAGGGTGGTCGCGAGGGAAGCCAAAAAACCTAGGAGAGGGATTCCTCGCCTCAGCCCCCTACTTCGTTCATCGGTCCTGCTCTTTCGGAGATGTCGTGGCCGGAGTGCTCCGTTCTCGATGCTCGTGTGCTTGGCCTGTCGAAGAAACGGTTCCTTCCCCCGTGCGACGTGTCTCGGTGGAGGGTGCCGACGGGAGCCGCGGCTCCGGAGCCCGGCGACGGCGAGATCGTCGTGTCCGCGTCCTTCTTCGAGCGCGGGTTCGGCCTCCCCCTCCACTCATTTGTTCGTGGGCTTCTTCACTTCTACAAGGTGGAGGCTCACCATCTCAATCCCCACGGCGTGCTGCACATTGCGATCTTCATCCGCCAGTTGCGAGAGCCTTTCTGGGGATCGAGCCCCATTGGGCCCTCTGGAGGTACTTCTTCCATATGCGGCCGCTGAAGGGAAAGCCGGCGGCGGGCACGCTGTTGGCGCCGATCGGCGGCGCCGCCATCCAGCTTCGGTCTAACCGGGCGTCGGAGTACATTGACATGAAGCTGCCCACGTCGAACCGAGGATGGCACTCCGAATGGTTCTATATTCGGAACGCAGGGGATAGTGCCCCGGCCTTCACCGGGAGACGACCTGAGGCGATGCCCGAATGGAACCGGCCGGCAGACGCGAAGGAGAAGAGGAAGATGGAGGTGATCCTTGAGCAGCTTGCGGGTCTGAAGAGGCGAGGCCTGACGGGTGACGCTGTCGTCCGTGCGTTTATGGCGAGACGCGTGCAACCCCTCATGGACAGGCCTCACCCGATGTTCGAGTATGTGGGAGCATCTGACCCCATGAGGATGGAGCGTTCGGACCTCCCCTCGTCGGAGGTAGAGGCTCGGGTGGCAACCGTCCTGGTCGTGAAGGCCACGGTGGCGGTAGGCGGCGCTCCTGAGCCCTTTTCGGCGGAAAACCCCCCAGATTTGGTAATTGGGTGGCTCCCCTACTTTTCCCTGCGTCCCTTGTCTTGATTCCCTGCGTTTTGACCCGAATAGAGTTCGTACCCCCTTCAGGGCCTACTTGGAGCATCCTCCCGGGCATGGCTGCCGGGGGAGAAGGAGATGAGGGCAGAGGCCCGCAAAAAGGCCGAGCTGTAGGAGTCCACTCGAAAAGAGCGTAGGGAGGAAAGGAGGAAGGAGAAGAGGAAGGAACGCCTGGCGGCGACCGCACGCGGCGAGGAGGCGTCAGAGTCGACCGCCCTCTCTTCGATCTGTGAGGTCCTCTTCGAAAGGACGGCAGAGATCCCATTGATCCGTCTGAAGCGTCGATTTGGTATCATCGGCGGCGATCTTTGGAGGACGTCGTCTGAAGTCACCGTCGCGGCGCCCCAAGCAAGAGCACCTCCGGCGGAGGCGCCCCCGGAAGGAGGGAGAGACGGCTCTCCTTCGCCAGGAAGACCGGCGAAGAGAGCGCGGTTGTTCGGCACCCGCTCGACGCGGTTAGTTTTGTTTCTTTTGTCATACGTGCCGGTTTCGCTCGAGCTGTTTCTGATCGGCCCGTGTTTTTTAGGGACTTTGTGGGGGAGAGCCTGACGGAGGTGGCGGAACTGCCATCGGGACCGACGCCGCCACTCCCGCCGACAGAAGTTAAGGATCGCCATCGGGCGGAGCCAATGGCGATGGCGGTGGCGTTAGTCGTGTGCCGCGGCGAGCTGCGCCAGGCAAAGAAGCAGTGCGATGGTTGTGCGGAATCGGTCGTGGAGTCGGCACGCTCTGGCCCGGCGATCCGTCGCCATTCACCGCCAGATCGGGGACGATAGCGGTGGAAATAAACCTTGCGCCGCGGCCGCCGAAATGCCGCCGTCTCAGCACTGAAGTTTTACCGCCATCGCCACCGAGGGGGCCAGAGAGGAGTCGCGGCGGCGATTGTCGATTTGCCGCGGTGGTGGCGAGGTCTCTGCCGTCGGCGCAGTCGCGGGATGACCGCGAGGGAAACCTTCACCGCCACCGTCCATCTTAATCTGGCCGACAAATGACCCGTCCGTGAGCATCATTTACGTTGAGCGATGAGGCGGAGCTTGGGGAGTGGGAATCTCGCAAGAGGGTTCCCACAGGCCAAGACGAGGTTGAAAGATCCGGCGAGCTGGGCCAGCTCCTCGAGTCCTCCGGCAAGGTGTTGGATGCCGTCACCGGAGGGGTTGACCTGGCCGGCGCGGTAAGTTATGCTCAAAGTTTTTCTGACTTTTCGAATTTTGTTGGATCTTGTAGTGATGTGTCGGCTGGTTGCAGCGTCTGCGGGAGCGCTCAGAGGGTAAGTCCGGGTTCCTCCGTTGTTGCAGACGGCAGTCGAGGGCGGCGGAGAAGGATCGCGACCAACTGAGCTCCGAGTTGCATGAGGCTCGGGAAGCCGAGGCGCGCGAGCGGTCGGGGGCGGAAGAGGCCCGCCGGTCGATGAATGAGATGGCCGACACCTTGGAGGAGGAGCGCCGGTCGGGCCGGTCCCTGAGGGCGAGGGTGTCGGAGCTGGAGTCCCTCCTGGCGGAGACCAGCGACGCCAAGGTTACTTTGCTTTCGTGGAAATGGCGGCGGCGAAAAAACTCGAAGAGGAGACTCGGGCCAAGCTCATCGCCATGACCGAATCGTCGGCCTGTAAGACGTTGTTATTCGGGCCGATTTGGAAAGTGGCGTCGTCGAGCGCGCCTTTTGACTTCTGCTTCGATTCTTGAGTTGCGTAAGAATCTCGATGAAGTTCGAGGCGCGCCGATTAGCGGTGGAGGAGCGTGTGCGCGGTCACGGGCGAGGCGGTGGCTCGGTCGCGAGAAGAGGCGAGAGCGAGGGTTTAACTGGTCGCCGAGTTGGCGACCTTTGGGGAAGGTAGGCCGCCGTCGCAACCGATTGCTCGGGGCCGTCGCGAGGGCACAAGTTTGCTTCTGCGGCGAAGTTGGCTCGTGTGCGAAGCACGTCGAGAAGTCGGTGAAGACGAGTGCATACAGGGGCCACTGCGCTTATTAACGCCATGTCCTTCTACAATGGTATTAACTGGACAACATTAGCGGCGGGATCGCCGAGGCCCGGACCAACGAGGAGGTCCATTGCTTCGCGCTCAAGCCGAGCCCCATGCCCGAATGATCGCTGATCGGATATCGCCCAGAGCGTCCTCCACGGGATTCTGAATGATGTCGGACATTATTATTATTTTGCCAAATGTAAAGAACTTTGATGTGTAACGAATCGGGCTCGCCTTTATGTTAACGGATCGGGGTTCGCTTTTGTGTTCATTTGCGACTTTGAGCTGTTCCTTCGCGCTTGGAGACCATAGCCAGGAACCGCCGTCCTTCCGGCGTGGCGTGTTCGATTTCGAAGGAAGCGAAGGAGGTGCTAACGAACCCCGGGGTCGAAAGGCGTCCATTCACGTTTTATGCAAGGGGGGAGTGGTTCCGACTGGCTTGTGGCTCGCGCCGTACGGGTAGCCCCTTACCGCAAAGCGCTACTTGAACCGTAATGGCCGGGCGAGGTCGTAGTGCTTAGGTCGGACGGATTACCGCTAGGAAGCCAAGTGGCGGTCAGACGCCGGCCCGTGTAAATGTGAATGATGTCGGGAAGCAAAAGCGTCCATTCACGTTTTAAGCAGAGAGGATGTTCTGACCGACTTGTGGCTCGCCGCCGGGTACCCCTACCGCTGGCGCTTCTTGAAACCGTGGCCGCCGGGCGAGGGTTTATGGCGCTTGGGTCGAACGGAGTTACTGCTAGGGAAGCCGAGTGGCGGTCAGACGCCGACCGTATGAATGTGAATGACATTGCTCCTGAGCCCCCGAGCGATGCGCGGCGACCAGGGCGTGGTCGGCACGTATTGCTGGTCCTTCGAGATAATCGTAAAGGAGTCCGAGAGTCAGGAGACTTATCTCTTTGGGTCGGTCGTCGAGCGGCTCGGTGGCGCCTGGTGCGGATTCCGAAGTTGTCCGTATAACCGACCCTGCGCGAAGATCGAAGGGTCGCGTTAGCCGATCCGCGGTGGCGCCCTCCGTCTTTCGTGTAAACCGCGCATTTAATGCGGAGTGGGATTTTAATGCCCGTCGCGTCGGCGCATCGGACGGTGGGCATGTCAGGGGGAGCTCGCGGAGCGCCCGATGCGATGGCGGTTTTCGGCTGCGCGAATCCGCCCCTATAAATACGGGCGCTGGGGTAGTGGTAACTCATACCGAGTCTTGACGTCTGCGCTTCCTTGCCTCCTTCGTCTTCCGCGCGCTTCCTCGAAGGGTTTCTTGTGAGCATCATGGCAAGCGGTGGCGATAATGATGTAAGGTCGAGAAGCGAGTGGCGGGCGGATCTGAGGTTCGCCCCAAAAACCTCGGACGGGGGCTCCTCGGTCGCGATGGCGAGGTGGGCTCGACCTGTCCTCGCCGAGGTTCTTCATCTGGAGCCCTCGCCGCGGGTAGGTCCCTTTCTAGTTGCCTTGGTGAGATGCTGGATTTGCCGAGTTGACGTCCGTTTTCGATCTTTGCTTCCCGATTCCGGCCGCCAAGCCTTGTGCCGACAAGCGCCACCGGGTAGCTCCGGCACCCCGAGCGTGGAAGTGGCTCTTGAGGACCAGGCGGCGAGCATGGTGGGCCATGATGCGATGTCGATCGCCGCCGACTGGTGTCCCAGTGGGGTCCTCTGCCGCCCTTAGGCGCAGACGGGAGGATTCTTGGCGCGAGTCGAACCGCCGAAAACGGGCGGCGGCTTCGGCGAAGCGCGTCGAGGAGGCGAGGCGGAGATAGCCAGCGTCGCGTGAGATTCGACTCCGCGACGGGTTCTCTGTCCATGCTCCGCCACCTTCACGAGCATGGGCGAGAGCTGAGGCCGCAGGGGTGGAGCTGAGCGAACGGTTCAGCTCACCGTGGCGCATGATGCCTTCGGCTTACCCGGCGGCCGAGCGTTGGAGGCCTGCCCAGCTCTCGAGAACGCTCCGCTCCGCGAGGGGCGGAGGGTCGCCGCCACGATGGCGGAATACGTCTTTGGCGTCTGCGCGCGGCCGGTGCGTTCTTCGACCGGCGGCCACTGTCGCCCATATCCAAGGCGAGCCGGACGGCGCGGCGAGTGCAGGAGGCGGCGGAGGCGGTGGCGGGTGGCTGCACAGAGGTCTCGGGCAGCAGGCGGGCGGCGAGACTCCGGGGACGACGAGGACGACGCCTTTTTCGGACCAGATCCTTAGGGGCCCGGTGCGCGCTCGCCCCTGAACTCGCCGTGCAGGCGAGGCATCTCTGGCGCCAGGGGGCCACTTGCTGTCTCCTCGCTCCGACCTGCTGTTTTGCAGATTTTTGCACTCTTCTTCGCTTCAGGAACGGTTTATGTTGGACGCTCTTGATGTTTATGTTTCGCGCCTTTGATGGGACATCATGCATCTTTTGGAAGTGTGTAATATTTTAATCCCCGTGTTTCTTTCCCCCGCTGGGCGTCTGCTTGTTGTTGATTGCTCATGCAGGGTCGCTGGGTCTGCAGGTGGAGGCGTCGTCACTCGGGTGAGGACCTAGCCGTGAAAATGTTTTTTTGTTGATCGCCTGTAGGCCGCCCGTGCATAGTCCGCTTCGTTCTGCGGACCACTGCTTTAGCGGTCGCGGTCAAGAAAAACTACCGGAGTTTTTACGAGACGTAGGCCGTAGCAACCGAGTCGAAGCGGGGAGGATCTTTGGTTGGTCCGAGCGCCACGTTGCGAGAAAACACGTAGACTAGAAGCCCCCCGTGCGGGTCCGCGCCGCTCGGGCTCGGCAGGCTAATAGGAACGCGCGGAAAGAGAATTAGTTTTAGGGGGAAAATTGCCTGAGCTTCTCGATGTTCCAAGCGTTTGATACAACGTTGCCATCGGCGTCTTTTAGTCGATAGGTGCCGGGCCGAATTACCTCCTAGCGGTGAAGGGCCTTCCACGGAGGAAAAGCTTGTGCACCTTAGCGTTGGGTGAACTTGGCGCAGACCAAGTCACCTCGTTGAAGGCTCGCCGCGGACTGGCGACTCTGGTAGCGCCGCAACGTTTGCTGATATTTGGCTGACCGGAGGACGGCAACGTCGCGTGCCTCGTCGAGCTGGTCGACGGCGTCTTGCTGCGAATCGAGCCCCCGAGCCTGGTCGAAGGTTTGCAGCCTTGGAGCGCCGTATTCCAGGTCGGTTGGCAGGACAGCTTCGGCGCCGAACACCAGGAAGAACGGCGTGAACCCGGTCGACCGGGTCGGAGTGGTCCGTAGGCTCCAAAGGACGGAGGGCAGCTCGGCTGCCCATCGTCCTGCTGACTTCTTCAATCGGTCGAAGATTCACGGCTTGAGCCCCTGTAGGATCATGCCGTTCGCCCTCTCGGCCTGGCCGTTGGTCTGCGGGTGGGCCACGGATGCCCAGTCGACGCGGACGTTGAAGTCGTCGCAGAATTCGAGGAATTCCTTCCCCGTAAACTGCGTGCCGTTGTCGGTGATGATGGAGTTCGGGACCCCAAATCGGTAGACGATGTCGCGGAAGAAGTTGGCCGCCTGCGCGGACGTGATAGTGGCGACTGGCTTCGCCTCTATCCACTTAGTGAACTTATCCACCGCGACAAAGAGGTGTGTGAAGCCCCCGGGCGCCTTTCTGAAAGGTCCGAGTAGATCGAGTCCCCAGACCGCGAATGGCCATGTGATGGGGATCGTTTGGAGGGCTTGGGCTGGAAGGTGTGTTTGCCGGGCAAAAAATTGGCACCCTTCGCAGGCGCGAACGATTTGCTCGGCGTCGGCCACGGCGGTCGGCCAGTAGAAACCTTGACGGAAGGCCTTACCCACGAGGGACCGTGGCGCTGCGTGATGACCGCACACCCCACCGTGGATGTCGAGCAGCAATTCCTTGCCTTGGTCGGTCAGGATGCACTTCTGGAGGACCCTTGAGGGACTCCTCTTGTAAAGGTTTTCGCCGACCAGGACCAAAGATTTCGCTCACCGAGCGAGGCGCCGCCGGTCGGGTCTGGGGGGTCCCGTCCGTCAAGCGGTCGACGTAGGGCTTCCTCCAATCCGATTCGGCCGTGAGCACGTCCCGACTTGAGTCGGATGGCACTGCGTCTGGTTGATCGGCGGCTGGCTCGGCCGAGCCGGCGGTCGTCACCGCCGACCGGGTCGGTCGGATGGGCGGTTAGCGAAGTCGTGGGCGAAAGGTCGGTCGGAACAGGTCCCTTAAGCGAAGCGAGGTTGGCGAGGTAGTCGGCCTCGCCCGTTATTGCGTCGGTAGGCGTGGTGGAGCTCGAACCCTTGAACTTCTCTTCAAGCTTGCGCACTTCCGCGATATCTTTCGCCATGCGGGGTTCCGGCCTCGAGGCCTTCATGACTGGTCGACCACCGACTTGGAATCGCCATATCGTAAAGCGCCCGTCGCCGGGTCGGCGCGATCCGAGACCGTTGATGAGGGCTTCGTATTCGGCGACGTTGTTGGTGGCGTCGAAGAGCAACTGGACGGCGTACTGGAGTTTGTTACCGAGCGGGGAAATGATAACGACTCCGGCACCTGCTCCGTTCTTGGTGTAGGATCCGTCGAAGTACATCGTCCAATACTCGGGGTCTTTAAGCACTGGGGGCGCCTGGGCCTCGGTCCATTCAGCAACGAAGTCAGCAAGGGCTTGCGACTTGATCGCCGTCCTAGGGACGAATGAAATGTCGTGGCCGTTGAGCTCAAGTGCCCACTTGGCTATCCTTCCCGAGGCGTCGCGGTTGCGGATGATCTCGCCTAGCGGCGAAGATGTTACCACGGACACGGGGTGCTGGCTGAAGTAGTGGATCAGTTTCCTCTTCGCGATTAGCACCGCGTAGAGTAACTTCTGAACTTGTGAATAGCGGGCTTTGGACTCCGAGAGTACTTCGCTGATGAAGTAGACCAGTCGCTGCACCTTGAGGGCATGGCCTTCTTCCGCCCGCTTGACGATGAGCGCCGCACTCACGACCTGGGTCGTGGCGGCAACGTAGAGGAGCAGGGGTTTGCATGGCGCCGGCGCCGTCAGGACCGGAGGTGATGTTAGGAAGGCCTTTAGTCGATCGAGGGCTTCCTGGGCTTCCTGCGTCCAACTGAAGTGGTCGGATTGCCTGAGCAGCTTATAGAGCGGCATCCGCGCCGCCGAGGCGAGACACGAGCGGCTCAAAGCTGCGAGGCACCCGTCGACTTTGGGCGCCCTTTAGATCGCAATAGGGCCCATCTTCATGATTCTTTGAGATCTTTACCGGGTTAACCGATGCCGCTCGGATATCATAAAGCCGAAAGCTTCCCTTGGGAACCCCAAGACGCACTTTTCGGTTGAGCTTTATGCGAAACCGTCGGAGGTTCGCAAAGGTTTCTTCGAAGTCGGCGACGAGGTCGCCGGCCTTTCCTGTTTTGACGACGATGTCATCTACGTACACCTCGATGTTACGGCCGATTTGGTCATCAAAACAAGTGTACATACACCGCTGGTATGTAGCACCGGCGTTTTAGGACTAAAGGGCATTGTTACGTAACAAAACGAGCCGAACGGGGTGATGAAAGAGGTCGCGAGCTGGTCGGACTCTTTCATCAGGATCTAGTGATAGCCTGAGTAGGCGTCCAGGAAAGAGAGCGATTCACACCCAGCGGTGGAGTCGACGACCTGGTCGATCCGGGGCAAAGGAAAATGGTCTTTGGGACACGCCTTGTTCAGGCCCGTGTAATCAACACACATCCTCCATTGCTGGGAAGCCACTCGGGGTGGCGTACCTCTTTTATGAACCCTGCCTCCAAAAGTTTGGCTACTTCTTCCCCTATGAGCCTGCGCTTTTCTTCGTCGAAACGGCGCAGGCGTTGGGCGACCGGTCTCGCGCCAGGTCGGATATTAAGGGTGTGCTCGGCGACCTCCCTTGGGATGCCCGGCATGTCGGAGGTCTTCCATGCGAAGACATCCCGATTCGCCCGGAGGAAGTCGACGAGCGCGCTTTCCTATTTGGCGGGGAGGGCGGACCCTACTCGCATGGTCTTGGCTGGGTCCTCGGGGTCGACCGCGACCCTCTTCGTGTCTTCGGCGGACTCGAAGGATCCGGGCCCCGACTTGCTGGAGGCAGGGACGGACCCGGAGGCCTCCCTTCGGTAGTTGTCGAGCTCAGCGGACGCGATGACCACTGGCCAGACTCGCAATCGCCGCTCCTGATTGAAGGCAAGTTTGAAAAGATGAGGCAATGGTAATGATGCCCCATGGCCCTGGAATCTTCAGCTTCAGGTAAGTGTAGTTGGGGATCGCCATGAACTTAGCGTAACACGGACTCCCGAGGATGGCGTGGTAGGATCCCGCTGAACCCCACAACCTCAAAGGTGAGGTTTTGGTCGAAGTTCTCGGGCCCCCAAAGGTGACGCGCGTAGATCTGCGGAGAGGTAGGCTTGTCGGCCCGGATGGCGCCATGGAAAGGTGCCTTGCTTGGTCGTGGGGTCGAAGCGGGAATCCCAGGGCATCGAACGTCTCAACGTACATGATGTTGAGACCACGCCTCCGATCCATGAGGACCTTGGTGAGGCGCTTCGACCCCACGATGGGGTCGACGACGAGCGGGTACCTTCCTGGGTGTGGGATGTGGTCGGGGTGGTCTCGCCGTCGAAGGTGATCGGGGACTCAGACCACCGGAGGTACTTTGGGACCGAGGTCACCGTGTGCACCAGCAGTAGGCAAGCTTTGCCTCCGCTTGTCGGCGTAGCTCTCAGTCCGCCAAGATCATGAGGCATCCGTCGACTCCGGAACCCATCATCGCCTTCTCCTCCCGACCTCCGGCGCCGGTCGCGCTTCTTTCCTTTACCCAGCTGGGGGTTTCGGAGAGAAGCGCCAGGGACTTCGATCCGATTTGTGCTTGACGGGTACTCGTGATGCGGACACGGCTCTCCATCAACTTTTCAAAGTGGTGGTGCCGCGCGCTTTCTTGCTTGTTAGGGCGGTCGGCGGCGGCGACCGTGTGGTCCTCGCGGGCCTGCTTTCCCTTCCGTCTTCGCTTGTCGGAGCGATTGGAGGGGGCGGCAGGCTTGGGCCCAGGCTCTCGCTTGGCCTTCCCTTTGTCGAAGATGGCCCCCACGGCCTCCTCGCTGGAGGCGTGGTTGGTGGCGATGTCGAGCAGCTCTTTGGTAGTCCTGGGTTTGACGCAACCCAGCTTGTGGACCAAAGCTCTGCATGTTGTGCCGTAAATGAACGCCCCCACGACGTCGGCGTCGCTGATGTCGGGGAGTTCATTACACTATTGGGAGAAACGCCGGATATAGTCGGCGTTTCTCTGGCCGCCGCTTATGACTTTTAAGGTCCCAGAGTTCCTGTATGCTTGTAAGTGCCCTGGAAATTCCCGACGAAGGCGTTCTTTAGGTCGGCCCAGTTCTTAATGGTCCCGGCGGGCAGGTACTCGAGCCAGGCTCGAGCCGAGTCCGCCAGGTAAATGGGGAGGTACTGAATGATGAAAAGGTCATTGGTAGCTCCGCCGGCTCGGCAGGCGAGTCGGTAATCTTCGAGCCAAACACCGGGGTTCGTTGCTCCCGTGTATCTGGCTATGTTGACGGGTGCCCGGAAACGGGCGGGGAAATCCGCGCGGCGGATCTCCCGCGAAAATGCCTGAGGTCCCGGGCCTTCCGGGCTCGGACTACGGTCGTGACGCCGACCGCTGTCCGCGACTTGAACGGGCCCCCACGGAACGACCTCTTCTGCGCTGTCGAGGGTGTCGCGATAATCGTGGTCTTTGAGACGATGATGCGCCGGTGTAGGAGGCCCGGGCCGCCCAAGCGTGGTGCGGTTTTGCGGCTCTCGAAGTCGCTTTGGCGGCCCGAATGGGACCTCGAGTGATGAGCGCCAGGGGCCGGTACATATTGTACGGCGGCGTGCTCTATCAGCTCTCGGAGGTGCTGGTAGGTAGCCCTGGCCTCAGGCTCGTTCGGCTCTGGGACGCCGCGGAGCAGCATTGCAGCCGCGGCGAAGTTTTGGCTAGGAAGGGGGAAGCACGGGGCAACGACCAGTTCTTTCGCCAGTTGTTGCTGTACCTGGCGCGCGTGCATGCGCGGGCCGCCGAGCGCCTGTGGGGGCGCGAGTTGGCTTGGCCCCGGTAAGTCAACCCTTGCCTTGCCAAGCCTGGCCGCTCGCAACTCCAGGTCCCGTTGCTGGAGAAGCTCGTCGTGATGGATGTAAGGAGACCCAAGCTGGTCGTGCTGACGCCCCGCCTCTGGCGCTTCGGAGCGCCGGTGGCGGGCTTCTTGGCTCGGGGAAGTAGCGGCCGACTGGTTGGCTACGTCGGCCACGTTGCATTCGCGGGAGTAAGGCACCTCCGATGGTTGCTCCGCGTCGGAGCTGGAGTCGCCGTCAGAGGAGCTCTCCAGTATTTCGTGGAAGGAGGTTGGCGCGTAGCCGGCCATTGCCACGAAACGCGATCGCGCGGGAGGCGGTGGCGTCGCCTGCACGGGTATGCGCGCACTCCCGCGAGTGGCGGTGCTGTGCGCAGTGGGCGTCGGCGTCGAAGACGACGCAGGGTCCTCGAGTCGAAGGTTGTCAAGGGCGCAGGCGACGGGGTCCAGGCGCCCGACGAGGGCCTGGCTACGAGGAGCGGCGGGAGCGAGCTTGAGCTCTCCTGCCGTAGTGACGACGAAGTCGAAGGAACCGAAACAGATTCGGCTCCCTGGCGCGAGCGCGTTGTCGTCGGTGAAGGAAGCCATCAGGGAGACAAAATGGGAATCCGGAGATGCTGATGACGCGCGAGGCCCCTACCTGGCGCGCGCTAACCGCTGTTTCGAGAACCGCAAGTAAATTTGTAGGTCTAGAGGGCCACGCGCTCCGTTCCTCTGAATGGTTAGACCAAAGAGAGGGGTCCAAGGTTTATCTTGGTTCGGCGAACGTCCCTACTCAAGTTAAGTGAGGTGGTCGGATGTTATTGATTCCGTGAGTCCGTCGTGTTACAAGCGAGGGCCGAGCTCGAACTCGAGCTCCTGTGTCTGAGGGTTGCCGGAATGGTCTGCGGCGTGATCTGGGTGTGCTACGCTCGATTGCCCACCATCATTCCTCGAAGGTCGTGCCGCCCTTATATAGCTGGGAAGGCGGGTTACACTGAGGTTACACAAGGCGTGTAAAGGAAAAAATGGGTGGGGCTCCTCGCCTAGGAGTCCGGTCTTTTGCCTCGGTGTCTGGTCGCTGGACTTGTCCTCTGACGGGTGGTTGCACGTCTCGTATTGAGTTGGTGGAGACGCAGGGTGACGGCTCGGTTCATTCCTCCGGGAAACGGCGCACCTGCTCTCTGCGCAGCGTCAGGTGCTGACGTCGGGTGCGTCAGCCTTCGGGAACTGCCTCGGGAAGGTGCGTGGCGCCCAGTCTTGGCTCGGTCGTGACGGGCTGCTGCGTCAGCTAGGTAGGTGACTCGCATAGAGGCTGGTTTCTGATGATTTGACGCCTGCTTCTGGGTGAAGACGATCCGAGCTTGTTCAGGGCTGCCGATCGGCCCGACCCATTGGTCGGGCCAGCCCTGGGTCGTCGTTGCCGTAGTTCGTGGGGCGCCGGTCCTGTAGCGCTCGGTCGGACTGCTTTCTAGGTTGGCTTGGTCGGGAACCGAATGCCCTCGCGTGGGTTTGGTCGATTGACCTTCCATTCTTGTAGTATCGCTTAAGGCGTCCGACTTATTGCGCCGGTCGGGCCCCCTTTCGGGGCTGGATTGGTCGGAAGCCGTGGGCCTCTGAGCAAGGTTTTTTGTTTGGAGCTTGGCTGCAGCGGCGGCCCATATGCTTTTCCTGGGCCGCTGGGGATACCTGTGCCCTGGGTATTCGTCAAGTTGCAACACACAATGCAAGGGAATGCATTTATGCTTTCATACTCAAGTGCACAAAACATACAAAAAAAGAATCTCATATCCATACATCACACTCAACCCATTAAACATGATTCATCACCGTAAATGCAATACAGATGCAAATATGCCATACAAAAGCAGAATATCATATCCATACATCACAATCAACTCATTAGATATGATTCATCATCGTGAATGCAATACAGATGCAAATATGCTATACAAAAGCAGAATATCACATCCATACATCACAATCAACTCATTAAACATGATTCATCATCGTAAATGCAATATAGATGCAAATATGCCATACAAAAGCAGAATATCATATCCATACACCACAATCAACTCATTAAACATGATTCCTCCTTGTCAATGCAATGCAGATGCAAATATGCTTGCATGTTCATATGCTCACTTCATTTCACAATTCTCATGCATATTTCACAATTCTCATGCATATGATGCATCATGCATGTCTCATTTCCTCATTTAGCACATACCGGTATTGCCGAGCACCACCCGTCGATGCGTGCCCTCAAGTCCAACCATCCCGTGGAAGGGGCCTGCCGAAACAGGACTTGCCCGCTACCTCGTAGCGGGTCCCACGCTATTCACCGCTCCCATCCACGCCAAAGGATGGGACTACTGGTAGGAACTCCGAGCACTCGGATTAGTCATACTTCAGTATAACTTTCTCACCGCCCTGGCTCAATGCAATTCATGAATGCACATATGCAAATGCCATTCCTCACATTCATATCCATATTCTCAATACTCATATCCGCATTCCCAACATTCATATTCATATTCTCACTCTCATATTCATATTCTCAACACGCATATTCATACTCTCAACACTCATATTCATATTCTCATCATTCATTTGCATATTCTCGACACTCATATCTACATGGTCACAATTATCATTACTACACCGTTAAAGTCATAATCCATTTTCATGATCGCCAAATCATCCATTCTTATTAATCAAACCTCATTACTTCATTATTCACATTATCCTATCATACTAGCGATAATAGTATGATATCTCAAACGATAGCTCTTCATAATCGCAAGGTATCTTGTCATTCAACTTTCGACACAAATCATTTCAACCAACGATACACTTGCATCGGATTACTTAACCTTTTCATCAAAAGACAATTACCCTACTAGATGTGCTTATAAACACAAATGCAACCATAGCGTAAGTATATACATCACACAAGCAATCAACTAGATACCGTATAAGAGATATACGGGTTACACATACATATAGACTCGTTTTAAATAATGGCATAACCATTTAACCATTCTCATTCATCATATCGCATGAAAAATCAAACATAACAATATTAAGGTAGCACATGGGTAACGGTAATATTGCAAAAAAATATAATGGCCACTCAAGCCACAACCACCACAACGCACTTGCCTTAAACCTCTTGGAACAGTGTGACGAGAAGTTGACGGCACTCCCGGGGTCACACCACCTGCAAATAGGCATAACCCACTAAAATCATGCCAACCAATTAACCACACAACTCAAGACAACCACGATTCTACACGCCCTTCCGAAAACCTGAAAACCAGAAATCTGTCCAACGGGACAGCAGACTTCCAACAAGCATAACTTGAGTTTAACAACTCCAAATCAAATAAACGAGTACATTTTCTCAAACTACAGGAAAATTCCCATTTTTTTCTAGGTATACAAAAAGCATGATTCGGCCTCTAAGTTCCCCTAATCCGCTGTTGAACACAAACTGCCCCAATCGCGACACAATTGGACAGCGCTCGGTAAAACGGCATAACTTTCAAACGGCTGAATGAAACTTAGCGATTTTGGAATTCATTGAGAGGTAATTCGATTATCTACAACTTTTTCTATAGCCGACCGACCGGGAAAAGCACCGATTATTCCCAGATTTGCGACGAACAGCAAACGAACATAATTTTTAACTTGTTCTAGACAACAATCGGTAAAATAGCCATAACTTTTAAATGGCTAAACGAAACTTGATGATTTTGGTGTCTATTGAAAGTTAATTCAATTATATACAACTTTCGTTATAGCCAAACCCCCAGGAAACGCTTGCAAAATTTTGAAATTGCAGTTCTAACCAAGGACAGAAATCTGCCCGAACCGAAAACTCCCAAATTTCTCTAGTCTCTCCATTTCCCAACCACCAACATCTCAAAATCATGAATCATAGCTAAGCAATAGCACAAACACCTTGCATACAAGCAATTTCACCCCCCAAATTTCTAGGGTTTTACCTCAATCCTTCACAGGGAGGGAAGAGGGAGGTGGGGAAGGTCACAGGTCTTCTTCTTGGGAGGAGAGACGCAAGGAGGTGCCGCCGGCCGGGGAGGAGCTCGCCGGAGCTGGCCGGAGGAGGGGTCGCCGGAGCTGCTACTGGTGTTGCCGGCTGCTCCTCTAGTGGCTGCAGGTGCTGCTGCCGACTGCTATTGGAGCTGCGCCAAGCCAGAGGGGAGGAGGCCAGGGAGTGGCGCCAGGAGGGAGAGGCCAGCAGGGCGCAGGAGGGAGAGGCCAGCAGGGGCACAAGAGGAAGACTGGGGGAATCGGCTGTGCTGGAGGCGCATGGTCCAAGCCTGGACTGGAGGATTTTGGGGGAAAAAAAAAACGCCAAAAGATCTTAGCCACACAACAGTAGAGAGAGAAAGAAAGGTGAAAAGAAAATCCTGGGATCAAGAAAATGAAAACGGTTCCGGCCAAAAACCCAGGAAAACGATTTTGCGGTATTACACTCTTCCCCCCTTTAACAGAATTCGACCTCGAATTCTGACCACGACAGGAACACCAACAAAAAAAAACAACGGAAACAAAATACAAAACAAGGATACCCGAAACAACAAATCCGGGTATTTCTCACGCAAGAGGAACTCCAAAATTCAATCCACTTCCCTTCCCAATAAAAGAAGCAAGTAACTTAACTCATTCCATCCCTTTTCGAATCAACATTCACTTTTCCTCCTTAAATTGGCATGGCACAAGACCAGAGCAGACAGCCAAAATTCCCACATCATACCAAACTACACTTGGTTCTTTTTCTTAAGAGGGTCTCGCCTTCATATTCTTTCACTCACATAATCAAATCCAAGAGTATAAATCCTTACTATACTCAACACGACACCACGAACAATCACAATCTTTAACTCCAGCTAGAATGCAAAAGAGATACAATTCTCTTTAAACCAATAAACCACATACATCACCTTGGAGAAAATTTAACAAAATCCCATGATCGCTCTATTTCCTTTCCTAATCCAAATCGCAAAGGCAAATTCAAATCTCGAACATCTCAAGAACCTCTTTTAGCATTTTCGAATCAATGCGATCAAATTGATCCTCCCAAACAAGCTAAACAACGAAATCACATATCCCTCACTCTTACAAAGACATAGAACCTCAGTCCTCACAACCAGGTCTAACATGACACTAAACTCGTCTTCGTTGCCGTCACCCAAAGATGGCAAAACCAGAAACTGGCGAGAGAAAAATCAGCGAATACTCAACTGAGAAGAGAAACTTCACAAACAGACACGAAATTGAAGAGAACTCCGTTCTTTGAACAGCATAAACCAATCCTCTCACCTTGATCCCTAAGGTGGAAAACTTCACACCGAAGAACCACTCGATTAAAAACAACACAACACACTAATCCCAAAACCAACATTGCGGGAATAGCAAAACGATCCTGAAATCCAACATTTTCCATTACATCTATTTATTTCCTTTAAATGGCAAATCCAAAGACTATCATCACACTATTCCATAAGTATGCATTCTTTTTTCCTCATAATCTTTCATCCACTAACTCCACCACTTGGCGAAACACAACTCATATGGCAATTTCAATTGCACACCAACAAAATGCCTTAAACAGAAGGCAACCCTCCAAATAATTACACCGACAACCCCATTTCCATATGCAATTAAACCTGAGTTCATCCTACATCCCATTATCTCGAAAATTCATGCACCTTTAACAATAGAGGTTCCAATGCTCACACTTAGCGCCTTAGGGAAACACCAACAAGACTTAGCAAGAATTTCATAACTACTCTTCCTTGAATCACTTTCTCCAGAATTTGTCCTTTCGATTAATTACATCCGCATTCAAAATGTTTTCACCAACATTAAATAAATTCTACTCCATTAATTCATGAAAGAAAGTAGGTTGAAATTTTGTCCCAATTAACTTACCATCCAAAATTCCTATCCGTCGATCATATGACGAATACAAAGATCAACTATCTACGATTCCAATGATTTAGACAATTGAACCCCATCAACTTATTTAACAAGTTCCTCAACCAAACTTGTTATTACTTCTTTGACACACTGTAACACCATTTCTAGATCTCCATTTATAACTATGGATCACCCTGACCCATAACTTACTCTAACTGTCGAATTTTTCCTTTCCAAAAAAACCAACGAAAACTTCCAAAGAAACTCGACTCTCAAAAGACTTAGAAAATGACAGGGCTCAAGCCTTGCCATTCAACAGATCTCCACACCAATCATCAAACTCCGAAATTCCACAAAGGAAAGGGTTTACACAAATCAATTCACGGAAAGGAAAAGCGAATCGATCGAATAACACTTTTCCTTTAAAGCCCCAAATCCAAAACTTAATCCCGGAGAATGACAACACGAAGAAATCTATGTCTTTCCCCGCCATCAACCAACAAGGCGGAACACCAAAACCCCTTTTCTTTGACTTAAACCCAAAAGGACCAAATAAGTCAAAGCCCGGAAAACTTACTCCATTCATTCTTCCATCTACAACAACTCCTTTTAACCTGGGAGAACGTCCAACATAAAAAGGAATCCATACCCTTCTTCGCAAAGCAACCAAAAGAGGAACAACAGGATTCTCTTTCTTTGACTTGAATCCAAGAAGACCAAAGAAGACAACACCCAAATAGCGTACTCCATCAACTCTCCGATCTACAACAAAATAACAAGAATTCTCCTCACCCGAGGTTATGAATCCTCCGGTGCTGGCTCTCAACTGCCACACTGACCAACACTGTTACACGAGAGGGCCGACATACCTTCGGCACAAAGAGTCCCACCGGACCCCACAAAACAATCTACCACTTCAAAAGCATAGCCAAAAATAATACCATAGCCTTATCAAGACTAACAAATAACATACCAACAAGTATCAACATAGCATCAACAACAAAATAAGCATTGTAGCACAATGCAACGATAACCCATCCCTTTCCTATTGTGCATCAGAGTGTGTCAAGTTTTAAATTAATTAACCATTCTACGTCAAGGTTTATGGTTATTGCCCTAGGGCCACATTTTAAAGGTTCAACCTAAACCATGTTTCTACCTTCACACAGCAAAATTTTAATTCATTCTAGAATTATTCACTACATTCAAACACCATGGACACAAGCCGCTCGATACCAATCAGAACACCACAGCTAACGCACCGCGACTGCTACCAAGAAAAAAAAACCTGAATAACAACCGACACCTTTACGAAAAGACTGAAACTGAAGTTAATCTCTAAACACTTAAAACGGTTTGAAACTAAGTCACCGAAATTTACAAAATTTCGGCATGACCTCTCTAGAACATAGGACATCCACTCAGCAGACAAAAGAACAATAGCAGTATATGATGTCATTCTAACAGGTCCTTAGATAATCAATCACATTTTCAATCGGCAATTAACCAACTACGCAACGCCGATCAACTCAATACAATCGCATTTATTACAACCATTATTAATGAAACAATTAACAGGATTGTTGGTGACCGAAGTCGTGCACGTGATCTACTCCCATCTCGGCGAGTCAGCTCAAGGCACCTAAAACAGGAAGTAAACAAGTGTGAGTCCAAGACTCAGCAAAGTGCAACATTAATAAAAAGTAAGGAATTCAATTGAATTACTTTTACTCTAGAATTTGATATAACCATTACTAAATGGAAATTCAACCAGTAAAAAAAACGATAACTAACTCCACTTACCACAACCAACTCGAAAACATAACTAAAACTTACCCTCGCCTCAATAAACATTTCTGGATTAGTCCACGCCTCAATCCACAACCTGTTCTTCCCATTCTCATCAATCCCATTTATCAGTTGCAACACACAATGCAAGGGAATGCATTTATGCTTTCATACTCAAGTGCACAAAACATACAAAAGAAGAATCTCATATCCATACAACACACTCAACCCATTAAACATGATTCATCACCGTAAATGCAATACAGATGCAAATATGCCATACAAAAGTAGAATATCATATCCATACATCACAATCAACTCATTAGATATGATTCATCATCGTGAATGCAATACAGATGCAAATATGCCATACAAAAGCAGAATATCACATCCATACATCACAATCAACTCATTAAACATGATTCATCATCGTAAATGCAATATAGATGCAAATATGCCATACAAAAGCAGAATATCATATCCATACACCACAATCAACTCATTAAACATGATTCCTCCTTGTCAATGCAATGCAGATGCAAATATGCTTGCATGTTCATATGCTCACTTCATTTCACAATTCTCATGCATATTTCACAATTCTCATGCATATGATGCATCATGCATGTCTCATTTCCTCATTTAGCACATACCGGTATTGCCAAGCACCACCGTCGTTGCGTGCCCTCAAGCCCAACCATCCCGTGGAAGGGCTGCCGAACAGACTTGCCCGCTACCCCGTGAGCGGGTCCTACGCTACTTCCGCTCCCATCCACGCCAAAGGATGGGACTACGAGTAGGAACTCCGAGCACTCGGATTAGTCATACTTCGTATAACTTTCTCACCGCCTACAGCTCAATGCAATTCATGAATGCACATATGCAAATGCCATTCCTCACATTCATATCCATATTCTCAATACTCATATCCGCATTCCCAACATTCATATTCATATTCTCACTCTCATATTCATATTCTCAACACGCATATTCATACTCTCAACACTCATATTCATATTCTCATCATTCATTTGCATATTCTCGACACTCATATCTACATGGTCACAATTATCATTACTACACCCGTTAAAGTCATAATCCATTTTCATGATCGCCAAATCATCCATTCTTATTAATCAAACCTCATTACTTCATTATTCACATTATCCTATCATACTAGCGATAATAGTATGATATCTCAAACGATAGCTCTTCATAATCGCAAGGTATCTTGTCATTCAACTTTCGACACAAATCATTTCAACCAACGATACACTTGCATCGGATTACTTAACCTTTTCATCAAAAGACAATTACCCTACTAGATGTGCTTATAAACACAAATGCAACCATAGCGTAAGTATATACATCACACAAGCAATCAACTAGATACCGTATAAGAGATATACGGGTTACACATACATATAGACTCGTTTTAAATAATGGCATAACCATTTAACCATTCTCATTCATCATATCGCATGAAAAATCAAACATAACAATATTAAGGTAGCACATGGGTAACGGTAATATTGCAAAAAAATATAATGGCCACTCAAGCCACAACCACCACAACGCACTTGCCTTAAACCTCTTGGAATAGTGTGACGAGAAGTTGACGGCACTCCCGGGGTCACACCACCTGCAAATAGGCATAACCCACTAAAATCATGCCAACCAATTAACCACACAACTCAAGACAACCACGATTCTACACGCCCTTCCGAAAACCTGAAAACCAGAAATCTGTCCAACGGGACAGCAGACTTCCAACAAGCATAACTTGAGTTTAACAACTCCAAATCAAATAAACGAGTACATTTTCTCAAACTACAGGAAAATTCACATTTTTTTCTAGGTATACAAAAAGCATGATTCGGCCTCTAAGTTCCCCTAATCCGCTGTTGAACACAAACTGCCCCAATCGCGACACAATTGGACAGCGCTCGGTAAAACGGGCATAACTTTCAAACGGCTGAATGAAACTTAGCGATTTTGGACTTCATTGAGAGGTAATTCGATTATCTACAACTTTTTCTATAGTCGACCGACCGGGAAAAGCATCGATTATTTCCAGATTTGCGACGAACAGCAAATGAACATAATTTTTAACTTGTTCTGGACAACAGTCGGTAAAATAGCCATAACTTTTAAATGGCTAAATGAAACTTGATGATTTTGGTGTCTATTGAAATTTAATTCAATTATATACAACTTTCGTTATAGCCAAACCCCCAGGAAACGCTTGCAAAATTTTCAAATTGCTGTTCTAACCAAGGACAGAAATCTGCCCAAACCGAAAACTCCCAAATTTCTCTAGTCTCTCCATTTCCCAACCACCAACATCTCAAAATCATGAATCATAGCTAAGCAATAGCACAAACACCTTGCATGCAAGCAATTTCACCCCCCAAATTTCTAGGGTTTTACCTCAATTCTTCACAGGGAGGGAAGAGGGAGGTGGGGAAGGCTGTTGGTGCTGCTGCCGGAGAGGAGACGCAAGGAGGTGCCACCGACCGGGGGGGAGCTCGCCGAAGCTGGCCGGAGGAGGGGTCGCCGGAGCTGCTACTGGTGTTGCCGGCTGCTCCTCTAGTGGCTGTAGGTGCTGCTGCCGATTGCTGTTGGAGCTGCGCCAAGCCAGAGGGGAGGAGGCCAGGGAGTGGCGCCAGGAGGGAGAGGCCAGCAGGGGCGCAGGAGGAAGACTGGGGGAATCGGCTGTGCTGGAGGCGCATGGTCCAAGCCTGGACTGGAGGATTTTGGGGGAAAAAGAAATAGCCCGCCAAAAGATCTTAGCCACACAACAGTAGAGAGAGAAAGAAAGGTGAAAAGAAAATCTTGGGATCAAGAAAATGAAAACGGTTCCGGCCAAAAACCCAGGAAAACGATTTTGTGGTATTACAACCGATGCCCGGCACCGCCGCCCCGATTCTATGGCCAGGTCCTCAAGCGGCAACCTCTTCTTCCACACGCCATCGCACAAGGTCCTCAGCAACAGCTACCGCGTGGACAGCACGCTCGTCAAGACGTGCAACTGCTCCCCCGAGCCGTCCTCCATGTGCCACCGGGAGACGGAGATACGCGAGTCCGTGTACAGCGCCGAGGCGCCTTCCACGAGCACCGGCGGAGAGACGTCGACCAGCGGAGACGACGGCGCCACCGCCACGGCGGCGCATTGTGAGTTAGGAGGCGGCGGCGGCATGAGCTACTACCTGATCGTGAGCAAGCAGATGGTGGGGCTCTCCCTGTCGGTGTGGGTGAAGAAGGAGCTTGTCGAGCACATTGGCCACATCCGTGTAGACTGCGTCGGCCGGGGCATCACGGGCTGGCTCGGCAACAAGAGGGGTGCATCGTAACAAGCGTGACGCTGCACCGCATCAACACAGACGGAACTAGGGGTGTCGGGTAGTGGCGAATCTAGGATTAAAATAGAGGAACTTCTAAGTTAAAGTTCTCAAGATAAGCATACTATAATGATATATCTACAAATCTATTACCAATCAAATTCTAAATTTATATATAAATAGAAAAGAAACGAAGTGAATAATAAAAAATATAACAAGTGTGATACCTTACTAATCGATAGAATGATATAAATATTAAAATATGTGAGGATAGATCATTAACTATTCGACCTGTAGATAAAAATATAAAGCATAGTCATGCGATTTCAATTTATGAATACTTATAAAAATATAAATTGAAATAAAACTTACAAAGACACTAGTATCGAGTACGACGCAATTTCACTCTACTATTTTTCATCTCTTGAAAGCGTCGAATGACTCCTTTATTATCGAGGTTTCTAAATATCTCTTGAAAGCCCTCCTCACTTGATATCTAACCTCTTTAGGATAATCTTCAATTTGTTTACGACATGCTGGATCAACAATAATTTCGTTCGGATTAAAAACATGCTGAGCCATGTTGTCCTCGTTGGTTCGTGGGTTACTAGTACTTGCAATTCGTCAAAAAATTGTACAACATTTGGTTTTCCATTTTTGTAACTTAGTTTATTGTAATAAAACAAATTGAATCAGAGAGACAAAAAAATCAACCAATCAATAGAATATAGATTATCCCTTATCACTTAGTTATCAGTTATCAGAGAGAGGGCATTCAGGCATTGCATTAGGGCTTGGGGCAATTCTTTTATACCGAGTAATCAGTGGCGACTAGCGAATCTCTAGGCTATGGTGTCCGCGTCCTGGCGATAAATCCAAGGCTAAGAGGCTCCTTGGTTGCTCCTCCTTGCCGATCACCTCGATTCTTCTCCTTTGCGCTCTAGCGATGCACATTCGACCACCAGCTAGACGCCACTCTGAGCGGCCGACGCTCTGAGTGGACGGCACTCCAAGAGGACGGCGCTCCAAGCGATCGATTCCTCTCTGGCGATGCATGTTCTGCCTCCAAAGGTGACGCTGTCACCCGAATACCCGATTCGCCACGTGCGCTCACCTTCTCAGGCCTCTGTTGCCTCTCGGCTACTCGCTTGCCCCGGCCCTGGAATCCCGCCCGATGCCCTTGACTCCAGGTCTCCAGCGCTCGTCGGTGTTGGCATGCCACGGCGATTTCTCGCGAATCAGCCACCCGCCACGTGGTCACGCCCGCCCGTGCGTCTGTCGCCCGCGATCGCCCGTGCGTCGGTCTACCATCTGCGAGACGACATTGTTCATCTCTCCAACTCTTAGTGCCGCGCTACAATAAAGGAGCCTTAGGGTGAGTACTGTACTAGTGAAAGCCTATGAGAGTAAGGGAGCTCATGACTAATTTTGATGGCCCACTTGCCCAGTATGACAGTATTGTTTTCTTCTTACATTTTACTCCCAGTTCCTAAACCTGTCGATTTGCTGCCATGACACCATGTCTCTGCTTCTTTCTGGCGTTGGGGGTACTGGGGGGAGGGGGGTTTAGCTAGTCAAAGATGGGGCTAGCGTCCCAACCAGCCTCAACGATAGATCCGCCCCTGGTGCCGGGTATGCCCTGGCACCTCCAAATTTTGAGAATGCAAGTGTTAGGATCAGAGCTATGTGGACTGAAGAAATAGAGGAAATTTTGAAATTTGCAGTCAGTAGCAAAGTCGGTAATGAACATAACGGGTGATCGATTTTAGTTAAAGTAGATCAAGGGTTGATATCAGAACACAAATATGATTTAAGTGAGATCCGGCATCCTAGAACTAGAGTAGTACTTACTGTTGTCTGTAATGTCGGTCCTACTATTTAGAGTCATGTAATCAGTAGGATTAGTTTTCATATTTGTTTTACTACTCTTTTTCATTGCTGTAAAAAAACTGAAGGTTTTAAAGCCTGTTTTGGTTGAAAGAAAATGAATTATGCTTGATTCGCAAAGCTTTAGCCTAAGTAGAGTAAAGTACCTAGCACATAAACTTACTTTCCCAATTCATTTTCTGCTCTCAAATCTTAATTTTCTTGTCGGAATCCATCTAGCATTGAGACGGATCTAACAGCAAGATACCCAGGTGAGCGGTGCTGGCGCGCCAGGCAAGCTAAGCGAGCGACGCGGTAGGCGTTGCGGCGGTTCAGGTTGGCGGCTATGGAGAGTGGGTCTGGCGGACGGCAGCATGAGCGGGGGCGGGGCAAGCGATGCGGAAAGTGGCTCAGGCGGGTGGTAGCATGGGGGCGCGGCTAGTGGCGTAGCAGGCAACGCGGGGCAGGGCGAGTGACGTGGCAAGTGGATCAGGCAGGCGGCGGCACGACATGGAGGCAGCGCGCGGGCCATGTGAGCGGCTCGAATGGGCAGCAGGAGGGCGGTGGCGCAGCAAGCGACAGGTGGCTCAGGCGAGCGGTGGCACAACATGGGCCGGACGGATGGCTTGGGCGGATGGCGCAGGGCCGTAGGTACACTCATTAGAAAATTTCTAGTTCTGTTTCATCTGCAGCCACCTCGCCTCCGGCGAGAAGGATGGCGATGAGGTCAGGAGAAACGCCGACGTCGCCGAGATCCTCAAGAGCACGCAGTTCCTCCGCGCCAGCAATGTCCCGGTCAGCCAGCAAGTCCCGGAGAGGATTCTTGAGCGAAGAAATATCCTGTGCAATCACCCATATGTGTACAAGCGTGCAATCTGGAGCACCCAATCTATATCCAACGCTGACTGCTGTTTTACATTTAAACCCTCCCACCTCACCCTCCATCTCTTCTCTCCCTGCCTCCGAAATTTGTTTGAACACCCCTCGCCACCCAACGTTGGATATAGATTAGGTCTGCAACCAACGAAGCGGCGGCAGCCTCCTGCCCTCAAACCATAGGGCCCCACCCCTGTATATGTACTAGTATTAGTATATTGTATATATAATAGTATAATCTAAACACCTTTATAATTCACCAATTAAACCTTTTTTACATCCACATAGTCATCTACGCAATCTTTTGCCTCCACAGAGAGTACTTTTCCTGTATCCACCCTAATATGTGCACCCAAAAAACCCCCTTCCTCAAAATCAAGCGCTAAGATGTTTTCTCAGACCACTTCATCAAATATGATGGCTCAAATCATTTGGTTCATCCCTCTATTATCCTCTAATCTTGTAACTAATCACGCCTCGCGCAACTGTTCCCCTCCCCCCACCCCGCACAGATCTCGCCAATCCCCCAATCACGCCGCTTCCTCTCCTCCCACATGTTGCGTGCGAACCCGATCTCGATCCCCACTACCCCATGGCGGCCGCTCTCCTCCTTGCCCTCGCCCTCGCCGACCCGGCCTTCCTCGCCCGCTCGCTCCGCTCACAGCGCTCACATGGCGCGCTCTCGCCAACGCCCTCGCCCGGCTCCGCCTTCCGCCATGCCTTCGTCCTGTCGCCCGTCGCTGGCGCCTCAAAGCCCCCAATCGCGCCGCGCACCCGTCCTGCCTCTTCAGCGGTGGCCTCCTCTCCTCCTCCTCCGCGCCGTCCCACCACGTCTCCCACGCTCGCCACCTCTCCCTCTCCCTCGCCCTCGCCCTCGCCCTCGCCGACCCGGCCTTCCTCGCCCGCCCCTCTCCTCTCGCAGACCGCGCCTCCTCATGGCGCCTCTGACGCCACGCCCTTGCGCCACCTTCCGCATGACGCCGCCTCGCCACCAGCGTTCGACCTTGCTGCCGACCTCGCTGCCGCCGTGGGCCCCCCGCCGCCTCTGAGCTCATCGCCCGCCTCGCCCGCGTCCTCTCATCCGGCTCCCTCGTCAAGCACCTCCACACGGTACGTGCGCCGCCTTGAATGACTCACCATTCCGTGCTATGCTTCCTTCGAATTCGAAATCGAAATTTGCACGTTAGATTTGGTCTGCAAATGAGGATATGGTGAGATCGACTTTAGAAGTCTCATCTCCGATTCGATCATATTCCACTGAAATGTCAGCAAAAGACAAATAGGTTAGTATGGCAGTCACATTTTTTTTAGGGGAAACAGTAGGGAATGCTCCTTTACGATAACTTTGACATGTTTGCATCAACCAATCTCGTGTGCAATGTTAAATAGCCCTGAAGTGGTGATTTCATCAATCTTCTGCTGGTTTTATTAATTGGCAACACACATGACCTATTATGTCACCAACAACATCACCTTGTAAACTGAGAAAGTTGGCGTTTTCTTTCTTGCAATTGATAATTAGCTCCGCGGACATATCAAGTTATCAACTGATCAAACTTTGTTTTTGCAGGATGAAGGTGTAGGTTCATTTACTGATGCTGATGATCTTTCTGGAACATTCTCAAAGGTTTGTTTCTTTGAAAAATTTTGCAATTGATAATTAGCTCCGCGGACATATCAAGTTATCAACTGATCAAACTTTGATTTTGCAGGATGAAGGTGTAGGTTCATTTACTGATGCTGATGATCTTTCTAGAACATTCTCAAAGGTTTGTTTCTTTGAATAATTTAAAAATTTTAGCTACATCCTGTGCATGCATCAGAGGGAAAAAAAATTCAGACCAAAAAAGTGGTACATTTGATTCTTGGTGTACTCTTTGTATGAGTTAACAAGATCATGATGCATTATTTTCTTTGTAAAATATCGTAGAATGCTTATTATCAGTTATCACATGAGCTTCACATATTGGTTTTACCTGAATAACTGACAACTGTTTATCTGATTTTCACGTTTGTCCTGTTACACTTGCTCTCTTCTTGACCGTTGATGCTTTTCTATTGATCTGATGCATATATATTTGCTTTCAGCTGACCGGAATTGTTAACGAACCAAAGCACCATGGAATAGTTGGTCACGGGGGCTCAGTTTCTAGACAAAGTAAGTAGTGCTCTGTTTTGATCACTTGTCTTTAGAATTCTTTACTTGCTGATACGATTCTTCAATCCACATTGGACTACTGGATCCTTTATTAAGTGTGCACTTTTTTTAAATGGGAAATTAAACATGTTGCTAAATGGCAAGTTTTTGTTTTAACAAGGAATGTTTTAGGTATTCTACAGAAAACTAAATCATAATTTGGGAGACTGTTTGATATCACATGCTTTATTGAGGAACACTTCCAAGTGGCATTATTGTCTGATCAATGGGATGAATATATTACACATCTGCTAATCTTACTGCTACTTTTGGTACTAAAGTGATACCTCTACTCGTGTGTCCATCTCATTGTTCCATGTCCTCTGTAAAGATTTGAGTGTGTTTGTGTAATTTCTCATAAGTTATTACAGTATTCAAGGCTCTTCTGTCCACAGCTCAGAAAATTTGTACTCACTGGTGATACTTGGTAAGTAATAATCCCGACAAATATTTTGTATCTTAATAAGTGCTTCATGTTTATTTGTCATCGTGCAATGCTGAAGAAGCTATACTGCATTACCTCATTAATGCAAGCATGTTGCATCAGATGAATGCCTCTCTTTGGGATATCATGGACTCATGGTCGATTACTAGAGGTTTGTAGCTTTTTGTTCATTATTGTATTCTACTCATGGGTTGGGGATGATCCTTGTGGGCATGGTGACCTACCCCCCTGGTCTGGCGTGACATGTTCTCAGCAAGGGGATTACAGAGTTGTCACAGAACTGTAAGAAATATGCCCTGTCCTTGAATTTACTTTTTCTGTTGGCATACATAAAGATCTATAAAGGTTGTTTTATGATGTATTATCATTTGTATATGAAAGGATACGAGGCTGTCATTAGATAATTAGATTGCAAAGTTAATTTTCAAAGAGAAAAACAATAACATTTAACACTTGTAGTCTCAAAGGTTTAAACTTTTGTCTTGCTCACCAACATATGAAACTCCTACATTCTTCATCTCCATGTTGTAGCTATCTGGATGGCTTATTCTTCATCTCCATGCTGTAGCTACCTGAGGTGGAATAAGCTTCAAGATTTGCTTCCACCGGAAATTGGTGAACTGAAGAGACTGACACACTTGTAAGCTCATTTTTTTAGAATGCATTGAGTTTATATGGATTAATAATGTTTCACTTTCTGTGCCACTAACTGTTACCGAAAATTCTTCAGGTATTTGAGCTTCAATAACTTCAAAGGTGAACTTCCTGTGGAGCTTGCAAACCTGCCAGAACTGGGCGCATCCCCCCTGAACTTGGAACTCTCAAGAACCTTCGTCACCTGTAGATATCCATGCCAATTCCTTCTTTCTTAAGTTCACAGGAAAAATATATCTATAGTTGATTTTGATGACCAATGGGATAGCTGGGATGATGATGATAATACTGATCATCAGAAGGCAGAAGCTTTCGGGGACATGCAACTTAAGTTGGAAGTACGAGATAGGGTTGACCAACTTTTTAAATTCTTTCACAACTTGTCCAGTATTGAGGTTGAGGAACCATACTCTTGGAGAAGGGCTAGCAGCATTGAGTAGATTTGAGACTGATAGCTACTCAAGAAAGGGCTTGCTTTATAAGTTGCTATTAGCTGTCTTGGCAAGGTATGACATACCTAGCCTCGAGTATCATTCATCAGCTGTTGGCCGTTTATTTAAAAGTGGATTGGGTAGGTTTGGGCTTGGACATGTGAGTTGTTCAGTTGTTTTCGTTTGCTTGTGTTGTCTCTCTGTTTAATTACCCATTCACACAATTGGTTTGTCTGCAGTCTAAACCAAGCTTTGGTGATCAAAGTGTTCTCATCGTTTTTGTTGTGGGAGGTATCAATACTCTTGAGGCATGGTCCATATTCCTTGGTTTTGATTATTCAATCACGTAATGATTCAAGTTCTATGTTTATCTCATAGTGTTTGGTGTTTACATGAGTATTTAATGTTGATCTGGAACTACAGTAAGAACCCACTGCAAGTTTTAATTTGATTTTCCTGTATTTTGAAAGTGTGCAGTTCAGCGCACTACTTTCTGAATCATCATATATGACTACATAAGTCTAGCTCCAGAACATCAGGTTTTATATTTTTAAGTGTTTCTCATTACTTGTTTTCAGTATTTAAAACGCTAGCTAATTGTTGTTCTTTGTAGGCTATGATAAATGAGGATGCCTCTGGTGATGTTCTGAGCATGCGTTTACAAATTCAGCACCTCAAGGTATACTCCCTCCGTTTTTTTTGTTAGGCGTCATTTCTTCCTGCGTTTGTTCACAATTATAAGGCGCAGATGAAGTTTGATTTTGATTTTTTCAGTCCTGGTGCGTGACAATTCGTAAGTCGTGGACTCATCACCGCCCCACCTTCTGCTGCAGGCCAAGCGCCCCAAGAGTCAAGGACGCCAGGAGGGGCAACGCTCACGCCGTCACGCGCCGAGCCGCCGACGCCGCAACGCGCACGCAAGGCGATCAGACGAGACAACGCCGCCGACGCCGCAACGCGCACGCAAGGCGATCAGACGAGACGACGAGAGAATCACTCGACAGGAACATATGTATGCTAATCAAATCCATTCATTCGATGAATTATTTGATTCGTATTTACGTTCCGTGTGTGTCATATTTATTCATGATGTTATTTTATTCATTTATACTTCTGGAAGACTGGAACCATATATTTGTGTTCATTAGTTTTATTTGTTGTATAAATATGTATCTGCATACATTGCAGTGGAGTATAATAAATACATTTGCAGCTCGTTTTTGTGCAGTTTGTATCATAGCAGACCTGTATCCTGCACGGACAATAAAATTCGTACCATCCCTGGAGACCTGCAAACAAGATGTAATGTAAGCTATGCTATCCTATCCAAAACCATTAAACTAATCCACCCAAAACCTTCACCAACTGAACGACATCTGGACGATTGCAAAGAGATAGAAGTAGAGCCAAACAAGTCCAAGTTAGGGCCATCTCAGTTCGGGTGATGATGGCATGGAACCAACTAGCATGTCCCACCCATGTATGAAGAAAATTCACTCTTATTCAGGAACATGTGTTACACGTTTTAGAATTGCATGTATACAACCCTTATTTTTACAATGGTACCAAGGTCGCAAATTGCTCAATTTATGCAGACTGCATTTACAGAGGACGCTCCTGATTAATCATGAGCGAGCCATTTCCAGGGTTAAGCTACTACTGAGCATTGACATGGAGAGTCAATGCTCAGCATTTCCAAGCTCCATAGTCTATTCATCAGCAGTTGTTCCCAGTTCCATAGCGAGCCCAAAGCGGATCAATCAAATCCCATTCGCTTCGAGCAAGTTAGGTTCTGCAATTTATGTCATAACCATTCACTGAAATAATTTCATAGTAGGTCTTCTGGCCAGAAATGCTTAGATTGTTTTTAATAATAAACAATTGCGATGTTATTTTATGCACTTGTTTATGTAATCAACGATATAATCCTTTTGCTTATTTGAATTGTATTACTAAATATATCGCCGCAGCGTTAGCACGGGCATGGTACTAGTATGTATAGTTAGTAGTATCTGAGAAACGAAGCTTGATATGAATAATTTTTTTGGATGCACCTTGAGTGTTTATTGGTAACACTTATTATTATTATTATTAATTAGAAGGGCCCCCATTTTAAATCTCGTTCCGAGCTCTGGAATCTCAGGACCGCCACTGATTAGGTGCTTCAGATCATTTGATTGCACGCTTGCACACATATGGGTGATTGCACATATGGTTTCTTCTTGAGCACGAGTAAGCTTAACTAGCTTTGAACGACTGCAATCTTGTAGTAAACGAGGAGTCGCACTGACAAGTAACCGTATGATTTGGCTTGGCGACCTGAATTACCGAGTCTCGTTGAGCTACGAAGAGACAAGAACATTACTCGAGGAGAATGTTGGGACACATGAATCATCATCTCCAGATACTCAACTGCTGAATTTCTTCAGATGTTGTACAACCTTCGTCAACCTTGTACTAGAAGACGGAACTGTTGCAGTGTTACTTAGCATAGCGCACACATGGTTTTGTTGCAGTTGAGGATCGAGAGAGAAGCAGGAAGAGTATTCAGAGGCTGGAAGGAAGGTAAGATCTCCTTCGCACCGACGTACAAGTGCACGCACTACTCCGACGCGTACGCCGGCGCGCGAGACGGTGAAATCCAAGAAGAAACGGAGAACGCTTGCAAGATTACGAAGAGCTACTCCCTCAGCGTGCGGATCGGCCTACGAGTCTCACGACAGATCGGCGTTGCCACAAAGGCAATCATTACTTTTTTAGTTGGGTGTGTAATTTTTTTAAAAATTCTTGGTATCCTTTGAAATACAATTATAAAAATAACTTTATTTTTTATCGTAAAAACGTTAGAAGATGCCTATCACTTTTCGCGCTTTTCTATGTGAAAACGCTACCGCTCTTCTCTACCCACACAGAACTAGAAAAGGTGATAACTCTATGTGAGTAAATCTTAGCCTTGACTACTCTGTACTTACACAGAATTGCGGCGTTTGCTCTGTGCATTCTCACTGATGTTACAGGTGAATGCTTGTTGTGTGCATTCTCCATGCGCTCTCTCTCGAAAACGACATTTTTATTGTGGCTTTTGATCTCAACGGGTGAATCATTGATCTGATGCTCTCTCGGGAAAAAAAGTTGACATTTTTATTGTATTGTAGCGTTTGATCTCGACGGGTGAATCATTGATCTGATGGTCAGTCCTACGGCAATTGTCAATGCCATTTAACGATTACCACGTTCCGGTCAAAACTCGCAGCCAACAAATAAAGAAGCAAGCACTTCCCGTCTATGCCCGGCGGCGACCAAACCCGAACCCCCGACACCCTGCCCTCGCTCCCCTCGTGTTCTCCGATCTCCACGGCTCGAGCTCGCCGGCGATGGCAGCGTGGCCCAATCCGTGGCTGCCTCTCATCCTCGTCGCCGCCCTGCTCGCCTTCGAGGACTGGCTCTCCACGCCCTCCTGCTCCGGCGGCTCGACCGACCACGCCCCCGACTCCGGCGACCTGAGGGCCATGATGGTATCCGACCTCATGCTCCTTGGGTCGGACGCCTCCTACATCGACCGCTTCTTCCGGGACCACGTCATGTCCAAGCTGTTCGCTGTGAGTGATCAGATTCAGATGCGACCGCCCCAAATTTCTGCGAAATTTTGCGTTTCTTGGCGATTAGATGTTAAAGGTTCGCTAAGTATCTGGAAGTATTTGTCCTCTATAGCTGTTATACGGGCTATACTTGGGGACTTTGGATCTTTTCGTAGTTGTTCACTTGATTTAGGTGCATTTGCTGTTCTACTGTTTCATAGGGGTAAATCTTGGGAAAACTTGGACATCAAGAGCTATCCGTTAGGTCAATTGCGCTCCATCTAGCTGTTTGTTTCAGTTGTTTATATTACGTCATTTATTGCATTGCAGTGCTCGAACTTTGGGAAGTTGGAGCCTTTTAGGCTTCATGTGCTATGTTATGCTTTTTTTTATTCAGGAGCTACTTTTCAGTCATAAAATTTGCACTATATTTGAGATACGAAGCATTTCTTATCAATAAGTGTAAGGCTCAACTAATATGGCAATTATGAGCTTTTGGAGGGCTATACTATTGTTGGGATAGAGATTGAATCCCTCTAAATTAGAGGTAAATTAGAAAGTTAGAAATAAAGTTTGATTTCATTATGGTTGTAATCCTTGCTATAAATGAAGGGTGTGGGATCCAATAGGACACACACAATTTCAATTTACATGGTATCAAAGCCATATCTTTGACCCGTCCCTGATCTGTTGCCGTCGACGCCGCCTTCCTCTTTCAAACTCCCCTCCCCCTGTCCAACGCCGCTCAGGGGTGCCACCACCATGGCTCGGGCTGCTCGTGGTGGTGGTAGTGGTGTGTGTGCTTGGGGGCATGGTTCAAAATTTCACCGAATTTCGGCGAAATTTCGCTTTTCGGGACATGCCAAATTTTGATATACCGGCCAAATTTTAAATTTTAAAAAAATTTGATTTTGCTACAGTAATTTCGGAAATGTCGGGGTTTAAATCCGGATTTTGACATTTTTGGGCCGGATTTGACTGGAATTAGTCCAATAACCCCTAATAAAGTGATTTTACATGAAAATTTATTGAAAAACTAATTTTTTGAGATTTTTTAAAATTTGGGCAAAAATACTGTCAGATTTTTATAAAATTGCACAAGCTTGATAATGATCTTAAAAATTTATGGTACCATCCTTAGTAGCTTAGGATCATACACAAAAATTTTCAAAATAATTTAACATCATTTGTTATCTTTAAAAAATCAAAAACAGAATGGACATAATTGGGACAGTAAACTTGTTAGATTTTTCTAAATTTTCTCGAGTGTGATCATGATCTAAAATTTTTATGATAGATTAATAATTTCCTCATTACAATTCTATAAAATTGTCAAAAAATTTCAACTTTCTTTGTTTGCTCAATAAAATCTATCAATGTAGTAAGCACTGAACTTAATTTGTTGTATTATATTTCAAAAATCAAACAGAGAAAGAACATAAATGGCACTGTGCCTTATAAGAATTTTATAAATTCACTGAAGCATGATCATGATTCAAAATTTTTATGAGATATTAAGCATTTCCTTGTCACCCTTATGTAAAATTTGTAAAAAATTTAAACCTTTTTTATTGCTAAAGTAAATCTATTATTGATCATCGGCCTTTTAACAGGATAGTAGCACTGTTCGAATTTTTAAAAATTCATGGCACTTGATCATCATATGAAAATTTTATGAGAATATTATGGATGTGTCAGGACCATCCAGAAAAATTTTCAAAATTTTATAACCTTGTTTGTTCTAATTTTCATTCGGATGAAACTTGTCGCTCAGCGCTTTACCAAGACAGTACCAATGTTTGAATTTTTAAAATTCCTCACATTTGATCATCATCTGAAATTTTTATAGAAATATAATAAATATGTCAGTAATCTCCACAAAAAATTTCAAAATTTTCTAACGTCGTTTGTACTATTTTTCATCCGGTTCAAACTTGCCGATCAACGTTTCATCGGGACAGTACCAATGTTTGAATTTTTAAAATCCACAGAATCGATAATCACTGAAAATTTTATGAGAACATCTCTAATGTGTCGAATCTACAAAAAAATTTCAAAATATTTCGACATCGTTTGAACTAATTTTGATCAATGCATTTTGTCCGAAATTTCGTAATTTCGGTAATTTCGGTAATTTTGCGAAATTTCGAAATTTCTTAAAAACAAACCGGATTTGAATTTTGCTTTTGAATTTTGAATGTATTTCGTAGAAAAAAAATTCTACAAATTTCGATTTCGGAGGGTCCGAATTTTTCACAAAACGAAAATTTGAACCCTGCTTGGGGGCACAACACTGGGGCCATCGTCGGGCCACTACCGCTCGTTAGGGGTAGATCTGGGTGGTTGCCTCGATCCGTCGTCACCTCGGTCTAACTTTGTCAATCATCACACGGAGGAATGGGGAATAGATAAAGAAGTTGCCGGCTTGTAGGGAAAAGAAGGAAAGGAAAGAGAAAAGAAAAAAAGGGAGGAAAAGGAAAAGAAAAAAGTTTTTTTTTCTAATATGTTTTTTATGTATAACAGAGGTGCCACGTTTATGTCTTGCATTGGCTTTGATTCTTGAAGTTGATCGTGGAGATACACACGGCATAGAATCGTGATTGGCATTGCTCCAGTTGGTCGTAGAGATTACTTCGTAGGAGATTGATGATGTGAGGAAGCAGGAGGAGGTCGCCATGATAAAGGCGACCAAAGAAAAGAGGAAGGTGATGGTTGAGTAAACTTCCTCACTGGTTACACTAGGTGACATGAGGAGGATATTACATGACCTTTTAGCAATATCTATGATTGGTCCAAGGGTTGGTACATGATCATTTGAATTGAATCTAGAACTGATGTCGAATGATGTGAAGTTAGAAGGGACAAGAAATTACCTGAGTTGATCAAGAAGGGCCTAGTTAATTATGAGGAGGAAGAGAGTGGAGCACTACTTGCAAGAGATTTGTGTTGATCCTATAGACAAGGCAAGCTTGGATTGGAGAATGTGGAACACTACTTTGTGGTGGTGGCTTGATTGCTGACTTTGATGTCTCCATTCATCACTCTGATGGTGGAGACGATGCAAAATGCAGATGCGGAGGATGTTGAGCAACATGTACTCTGAGGTAGGAAATGTGATGATGATGGTTGAAGTTCAGGGCAAGATGGAGGTTCTGAAACAGAAAGAGATGACCATCTAGGAATATGCTTGTGAATTGCACCATCTATGGATATACTTGATCACTATGACCCACTGCAATTGACATGTGCTGGCAATGTTAAGGTTGGCGGATTGTGCCTACAATGCAGGTGGGTCACACACTTATGGAAGGGGCCGAGCCTAGAATTTGAGACCAAGAGAGCTGTCATGTTTCACTTAGCAAACCTCCCTACTATAGAGGAGGTGATTTCAACTATGGTGCAGGAGGAAGTTTGACTACATGTGATGGGAGCAACAACCTAGTCAGATTTGCCTATGCTGTACTGATAACAGGAAGTGTTACAACTATGGGGTAAGAGGACACCTGAGTCCTACATCTCCTTTCCTATGGTATGGTGGAGGCCGACGTGGAGATCGTGGCGGCCATGGTGATCATGGAGGTCGAGGAGGAAATCAGTGTCATGAAGGTTGAGGCAGGCTATGGCAGAAGAAAGCATGTTTGTTACTCTAACAGGCGAGCAGACTATATAGTGGGAACAATGGCAAAAGGGCAAAGCATTAGAGTTTTCTCAAGATTCTATGACAGCGCCTATCACCTCCTTTGGTAACATTGCCAACTACGCCCTTATGGGCAAAGGTATGTAGGCACAAGCATTTACATCCACATATAAGCATGCTCATATTGATTGGATTATAGATTCAGGGCATCTAAGAATTTCACAGGTTCTCTTAGGGCATTTGCATCCTACATTCCATATAAATAATTCGAAACTGTTCAAATAGCCGATGGGGCTTCTCAGCTTATTCAGGGAGTGGGATCTATAGAGTGCACACCTCTATTGCTTTATCCACTATCTTGCATGTCCCATCCTTTCTTGTTAATCTTCTTTCAATTAGTTCCATCATCGACCAATTCAAATGCATTGTCTTACTTGATGATGACTCACTCTTGTCTGTTCCAGGAAAAGTGAACAGTGAAGAGAATTGGGACTGGAAATAGGCGTAATGGTGGGACCGGAATTAGGTGTAATGGACTATGGTATGTTGATCAGTTAGATATAGCATTGGCCTTGGCTACAAGCGAAGTTGAGGAAGAGGTTTTGCGGCATCTTCGTCATTTGGAATATTCTTCGTTTGAGAGTTTGAGTCAGATATACCCTAAGTTGTTTAATAAAGTAGATAAGAGTAAACTTATGTGTTATGTTTGTGAGTTTGGAAAGCATACATGGTCTACTTATAGTAGTATTGGTCTTAGGAGTTGTGAACCTTTTATATTAATACATTCAGACGTTTGGGGTCCATGCTTAGTTATCTTTAAGTGGTTTGAAGTGGTTTGTCATATTCATTGATTGCTATACCCATGTGACTTGGATTTATACGATGAAGCACAAGAGTGAAGTCATTCGATGTTTCCAGGACTTCCATCGGTTGGTGACAACTCGATTTGATGCGAAGGTTAGAATTCTTTGAACATATAATGGATTTGAGTATGTTAATAAGGAGTTTACAGCATATTTCTTGGAGAATGGGATACTTCATCAAACCTCTTGTCTAGGAACCCCGCTTCACAATGGGGTGATTGAGAGGAGGAATCGACATTTGTTGGCACTTATGTTTCAGATGAATGTGCCAAAGAGAATCTCAAGTGAGGCTGTCTCAAATACTTGGGATGAAGTCTCTCGCTGAACTTCTTTTTGGTCAATGAGAGTTCAAGGTTTCCTATAAGGTGTTTGGTTGTGTGTGTGTGTTTTGTACGGGATCACCGACTAACGGTTGGCAAATTGGATTCTCAGACTATAAAGTGTGTTTTCATAGGATATTCATCTAGTCAGAAGGGATATAAGTGCTGGAACCCAATGGAAAGAAAATTGTTTGTGAGTATGGATATAACTTTTCAAGAGTTCGAGCTATATTACACGAGTGGTGGTGATCTTGGTCAATTCTTAGAGGAATTCTCTCCTATCACCAAGGTTGATAGTCGATAGGGGGAGTACAATGAGAGTCGGAGTGATAACTGAGGGCAAGTTGTTGTTGTGGGGATTATTCTGTACCCCTCTCTAAGTCTAGATAAACAATGTGAAATATATGTGGCAACCCCAGAAGAATTGAAGGTGTATCATAGGAGACGCTTCTAAAGATATGGGGAGAAACAGCCATCATCGCCAGCACCTGCATCGTTAGATGAGCAAGTTCTACCAAAGGTAGTAGAGGAACCAGGGAGACAAGGGGAGAAACTACAGCTACCATCAGCACTTGAGCAAGTTATCAGAAGAACCATATCCTAAACAACCAGCCAGTCTAGTTGATTTAGTCCCAGTCCCAAATCTCTTCTCAAGTCTCTCCATCAAGTTCCTTGTCTCCCCTTGTGTCAAGTGGTAATGTTGCTTCTGATTCCTCTCATTTAGAGTTACCTTTTGCACAATGTAGGGCAATTAGAGCTAATGCTGGAAAGCCTCCATTAAGGTATGGTTTTGAGCACGACATTGCAAATTTCATCTCATATTCCCTTATCTCTCCTGCATACAAAACATTCATTGCATCTCTCCAAACATTCCCTATTCCAAGGGATTGTTGGGTTGCTAAGCAGGATTATAAATGGAAGGATGCCATGAAAAAGGAGATTGGTGCATGGGTTGCTAAGCAGGATCATAAACGAAAGGATGTCATGAAAGACAAGATTGGTGCACTTCAAAAGAACAAGACGTGGGATCTTATTCCACTTCTAGCAGGAAAGAAAGAAGTGGGATGCAAATGGGTCTTTATGGTGAAACAAACTCCTGAAAGCAAGGTGGACAAATACAAGATGAGGTTGGTTGCAAAAGGCTATAGTCAGATGTATGGGATAGACTATGATAAGACATTTGCACTAGTAGCAAAGATGTGCACAACGAGAATGTTGATTTCTTATGATGTTATTTTTAGGTGGCCTCTTCATCAGTTGGATGTGAAAAATGTCTTTCTTATGGAGATTTACAAGAGGAGGTATATATGGAGATACCTCCTGATATTGAGAATAAGCAAATTATCGGGAAGGTGTGCAAGCTTAATAAAATCTTTATATGGCCTAAAGCAGCCTCCAAATGTATAGTTTAACAAATTCAGACATGCAATTTGTGGCACGGGCTATTCCTAGTGCAATATAGATCATATGGTATTTTACAAGCATAGAGGGTCATATATCACCATACTAGCAGTCTATGCTGATGATACTGTGATAACTGAAGATAATAGTGAAGAAACCAAGTGTTTGAAGGAGAGACTAGAAGAAGCATTTGAGGCGAAGGATCTTGGACCTGTTCGATACTTCCTTGGAATTGAGGTTGCTCAGTTTCCAAAAGGGATAGTTCTCTCTCAAAGAAAGTGTGTCCTTGATCTGTCAGCAGAGACAGGTATGTTTGGGTGTCGCCCTATTGCTTCGCCTATTGGTAGAAATCACAAACTCTATACCGAGTCTGGTGATCCAGTTGACAAGGAGGCTTATCAAAGACTAGTTGGGTGTCTCATCTATTTTTGTCATATAAGACCTGATATTTCATATGTAGTGAGTATGGTAAGTCGGTATATGCATGATCCTAGAACGGGATAAATGGAGGCTATTTTTTGGATCTTACGATATTTGAAGAATAGTCCTGGGAAAGAGCTTTGGTTCGAGAAGAATCAACACTTGAATGTGGAAGGATATTGTGATGTTGATTGGGTGAGCAGTATAGATGATAGGAAGTCTATATCTAGATACTGCATCTTTGTGGGCGGTAACCTTGTTTCATGGAGTAGTAAGAAGCAAGAAGTTGTGGCTCGGTCTATTGGAGAGGCAGAATATAGAGCAATGGTGTTAAGCTTGAGTGAGATATCTAGATGAAGGGTCGATCGTCTGAACTTCAGGTGTTGAGGAGTGGTCTCTTAGTATTTCATTGTGACAATAAATCTACGATCAATATTGCTAACAATCCGATAAAGCATGATCATCCCAAGCATGTTGAAATCGGTAGGTTCTTTATCAAGGAGAAGTTGGATGACAGAATATTGAAGCTGGAGTATGTTAAGTTTAATGAATAGTTGGTTGATTGCTTCACTAAAGGGTTAGATCCTAGCGAGGGAACTACAATGTGTAACAGATGGGCATAATTGATATTTTTAGCCCATGTTGATGGTGAGTGTTAGGATAGAGTTTAGATAGATTAGGCAGTTAGAGATAAGAGTTTGATTTCATTACATTTGTAATCCTCACTATAAATAAAGGGTGTGGGATCCAATAGGACACTCAATTTCAATCTACAACTATACACTCTTTTGGTTATTACTATGTGCCAAAGCTTGATGTGTTATGTTATGTTTTTGCCAGAAATCTATTCAAACATTGAATCCGAATATGATCGTAGTCCTTGGGGACATCTCAGCAAAAGGTTCAGAGCAGACCGAGAGCAAATGGATAGCTGTTATTGAGCAGTTCGAGGGGATATTGGGGCGTTACTCTGCCCTTCCTCTTCATATCGTGTTAGGTGATAAAGATGTCAGAAGATGTGCAAATTTGGATGGTAAATTTGTGCACCGAATGACCAAGCATTTGCCAGGATTGGATTCAAGTGGTTGTGGCACTTTCGAGATTAGTAATGTCAATTTTGTGTCGCTAAATGCGGTTGCATTGCTCTGTGATGACAACGCCTTGCGGTCTAGTGTTGAGAAGGTTATGGAGAGGGAAAGCCACCATTTTCAAGGGAAAAGGCTGAATGAAGAGGAGCATGGTCCTTTGGGAAGTGAAAAAAGAGAAGGCTTCGGTGACCACAGTTGGAGGCAAAATAGCATGAGGTCAGGGTCTGGCCCTGTTGTTTTGCTCCATATTCCACTACATAAGTACCACAAGTCTGGTGGAGTCATCGTTGGAGTCCCCATGTTTTCAGAGGGAACTGTCTCAGATCATCCTTTGGTTTATCCGAGTTCAAAACAAAGGTAAACTACTATCATCACGTGCGCTTTGCTGCAGATTTTTTGGCTGATGATTACTTTTACTACCAACACTAATGGAAGTATTCCTAGGCTATTTATAATTTACAAAGGGTTCCATAAAAGGATGTCTGTTCATGAAACAATGACTACATTTTTATAAACTTCCACCCTTTCAATTAAAGGTGTATAATCAAAGCATATCTTAAGTATTTAAGATCTAAGGGTTAATATTTTAATTGATTATGATCTAATGGCTATAGTTTTGAAGGTGATGCGGCACAATTAGAAAGTTGCTTTTATATGCAATTTTAGATATAAGAAGGATTTTGGATAGTATGTATTATGAAATAGAGGCTTAGTTCCATTGCCTATTCTTATTTGGGATATTTTGTAATTCCTATTCCATGTCAATGCTCTTGTGTTACCATCATTCTGTAAGGTCGGTGGTTTGTAAAGTATGTGATACATTCTGTGGACATTTAATGAACACGTGAGCTTTACCTGTCCCTTTACTGAGGTTTTGTTAGACCACTTGCCTTGAATTTTAGAACAATAATTGACGTGAAATATCCAATATTATTTCACTGCTATCTGTGTGGCCCTAATTATTGGGGTGATTATTATGTTCTGATATGTTATTGGATCCTGCAGTGAAGCTGATGGCAGGAGGCTATATGATGGATTGCATACCCTCCCTGCAAATTCAACTCAATATATTCTTCAAGCACTTAAACCAAGGTTGGCCCGGTTGAACTATTAGTAGGAAACAATTGCTCTGATACTATATTGAGTTGCATGTACAAACCAGTTTACTTAAAAGCTTATATTGATGAAGAAGGATGGGCAATATACATATATAGTTTGATGTTCTTGCTCATAAAAGTTTATATTGAGTTCGCTCCTCATAGAAAGGCACTTGAAGTCTTAAACTTATTTCTCTTACCACAGGATTATATTCAGTGCTCATGCTGACAGCTTCTCAGACTACACCCACACTGATGGGACACGGGAAGTAACAGTGCCAGCTATGACATGGAAGACAAGTGGAGTGCCTGGTTTTGTCGTCGCTACATTTGGACAGGAAGGGGCTGTGACTGTGAGGTGCTGTTGTCTAGCTCAGGAATGGTACGTTATGATGGGATATTCAATATTTTTGTTTTTGACAGCTCTTGCGGTAAGATGGTCACATTGGATGTGAAATGAAAGGCTAAAACTTATTGCAAGGTACGATTAATGTTTTATCTCATCTTTAATGTGCTTTACATAAATTCATTTCTTGCATGATATTTGCGTTGTCTGGTGACGTCTTTTCATTGCCTGCAGAATAGTTTTGGGACGATGGCAATAGCACAGTTTGAACACATACAGTGAAGCTAATCTCAAGCTCATCCTTCACAGTTATAATGGACTAGGACCCTTTTTTGTACCAGCTTTAGACCATCTTCTGTTGCTCAGCTGTCGTGATTACAGGGGCTTACCTCAAACTCAACATGATCTTTTTGATCTGCCTGGGTGCACTGACTCTAGAGCTAGAAGTTTATTGGCCTTTGTTCCTCTCTGCATTGAGCTAGTATAAGAAGAGCAAGACTGGGTGCTTGCTGTCCATGGGGTGAGGATAATGTTATACTGACAACAATAGGTAGCTTGAGGTTTTGTCACATGCCTAAGAGCCGACCTCTTCCATGTCATGGCTTGGAGTGCCTATTGCTGCCTTCTTAAGTCTGTCTTTGTAGTTCATGTGGGGTGGCTTCCTACTCGAAACAAAGTTACTAGAATACTTCTTGTGTGCAGTAGCTCATACCATTACCAAGCTTTTTAAAAATCCTGCCTTTGATAAAAATTCACTATGTGAAGCCAGATAACCAGGCCTGCCAGCTTGATATGGTAAATAAGCCCATATATCACTGCCATCTGCTATGCAATGGTGCTACTGCGTGGTGATCCAGAGAGCATTAAGCACCACAAGTAGTGGCTTATTGGTCCATCTGCAATGCTAGAATGAGGCTCTGCTGTGTTCCTGGAAGCACCAAGTTCTCCGCGTATCCACCTCTTATCCCTCCTGATCGTCGACACATTTAATGTGGTTGTGCGAGCATGTGAATTGTGATGCCATTTGATCTGTCCATCTTCAATGCAGCTTCTGATGTGAGGTTAGCAAGTAAGTATTATAAATCATGAGGTGTTATCTGAACAGTTACATTCAAATAATGAGGCAAACAACTAACGTAACCATTAGTTAACCAGGCAACTCAACCTTGCATCTCCGGTGCTGCTCAGCTTAGCACTGAGGAACTGTGCAGGTCTTCCTTTCAATTATCCAATATGCAATCAGGTGCTTAGAGTATGCTGCAGAAGCTCAAGCTCTTGGGTAATCCTGCCTGCAAGGGTGTCAGTCACCTTGCATTGCCTGATAAAAAAACTACAGCATACTTGAACGTGGCGGTTAAAATGGTAATGTTGGTGTTTGGCGCCTAGAAAGGGAGTCTTCTGACTGGCCTTTGTTGTAGAATGCTCTGGCCTCTATTCCAATTAAATGCATTAAATATCAGTTCATGAATAAAGATGGGTACAAATCCAATATTTTGGATGACCATGTTCTTCGGACTGTTTATGATGTTGTCTAGATGACATATTATATAGCAAATTTTGCATAGCCGTGCAATAATTTTTTTGATAAGCTGCTGCATAATTCATCAATCGACAAAAGTTGTGCTGACAATAGCCTTGTGCCCCTTTAATTTCTGAAACCTCTGAAACCTTGGCCAGTTGTTCATCGTTGCCACTGCCGCCTAAGCGAGGCGCTAGGCTCCGCCTTCTCATCTAGCCACCTAGACCGATTTAACCTGCCTAGGTGGCTGCCTAATCGCTAGTCGCCTGACTAACCTAGTGCCATGTGAGCACTGATAATCGCTATAGGATCATACATGACAGCTGTGTGATAGCTTAGCAATTAACACCCGTTGTTTTAAGTAAGCCACAAGTATGACTCCATTTTTCTTCCAGAGCAAGCTAACAATTATCTAGCTTGAAACTGCAAGACATGATTCAGATTCACTTCTCCTAAGCTGTGATAATAAGCACAGTCGAAATATGCAAACAATTCATCAACAGGACAACCAAGGGTTCCAGACTTCAGCGGAAAATCTAGTGTCTATTAGCAGCACACTGGACTCGTCGAGTTGGAATTATGGAATATCCGTACAAACTTCCCATAGGAGTCCGCCAGAGAAGACGAGAGAACCGGACTAGGACTAGTTATCGAGCTTAACGAGCTATTATCAAGTTTCTTTCGAAATTAACATAGTATAATGTAAAATCATTATACATACCATTTAAATAGTTACATCAAATTCGAGCTAACGAACCATTATCGAGTCGAGCCTCATTAACTTTCTTTTCGTTCGAAATTGTTCTTTTTCAATTTTGAACCTATCAACTACTGTAATTAAGGAAATTTTGGTTCGAGCTCTAACGAGTTTTTTTGCCAGCCCTAAACCGGACCAAGAAGCGAAGGATTTGAGGATCAGGAAGCGAAGCCCCGCTGTCAGACCCCTGAAAGATCCGACAGAAAAACCCGAATCGCAGGCAACAATCGAAGGTAAAAATGCAGAAGAAATAGCAAAATGGATTAAGGAAAGATGCAACAAGAAATGGGGAAAGTATGAGCACGAGAAACTTCTCAGATTAATCCATGCCGATTCTGTTACATCCTATCGCTTTTTATAGCCTTCATCGAGTTACGACCAGGTAAAAGAGTATCGCGACAATTACCATTACCAAAGAATACTAATTCTCGATTACATTTTCATCCCTTCGATTCTCTGAAAAACTTCATTATCAAATATAAGCCCTTAGATCCTCATAAGTCGCCTTAGCCTTAGATCTTCAAAGAAGCAAGAAACAAGTAATCTGAACCCTCCACCATTCTGGACGTTCTTCAACCTCCTGCCATTCGGATTTCTTCAGAGCTTTGACAATTCTCCGTCCCTGAAGATCCTTGTCCTCAAGGATTAAGCTGAGGAAAAAACTTTGTGACCTGGCTCTCTAGTGGTGTATTATATTCAGCATCTTGATGTCCACCACATTCATCTTCATCATCCATAGTAATTAAGTGGATTTGCTTCTGGAATCTGCATACCTTATTATGGCCGGATAACCATGGTTCCTGACACTTGAAACACTTGCCATCAACCCATTTACTATTACTATTAACAGATGTTGTTTTCTCATTGTTTTCCTTCTTGCTTCCTGCAATACCAGCCTTAGTGCTAGCACTTCCAGAAGTCCATATTACATTCTTCTTATAAGAGCTACTTCATAATTTCTTGCAAGTGCATATGCTTCCACTAAGGTTCTGAGCTGCAGGGACTTCAGTGGTATTTTAATGTAACTTTTCAACCCTGATATGAAATAATCCAGGAAGTATCCCTCATTGAGGTTAGGATTTGTTCTCGTGACCAAGTTCATCAATTTCTCAAACTGATCAATGTAGTCTTCTACATGTCCAGTTTGTATGAGCTCTCTAAAGCTTTCAGTTACCTCAATTCTCGTTTCCGCAGCAAATCTTTTATACACCATCTCACAAAATTGCAGCCAAGTAAGGGAACTAGTATCAATCCTGTTGCTGTTTAACCACTGATCTGCTCTCCCCACTAAATAAATCTCAGCTATGGCTACCTTCTGCCATTCTGGAGTATTTCCCAACTCAAAGCATCTCTCAGCTTTCCTAATCAAAGCCTCTGGATTATCACCATCAAACTTGGAAAATTCCACTTTAAGTCCCTTGCTGAACCCAACATGGGAATGATTTCTTTCCTCACTTTGATGTGGCAACCCTTCATGATGTCGAATCCCAAAACCTTCTCCATGGAACTCTGCTTAGGCTGAGGTCCAAAAGTAAAAGCCTGATGTGAAGAATTTTGGGGTGATCGATAAGTGGGAACAAATGGAGGATTTGAAGATATATACTGCGAGCAAAAGTTCCATTGACCATTAAAGGAGGATATACACTAACCCCAAAGGTTCCAGGTACTGTATTGGTATTTCCTCTCATATGACTAGATAACACTACTGGCCCAGGTGGAGAACTCAATGAGAACTGAAAAGGTATAGAAGATATAGTACTCATATTACCATGCCCATGAAATTTTGGCGCAACAGAATGACCGCTTCCAGGCGTTCCAAGCAGATTTTCCTCGAAGAGGAAACTCTGACCTTAGCCGAGTCAACTTGCTCTCCTTCGTTTCCCATCATGGCCAATGTGCTAGAAACTTCTTTTTGCCCAGATCTTTCCATTAGAAGATTCAACTTCTCCATAATCAAGTCGATCTTGGAAGAATTGCCATTCATTTGTTTCTGCAGTTGATTCATTTGCTCCTTGACCATGGCAGATTCTTCCCCCACCTGAGGTTGTAAACAAGCCATCTCCCTCCTCAAATCCTCCACATCTCCAGCCAGAGTTGAATCAACCTCACTATCCAGAATCTTTCCACCTTTCGGCATCATCTGACTGATATTGCAGATGAGGAATCTAGTGAAATAAATCACGACTGCTTTGCTCGCACAGAGTTTTCTCCCAGACCGAATTAGGAATTTTACAAGGAAACTAGTTCCTAAACCCTCACCGCTCAAGAACAATCTGATTTCCGCGTCTCCTGCCAAGAATCGGAGCAGCTTTGATACCAAATGTCAGACCCCTGAAAGATCCGACAGAAACACCCGAATCGCAGGCAACAATCAAAGGTAAAAATGCAGAAGAAATAGCAAAATGGATTAAGGAAAGATGCAACAAGAAATGGGGAAAGTATGAGCACGAGAAACTTCTCAGATTAATCCATGCCGATTCTGTTACATCCTATCGCTTTTTATAGCCTTCACTGAGTTACAGCCAGGTAAAAGAGTACTGCGACAATTACCATTACCAGCAATAGCTAATTACTGATTACATTTTCATACCTTCGATTCTACAGGAAACTTCATTATCAAATATAAGCCCTTAGATCCTCATAAGCTGCCTTAGCCGCCCGATCTTACAGCAAGCAAGAAACAAGTAATCTGAACCCTCCACCATTCTGGACGTTCTTCAACCTCCTGCCATTCGGATTTCTTCAGGAGAACATATCCTGTGCAATCAAATATTTCGTGCAACCACGGTGCAACCCAACTAGAAAAAGTTTCAAAAAATTCTGAAAAAAATCATGGATGTACATCTCAGCTTACCCCATCTACATATAAAATTTCATGATCAAATTCGTCTTTTGCTTAGAAGTTACAAAAAAAACAATTTGATCATGAAATTTTATTCATGATCAGATGGGGTAAGCTTAGAGATGTACATCCATGATTTTTTTCAGAATTGTTTGAAACTTTTTCTAGTTAGGTTGCACCGTAATTTTACCGTAACATTTGATTGCACAGGCCTTTCTTCAGAGCTCTGACACCCGCGCGGCCTCGGCGTTTCGGCCGTTGTGTTTGCCGCTCCGCGCGCGGTTGCAACCGCGGCGCGGTGGGTTTGGGCACGCGCGCATGGTAAATCTGGGCGGATTCGCGTTGCGCCGCGGGGGTGCGCGACGCGGTGGGACGTAAACATTTCTCACGGGGCCGGAACGGAAGAATGGTGTGCATTTTTCGGCGGGCTTCCGGCCTAATACACCCACCATTCGGCGGGCCTGCAGCCCATTTTCTTCTATGAGAGGCTGGGACAGTCATCGTCACTCGTCGTTTGTCGAACTCAGCGAAGATATGCCGACTTGTGAGCTGTCGCCAGAACAATCGAATCACACTGTACGCGCATGAGAGGGAGATGCAACGACGGGTCGACTAGAACTCTGAACAGTTGATGTGTGGTTTTACTTCCTACGTATGGCCGCCGACGTTGGCGATTTCGTGACAGTGTAATCAGATCAACGGAAATTATGAGAGCAAGTTGGCCAGTTGTCACGAATAGACATCGTACCACCGAAATTGTAGTATCTGGTTTGCAGGCAGATTGAAGAGGTCCATCACATTAGCTCAAGTGTACCATGCTCACATGGTCATTTAGCAGTGTCATCTGATGGTGACAAAACCAACAGTTGTCAAAGTATACAACTCTTTCTTGTGCCATTTGGCCCTGGGTTCTTTGTTTGTTTTCTAGAAGAAGAATCCTTGCAAATAAGGGAGGAGACTTTCGTTGCAAAGATGTGATTAATTACCTTGACGTAATAGACCTTCCATGGTCGATCGGTTGCTTCTCTCTCTCGCATTCTAGCGTTGCCTGCTTATCAGGATCCATTACTTGCTAATATCAAATGTCATTTAATCAAGACAGGGTTATTTATATGGCAACGTATATGGCGAAAGCTAACATATGGTGACACGATGAAAATAGACAAATAGGGGCATTGGACCGGTCTCGATTGGTCAAGAATTAAGCGGAATCTCACCTTCTCCACTTAAACGTGCTTTTTCCAAAAAGAAAAATATCTTTTTTTGCTGCTAATTTACTGTGTACTGTCCCCACAAAACAGTGGTTTCCTATTTCCAAAGTCCAAACCTTAAGAGAGATACAAATTTCATTGCACACGTTATGACCTGGTATTTCCAAGCACTGCAAAGGGCATGAGTTGGCGGAATCTAGAGCAAAGTAGAATTACGGCGCAAATTCACGGCAACAATAGTAAATTATCGTAAAAAATCTGAAAAATAGTCCTAATATTAAGGTTTTTGTTTTCCAGATCAAAGATGGAGTTTTTCGACTTGAAGGCAGCAGCCGGAATCTTCCTGTATTTTGTCTCGTCCTGATCTGATGTCAATCCGACCTGGCAAATGGGTTATCTAATTAATATCTGATCTCAATGCTCCTAATTGGGATCCTAGCCAAGTTGGAACGGAGGAATCTTAAAAATGATTGATCTAGCTCTCCTCATGCGTCTAACTGCATGTGCATGCCCTCAACATTAGCTTTAAAATATGTCGAAGTCAGAATTGAAGCAGTAACTTTACGGCTCTACCTCAGCTCTGACTTGGGATTTCAGAACCACTTTCTTTTGATTAAAACCATTGGTCGTACTACATCCTAGAATAAAATAGTCCACCACATGATTAATGCATAATTACAATTAGTCTTCCCAATCTGTTCATAATTCTGGAGTCGTGCACAGTGGTAATAAGATACTAGATAACCATCGCACTTTGCACAATGTATCTTTGATTTGTTTCTGCCTAAACCCGTTGTTTACTGCCTGTCAGCCTGTGTTGTGTATCAGGGCCTCTGTCCATTACACACATCAGATTGCGGCGCTAGACAAGCAGACGCACATGGCAGCACGCGATACACTAGTATTTTGAAGATCAAACTCCAAAGTGCAGTTTGCTTTAGACCCGTTTGGAACACGAAATTTTTTTCCAAATCCTACAAGAATTGAACTATTTTCTATAAAATTCCTACCTTCCAAACGGAGCTATGCTCTGTCTCCAGATGGAGGATGCAGAAACAGAGAAAAGAATTCTATCATCCCTTGTAAGCAGTTTTCAACCGCATTACGCAGGATGTCAACAACCGAAATATGGCGTTGCAATTTGTTTCCACAGCTGCTGTTCATTAGGCAAGATGATATACGTCATGTTATTGAGTTGCATGCACCAGCCAGTTCACCCAAAAACTTAAGCTGATGAGGAAAGGTGGGCAATTCACTTATACTTCAACACTTCTCCTCACGTGCGGACTCCCCCAGACCTAGGACGTGGAATAGAAGTGGACTGCAATTATTACTTTTTAATTGCGTTAACCGGGTCTTGAACTCGAGACCTCTTGGCTCCGATACCATATTGAGTTACATGCACCAATCAATTCACCCAAAAGCTTAAGCTGATGAGGAAATGTGAGCAATTCACTTATACTTCAACACATGTAACTATAGAGATCCATAATCATCTGGTGCCTTAGCACTTGATGTTTGTTTTCCATCTTTGTTATCCATTGTTGTACAAATTTCGGACTATTCGTCTCCTATTTTGAATACAAGGTAGAGCTCCTGCCAATTTTTATTAAAAAGAAAAGAAACGAAGACTTTGAGACAATCGAGACTGAGACAGGGTGCATGCATGGGTGCAATTGCGACGCTGCCTTTGTTCAACGGCAAATTGGTTGGTGCGTGTCAGCAGCACCGAGTCAAGAAGCGCTGGAGAGGACGCTGAAGCAGGGAAGTCTGAAGCAGCGCGAAGACTTGGCGTGAAGACTTCTCACCAATTTCTGGAAGGCCCACAACCGAAAGAGAGGCGAGCCCACAAGCCCAACAAATACTTCATCGATGATTTGGAGAACCTAGGGACATCGTTCGTGATGTATATCTGGCTTGACGCAGGAGACAGAAGGGGTGGCGGCTATCATCGCGTGAGGGTGTTTTTTTCGTTGTTTTGGAGGCAATTAGTGGCGGCGACAATTTGGCGGTGGAAGTTTCTTGGCGAGTGGAGTTAAACTCCAGGCGGTGTAGATACTTGTAGTCGTTCTTCCTTGAGTTAATCCAATACCTCTCAGTTCTTGGTGTTTCTTGGTGTTGGTGTGTTACATCTGGTATCAGAGCCGGAATGCGCTGCAATCTGGCGGCGGAACACGGTCATTTTACTCGGCTGCAAGCCAGGGCTGAAGCAATGGCGCCGCCTCGGGTTGAAGATCCGTTGACAGCGATCTTGGCCAAATTGGAGGAAAATAGCAAGAAGGAAGAGGAGACTCGGTCCATAGTCGCTGAGGTGCAGCAGTACATCCGCCGATTCGACGATTCACTACGGAAGTTAACGGAAGAGCACGAACAAATTGAGGCCTGGAAGCCGAGGGTGGAGAACCAGGTGATCGAGATGCATATCACCATGGTCGATCTGAAGCAGCAGATGGACCAAATCTTGACGCGGTTTCCCCTCGACGCTGCCAAGTCCAAGGAAGAAAACGGAACGCCTTCTTCTGCCTACCTGGAAGAATCGCCGGTTCTTGGCGTTTCAACAAAAGGCCATCGCGATCTTCTTCCTCACCGAGTCGGCGCTAGGGCTGGCGATGCCCTGGTGCCTCCTCCGGTCACAGGTATCAATCTTCATACTCCTGGTGCTCAGCGTCATTACCAATCCAGTCCATTATCAGCCGCTACTTTTTCGTCAATGGCTCATAATCTGGGAGAAAATTTACCCCAAATTAATTTACCCGCCTTTGATGGTTCTAACCCAAAACTATGGAAGAAAGGTTGTGAGCATTTCTTTGTATTCTATGCTGTTCCGGAGGAAATGTGGATCCGTTTGGCTACCTTGAATTTTGAGGGTCCAGCAATGTTTTGGCTACAATCTGTAGACAGCAAATTGTTCAATATGAGTTGGGAAGAGTTAGGTCTCGCGTTAACCAACAGATTTGGTAGAGATCAGTATGGGTCCCTGATTCGTAACTTTTTCCATATTCACCAGACTCATAGTGTGTCCGAGTACATTGAACAATTTGATATGCTAGTGCACTACCTACTCGCTTATGATCATACTCTCTACAATGCTCGTTTCATTGATGAGCTAAGAGTTGAAATTCGTTCTGTGGTTCTTATTCAACGCTACATGGATCTGGATACTGCTAGTTCCCTTGCCCTGTTACAGGAGGACGTTCTGACGCTTCAATCGCGAAGTGATATTCGTCGTCTCGATGTTGCATTTTATGGGAAGACTTTCACCCAGCCAACGCCAGCACCTCAGTCACAAATTTCTAAGGTTGCAAAGAGCCTGCAGTTTGACGACAAGACTAGAGATGGTTATGATGGAGATAAGCACGAATGCACAGCCGAGAAGATGGTACAATCTTCTCCAGCTAAAGCCCCCTTGTCCAGGGAGTCTAAAGATGAAGCCGATTTTGGAAATGGCAAAACATGCATTTGGGTGGATGTGCTGGATGGTGGACAGGATCCGTCGGTCAGGAAGGTTTGGCACAACTATAGTTTTGATAGCCATGTCATAGAGAACTATGGAATCAAAGTTGCTATATTTCATGCTGATACAAAGCATCTTGCACGACTTTGGGAATCTTCGAAGAGAACTGATGGAGGATATTCGCTTCAAGGACTTACCAATGATAACAGAGTCATGGGTGTTGTCCCAAAGGAATTACAAAATATTGGAAAGAGATCAATGAAAACCATATTTGGTACTGCTAATGGTGTTGCCCGGTTGCTTTCTTGTCTGTTAGAAACGAGCTTTGTTAAATCGGTGGTGAAGGCTTTGTTTTCGGCGGAGGGTGGGTTTTCTGGTTTTGCTGGCAAAAGCTTGAAGTCCAAGGTAGATTTGTGCATGGAAAGAGGACTTCACTTTGTTAAAGCTGGTGATGGCCTGGTGATGTCTGTTGAGGGTGTGATTCCACCGACAACTTTGTTGTTGGCTCGCCCGTGTGATCATGTCCCAGGCTCTGTGCATTCATTGGAGCTTTCTGGGGTGGTTCGGCAAGAGCCTCATGGAGTATCTCTGCGGTCAGTTAATTTGGATGAAGTTCGTGAATTATCTGGGTCAAATATGCTTTTGTCCAGTCCTAGTGATCAAAGTTTGGTTTCTAGAAGTTCTGTGTATGGTCGGGAATCATATCATGTGGGGTCTCCGAAAGCTGTGACCACTTTGGTTAGGCAGGGGCTGTCTCAGGAGCTTTGTCTGGTTATTGATGCCCAGGCTGCAAGCATGCTGATGTGGGATAAGCAGACTTATGTTCATCAGGAGAGGAAGCAAGTTTCAGTTGAAGGTGTTGGTGCTGGTGAAATAACAATGACGGAATTGGCCACAGTTCATTTTGCCACCAGGACCGATAGAAATCCTATCAAGTGTGAGCAGCTTGTTCTTTTGGCTTTGTCTGCTGGAAGGGATATTCAGGCATCAGATAGTTGTGCACAAATTGACACTGAAATGCAGGTCTTTGAGAAAGTCAGCGTTTGTGCTGACGGTGGAATGCGGGATGAAATATGTGCCACGGTTGGTGCTGAATTTGATGATGAGACGGCAGTCCCTAGTGTGTCGCCGGTGCAGAGCTTGCTGGAGGATGCTGAATGGGTAAGAACAGTGCCAAATCAGGGAGTTTCGGTTGATGAGTTGGACAGTGATCTGTGCTTGGAAGACAAGTCAAATTTTACTTACCAGCTGGAGTGTCCAATTGCTCAGACTCAGCTTGGCGGTTGTGTTTTGTCTGCTCATGAGGAACAAGGAGGTGTGGGTCTGAATCTTCAGGACCTAACACGTCAGACTCTGCAAACTGTATATGATGTGCAGGATGACGAATACCAGGGATGGCGCCAAACCGGCCAATGGAGCACGTTACCAGGGAGGACGAGCAATCTATCAAGGAGCAATTCACGGGCGCACCAGCTTGGGGTCAAGCTGGCTGTCAAGGGAGGGCGGATGTCAGCAGCACCGAGTCAAGAAGCGCTGGAGAGGACGCTGAAGCAGGGAAGTCTGAAGCAGCGCGAAGACTTGGCGTGAAGACTTCTCACCAATTTCTGGAAGGCCCACAACTGAAAGAGAGGAGAGCCCACAAGCCCAACAAATACTTCATCGGTCCAGACTGGAGAACCTAGGGACATCGTTCTGTGATGTATATACGAAACGCAGGGAGAGACAGAAGGGGGTGGCGGCTATCAGGCGTGAGGGTGTTTTCTTTTCTGGTTGTTTTCGAGGCGATTCGTAGGCGGCGACAATTTGGCGGTGGAAGTTTATTGGCGAGTGGAGTTAAACTCCAGGCGGCGTAGATACTTGTAGTCGTTCTTCCTTGAGTTAATCCAATACCTCTCAGTTCTTGGTGTTTCTTGGTGTTGGTGTGTTACAGTGCGGCTGCGCGCGCATTACTTATGAAAGCATGCTTGCATGTTACTTCATCTCCAACACTCGATGTTCATGCTCCTGCACGCAGTAGCGAGGAAACAACGGCGCAGGACTCAGATCTCGGGGACAAGAAGTCCAAGGATGTTTATCTGCCTGTTTAACCGGTGTGACGTCTGAATTGTCTAGTTATCTGCTGGGTAATCAATCATGTGAAAAGAATTACACGCTTGATAGGTTCAGTTTAAATGTCACGGTAGTTCAATCGAAATGTCTGTGTGCTTATTGGAAAACTAAATTATGTCAATTACTATACAATCTGTATGAACTGAAACACCCGGTGTAAGTGTGTGTTTGATTGGAGGGACCAGGTGGAATGGGATGGAACGATCCTATATTTTTGGATAACACAGTTGGGGTAATATATTTGGTTAGAGAGATAACATGGTCCTGAAATTTGTTTGATTGGGGGATGAGATGGTCTGGGATGGTACAAGTTAATGTTTAGCTGGGAGATCTGGAATGGAATGGGATGGGATTGGTTGTGGTGACCAAGTGGTGGGAATACCCTAAATACCTCCTATTCTTTTGGACTACTGGGTCTATATCTAACGATCTTAAGCCGTCTTCCTCAATGGGAATAAAAGATCTCTCTTTCTCACCTAAAAGATATACATATACATACACACATATATATATACACACATATACATCCACATATATATGTACTAGTCATATGCTCATGCGCAACGAAAATTCAATTTGTGACAAATTTTTTTTTGCAAAGAGTACTAACCTGTCTAAATGATAATGTTCACTCTAAATGTGCAATGGTTGAATGTTTAAATCAATTTATTGAAACATACAAATTCCAAACACCAGTTTACAAACTCGAGCTTAAATTTATCTTTAATTCCAGCCACCTAGTTGCTCAAATCCAGCCCCAACCACGAAGAAACGGATGCCCCCTGCTAGGGTTTCAATGGGTAAGGCGGCGTGAATATAGGACGTCGCTGCAGCAAAGAAACCATAAAATTAACGGAATTCGCTTCACCCAATAAGTTGATATAGTAACTATTGTACTGTCGGCAATTGCTCCAGCAAGTCCTAAGAATCTAACTCTCTGGTTCTACTATGCCCTTAAAAATAAAGCAGTCCAATGGTAAGTTAAAGCATCACCAGAAACATAGTCAATAATTGACAAAAAAATATGCAACTTTGGTTATAACACTTAAAGCTAATTTGATAATAACACCAAATAAGAATGCTTATGTTCAGGCCTTTTCAGGCCCTTGACCTTGTTTGGACAAATGCTCAGCTTCAACATCGTACTTCAAGACCCTGAAGCATTCTAGTCTTTCCTCCAAAAATAAACCATATGTGCGAGCCCATGGAGAATAGTCCCAAGCTGGATATAAGTCCATATTAGAGAGATAAGAAATTTAGGAAGCAATACAAAAGAACATTATTAAGCTGAATAAGGCAGGAAGTCCAATGCAAATGGAGAAATTCTGACCAATAGGGTTGAAGTCATCCTTGAAGTTTGATAGTTGCAAAACCCGCACCTTTTGTGTAAAATTAAGAAGCTTTTCGTGGAATGTAGGATCACCTTCCCAGAGGAGCCGATGAATCACCACAAGTGTCTTCAGTGCAACTTGCATAGTGCGTGAAAATTCATGCTAAATTAATTGCTCCTAAGATGATGGACAGATGAAGATTTCTAAAAAGAAGCATAACACTGCAAATATCACCAGAAGAACAATTTAAGAACTCAAAATAATTATGAGGTTATTGCTACTAGAGTAGTTGCAAGAAAACAACAGTGGAACAAAACATGATTGTGCATAATTCCAATTCAAACATATTGAATTCACCAATCAAATAAGTCAATAAGACCCAATTCAATGTAAGCATTTCGTACGAGAATACAACAGCACAGGATTGAGGAACAAGCTTCAGGACAATAGACAGCCAACAAAATGGAGGAATCATAGTCTCATAGATGACCAATCAATGACCGTCAGAATCAACAAAACTAACTAGAGAAAATACAGAAATTCCTTGTATAGAGATGACAAGAATCTTAATCAATCATCTGCTCAAGTTAGGTTTCAACTCACAACGTCAAGGTGCCAGCTGATTCAGCTATGTACACCGACAATAGTTAGCAAATTTCAATTGGCGCATTGCATTGCAATAAAGATTCTGACTATTGAATTTTCAGAGACACCAATGTAAACAATTATAGGATCCCCTTTGTTTGACTTCTAATGGCACAAAAAGTTTTGAGAATTTTCATGTTTTCTCACCTTTTTGTGATGGCAATGACTATGCAAGGGACCCTCGTTTCTTAACATCATGCTGTGGGCCATTGACTGGACTACTTTTCCAACTACAAGGAACTGAACCAACTAATTTATTCCAATCAAACCTCCAATGAAAAGAAAAGAAATTGGCATTGTAAGTAGAGATTGCTTCTAGGAATAAACAGCAAGGACTTGTTGCAGCCTGAATATGATGTTATCTTAGGGCTCTAGGCATGGTGATAAAAAAAGCTGCATTCTCTGTTTTACGCATAACTAAATACAGAACTAAGAAGAAAAGAGTTAGTCCTGTACTGCATTTAATTCTATAGGTTGATTAATTGTTACATTTATAGGGATTAGGGAGTACTACACAAATTTCAACTTTGCAATAAGCCAATTATCCGGCAACAGTATAAAATTAACAAGAAACAATAACTCACAGCGACTCACAAAGCATCAAACATACCAAATGAATAATAAAAAGGGGGGAAATCTCGCAGATGAATAGAGTGCACAATGCTTATGATTCAATTCTGGGTCTTGGTGAGGCGGCGGCCAAGCGCTTGGATGCAGTAAGCGACATCCACCCGGGGCCTGGCGATGGACGTCTCCGCCACAATCTCTGCAACAACACCACCAACCCATCAAACACCAAATCCAACTGGGAATGACGGGAAGACCACACCACGCGTGCACCCTCCCTCCCACTCCACGATTTGGCTGCCCAACTCAGCAAGCACACGCCAAATTAAGCAAAAATCGTAAGCGAAATTATAGGAGCTCAGGGTGTGAGAAGGAATCAAACGTATTGCACAGGTAGCGCTCCTTGGGTGGGCACTCCACATGGTTAGCGGCCTTTATGATCGCCACATCCAGATCCTAAAAAAAATCACAAGCCAAAATAAATTCCAATGGGGGTATAAACCACAGATCCAAAGCAAGCAAGCGTGTGCTCTCCTGAACTCCTCGCCTCAGTCAGTCGTGGGAAGTCGAACCAGCTTAGCACCGAAAAATCGGGGGAAAACAGGGAGAAATTCAATGTAGACCTTGAAGTCGGAGTTGAGGTTGGCGAGGCTGATAGTGGTGGTGTCCTTGAGCGCACTATACGCCTAGCACCAGCTCTGCAGCACCAACATTTTTCGCTACTCCCCGCCTAGAGGGGCCTTGTTCCGTGGCGGTTACGGGGCAGGGATCCGCCCGATGAGATGCCGCGCTAGATCAAAAGATGCTGCGGAGGAAGCTACTGCGACTGGCTCCACATTCCCGGTGAAGGAGTTGTGGGAGACCTAGCTTGTAGTACTGCAGCGGCCTCCCCAAGGAATCCGCCAATCTTGCCAGAGCCAAGATGGATCCAGTCGCCGTGGAGGAGCAGAGCTAAGGGCCGGATCAGCAGCGAGCAGCTGCCCAGCCATGTCTCCTCCCTAAAGAACATCTCCAGCTTACGGGGAGAGTTGCGAGGTGAGCAGATCGGGCTCATAGTGCTTGTGCGGGGAGAGCCACGAGGTGAGAAGTCGGGAGGTGTGGTTTGCGACATGGGGTGATGGTGGGGGGGGGGGGGGGGGCAGAGCTGGTTTGCACCGTCGAGCAGATCGTGAGGAATGGAGGGGTCTAGACTCTGGAGGTTTGCGCCGCCGAGCAGATCGGAGGAATGGAGGAAGAGCTGGTGTGATGGGGGCGGAGCGATCAAGAACCGGTGTTTTTGTTCGGTGGTCAGTTTGGTTTTTTCTACGGTGGTTGGGGTTTTTTTAGAGGTGGGTTGGGGTGGAGAACGTACCACTACTACCAACTTCTAATTAGAAATAGTAGAGATATATATCTACATATATGTTTATATATGTATGTACATATGTGTGTGTATATATATATATGTATTTGTGTGTATATATGTGTGTATGTGTATATATATGTCTCACCACTCCCAACCCAAACCGTAACCAACGCACAACACTGCCACCGCCGTTCGTGCCTTCTGCATCGCCCTTCCCTGGCACTAGCCCAGTGTTGCCCTTCTCCCTCCAATGCCCTTTCCCGGAACTGCCTCCCTCCACCCTTCACTAGTGCCAGCTGAGCGCCGTTCTTCCCTAGCACCACCTCCCATGGTGATGAGCCTCGACATGTGTAACACCCTAATTTTTTCTTTTCTTGCATTTAATTGGTATTTTAAATTTTTGGGAATTTCTGGAATTTATTTGGATTTATTTGGATTTATTTTGAATTAAACCATTTATCAAATTAATTAAATAATGGAAAAGTTAAAATAAAGTTTTGCTGAAAATATTTTATTTGAGTCACAAATGTCTTAAAATATTTTTGAGAATTTTTCCAGAATTTTTCTAGTATTTTTAAAGCCCCAAATGAATTATTTTATTTTCGGGAATTAATTTTATTCGGAAAAGGATTAAATATCCCGTGAACAGTACTGGGCCGGGTACTGTGCGGCCCGTTCTGGAAAAACCCTAACGCGGCAGCCGTTAGATCTTCATCCAAGGGCCCACGTTGCGCCACGTCGCCAATCCGATTCGTCACGGATTCACGGCCTTGCCTGTGAGGGCCTCGGTCTCGCGCTTTTCACGGACGCCGAGGACCCTATTTAATCGCCGCCACACGCCTCGGGAAGCCCTAGACGCGCCGCACCTTTTGCCCTAGCTCACGCCGCCGAAGTCGCCGTCGCCTCGCACGAAGCTCGCCGTAAGTCTTCGACCCTCCGCCAAGACTTCTTCGCTGGTTGCTTGCCGCCACGGTGATCCTCCGTCGTCGCCGTTGGTCCTTGAGTCCTCTCGCCGAGCAGCGTCGAGCGTTACTTCTTCGCCGGAGAAGCACGGAACGCCGCCGCCACGTCTTTCGCTCTCCGCCTCCGGTTGGACCACGCCGCCGCAACGTCCGCCGGATTCGCGAAGCCGCCAATGGACGATCTCCATCCGATCGTGAGGTGAGCCCACGCCGCCTTAGGAACGATGAACTCCATCTTCTAATCTCCGCCGTTAGATGCAAATCCGAGGGCGTAGAAGCCACGCCGCTTTCATCAGGCATGAGTCGCCGACAAAGACGGGCCCACCCGTCGGTAAGCCGCGCATGCGGCGTGTGACGCCACCGTTGACGCTATGCCGACGCCACGGTGGGACCCACTTGTCGTGAAATAGCCGGTCGTGGTACGACGTCAGCAAGGCCACGTGTCACTCTCTGGTGGCGACACGTGTCACAGATGACGCAATAATTAATTTTCCGAAAAAGAAAATATTTATTTAATTCGGTATATTGATTTTAAATATATTTTGAAACTTCAAATGCTTATAACTTTTATGCTTTTAACTCCGATTTGAGTGATTCCAATTTCTATAAATTTGTAAAATTGTGATCTTTCTGTTTATGAATTTTATTTGAATTTTTTAGCACTGTTTGTCTACTGTTTATTTATTTTATTATTTTGTGTATACGTTACGCGTAGACGTTGAAGTCCCCGACGGTTTCGAGGGAGAGGTTCTGACCCAGGAGCAAGCTCAGGAACCAGAACCAACACTTTTTGAAGGCAAGTTGTGTTTGATCATGTTGAACCTACTAGAGCAAATTATTTTGATTTAAACTATTGCATGCTAATTTGATAGAAATGACTTTGAATAAGTTTGGGATTAGTTAAATGCCTAGTTGCTATATGCCACCTTGTCATATATAATTGTAGGCCATGAATCCTTTGTCACCCTAGGTTATGAATTAATAGTTGGACATTAATAGTTTGCCAACATGGGTTGAGTAGACCGAAGTAGTGTGCTTAGCCTGCCACGAGGACAATTCATGATTTTGGAACACCAAAGTAAATAATGACTTAATGAGATATGGAACACGTTTTGTGAATGAGACATGTGTTATTGAGTTGATGATGGCACGTGGTACAATGGTAAAGAACCGGTGGGAAAATGATTTAGACCGAGGCAAATGGCAAGATTGTTTCAGTGGGCCAAGAGTGGCAATCGGGCGGTCGATTTGGTTTTATTGGACATGGATATTTGAGTTACACTTGGTTAGTCTTGCCTCGGTCAACTAAGGATTTAACCTTGCGAGCATTTGAACTGAAGTCTCTCATACACCACAAGCTCGTAATGGGACGGGCTTAGGCTGAGTAAACCGGGAAATCTATTCTTTGGTGCTCGTCGTGGTGGTGTGAGGCCCGAGAAGCGGAATGAGAACTCACATGGCGCAAGAGGGGGCCCCGGTGTGGTAACCATCCCTCCAAAGTTGAAACCTTAGCGGCAAGATCGAAGTTTAGATGGAACTTTGGAAAGGCTTCACATTGTTATTTGCCTTTGTGGTATTTGGTGTATCTTGTGGGTAAAGTGTATAACCTCTGCAGAGTGTACAACCTATTCGAATAGCCGTGCTCACGGTATTGAGCATCGCTTCGGTGATTACTGATCAATGGTTAGATTTTCATAAAATGAATTGTTTATGGAAAAATGCTTGGGTTGGTAATGAGGAACTTGACTTAGGATGGAAAAAGGATTTACTGATTGAAATGTTTGTGAAAGCTATTATTCTTACTATTGCTTTTATTGCTTTGCAATCTATTATTGTTTATCTTGAATGTCGCATCGCTCATGAACCATAGCCTATCCTTTGTACTAAGCCATGCATGTAGAATATTAGAATTGCATTACATGCATGACTTGCTTGAGTGCTCAAAGTACTCACCCCACAACAACACAACTTCGGTTGAAGAAGAAGTAACCCCGCCAGAGGAGGAGTACCAGGAGGAGCCGACGAACTAGGAGCGAGCCCGATCGGTTACTTCGTGGCAAATTGGTTGGCGCCACGAGTTTATTCTATTTCCGCTGCATTTGGATTTTATAATAATTCTTCGCCCTGCGAGGCGTATCTTTGTAATTTGACCATAAGGTCGATCAACTAGTTTGAGTATTTTATTGAAGTACTACATTATTTCGCTGGTTATGACTGTGATATATACCAATGTTGAGACTGTGTGCACTAGCGTGATCCTGGACTAGTGCTGAATCACAGAGGGTCCGGATTTGCAAATTCGGGTCCCGACAACATGATACCACGGGCAAAGGAGACGCACCACTCATCATCACGGTGGCCGTCACGGAAGCCAGATCAGAGGACATTCCTCTCGGTGCAACCAGATCCAATGGTCACCGTCGACTTCCCAACCATCTTTGCCATCTCCCACCACCTCCCTAATCGTATCCACCTCCTCCAGTCAACTGATGAGGTGGTGATCGAATCGTTCTTCTCATTTTTCTCATCGACACTGATCAGCTATATGTTAAGCTTGTTGAAAACATTAAGATGATCAAAGAACTATGTACAATCCTCCATGTGCAATTTATACAATTCTTCTAAGTCCTTCTATAATTTTTTGGCGAATTTTCCTTGATCATTGAGTACTTTACCTTATCGAGGAAACATAGATGGATTCTACAGACAGCTTTACACTCTATTACCTTCCATTCTTTAGTAGACATTTTTTTATTTGTCACATTCAAGAGCAGCGATTAACTCTTACTGGATAAAGACATCCTTCACCACATATTGTTACATACTGAAATTTTCTCCACTGCCAAATTTCTCTACTTGATTCCACATCGTCGACATCGATCTTGATTTTGTGCCACCTGATGCTTTATCGATCTTCTTGCAAATCTGATTAATTCAGCATTGGCTCTGATACCATTTGTTACACTCTGATACCCCTTCTTATGCGCAGTAGACCCCTGGATCAGATCAAAGTTTTGTGAGATACGGTACGAACGTGCACAATTTTAAGAACGAAGAAGATGAATCTTGAAGAGATAACCAAAACAACGACGTTGAAGTAATCAGGACAAGAGAGAAAAGATTTAGCAAAGCCGATCACAAATTCTTTAAGTACAATCTCAAAAGAGTATAAGGGATTATTGCTCTCTGACAATCTCTTGAGCTTTTTAGGACTCTTGAATCCTTACTCTATACAAAAATCTAATGCTAAAGATCAATATAGTCTCTAATTTACTCATGCACCCCTTGCTTTAGATGAGTTCGTTTGTGATTTCTTTATTGCTTGAGTTCTTTATGATCATCCTTAGGTTTATTTAGCCTCCTAAGTTCTCCAAATCAAATAGAAATCCTACTCCTATTAGGATTAGGAATCCTAATCCTATTAAAATTTATATAGCACACCTTTTCAAATCTTAAAAGACAAGATATGAGTCATCATATTTAACATGAACAATAACAAATTCCAATTGTATCGACCTGGTTCCTCATCCTTTTCTTAACCTGTGGTGTGAAAATCTCCAAAGACTAGCTAGGAGTTTACACAAACCGACCAAACACTATGTATGGCAGTCCTTTGGAAATAGGCTCCACTTCAAGTTTGGATTGGAACCACATAACATATCCCCAACAATCTGATCTAGACGACCAAACATCCAAACAAAAGCTCTTCGCCACACTCTCTCTCTCTCTCTCTCTCAAAGCTACTACCATGCTTTGATCGGTAACCAGACAAGGGATAAGTGTTACTCCCTTGCAAGTTGCAAGTACTGCCATTGAATGTTGCAGGCACCAACCGTGCAAAAGCGTTTCGATTTTCTGGCCGAACGTGTGGAGATCCCCACAGCCCCACCATCCCATGGCAGCGGTGCTGCCTGTGCCTGTGCTGTGCGTGGGCACTGGGCTGTGCAGACCTGCCCACTCACGTCAATGGGGTGTCGCCGTGTCGGATACGGCTGCATGCAGTGGCAGTGGGTGGCTACATCGGCCTTTCGATTGCGTGATCCACGGGATGTACCGAGTGTGCGCTATAGTTGTAACAGATCCAGCTCCTGTTTAGATGAGTGATAACTTTTTAAAAGGTTTTAAAATTTAATTCAATTTTAAATTACATCTTAAAATATTTCAATGAAATATCTCTAATCTAAACATCCCCTAACATCGAAACCAACCGTCAAGACGAATCCATCGAGGGTTTCTTTAGGCTAGAGTGTAGTGTTAGAATAACCAGATTAGAGCCCATTTATTTATCATTAAAATCAATAAATTCCAAGGCCCATGTGCAATACTAGGAATTATGAGGACTTTAATCCCACATGGATAATTGAGAGGTGGTTGACCAAACTTAAATAGATAGGTCATGTGTCCATATGTTGTGAGGTTGAAAAAGGGATTGGTCATGCCACGCTGCTGCGCCCCGAGAGCCGAGCCGTGGTGCTGGCGTGAGCAGTGCCGGCCGGGCAGATGTGATGTGCTAGTAACGGACGTGGTTGATGGTTGGTTCATAACTGACGTCAGTTACTTGTAACTGATGTGTTAATGGCTCTTTTGATGGCACCCATTACACCACCAAACATCCAGTACATCCTCCCCTGGTGTCCCATCTTGTGTGATCAACCCCAAATACATTCCTCTCCTCCGAGCTCTGCTGCTACTACTCATTTTGAGTGTTCCGTCTCTCATTCATCATGCAAGACAAAGAAAGCAGAGAGAGCAGGCCTCCGAAACCTTGCCCGCTGCGAGTTCCTGCTCGGGAAATAGCCGGCAATCAGGTTTTTGGGGAGCCTGCTCCGATTCGATTGACTACATCCTCTATTTCCTAAAGTCCGTTCGAGGGACTACACCGCGAACCTCTACGCTGTATCAACTAAAATTGACTACATCGAATAGCTGCGATCAGAATGTCGACCAGTCCGCAAAACAGCGCCACCATTGCCTCTGGTAATGGTCCCGCTACTAGGTACTTTCTTAAACTCTTCTTTTGTATGTTCTATTTTCTACAAATCTGCGAACTAGGCATGATAGTTTGTTCAAACTTGGATATGTCTAGCAAAAACGTTAACACTGTAATATTGTTCATCTTGATCACATATGTCATGATTTATTATACAACTTTATGAATTAAAAATTGCCGGAAAAACCTACTAATTCCAACAATCCAAAAACCTGATCGTAGGTCTTTTTCGGCTACTGGCTTTGTTGCTGCGCTAAAACCCACTGTGTTTGAGGGTGCAAACTATAAAAGATGGCATGCAAAAATGATTCTGTGGTTGACGGCCATGAACATGTATCATGTTGCAAGTGAAAAGCCTAAGCCTGGAAAAACGCAACTCACTCCCGAACAGGAGCAAGTGTTTGAGGCTGCGGATAACTTGTTTCGTGGTGCAGTCATTAGCGTTCTTGGTGAGAACATTGTGGATGCATATATGCACTTATCCACCGGCAAGGAAATGTGGGATGCGCTTGAGGCCAAGTTTGGGGTCTCTGATGCAAGCAGTGAACTGTATGTCATGGATCAATTTCATGACTACATAATGGTTGATAACCATTCTGTAGTAGAACAGGCTCATGAGATTCAGTCGCTTGCAAAAGAGCTCGAAAACTTCCCATGTGTGTTACCTGACAAGTTTGTGGCAGGATGCATGATTGCTAAGCTGTCGCATTGTTGGAAGGATTTTGCTACTTCTCTAAAGCACAAGAGACAAGAATTCAGCGTTGCTGATCTGATTGGTTCTCTTGATGTTGAGGAGAAGGCGAGAGCAAAAGACACGCGTGTGAAGGGACGTGAGGGAAATTCTAGTGCCAATGTGGTGCAAAGGAAGAATTTCCAATTCCAAAAGAAAGGCAAAAATAAGCTTGAGAACAAAAACAATGCCATTCAGACTACCAGTTTTAAGAAGAAGAACAACAACAAGAAAGGAGACTGCTTTGTGTGTGGAAGTTCTGACCATTGGGCCAAGGACTGTCCAGAACGCAAGGATAAGCAGAAAAAATCAGCAAATGTTGTTGTTGCCAATCTCGATGTTGGAACGTCCGGTATGGTAATTTACCCTCGCCTTTTAGTATGTCATTTACCTGATTGGTGGATTGACACCGGGGCAAATATTCATGTGTGTGCTGATATTTCCTTGTTTTCTTCTTATCAGGTCGCAAGGACTTCCTCCGTCTTAATGGGGAACGGATCACATGCTTATGTTCGTGGTGTTGGCACGATCGATCTGAAGTTTACTTCGGGAAAGATCGTCTGGTGAGAACATGCAAAGATGTCCCATCTATCAAGAAGAACTTGGTCAACGGTTCTCTCCTCTGTAAAGAGGACTATAAACTGGTGTTTGAATCCAATAAATGTGTTGTCTCTAAGTTTGGAACATTTGTTGGTAAAGGCTATGAGAGCGGAGGCTTGTTTCACTTATCTTTGCCGGATTTGTGTAATAACGTTGTTAACCATGTGTGTGATGATGAGGCCAATGTTTGGCATTCCCGGCTTTGTCATATTAATCTTGGTTGTATGAAGCACTTAGCCAGTATGAGTTTAATTCCAAAGTTAACGTCATCAAAAGTTCTAAGTGCTAAACGTGTGTGCAATCTAAGCAAACTTGCAAGCCTCACAAGGCGCAGAGGCGAAAGCTTGGCAATCATTAGAACTAATTCACTCGATTTGTGCGAGATGAATGGTGTGTTGACAAAAGGCGGAAAGTAATATTTCATGACGTTGATAGATGATTCTACTAGATTTTGCTACGTGTATTTATTGAAGTCAAAAGATGAGGCGTTTCACTATTTTAAAATCTATAAAGCTGAAGTAGAAAATTAACTGGAGAGGAAGAACCACACTCTAACTGAGATGGTTAACACCATGTTAGATACAGCGGGACTTTCCAAGGAATGGTGGGGTGAGGCTATATTGACGGCATGTCATGTCCTAAACAAAGTTCCTACAAAGAATAAAGAAATAACCCTGTTTGAGGAATGGGAAAAGAAAAGATTGAATCTCTCCTACTTGCGAACTTGGGGTTGTCTGGCTAAGGTCAGTGTGCCAATCCCAAAGAAGTGTAAGCTTGGACCACAGACCGTGGATTGTGTTTTTCTTGGCTATACTTTTCACAGTGTTGGGTATAGATTTTTAATAGTAAAATCTGGTGTTCCTGATATGCATGAAGGCACAATAATGGAATCCAGAGATGTCACATTTTTTTAGGATGTATTTTCAATGAAAAAACACCTAGCATTTCCAGCGAAGAATCTATCATTTCTCCCGAGCCTACTGTTCTTGTAACGCACAATGAACCCTCACTTGTGGAAAATCCTATAGATGAAGGCAATGAAGTAACTCACAAGAGTAAGAGACAAAGGACTGCAAAGTCTTTTGGTGACGACTTTATTGTATATCTAGTGGATGACACTCCAAGAACCATTGCTGAGGCTTATTCATCTCAGGACGCTGACTATTGGAAGGAAGCGGTTCGAAGTGAGATGGATTCCATCATGACTAATGGAACTTGGGAGATCGTGGATCGTCCTTACGGGTGAAACCTGTAGGATGTAAGTGGGTGTTCAAGAAGAAGCTTAAGCCTGATGGTACAATTGATAAGTACAAAGCAAGGCTTGTTGCAAAGGGTTATACCCAGAAAGAAGACGAAGACTTCTTCGATACTTATTCACCAATTGCCAGACTGACTACTATTCGAGTACTACTATCACTGGCTGCCTCTCATGGCCTGATTGTCCATCAAATGGACGTTAAGACGGCTTTCCTTAATGGAGAGTTGGAGGAGGAAGTTTACATAGAACAGCCAGATGGATTTGTAGTAAAGGGTCATGAAGGGAAGGTGTGTAAATTGTTGAAGTCCTTATACGGCCTTAAGCAGGCATCTAAACAGTGGCATTAGAAGTTCGACAGAACTTTGACAACTACCGGCTTTATTGTGAATGAAGCTGACAGATGCGTGTATTACTGCTATGGTGGAGGAGAGGGAGTGATCTTGTGTTTGTTTATCGATGACATACTGATATTTGGGACGAACCTTAATAAAGGAGGTCAAGGACTTTTTATCCGAAAGCTTTGAAATGAAGGATTTGGGAGAAGCGGACGTCATCTTAAATATTAAGTTGTTAAGAGAAGATGATGGTGGGGTCACACTTGTGCAATCCCATTATGTGGAAAAAGTATTGAGTCGCTTTGGTTTTAGTGACTGCAAGCCTGCTCCAACACCATATGATCCTAGTGTGCTGTTACGGAAAAATCAGAGTATAGCAATGGATCAATTGAGATATTCCCAGATCATTGGCTCGTTGATGTATCTAGCTAGTACTACGAGGCCAAATATCTCGTTTGCTGTGAGCAAACTCAGCCGGTTTGTTTCAAATCTAGGAGATGATCACTGGCGTGCTCTAGAAAGAGTACTACGCTACCTAAAAGGGACAACAAGCTATGGAATTCACTACACCGGGTATCCAAGGGTACTGGAGGGTTACAATGATTCTAACTGGATATCTGATGCTGATGAGATAAAAGCCACAAGTGGATATGTGTTCACTTTGGGAGGTGGCGCTGTTTCATGGAAGTCTTGCAAGCAGATCATCTTAACGAGGTCAACAATAGAAGCAAAACTCACAGCATTAGACACCGCCACTGTTGAAGCCGACTGGCTGCGTGAGCTTGTGATGGACTTGCCGGTGGTTGAGAAACTGGTACCTACTATTATTTTGAACTGTGACAATCAGACTGTGATTGTCAAGGTCAACAGTTTTAAGTATAACATGAAGTCATCAAGACACGTCAAGAGGCGGTTGAAATCTGTCAGGAAAATGAAAAACTCCGGAGTGATAGCGTTGGACTATGTCCAGACGGCTAAAAACCTGGCAGATCCATTTACCAAGGGACTATCATGGAATGTGATAGATGAAGCATCGAGGGAGATGGGCTTGAGACCCACATGAGTCACGCCTTAGTGGTAATTCATCCTATGTGATCGGAGATCCCGTGAAGTAGGATGGTGAAATAAGCTATTGGCTGGCTGGGAGGAGAGTACTTTTGTACATATCCCACTCTGTTGAAGATGCATTACTCTCCTATTCTGTATGGCAGGTTGGTTATACCTTAATGTGTTCCGAGTGGCTTACAAAAGCAGAGATGTCGTCCTACAGGACATCTTATGAGGAACACACCTATATGAGCCCGACTGCTAGTCACAGTCTATGAGACTGGGTGATCTCTAGAAGCTCATGAAAGGCCAAGGAGTATGACTTATACGCTCCAAACCGAGGGGATGCTTACGACAGCCTAGTACCAGTAAAGGACTTTGGTGAAACTTATTCACACAAAACTGTCAATTCAAGGCATAGTCTATTGTTCAGTTGTGGATGAGTGTAACCTTTGTCCTAGGTGGATGTTCAACTTAACAGTCTCCATCGAAACACTGGTATATCAAACAATAGTGGAACTGAGAGTATTTCACATATGCCTTGGAATTTGGTGGGGATTGTTAGAATAACTGGGTTAGGGCCCATTTATTTATAATTAAAATCAATAAATCCTAAGGCCCATGTGCAATACTAGGAGTTATGAGGACTTTAATCCCACATGGGTAATTGAGAGGTGGTTGACCAAACTTAAATAGACAGGTCATGTGTCCATATGTTGTGAGGTTGAAAAAGGGATTGGTTTGTGCCACGCCACCTTGCCGAGCCGAGCCGCGTGGCGTGGCGTGGCGCGCGCTGAGCGGCACGGCAAAGGCGTGTGGCGAACCGAGCTAGGCCGGACGTGATGTCTTTGGGCAAGTTTTTGTTTGATATGATAATTAATTTGAGCGTTTATGACCAAGAATCGCCGACCATTACTAGTAACGACGTGGTTGATGGTCGGTTCATAATCGACGCCGCCATTTGTAATGGCGATGTGTTAATGGCTCTTTTGATGGCACCCATTACACCACCGAGACATCCAATACATCCTCCCCTGGCGTCCCATCTTGTGTGATCAACCCCAGATACATTCCTCTCCTCCGAGCTCTGCTGCTGCTGCTGTTTTCGAGTGTTCCCGTCTTTGTTCACTGCGCGCACAGGCGAGCAAAGAGAGGAGGCCTTCGAAACCTTGCCCGCTGCGAGTTCTTGCTCGGGAAATAGCCGACAATTAGGTTTTTGGGGAGCGCACCGCGCGACTGCTCTGATTCGATCGACTACATCCTCTATTTCCTAAAGTCCGCTTCGAGGATCAGACCGCAAACCTTCTACGCCAAGATCAACTAAGATCGACTACATCGAATAGCTGCGATCAGAATGTCGACTGGTCCGCAGAACAATGCCACCATTGCCTCCGGTAATGGTCCCGCTACTGGGTACTTTCTTTAACTCTTCTTTTGTATGTTCTATTTTCTACAAATCTGTAAGCTAGGCATGATAGTTTGTTCAAACTTGGATATGTCTAGCAAAAATGTTAACACTGTAATATTGTTCATCTTGATCATATATGTCATGATTTATTATACAACTTTATGGATTAAAAATTACCAGAAAAATCTACTAATTCCAACATGTAGCTCGGCTAAAACAGGAGAAGAAGAAACAAAGAGGAATAAGAGGTAGGTCTTTGCCCAAGACCACCAGATCAATTGCGGTCTAATAAGTAATATTCACATTTTACGCATCCAATCCACTCCACGGTTTTAAAATCCACAAATCAATCGAACAAGGGGAGAGAAGCGAGAGCCCAAGAATGTACCTGACTGGCGGTAGCGGCCAGCGACACAGCACGACGGGAGGAATAGGAGGCGCGAAGCTAGGGCATAGGCCATCGGGCGACAGTACAGTGAGCGGGGTCGCCTGGCGGTAGCGTGATGAGCCGCTAGGTACATGGACGAGGATGACAGTTAGGTGGAGCCGTCAGGAGGCCGGGTTTGCTGGGCAAGGCGGAGGTCTGGATATGGAGGGGAGGGCCAGAGGTTAGAGAAGGGAGGAGGAGGAGGACCAGAGTTAGCGGTCCTAGCGGAGAAGTCGGAGGACGATCGACGAGATTACGACCATGACCTCGAGGGAGGAGAGGACCGAGGATGGTGAGGTTGAGAAGGACTAATGGACCATATGGACAAGGAGGAGGAGAAGAGCACGGAGCTAGGGAGGAGTAGAGGAAGTGTGGAGATCGGGCTAGGCCGACATCGACACCGTAGCTACTGATATGTATTAATTTTGATTTTGGTGATTTAGGATTTGTAAGATGTTAGAATTTTTTGTATTATAGTTTTAGCAAATTCTAAACATATGCATTTGATTTATGTTATTACGTACGAAACTATTATATTAAACTATGAAGTTGTACGTATGAACATACACCTCTATTAAAAAAATTAATTCGGTCCCTACCACACAAAAAAGTTCACATGCATCGCCATCTTGGATCAAAACAAAGAGGCATCTCCGCGCGATATCAACCGTCACACGGCTCGCGCGGTCGCGCCCGCGCCGTGGTCACGACGCTCGCTAGCTGGGCGCGCGCGTGCTCCTGTTGCAGCTCCACTCGGTCGTCGTTTCAGGCGTACCTGCCCAAGGACCATGCATGCACATGGAACCGGTTGGAACTTCTCGCAAATAAAAGAAAAAGGAGGGAAGGAAATGATTGGAACTTGGCGGAATCATTGGAGGCCTTTCAGTCGGGTCTCGACGATCTGCACGGATTTTGCTTCCGGTCGTGCTTGTTCATGGCAAGCAACTTGCACGGCAATTTTCGACGATCGATTAATCCGGTGGTATCTGGTGGTGGTGCTGACTTTCGAAGTACTCGATCTGTCTTTCCGAAAGTGAATCGCTTCTTTTCTTATTGGGAAGAACTAGAAATCGGATGTTTGATACTGTTTATTTTATTGGATGTCTCTTACAATATTTTTTTTTCAATGTTTGAAACATTTTTTCTCAACGCGTGCAATATTATTTTCAACGTTTGTAATATCCGTTTACTGTGCCACATTTCACTGTTTGTCGAAAAAAAATATTGCACGCGTTAGCAAAAAATGTTACACACGTAGAAAAAAATATTGCAATACGTCCGAAAAATTCAGACGTCCGAACTGCAGCAATTCCGTTTCTTATTAACTTAAGTTTTTGGATGAATTGGCTAGTGCATGTAATTCAATATGGTATCAGAGCTCAAAATCCGGTTGGCGTAATTAAAATAAATAATTAATTGTAACTCACTTATGAGAAGGATTTTCTCATCCAGTAAGTATCAAAGATAAGTGAATTATCCATTTTTGTTAATAATCTAAATTTTTAAATAAACTGATTGATACATACAACTTAATACCGATGAGCACGACCCGTCCTGGCAAAACTACACATCTACTTACGCTGCTCTGCTACCCTACGCATGGAGCTGGCACTAGGGGTGGAAAAATAGCTCGAGGCTCGCGGCTCGGCTCGGGCTCGGCTCGGTGCATCAACGAGCCGAGCCCGAGCCTACCGTCTGGCTCGGTGCTACAATGAACCGAGCCCGAGCCGGCCATGGCTGCTCGTTGGCTCGTTAGGCTCGGTAAAATTCAGATATTCAGAATCACTTTCACTAATCACTAATCATTAATTGATTATCCAAATTACATGAGGCTTAATTTTAATACAAAATTAGCCACATCTCACAGACATTCAATCGGTTTGGCATTCATACAGTCATATTGAACAAAGAACATATAATGAACATACTTGAGAGTTGACGCAATGAGGCGGGCCCACATGCCAGACGGCTTAACGGCAGCTTTCGGCTCGGCTCGAGCCGACGAGCCCGAGCCGAGCGGTTTCCAGCTTTCAACAAAGACAATGAGCCGAAATGAGCGAGCTCGCCAGAAACTGACGAGCTCGGTCGAGCCGAGCGGCTCGATTCCACCCTAGCTGGCACGCATCGGCGCCGCAGGCTCGTTAAAACGCAACAAACACCTATTTTGCCTTCGCGATCGATGATAGTTTGATACCGACGTGCCCGCGGCTCGTCTGATCGGGTCTACGGGTGGCAATTTCTCCACGTTTCCGCGTGATTTCCCTACTCCTAACGTTGCTTTCTGTAGACCTGGACGCTTACCTCAGATACGTGTGCTGATTCGATTTATGCTTTGAATTCCACTAGCTGCGTCACGAGATTTTAGCCTAGTATCACCACACGTGAGTTCTGCAGTGTACGGTGAGTTATGCGCGCCCGTTCGTCGCACAGTTCGCACGGCGTTGGAGCTGCGAACGACCACAGAGATGGAGGTCCAACTGGAGGGTGACCTTTTCGTCAAGTTGAAGACAAACGGTGGCTGTTCGGCCTACCATAGTACCATTCACAGATACAGTTGGATACAGGTGTAGCTATATACACTTTGGAAATTTTGACTATCAATATCTTTTGAAATATTTAAACTAAATATATGAAAATTATTTGTGCAGATTTGTCTTAAAAAAGTCATTTCATAATATTATAATTTCATTAGGTTTTATAAATATATTATAATAAAAATTAGTGGTTAAAATTGTGTTTTGAAGACTGAGAGAGTGCTGCTACTGTAATACTTCCACCTCCAAAATTCGACTTTGTTTTCGCTGATCGAGCGATTGGATTATATTTTTCAAGAATCGTGTACTGTTTTTTTTGAAAAAATTGCCTCTCTGAAATTACTGCAAGAACATCACGTAGATTACCTTTTCCCGGGGAGAAGTGGGCTACGCGTAGCATGTAAAACAACTGCCCTAAAAGAAAAGTGGACAAAGTGTTTGAAAAGAAAGGAAAGAAAAGGAAAAAAAAGTTGATGCTATAGGATGTTAAAAGTACCGTTGTCAATGTTATTAACGATATGGGTGAGTTTTAAAGTTTCATCAAAGTTTTGCATAGTTCACAAGTTTTATATATGATTTGGTAAATTTAAAAAGAAGTTCATACATGTTTTGATGAGTTGTCAATAAAGACACATAGGAACACCTGATACCATTTATGATCGTGCGACGTGGTCTTCTGTCGTCCGTTGGTTTGGTGACAGGCCCGTATATTTATGTAATTTTTTTTCCCGTGATATATTTTTAAAATTTTGAAAAAAATGTATTATTAAAAAAAATAATTCATGCGATGGGCACGAAACCAAGCCACTGATGGCTGATGCTTTTGCTATCCAAAGAGAAAAACAGAAACGGAAAAAAAGAAGACAGAAGTTGAAGGCAGCTAAAACGCGATACACGTGGCGACCCTAATCCCCCTTCCGCGCGTGCTAAAGGACACGCCCGGGCCCACACGTCAGCGACACCAACACGTTGTCACGGTCCGAAGCTTCGTCCACGGTTCGCGCACACACCCGCAACAGCCGGGACTCCGGCGCTATATAAAGGCCCGGGCAGGAAGCCATTAGCTCCCCAAGAGCGACGCCATCGCCTCCCACAGTCCCGCACCACACCACCCACCGAGCACACGCACGGCGAAAGCCTTCCCTTCCATTCCTTCCACGACCCACTCGACTTCCCCGGTGAGGCTGAGCGATCCACCCATCCACAACGGCGCACCGCCGCGACCGCCGTGGCAGCAGCAGGTTTGTTCTCTGAACTCTCTGATCTTTCTTGGGGTATTATTAGATCAAGGAAGAAAGTGCCCTTGGAAAAGGTTTTCTTTTTACTTTCTTTTAACTCTTCTTGAGATCCAGAGAACCTTTTTTCTCTCCTGGATTCTTGTCCAATGTTTCTTTAGATTTAGCCTTTCTTTTTGGACTTTTTTAGCAAGCCAGAAAGGGTTGTTTTTACGGTCTCCCCTTCAGGCTGCACAAGCCAGACAAAATCTCCCTGTTCTTCCCTTTTATTGAAGAAACGGGGCTTATTATTCCAAGATTCTTTTGTTTTTCTCTCTAGTTCAGTTTTTGCACCGAAATTCCTTTTTTTTTTCTTCCCATTTTTGGTTCGGGATGGCAGCCATAGATTTGTACAACGCCACAAACCAGCTCAGCTCCTCGTCGTCGTCTTCCTCAGATCAGGAGCTCATGAAAGCGCTCGAACCTTTTATCAGGAGCGCTTCGCCCACCTCCTCCCCCTCCACCTCCTCACCCTTCCACTCCTATTCATCTCCATTGCCTCAAGAATCGTACTACTACCCTGTTTCCTCTTACACCACCGTCCCAGCCCCGCCGGCTCCCGCCGCCATCTCCTTCTCGCAGCTCCCGCCTCTCCCGCCATCTTCGCAGTACACCTCGGCGGCGGCGTACCCGCCGGTGAATAGTGCTGTGGGGCTGACCCTCCTGGGCCCGCAACAGATCCAGGCGCAGTTCTTAATCCAGCCGCAGCAGAGGGGGCTGTCGCGGTCGCTTCTTGGCCCTCGGGCGCAGCCCATGAAGCAGACCGGGGCGGCTCCGTCGTCGTCGGCCGCGAAGCTGTACCGCGGCGTGCGGCAGCGGCACTGGGGCAAGTGGGTGGCGGAGATCCGCTTCCCCAGGAACCGGACGCGGCTGTGGCTCGGCACCTTCGACACCGCCGAGGACGCGGCGCTCGCCTACGACAAGGCGGCCTTCCGCCTTCGCGGCGACGCAGCGCGCCTCAACTTCCCCAACCTCCGCCGGGGCGGCGCCCACCTCGCCGGCCCCCTCCACGCCTCTGTCGACGCCAAGCTCACCGCCATCTGCCAGAACATCGCCGCCGCGCCGACCGCGTCCAAGGCAAACACCACCACCGCGCCCCCGGACTCGCCCAAGGCCTCGGCGTCCACGACAACAACGGAGGGAGACGAGACGGCGGTCACCGCCAGCGGCTCGTCTCCGCGCCCACCTCTCCCGCTGTCGCAGCCGCTGGCGCCGCCGATCCCCGAGATGGACAACCTGGACTTCACGGAAGCGCCGTGGGACGAGTCCGATGCCTTCCACCTCCACAAGTACCCGTCCTGGGAGATTGACTGGGACTCCATCCTCTCGTGATCAAAGCAAACAGAAGTTCCATTAATCAAGCGGTGTAATCTTCCTGTTAGTTGACTTAATTTAATCCGCAGTCTCTACGGTTCGATGGAATATTAGACATCGGCCGCGGATGCTGCGAGTAGGGTTTAAGGAGTTCGTCGCCGTAGTCTGAGTTCGTCGCCGTAGTCTGTAAGAAGGGTTTAAGCTTAAGTTTTCTTATCCACTTGGTCGTCATGGAGTATTATTATTGTATTAGTGACGTCGTGTACGTAGTAGTGATCTCCTGGTTGCTTCGCCGGTGTTTTTTTTTACTCGCGGCAAGGCCAGTTGAGGATGTAATATTGTCGTAACTGTTGGTTACTGCTGAAATTGCAAATTTTACTACAAGTCAATGTAACTTTGTCTCTGCATGCTTCAAGCGTCTTACGCTGTTGTATATCCAATATTTTTTTTAGACTATCTCCCTTGTGTTCTTGTGTAGTTCTCAACTTCTGATGTAGTACCATCTTCTTTCTGTTGTGTTTGGCTCACCACTTCGAAGTTTAGATGATGATGGGATGATGGTCTTAGGCTCTTAGCTTCATGGGAGTTTTCTTTTGATATGTTTTTGCCCTGAAAAAGGTTACACATTGATAATATACTTTTGCGCTCTATGGTAAGGGAGACTCAATTATGCTATTTCATTGGCCAGATGTAAGAAGTTTGTGCGTAGTTCCCATTCCTAGCAGTGAACCACTGACGGATTGGAATGCAACAAAGAAAGAAATAATAAAACTTTTTTTTTTTGGTGTGGGGAGGGGATGCTCGGTCAAGAGTGGTCCCCAGAATCCTAACCTTAAAAAAAAATTCACATTAGAGTTGCACATGAATACTTCAGGATCACTCAAGCAATCCCAAGAAAGATTCTTATTTACAGGTGTCTAGGGTATGTATAATAAGGTTACTTTAGCTTAGTTTTAACATGTACATATGAGTTTTGTTCTACGTAAAAGAGTGAGAAAATAGGAGAGAGAAGAGTGTGGGTTTTATTTAGTAGCAAACATTATACATGAACATAAGTAGGTTAGTTATATATAAGACAGAAAAGATAGTTATTGCACAACATTTAGAGTCAATTTTTAAAAATAACTATTATACAAATTGGTTTTAGTACTTGCTCTAAATGATATAGATGAGGATAGAGTAAGTAGTGGACTTTATTACTGTACTTGCTCTAATATTCCAAGGTCGAAAATTGCAGATCTAAACATCAATCCTCCCCATCTGGATTGCTCATCCCAGTGGCTTATCCAACCAACCCAGTGGCTTATCCTACGAAAGGGACCTTATGATCATCTGGAATGGGAGGCAAATAATAATAATTTACAATAACATCCACTATGCATGTATTGAATCTGCTTATCCAAGTGGTAAGTGGAGGAGTCAAACATGAGAAAAGAAGCGAAGTAATAAGCACTATATGCGGTGCATCTGTTCTTGTTCTGTTCTCCCTTACTTGCTAAGAATTCTACCTGGCGCTTTTCAAAAATTAATAACAAGGACTTGCTTAGACCTATGGCAACTGTTTCGTCGGAAACTAGCCTTTAAACTACCAAGCACGCCTGTTAACTTCCTGCGTTGATGTTTTTACGTTTCAGTGGCATGTAACCTGTGACTGTACTTGAAAATGGTACTCCCTCCCTTTATTTTTATAAGGTCTATTTTTTGAATAGTCTTGTTTACAAATGTAAGGCTTGTATATAGATTTAATAAGACATTTCTTTCTATACCCATATTTATTTTCTCTTATCAATATGAATTTATTCATTAGCACCCATACAAAATATATCTTTCATCTTTTAAGACAATTAAGTGAAGGCATCTAAGTCATTTTTTCTTGTATCTTTCTCAATTTTAACGCAACCTTAATCCTTGTGTAAAATTAAAATACGTCTTATAAAAATAAACGGACGGAGGGAGTACGATACTTGTCCACTATAAGGCTTATGAGAAAACGTTAGACTTCAGCTTCTTCCAGGTAACTTTTTTCTCTGATAAGCCCGTATCGTATTCGTAGGAATTAACGAGCTCCAGTTTCGCTGTATAAAGAGGGCTTAAGCTTACCCCAATTTAGTAGCAGTCGGGAAGCTGAAACTTGGCATGACAACGAATCAATTCCGTGGGAATCTAGTGGTGATTCAGTGAAACATCATCAGAATTAGAACGGAAACGGTAGGTCTCCGATTCCAAAAGTGGCCTTGTTAATTTCATTCGAGGAGATAAGATTGGATATGATGACTGGAAACGGTAGGTCTCCGATTCCGGGAGTAGATGATGCCTTTCACATCGGCAGAATCTGCAGTAGATGGAAAGAGAAAGAAAGCGCTGACGATGATGAGGAGTAGGAGGAGGTCGACCTGCAGCGCAACTGCAAAGCTGAAGCCGAGCACAACAAGCTTGGACTGCCCTATTGAAGAGCAATTTAATGGCTATTTGGATTGGGTATGAGGTGGATCACTAGTCCTAGTGGGCTCTTGGAAATATAATCTATTAATGGTCTGTGGTTTTGGATTCACGCGGGCTGTAGCCCAGGCAGACCAGCCTTGCGTCTTTTACTCCTCATCGTGCCAAAGGGAACGAACAGGCTCTATTATTCTAAGAGGAGGACCGGAATGGTTGAAGCCCAATGTGGTACGATGGGAGTACTGGGTTGGATTAATAGGTAATGGTAATACTGATATGGGATGGGCCAAAAAGTCATGTTGCTGAGGATTCGTGTAAGGTCTTGGGCTAGCCAGCAAGACGTGTTTCATTGCTGCAGGTTATGAACTCAGGTCATCACCACAGCAAACTTGTTTTCTTTCATTCGGAATAATTTAAGCATCTTTAGATGTATCATGCATAAATCTGGGAATTGAGCTGTGCCCAATAAAGGATCGGGCTCAACACAAAATCTAGCGGACTAGACCGACATGACGTACAGTGGGCCATGCCGAGCCTGTAAGTCAAACTCGACGGGCGGCATGGTGGCTTAGGCCATAGGATCGGCCTTGCATGAAAATGCTCGTTTTAGCTATGAGCCTAGTCATGCCATTAGCCCATCGTTACTTTTCAAGCCTAGCCCATCTACCTTTCTTGTCTTCTTCCTCCTCCCACTCATCCTCTCCCTCCTCTTTCCTTGCCAAGGACATCCTCTCGGTTTGCCACCACTTGCCGGCTCTCGTCACTAAGACCCTCTATATCGCCTTGCCCTTCTCCAATGCACGCACCATCGTCTTCACCAACATCATCTCACTCCACTAGTCTACTGCTGCCGATGTCATGTCCCCCTTTTGCACCCGCGCTGCTCTTTATCGATACTGGCTCACTCTGCTAGTCCGCTGCTTCCAATCTTATGTCCCTCTTTCGCGTTCGCGTACTACTATAGAAAGGCTTATATTAGACGCCTCAACACAGACGGTTGGATAAAACCGTCTATGATAAAGAATATCATTGACAGTTTTATAATGAAACCGTCAGTGAGACAATTGCAAACAGTTCTCTTCTTGAACTGTCAGTCATATCACAGATGGTTTTAGTTAAAAACCGTCTGTGATCATATCACAGACGGTTTAAATGCAAACCATCTGTGATAATTTAATATCATAGACGGTTTTAAATAGGAACCATATGTGATATGACCTCAAACCCCTATATAACCATACCGATAGAGATTCGTAGCGCAGATCGATCCATGCATTTTGTCTCCCGTAAACCCTAGCCCCCCGGCAACCCACCTCCCCGGTGACTTCCTCCTTAGCGAACTCCTCCCCGGCGGCCTCCTCGTCGATCGACTACCTCCGCGAGCACCTTCTTCTCCCCATCGGCTACCTCGTTCGTGAGCATGTCCTCCCCGGCATCCGTGAGGGCGACGACGGCCACCTCCTCCTCATCCCCGGCGCGCGCGCGAACTCCTCCATCGGCAACCTGCTCCTCCTCCCCATCGGCTATCTCCTCCTCCTCCTCCCTATCGGTACCTCCTCCTCCCTATAGTAGACTTAGCTACTCACTTTTATCATGTTGCAGTTATACTCTCATTTAGTTTCTGAGATTGTCACATAGATATATCTACATTTGTATGATTTCTTATATGTGTGTGACTCTTTATCATAGTGTACACACAATCAACTGTAGTTAGGGTATATGGTATGCATTTGTTTGATACAAAGTTATGGTATTTAAGTGTTGAATGTAATAATTATTAATAATCCCAATGGTTAGCATATGAGAGAAATATTTGTTTTTCTTACAGACTTTTGGGGAACATTACTGCCATCCATTCATTTGTTTGATAAAAGTTATGGTTGAAATTTCTGTTCCTTTAGATAAGATTCTATGCTAGCTCTTTTGTGCATGCTTGAAAGACGCTGCATATTTACTTGATGCAATAAGTCATCAAACAAAATCTTCTTTACAAGTCTAGAATCTCATTGAATGTTGTCTTCAGCTTTACATAAAGTTCCTTTTCTGCTTATTTTGCAATTTGGTTTATTTCACAAGTTGATCGAGGTTTCATAACTGGCAATGCATCACAATTATAATCTTGGGCTCTGCCATTGCAAGTTCACTTTGTATACATCACTTGTTATCTATGTTGTTGAACAAATCTCATAATGCATTGTCTTCATGATTTATACCATTTCCACATCCTTTGATAAACTAGGGCAACTTTTGAACAAACATGCATAATTGTTTCTCCATTTGCAGTCTTATAGTTGAAGTCATAGCTATATATCCATTTGTAAAGACTAGGTGGAGATTGATCAACTGAAGGGGAAAACTGAAGGGGAAATCTGAGATTGATCTACATTGTAAAAATAGATGGCATGGAAAAGTATTAGAAGTTAACAGAAAAGATCGAACAGCTGAAGAGCATGAATCATTTCTATCTTTCTTACCTAATCCAATTCTCCAGCACGCTAATGTCTGTGATCCTTTTTTCCCTACACCCCCAGCAGAACTTCTATTATTAGTATCTATTGTTCGAAATTTTCTTTTGTTTAGATATTTCTACAACAACATTTATAAGGCACAACCAGTTATAAATTTAGTAATTGAATAACTAAACATCCTAGATGCATCGAGGCAACAGCTTATCTGATCAGGATCACCTTAAAATATAAAGTTTTGTACAATTTCATCTCCTTTCTTATTATAATATGGATGGATTCTAAGGTAAAATCTATTTCATTCCACAGTCCATCCTGAAAGGGGTCATGCGCTGATTTATTGTTATCACTTTATCCTCGTCTTCGAATGAGAATACCATAGGCAGCTATGCTTTTTGAATTATAGAGCTCATTAAGTCATCATATGTCCATATGATGACTTAATGAACTCTATAATTCAAGAAGTTGGCTCCCTATGGTATTCTCGTTCAGGAATGAGGATGAAGTGAAAGCGATAAATCAGAGTATGATAGTGTTCATGACGAACTGTAGAATAAAATGGATTTTACCTTAGAATCCATCAATATTATAATAAGAAAGAGATGAAAGTGCTACAAAACTTTATATTTTAAGACAATCCTGACACTACAGTAAACCGACATTTTTTCGTCGGCCAAGAACCGTCGAAAATAATCCTAAAACCGATGAAAATAGTTGTTTTCATCCGATCGATTTAAAATTGGCCGACGACAACAAATGCATTTAAAATCAATTCATTTTCAATGCAAAATCGATTTAAAATCAATAAATTTTCGCTTACCTAATATAGCCGATGAACATATAATGCGCCACGACCGACGGGCGAAAGCGACGGATAAGGATATTTTCGTCGGCCTGAAGTTTAGCCGACGACAATATAGATCATATTTTCGTCGGCCTGAAGTTTAGCCGACGAAAATAGTGATCCTTTTTTCGGCAGTCTATATTTGGGCCGACGAAAATACTGATCAAATGTTTGCCAGCCTGCAGTTGGGCCGACGAAAATACTTGATCCCATTTACGGCAGCCTCTATGTGGGCCGACAAAAATAGCTGGGAACAGCAAAAAAAATAAAATTCAGAATTCATTTGGTCCATACAAACCACATCACAATATATATGAACCAGATCACAATATATAGAAACCAGAATTCGATTGATCCATATCACAAACAAGATAGCATAAATGCACAAACGAACAAACATACATGCAATCCAACATTACACAAACAGATTTCCAATCCGCTGTCGCACAAGTCAACAATATCAAAATGTCACCAAGTAAATCCTAACAGTGTGAAACAAACCAACAAAAAAATCGACTAACTAGAGCCTCCACCTGAGCCTCCAAGACAAGGCAAAATTCAGCGTGTCCCAAGTAACTAGTTTTTGCCATAAGGGTTACTCTTGCTAATTGCACATAAGTGATACTGATAGGATGATTCTCACAAAATAACACAAAAATTTAGCAAAGGCAATGGAGTGTGAAAAATTCAGTACATTTTATCATATCCACAACTCATGGTAGTAGTGCAAAGTGACTAATTTAGAGGGACAGGGGAAGCTCTCCCAGTTTCTTGTTGAAAGTAATAAAAAAATGATTCTGTATAAAGTTTAGCTCAGAGCCTACAGCTTTAACAAGAAAAACATATCCAAGAACATAATCATATAACCTTTACTCACCAAAGACATTGCGCACTGTGTTCTCAAAGCCGCTTTGTATACAAATCTCGAGGTTTGCAATATCCAAACCATCAAAATAATCTCTCACACATAAGAGCTCCCACCTAGCTAGATGGTGTTTGTGCTTATTTTCGCATCACTCAGACAACCTAAACTAGGTTTATCTAGTTCTTCTCTGTTGAGTTCCCATGTATGTTCATTTGGAAAATGAAAACACCTTTAAGAATTAAAGTGTTATGCCTCAATGTCGACGAACGATCGCCGAATCGCAGAAATGAAACGGGGTTTAAGTGATTAGGGACCCGGATCGGGCTTGGCTCAAACGAGGGGACAAGTCGAATCGCCGATGGTCGGGCTAGGCGATAACGAGCACGAGACAGGGTTTATATCGGTTCGAGCCCCTGGAGGGTAATAGCTCTATTCCGCCGCCTTTGCGGCGGTGTTCTTTTCTATTGATTGAGTACAATGGGGTGTTTACAGCTTAAGCTCGACAATGGCTATGGCTAATGCTCAAGCTCTTGGGTGTATTTGAGTTCGTGGACTTCGAGTCCCTTTAAAGACTGTGCTTCCATGGCCTTCACACCTCCCCTGTATGCAACGGACGGGAGAGATTCCCGGGAAGTGGCCTTCATGCACGTTGAGGGCCGGCAAGAATCGCCGGACTTGTTTGCGCACTCATGTTCGCCCCACGACCCGCTCCTTGAGCAACCGCCGGTCAAACGCTTGATCCGAAATCCAAGGGCGGACAACGGCACCTAGACAGGAGCCCGCTCGAGCCCGAGGTCGAAGCGGGCGTTTCGAGGCCAACGCGCTTAGGTCGAAGCGCCCAGCCAGCACCAGTCGTGGTCGAAGGCGCCCGAGCTCGGGGCCCGCTGACCGCATTTCGACCGGTCAAGGGACGCCAGACCCTCGCCGGCTAGCCCCGAGGCTTAAGGTCGTGGTCGGAACGCGGGCCGACCTTGAGGCTCTATAGCCGGGATCGACTCGAATTCACCGAGGTCGAGGTCGGGCGGAAGCGTAGCGCCAGGTAGTGGATGATCGACACTGGCGCTCTTGATCTCCGGAACCTCGATCACGGATGCAAACGGTTGGTGACACTCGCCGTTTTCAAACCGCCGCCGCCTTAATCGCTTGTCAAATCGCGCCAAGACGCTTCAAGCACCGCGGTCTGACTCGGTGTCGGCGCGGCCTATAAACTGGAGACCACGGCGTCTGTCGAAGAGTCCGCCCGATCAGCCTCCTTTGTCTCCTCAAACTTCCGAGCTCAAGCGAGAAAACCTCCTCTCCCCCCTCGACCGAAACCGCCGCGATTGCCATGGCCAAGCTTGGGAGGAGCACGCTGTCGCCCGCAAGGATGAAGGAGCTCGAAACCCTGGGGCTGCTCGATCCATTCACATGGCGGCTGCCGCGCGACGAGACCGAGCCATGCCCCAAGGAGGACGAGATCGTCTGCACCGAGCATTACGTCCTCTTCGGCCTGCGGACCCCGGAGAGCGAGTTCCTCTCCGTAGTCCTCACCAGCTGCGAGATAGAGCTCATAAACCTGGTGCCAAACTCAATTCTCACTCTCGCCATCTTTTCCCATCTGTGCGAGGGGTTCCTGGGAATCCTTCCCAACCCCTCGCTCTTCTTTCGCTACTTCAGCCTCTTCCGCTCCGGGAAGGACCCAGTGGTCGGGTGTCTCTACTTCCGCCAGCGGACGGGGCTCAAGTGGTCCTTCCCCAAGATCCAAGCTCGGGACTCCCTGGGGCCATGGTCCGAGCGGTGGTTTTACTCAAGAAAGGGGAGCTCGGCACGCCGTCCCACGAGGGGAAGCCCGCTTGGGAAGAAAGAGACCCGGACACGGACGACCCCCGAGGCCGAAGAAGCCATTGCCGCCATCCACCTTCGCGCGAAGCGCTGCCTTACGGCAAAGCGATCGCCGCGACTTCTCATGGAACCGGTGTCTCCTCTGCGGTGGCGGGAGCACCCATTCTACGAGATCCAGGGACGCGACGACTCGACCCTCGAGGGTACGTCTGCTACGCCCCATCCCCTATCTTGGGGTCTTGCTCGAGTCCCACCGTCGTGCTTTTCTGAGAATGGTTTCCTTCTTGCAGTGCCGAAGGAATCTTGGGTGGCCGCCAGGATGAACGAGATGTTCGGGAAACTGGCGCACAACTATTCCATGGACGACTCCGTGCCGAGGAACATGCTCCACCACAAGGCCGAGGTAAGCCATCCCGACCAACGGACCGACCCGAGCGACCCTGGGGTCCATGCAATGACATTTTCAGCAGACCACCAGAGCCGCTTGACACGGCCAAAGGATGCTCCCATTGCCCGGATGGGCAAGAGCAAGAAGGGAAGAAGAGGCCTCCTTCGAGCGGACCGCGGAGAGGCGAAGAAACCCCACGCCGAGTGGGGAATCGTCTGCGGTAAGGATTCTCATGGCCAAGCCCCGAGTCCATGCTCGGGTCTTTTAGCCGTCTGACGTGTTTTCCCCTTCGCAGCAGCAGAGCGCGGCGGCCGCCGCTAGGTCTCCCTCACCAGCTCAGGGTGCCCGGATTCGATCCTCCAGGGTTGCCGCTGCGGACATCACGGGGCCCTCGGGCGGCTGAGGGCCCGGACGGGCTTCATTGAACGGTGCCCCTCCGAGGTCGAGGCAACAAGACCTGCACCGGCCCTCGACGAGGCGAAGGCTGGCGACCCACGTAAGTTTTCTTTTTTTTTCCGACTTTCTGACTCATCCTACCCCCTTCGTGTCTTCTTAGCTTAGCGCCCGCTCTTGATCGCAGGCCCCGAGCACGCATGCTCGAGACTTGCCCGTACTGACGATGGCTGTTGTCCAGGGCGAGTCCGAGTCCGAGGAGGACGCCTTTGAGCTGGTCCGGCGCCAGCCTTCACGCCCGACCCGGACCCCCTCTGGGCCGCCAAGCCCGCCCCCAGATGGTGAGTTCTACCAGGGGGTCGACGACCCGGACAAGGAGATCGAGCCCGCGACCAGCGCAGACTTCAGCACCGGCGAGGTGCATGACGTAGCCGCCGCTGACGACCTTCCCGAGGCCACCGCGGAGAAGGATGCCCAGAGTCTCATGGCCGCGCCCGAGGCGACAAACCAGTTCCCGACCACGGACGCTCCGGTGCCGAGGCCGCTGCCCACCGCCCCGAAGATGGCTGCCAGCCGCAGGGCCTATGCACCTCGCTCGAATCTGGCCGCGTCGGACGCTGAGGCCGCAGCCCCCCAGGTCATGAAGGCTGGGGATGCCGCGGCTGATCCGGCCACCGTCCCTTTGGCGCCGGAGACGAGCGGGGTTCCGGCCGTGGAGGCCGGGACTAGCACTTGCCACGCGCCCTCCCAGCTGACGGCCGAATCCACCGAGGGAGACAGCAGGAGACCAGGCCGCCGCCGGGGCGGGGGCCCAAGGTACTGGCCCAGGTGCCCCAACAGTGGCCGAGGTCGACCTCGACACCGGCGCGGTGGTCGAGGAGGAGGAGGAGATCCCCCGCAACCATATCGACGACCGCGAGGAGTTTTCCCGCGCACGCCTGGAGGGTCACCTACGCGAGGTAAGGGTCTTCCTGCGCCTCTCGTAGTTTGAAGTCTGGTTTCTTCCATCTTCACTTTGGGCCGCCTTTGTCGTGAAGGTGATCACCCATGCCTCTCGAGGGCTACAAGGCCTTCAAGAGCATGCCGACGCTAAGGGGCTTCGACGCGTAGAGGCGCTGGAGGTCGAAGCCGCCAGCTCATCAGACCATCGAGGTCGAGCAGAGGAGCTCGGCGTAGGCCCGGAGCTCGACGACTGCGCCCAGATGACGGGCGCAGAGGTAGCCCACGCGGCCGAGCTCGAGGAGGCCAGACCTCCGAGCGCGAATATGGCTTCAAGGTCGTGGAGCAAGAGCGCGCTTGACTAAGGCGCCGAGGCCGAAAGCGGGCCAAGGTTGAAGCCTCGAGAAGGCCGCTGGAGCGGACGTTGCTCCCGCCGAAGGCGTCCTCCGAGCTCGAGGCCAAGGTCCTGGAGCTCGAGGAGAAGCTCGAGCGTGCTGGCAAGGCGGTTGAGGACGAGCGGGCCAAAGTCGAGGCGCTGGAGAAGGCCGCCGCTGGTCAATCGCCTTCCTTGGCGAGGTGCCCACCGCTCGAGGCCAAGGTCTCGAGCTCGAGGGAGGCTTGAGCGCCAAAAGACAGCGACGAAAAGCCATGGCTCAGCTCCAAGATTTAACGCCGCCGAGCCGCGGACGCCTCCAAGGAAGCCCTTCAACTGCAGGGCGACCTCTCGACCCTGCGCGCCAAAATCGCCGAGCTCGAGCAGGAGAAGCTTGACCGCGAAATGGCCGACCTATAAAGAAAGTGCCCAACGTAGAATTCTAGTGGGGTAAAATGTACATAGGGAGGACAAACCCTTTTTGCGTTATTCCATTTAGTCGAAGTTCCATGGCGTATCCGTTTCGCCTTTAGTCGCGCTCCTTAGGTCATTTGCTCGGCCACCGCCTTATCCAAATTTGGGGTCCAAGGTCGAGCAATGTCGGCCTTGGGCACAAGACTTAGACGTGAGCAAACGATCGCGACTGCAGAGTAAAGAAAATGTCCAGAGAACATGACAAGCAAGAGACTTGCTTGAACCGACGTTCGCATTATGCGACTCGAGCCTGTACGCCTCCATGGTTACAACTTCGCGACCTACGGCCGAGCTCGAGTCGCGAGAGGCTGGGTTGCGAGGTGTGGGCTTACTGCTAGCCCGACCACCGTGAGCAAGCGTGATCTCGCGATGTTAAGACCAAGGGGAGTACGAGCGCACGAAGATCGTGGTTCGAAAGGCGCTGGGTAACAATGACGATATTCATAAACGAGAGAGACAGAACGAAATAGACTTTATTGAAATTCAGGGTAAAGGGGTTACACATAAAACTTTCGAAGTTGATCTATATTCCACGAGCTAGAGAGCTCTCTGCCACCGGGCATCGCTAGCCGGTAAGCCCCTGTGCGATTTGTTGAAACGACTCTATAGGGGCCCTCCCACCGTGGGGATAACTTGTTGGTGTTGGACAAGACTAATCCGCCTCGTGGCTAAGTCCCCAACAAGGAGCTTCCTAGGTCGTCTGCGACCGAGACGCATGTCTGCGAAGAGCTTGCAGGTAGTGCGTTGATCGTAGCAGTGCACGGCATCTTACTTCTTCTGCTAGGGCAAGGTCGAGAGACCTCTCATGCTCGGTCGACGTTGTCGACTGCCGACTCGGCAGAGCCAGTGACCTCTGGAGGCAGGGCGGCTTCGCATCAACACGAGCCGGAAAGGTGTGGACCCTGTGGCTCGGCTCATTGTAGGGTACGAATAGACCATAAGACGGTGGGGAGTTCATCCACCTGTGTCTTGCCGAATCGCTCGAGCTCTTCGCAACTCGCTTCTTGACGCTTGACTATTTGCGGTTCGCTATGCGTTCATTGCCGTTGTTCGGGGTGAGCCACCGGCGAAGCATATTTTGATGCCGAGTTCTCGCAAAATTCCCGAACAACTCATCGATAAACTTTGTACCGTTGTCGCGATAATCTTGCACGGAACCCCATACCGTGACCACAAACAAGCGGAAAAACGAATCGCCGCCGAGCCGCTGTGGTAGAGGCCGGTTCGCTTATCCACTTGGTGAAGGTATCAATGGCGATTTAACAGAACCTCTTCCCCGTTGCTTGGGGAAAAGGGCCGAGGATGTCAAGCCCCACGCCGAGAAAGGCCAGCGAAAGCGGATGGTCTGGAGCGCGAGGCGGTTGATGCGATTTCCGGGCGTGGAACGGCATGCTCGGCAGTACGAACGATGTCACGGGCATCCTGGCCGCCAAGGCCGCAATAGCCCATGCGGAAAGCCTTGCCGACCATCGCCCCAGACGAAGAGTGTGCCCCACAGAGGCCTGAATGGATGTCATTTAGCAGGTACTTACCCTCCTCCGTAGAGACGCACCACGTGAGAATGCCGGAGACAATCCGCCTGTATAGTGCCCCGTGGACGAGTGCGTACAAACTCGCCCGGCGCTTGATCCTCGCTTTCTCGGCGAAGTCGGCGACCAGAGGTCACCCTTGGCGAGGAAATTATAGATGGGTTCGCCCATGAAGGGGTACCTTCCACCGTATGCAGTAGGACCTCTTGGTCGGAGATCGAGGGGCCGCCAGGTGTCTCGTGATGACATCGGCGGAGCTTGTCGTCGAGGAACCGAAGCTTGGAGAGGAGGTCCGCTACTGAATTGTCCTTCCCGGGATGTACTTGAGCTCCGTGTTCGGAACCATTTTTCCATCTTATGTACTCGCTAGGTATTTTGACATAGAGTCCTTCGAGCACCGGGTACTCCTTGTTGTATCGTTGACGACGAGCCGAGAGTCGCTTTTGACAACCAACCTTGCACACCTAATGCCTTGCAAGCCCGCAGACCGCCAAGAGGGCTTCAGATTTCGCCACATTGTTGGTCGCCGAAACCCGAACGAATAACATACCTCAAGTGGTCGCCGCTCGGGGTGACGATGAGGATTCCAGCCCCCGAGCGCTTGAAGGACCTTGAGCCGTCGAAGAACATGGTCCAGGGCCTTTCCTCCTCGACCTCGGGTTCGTGCGGCTCGGTAGTCTGCTCGACCACGGTCGGCGAAGCGCCAGGATTTGATAGCCGTTCGCGCCACGACACGGGCGCCGAACGCCGCCAGCCCATGGCCCACTTGGCGATCCGTCCGCCTTTCTCGATTCCAAGAAGATGTCCCCGAGCGAAAGTTGCTCGACCACCACCGAGTGCGCTTGAAGTAATGGCGGCTTGCGCGAGGCCATGAGAAGAGCATACAAGAAGCCAGACTGCGGGTAGCGCCTTTGGGCGTGCAAGACTTCACCGACATAGTAGATTGAGTCTTCTGGGACCAAGGCCGCCACCGTGATACCGACGGCCCGAGAGGTGGCCGCGAGGTAGAGTAGCAATTTCTCGGCCGAGGGTCGATGGCGAGGTGGGTGGACAAATATACCTTCAGTCGCCGAAGACCGGCAGGCTTCCGGGTCCACTAAAGTTCCTCGCTCCGCAGACTAAAGAACGGAGCCCCGCCATGAGCCTCGAGATGAACTCTTGAGGGGCTATGCGGCCGGTGAGGCTCAGATTTGCTTGACCGAGGTCGAGGCGCCATCTTCTCGACGCCTCGATCTTCTAGGTTCGCCAACCCCGAGCCCCGATCATGTAGCCGAAGCACTTTTCCCGACGCTTGGCGCCAACACGCACTTCGGGTTGAGTTTAATCTCGTGCTCGCCGTTGGCGAAAGTCTCCTCGAGGTCTCGAACGTGGTCGCCTTCAGAGAGGCTTTTGACGATGATGTCGCCCACATAGACCTCAAGGTTTCTCCCGACCGGGGTCAAACGCCTTAGTCATCGACGCTGAAAAGTGGCCCCGGATTATGCGAGACCAAACGACATGGTCGTAGCAATAGGTGCCGAACGGCGTGATGAACGCCGTTTGCTCTCGCCGCCTGCTGCTAGCTTGATCCGGTGGTACTCGGAATAGGCGCCCGTAAAGCTTAGCATCTTGGCGTCATGCGGAGTCGACGATCCGGTCGATGCGCGGAGCGGAAGTTGTCCTTCGGCAGCCGAGTTCAGTTCAGCGTGTGGTCCACGACATCCTCCACTTACCGCCTTCTTCTTCCGACGATGACCGGATTCGCCAACCATTCGGAGTAGTCGACCTCACGAATGAAACCGCCTTCAAGAGCTTGTCGAGGTTCTCTTGATGATCGCCACCTTCTCCGAAGAGAAGCGGCGCAACTTCGCCAGACGGGCGGCAGCCCGACCGACTTGCGCTTTGTGCTCGATCACCTCCCTTGGGACGCCAGCATGTCCGCGGGTTCCTGTGCAAAGATGCCCTTGTTGGCGGAGGAAGGCGACGAGCTCGAGTTCCTATTTGGGATTCACCGCCGAGATGTGGACGCACTGGTCTGTCGTCCTCCTCGAGCAAGACGGCTTTCGCGGTCTGGCCTGGTTGGATTGCCGCCTTCCGGGGGGCGCTTTTCCTCCGCCTGGGCCTCGTGGGGTAGCACACCGCAGCAAGGGCGGGGCCTTGGTCTGCACCCGTGAGCCGCTGCAGTCGCCTCAAGACGCTTATGACACCATTGGGTCCAGTAACTTCATGCACCGGTGGTCGAGTGATTGGCCGCCATGAACTTGACCGTACGGCCTCCCGAGGATGGCGCTGTACGGAAGGTCCCCTCAACCACCTCAAGGTGATTAGCTCCGACGGAAGTTGGCCGAGTCGCCAAAGTGATGGGCAAGACCACCGCCCCAGAGGCGTGGTCGAGCTTCCGTGACGATCCCGGAAGGGGATGGCCACGCTTGACTTTCGACCGGGAATCGTGATCCTGGCCGAGCGCCCACCGCAAAGAAATTGAGGAGCTACCACCGCCGACCATGACACGACCGACCGTGGTGTTGCCGATGGTCGGGTCACGACTAGGGCGGTTTTCAGATCTCGCCATACCTGGAGTGCGTCCTCCGGGAGAAGGTGATGGTGGCCCCAGCCCACTTGCACTGCTGCTCGATTGCCTTCCCGGTGGCGACCTGGTAGATGGTTCGTGACTCGGCCTTGAGCTCACGCCGTGACTGATAAGCCGATGAGCCGCCGAAGATGACGTCGATGCGGGCGCCGCCTCGCCAAACTCTGTGTCGAGGTCGTCGCAGTCCTCCCCGGCGTTCACCCTGTCCGCCGGGGCGTCGTCCTTTGGTAGCACGGGCATCTCCTTCCGGCCATCGTAGAAGGCCTCCAGCTTGTTTTGCTAAGCCCTCGCAAGCCCGCAGTCGTGGCCGCGCGCCTGCGGGAACAGCAAAATTTTGACTCATCGTGGCCGGGCGCCGCCTCTTGCGGGCGCGCGCCGCCGTGGTCCGTGTCGCCGATCCGCCGCCGAGGTTGGCCTTGTGCTTGACGTGGTCGGGTTGCCCTTGGCGCCGATCGGGTCCTTCCCGAGCTTGATCTCGACCTCAGGACCTCTCGCCGCCGTCTCGCCGACACCGCCACCGTGGCGATCCGCCGTTCCGCGGTCACGCTCCGCTTTTTGGGAGCGGCGCCACGGCCGACGCCCTTCGAGCCGATGGGCCGCCTCTGCGGGTTAGGACCAAGCTTACCTTGGTCGAGTCATAGCTTCCAATGACGGCGTCGTCTGCGTCGCGATATCGCTCCGCCATACGGAAAGTTTGTTGACGGAGAGCCGCGAGATGATCTCCAGATCCTCGGTGAGTCGCCGGTCGCGGACGCCGAATTTGAAGGCCTTTATGACGGCCTCGTCGGAGATGTTCGGGATCAGATTCCTCGTGCGAATAAATCGCTGCACGAAGTCGCGGAGCCGCTCATTCCTGCCCTGGATGACGCGATCCAGTCTTTCTCCTTCCGCCACTCAGAGCAACTCGAAAGTTGAGCGAGGGCGCTCGACCGGGCGCCACGACCTGAAGGAACCAGGCTTTTGATTGAAGAGCCAGGTTCGCGCGGCCCCGCCCAAGACGGCCGGAGATAGTTGGCCAGACGAGCTCATCACCTCCGGCCGCCAGATGGCGGCCGAGTAAATGGACAGAACTCGTCCGTTCTGGTCCCGCGGCTGCTTCTATCGCCGATGGTTTGAACCGAGCCGCCAGCCGCGACGCGACGGTCGTCGCCGAATAGGCCGCTGCACCGTAGGTCGGACGGGCGCGCTAGCCGTGGGTCGCCGCCGCCAAGTCCTCGCTGCCGCCAGACTGGAGTCGAGGCTCCTCCGGCGATCCGTCCTGCCACGACCCGGAGCGCGTGCTCGAGAGTCGCCCGGCAGGTAACGCAGGCGATCCTGGACCCTGCGGCGCCTGGGCGCAACATCCGGGGAGGGACCCCGCGATCCATCACTGGCCGACGCGGAGCCCGTGGAGCCTGATCCGTGCCGGCCCTTGCCCGGGCCGGAGCCCTCGGGACGGCGGCGAGACAGGTCAAGGCTCGGTCCCGGATTGCCGCCGACGAGAGGCGCACCGCAGAGGCGGCGTTTTACGAGCGCTGGCGGCGGTTTGGTCGGCGATGAGCTGCCATCGCTTCGTGGTGTGGCTCTCGAAGCGCCGCCCTGCGCGCGATGGCACGGCCTCGATGCAGCCCGACGAGCTTTTCGCCAACGCCGCCAAAGAGTTCGACTCGCCCTATCGGGTCGGCCATGACCCGGCGATAAGCGCTGGCGCTCCCAAGGAGGGAGCCGGTTTCCTGGACGATGCGCCGTTTTCTGATGCTCTCGCCGGAGAGCGCTTATTGCTTGGTTGATGGCAACCTCCACCATTCGGCGGGCGTCTTCTGGGGTCTGCGGATCACGGTCATCCGCAGCAGCACCCGCGCCCTGGTCGTCCGCCGCCAAGATGTGCGGTTCGAGAGGCGGCGGCGAGGGTGAGAACAGGGACGGAGTCGAGTCCGTCCGCGTCCGTGTCCGTGCCCGTTGAACGTGTGTTGATGAAGCGCGCCATGCTCCCAAGACTTAGTGATTTCCCTGCGAAAGAGCAAAGCCAATCGGGCCCCACGGTGGTGCTACCGTCGACGCAACGGATCACCGATCGCAGAAATGAAACGGGGTTTATGATTAGGGACCCGGATCGGCTTTGGCTCAAACGAGGGGACAAGTCGTAATCGCCGATGGTCGGTTAGGCGATAACGAGCACGAGACGTGGGTTTATATCGTTCGAGCCCCTGCGAGGGTAATAGTTTCATCTGGCCGCTTTGCGGCGGTGTTCTTTTCTATTGATTGAGTACAGTGGGGTGTTTACAGCTTAAGCTCGACAATGGCTATGGCTAATGCTCAAGTTCTTGGGTGTATGTTGAGTTCGTGGACTTCGAGTCCCTTTAGAGACTGTGCTTCCATGGCCTTCACACCTCCCTCAGATGCAACTGACGGAGAGATTCCTGAAGTGGCCTTCATGCACGCTGAGGGCCGGCAGAATCGCCCGGACTTGTCAGACGCACTGCGTTCGCCTTGACGACCCGCCTCCTTGAGCAACCACGGCCAAACACTTGATCCGAAATCCAAGGGTGGACAACGGCACCTAGACAGAGCTCGCCGAGCCCGAGGTCGAGCGAGGCGTGCTTCGAGGCCAACGCGCTTAGGTCGAGCGCCCAAATACAAGACCTGTGTCGTGGTCGGCGGTCGCCTGAGTTCGGGGGCCCGCTGACCAAGCGTTCGACTGGCCAAAGGACGCCACCCTCGTCACCTGCTTGGAATAGGGAATTTTTTTCGATTATTGCAGAATTGAACTGGTTCATATGAAATTTCTGCTCCAAATTGGGTCTTTATGTGGCTCTTGAGTGGAAAAGTTATTATCGCTAAAGATAACCTAGTGAGAAGAAACCGAGGGGACCATCGGTTGTTGTTTCGCTTCATGACCGAAAGCATTCAGATCTCTTTTCTCTTTTTTTTTCATCTCGTCTGCTGGCTCGCTATGTATGGAATGCCTTTTCCTACATGAATCACGTAACAAACTAAAACCGCAATTACACGCATTCCACACACTCATAGCCTAAAGCAAGAGAGAGAGAAATGAAGCACACCCCTCATTTACAAATTTGGCAGAGATTTTGCGTAAACCACTCTTGAAGTGGATCGGATCAAGAGAATCGAGAAAGAATGAAGGGCAAGGATGCAAGAGGTGGGTACGATTGAATCGAGCTGGTCTTCGAGGACGCTGCCGATGAGGTTGATCCGTCAGACAATGAGAAGGTCCTCCCGGTCACATCCACACCCCCAATCGATGAAGCAAGAAGGGCAAGAACCAAGGCTTCCTCCGGAAAAAGGGAAGCCGATGCATAACGCAGCACCGAGAGACGGAGGTGCCCGAGCCTCGGGACGTTGAGATGGGTTTGCATTGCAATGCCGATTTCACCACCGAGGCAATGCGGGGATGGCACGGCTGGGCGGCATGAGGGAGGCGGTGGCGGGAGTCTGCGGGGCGGGCTACCGAGGGGAGGCGGGCTGGGGAGGGCGGGCGGGCGGCGCTGGTCGCCAAGGGCAGGGTGAGCGACCGCGGCGGGTCAGGGAAGTCGAGGCGCTAGGCAAGGCGGCGGGCAAAGGGTAACGGGTGAGGGCGCCTTGGCGGGGCGGGCGGTCGGGGTTTAAGTGTGCGAGTAGACAAACAGGCAAGGCTTCGCGGGGGTAACTAAGCCCTGTATTTTCGTCGGCCTTGGTCCCCGCCGCCGAAAACACATTTATTTTTGTCGGCCCGAGTTCGAGCCGACAAAAATTTAGTGTCCGTCGCAGAGTGCCCTAACCCTAACTTAAGTGTTTTCGTCGGTATATACTTCAGCCGACGAAAATACTTATATTTTCGGCGGCTAGGCTTAGGGCCAACGAAAACATAGTAACCGTGGCAACCCTAACAACTCTATTTTCATCGGCCAGAAATATAGCCGACGAAAATATTTGAATTAATCGTCAGCTAATGTTAGGCCGACGAAAATAAATGAAATAATCGTCGGCTCTGGGTAGGCCGATGAAAATATATGGATTAATCCTCGGCTTTTGTCAGGCCGACGAAAATAAAGTTTGGCCGACGAAAAATGTTGGTTTTCCTGTAATGTGATAAGACAAACTGTTGCCTCGATACATCTAGGATATTTAGTTATTCAATTACTAAATCTATAACTGGTTATACCTTATAAATATTGTTGCAGAAATATCTAAGCAGAAGAAAATTTCGAACAATAGATACTAATGATGGAAGTTCTGCTGGGGTGTGGGAAAAAAGAGGATCACAGACGGTTATATTTAGAAACTGTCTGTGATGTTATAGTATCACAGGTGGTTCTATTATAAAACCGTCTGTGATATTATAGTGTCACAGATGGTTTCTAATTAGAATAATTTGTGATGTTGATATCACAGACGGTTTGGAAACCGTCTGTGATATGTTATTATATCACTAACACATGGTGACAGACAGTTCAAAAAATTATCTGGGATGATGGTATAATCTATAGTAGTGGTGCTATCTCTACATCGACATCGGCTCACTCCGCTAGTTTGCCATCGCCGATCATGTCCCTCTTTCATGCATGCGCCGCCATCTCCATCGACACCGGCTCACTCTACCAGTCCAATGTTGTTTATGTCATGTCCCTCTCTCACGCTCACAACACAGTCTCACCCTATCAGTCCACCGCCATTGATTCTGGGTCCCTATTCCACGTCTGCACCTCCATCTCCACCGACGCCATCTCACTCCACCAATCGAGCGCCATCGATGCTAGGTCCCTCTTCCATGCTTGCGCTGCCAATTCCACTAACACTGTCTCACTCCACCAGTCTATCGTCGTTGATGCCGCATCCCTCTCCTGTGCCCATGACACCATCTTACTCCATCAGTCCGCTACCACCGATGTTGGGTCCCTCTTCTATGCCTGCACTGCTATCTACACCGACACCGTCTCACTCCACCGCACTATCGCGTTCCTTTCCTATGCCCATGATGTTGTCTTACTCCACCAATCCGCCACCACTGATGCTGGGTCCCTTTTTCATGCCCACGCCGCCGTCTTTATCGACATTGTCTCATTCCATCAGTCCGCCGCCGTCAATGCTATGTCCCTCTTCTGTAACACACCGTCGTCTCTACCGATGCTATTTCACTTCACCAATTCACCGCCGCCGGTACAACCTATGACTCCCTTGTCGATATGTTGCGCTCGTGCTAGCCTAGCACGAAGGCAACCTTGCATGCCTTAGACCATGCCTTACCTCACCGTTTGTGGCTTATGCTGACAAGGCATGGTTTGATGAGGACCGTTCCCTGCTGGCCGCTAGAGTCGGGCGCCCATCGCGCGCTACATGCCGCCATGCCAGTCGCCATGTCAGGCTTAGCCCAAATTTGGTCCACACTGCCATGCCATGCCTCCATCCTTGCAGGTTCCCGATGTGAGTCATTGTGCGCCGACGGCACCTCCATCGCCGCATTGCCCACCCAATCCACCGACTGTTCCCAACTGCACCGACCCTCGACCGCAGCTCGCACTGAGCATTGTTCTCTGAGCCAACCCCAAGCCGAGTTGCTCACCACCGGCCACCTCGGTTTCTTGCGCCACGGCCACCTTCGTCGCGCACCGAGCTGCACCTCTTGTCCACACCACCATGCCATGTGCCACGAGTCGTCGTGCTAACCGTTGAGCTACGCCGCGCCTACATGCAAACCATGACGCGCCTCTGCTGGTGGTGTGGCTGTGCCATGGCCTTGCTTAGCACCGTGGCTGCGCCACATGCCGAGGCCTCGCGGTGACCACGTCTGCCGCTCCTTGGCCCCACCATCCATGCCATGGCTGAGCCACACCGCTCCTCCCCTTTTCCTTCTTCAAATCATTCAAATCAGTGTGCATGCAAATGAGTCTTACGAAAAATGGAATACTTGTGTGGTGAGGAATGTAGTGATCTAATATGCATTGCTTGTTTCTTGATCTTTGGGTTTGATTTGAAGGAGAGAAGATGGAAGAGCTTGAGCTTGCTCTTGCTTCCATGGGGAAGAAAGAATGTGGCAGAAGAGAAAAGAATGGGGAGGTCTGTGAATGAGGCAAGGATTGGCTTTAATCTTGCTGCAAAGGCGCGATGGGCAGGAGGCCTATTGGCAGATTATATTTTGAAAGGCAGAAACAACAGGGGAAGCCCCTATTGCAAATTTATTAAACAGAAGGGCAGGGCAAAACAGAGAAATAGAGAAACCAAGAGAGAAAGAAAGAAAGAAAAGAGAGAGAGAGCCGGTGAGGAGCCAGCTCAACCAAAAGAAAGAAAATTAAGACAGTTTAGAACCCCAGGCAATAAGCAAAGATTTACAATGGTTTTTAATCCTAAAAGATTGAAGATGCAATTCTGGCAGGAACAAATCTTTCCAAGCCCGATAGTGGGGAGGCTTGGCTCTAAAGATGAGATCGTTACGGGACTTCCAAAGTCCCCAAGCTGCAATCATGAAGACGTCGAAGAAGAAAGGTTCTTCGATATGCAAGCAATGTCATTGATTCTCTCGCAGAAATCCACATTGAGATCCTGTGGAATGCCCAAAGCATTCCAAAGATGTTGTAGCAAATGGGCAAGGAGAAGAAGAGATGATCCTGGTTTCTTCAATGTTGTGATTACATAGAACACAATTGTAATTATTTCCTTGATGGGGCAATTTTTCCGCTTTAGGAGATTGCGAGTGTTCAACCGTCCGCACACATCACCAAGTGAAAATTTTGAGTTTAAAAGAGCATTTAGCCTTCCAAATCCAACGAATAGTATTGGGGACAGAGATGTTATCAAGATCCATTTGTAGAACTTTGCCGATGTGTAATCCTTAGACTTCCAAATGTACTGCCATTCATCATGGGTGCCAGGAGTCATTGTCAGAGAAGAAATATTGGAATACATGACTTGAAGTTCTTGAAATGCCAGATCGGATATAGGCAAATGGAAAAGCATAGATAGACCAGGATGACTAAGGAAAGAGGCAACACTAATCTTATCATCCTTAGCAAAGGAGAACAGATGTTGATAAGTCGACCTCATATGCATTTGATTCCAAACATCTTCCCAGAAGATAGCAGTGTCATCACGACCGATTCGGCAATTAGCAATGCCCTTGAAACAATCCAAAAGAGATAAGACATCCTTCCACCAGAATGACCCTTTAGGCTGAGAGACCAGCGGTAATTGAGATTGATAATATGAGTGCCAAATCAAATGAACCCAAGGAATGTCTTTTTTGTTGTAGAATTTATGGAGGAATTTAAGCAGTAAGGATGAGTTATACAGCCTTAGGTTAATGACACCCAACCCTCCCTTGTTTTTGGGTAAGCACACTTTTTGCCAAGAGACCAAGGATTTACTTCTCCCATTAATATCATTTTTTCCCCAAAGACAGATCTTCCTGGCCTTATCAATTCTGTTGATCACCGCAAAAGGAACTCTCAAAGTACACATAGAGTATGAGGTCATGGAGGATAGGACTGAGTTAACCAGTTGTAGGCGTCCCCCATAGGATAAGAAGTATGAGAAAGAAGTGATTCTTCTGTTAATCTTGCTGATTAAAGGATCGAAATCTTTAATACGAGGTCTAGTGAAGCCCATAGGGAGACCCAGATAGGTGAACGGAAAGTGCTCCTTCTTACAGCCAAAGGTGCCAGCCAGATGATCAACATCATGATTAGAAACATTGATTGGAAGCATACCGGATTTGGAATAATTTATTTTAAGGCCGGTGGCAGCCGCGAAAGATTGTAAGAGGCATTTAAGCTTGAAAACTTCCTTCTGACACCCCTTGACAAAGATGATCGTATCATCGGCATATTGAACCACCGGGAAATCAGAATAAGGCCCTAAGGACATGGGAAGAGAAAGGAAACCCATTTGCCTGGCTCTATTAAGGATGTGCTGAAGCAGATCAGCAGCCACCGCAAAGAGGAGGGGAGAAAGAGGATCTCCTTGGCGAACCCCTCGGCTACAATTGAAGAAAGGACCCGGAACTCTGCTAAGAAGGATGGAGGTAGAAGCAGAGCCAAGAATTTGGGTGATCCAGGAGATCCACTTGTCCGGGAAGCCCAAGGCTTTGAACATACTTATGATAGCGTTATGTTCAATAGTGTCAAAGGCCTTGGCAAAGTCAAGCTTGATGAGAACGATTTTCTCTTTAGAGAGATGACAGAGGTGAATGTATTCAAAGGTCCAAGCAAGACAGTCTTGAATGGATCTCCCTTTTATAAACCCATATTGATTGCGGTGAAATATTGGCAGATTATAGGAGGGATGGGGGCATATTTGTTGTCTAAAGTGGTTGAAATTTTTTGTACATAATCTCAAGATAGGTCTTATCCTCTAGTAAAAATTTCATAACAAGATTTTATTTGTAAAATTTTATTAAATTCCAAAAAACTGCTGTATACGAACTTTAATTAATGACTAGACAGAATAGGTAAAAGCAATAATGAGTCGACATTCATGATCGAAAATGTCTAAAAATTTTATGGGTAATCTAGAGATAGTTTTTACCATACTTTAAAATTTTTAGCTAAAGATATTTTCTGTAGAAATTATTAAAATTTTGAAAATACAATTGCATTAAAATTGTATTTTCTATTTTTATTTTTCTTAATAATAAATAAGATTTATTTTATATGAAAATTTTTCTATGTAAACCTAATTATTATTTTAAGTTATCATAAAATTTTAGATGATTATCAGTTATTATTTTTATAAAATTTCGACTTTGATAATATTATTTTTAAATTAATTTATTTTTGATTTTATAAAATGGTAAAATCAATTTTATTATTTTTAATTTTTTTTGAAAGTTACACTAGTGCTGTAGATAATTTGGTAAAATTTCAAGTATGTGACAAGGTGTGTGAAAAATTTAATAATTCTGTCATTGTGCTATTCATAGTCACATTGTAGAGTTCTTGATATATTGTCAGCAATAATTAGTTCACATTACTTTAAAATTTTTTAAGAGAGCTCCAGAGATGATTTGGGATTTATATGAATTTTTCCAGATTTTATTTCTTAAGATGTTTTGGATTTTATATTTTGGAGGAGATGGAAACAATTAATATAAAAGATTTTCTTGAAAGCCAAAATTCAAATTTTTTTGAAAAGATGGAAATTTAAAATAAGATTATATTTGAAGCTTATTTTCATAGTTTGTTCGTTTTTGAAGAAATTTTTTTAATATTGCAACTTATTCTTTTCTAAAGGTTTAAAATTCAAGAAAATGAGAAAAAGAAGACATTTTAAATTAAAATCTTGATTCCAATTAAAATTTTTATTCAATATTATTTTTAAATTTTTATTTTCCAATTTTTAAATTTTGTTGGATGTTACACATTTGGAAGTGCCCTAGGGTCTGCATAAATTTTCTCTGAATTTTATCCTTTTGGGTCTTGGTCGTCATAAATTAAAACAATGTTTTTTGGCACTATTTTTTGTTTTCCTTAAGAGAAAAAATTCCAAGAAAATCACAAAAACAAAAACCCATAATGAAATTAGAATTCACATGTATTTCACATTTTATTTAATCTACAATTTTCAGGATATTACGAGTCAGGCCAAGTGAAGCACCACAGAAAAGGAATCAGTCAAACCATATGTTTAGGAAGGCCACATGCTCTTTATTGGACACTAGGTCGATTCCTTTATTGTCACTAATATATTTATTCCAGCCTTCCCCATTGGTGGAGATTAGCTTGTGTTGAGGCTTGGCACTGAATGTCGATATTTGATCTCTGTCGACTGGCCTCAAACAACAAATTTGGATTATATCTAACAGGGTTGGGCCGATGGGACCTATCCTGAACATGAAGGCATTAAAGGTGTTCGACCAAAAATAACAGGTTGTGGTCACTAAGGGCTCATTAGCATCTGGGTCGGCTAAAAAGAGAAGACATTCCGCTATGCCTATATGTTCCCATTGGGGCATTTTTACCGCTGCTAGCCGATTGTACCAATCCCTCCAACCTTTTAATGCTATCGACCAAGCCCTAAAACTTTTACTCTATCCTTAGATGTTATAATCTGGAGCGTGCAAAAGCAATCTAAGAATATCTTGTTCCATTATACCTGACGGATTTGGGTTTCCTAATGGGCCTAAGTAAAATCTATCTTCACAGTCGGATATTGGAATAAATACTTGTTTTTGGTCTATTGTTCTTGAGCCAAACAGATGAAATGCCAGAAGGAAGTGTTGAAGGCTGAAGAAAATAAAGGAGCAAGCCGATAGGGAATGGTTTGAGAGCTTGAGCACGGGAAAATAACAGGAGGATGTGCTCAATATTTTGTAGTGGGTGAAAAGGTAAAAAGGCAAAAAAAATTTCTTGACAGTTTGTGGACAATTAATGGCAAAAATATGTGTCTCGAGGATTTTACGGTGTGAATAAATAGGGTGGTTACCAATGACGGCGGTAAGGATAATTTGTGGTGAAGACGATGAGAAGATTTTTGGAAGATTACATGTTATCTTCCAAATAGGGGGGGGGCATATGTTAGCACCAAAATTTGGCAAGGTTTAGAATCGATTTGTCAAGTTTGAATTAAATTTGGATATCTAGCCGACATTGGTTTTGATAAGAAATTTTACCTGTCAAGAGATGGAGGACGATACGGTTCATATGACTGATCAGAGAAGGGTACGATCGGTCTATACACTATAAAATAAGTTAAAGGCAAGCCAAAAAATAATCCAACAATCAATCAAACAGCTCGCATCTACTTTTATTTACTTTTTGTTGATTAGGAGTAGCTCTTATAATTTAGATTTCGTAATTTATTCTTGATTAATAAAATTGCGCATCGCCAATTGTTGATCATCTTCAATTATGTCAATTTATCCATGTTTGTTTTTCTCTAATCATGTTGCGTATCACCTTTTGGGAAAATCCACCTTTACTAAATCATCTAATCAACCGTAATAAGCTGGTCAAATTTATCGTTACATACGATTTAATCGGCTAAAGTAGCTGATTAGATCAGATCTATCATTGAAAACCTAATCAGCTGGTATAGATATTTAGATTATAGTTTTCTTACCGATTGCAGGATTAAATCGGCTGGCACGCTATGGATCAAGATTAAACCCAGCGTATGCGTGTGTTTGAGTAGATTAAATCCTTTTAGCAAATTTTCGGAGCCAACACCAAGATTACAAGGAGATGAACTATACTTAAGATGTGGAATGCATGGGGAGAAGGGGCTTCGACCACAAACAAGCTAGCTAGAAGTAGAGTGCTTTTCCTATACTTAATTAGCATGTGATCACTATAAGCGAATGTTCATTCTCTACTTTCACTTGCAATCGAGTGCAAACGAAGAGAGAAGGAGAGGATTTGGTCTCAGCTCACGCATGATTAGTGCGGCCGATTCAAATAAATAATACCGGCTTGGCAATCAGCCAAGGAAAGAGTTACAGAAGAAAGGAAGGAGATTAGGGACTTTCTATACAAGCCCTACACTCCAAATATGAAGAAATCAATGCCAAGAATAGAGATTACATGCTATCTTTGACACCCCCCCGCAGTCACAGCGAGAGGTTCCCGAACGCAGAGACTGGATCGAAAATCCTGAAAGGGCTGAATCGATAACCCCTTGGTCATGATGTCGGTGAACTGGTGCGAGGAGGGCACATGAAGAACACGAACTTGGCCAAGAGCTACCTTTTCACGCACGAAGTGAATGTCGATCTCGATATGCTTCGTGCGCTTGTGTTGAACGGGATTTGCCGAGAGGTAAACGGCACTGACGTTGTCACAGAAGACCATCGTGGCGGAGGAGAGAGGGGCATGAAGCTCTCCAAGAAGTTGACGGAGCCAACATGTCTCGGCGACGGCGTGAGCAACCGCTCGGTATTCCGCCTCAGCACTGGAGCGGGAAACGGTGGCCTGGCGTTTGGAGGACCAGGAAACCAAGTTGTCGCCGAAGTAGACGCAATAGCCGGAGGTGGAGCGCCTAGTGTCCGGACAGCCGGCCCAGTCAGCATCGGTGTAGGCCGTGAGCGAGGCGGAGGAAGAAGCCTGAAGAAACAAGCCGTGGTCCAGGGAACCCTTGACGTAACGCAGGATGCGTTTGATCAAGGCCATGTGTACGTCACGTGGAGCGTGCATATGAAGACATACTTGTTGGACGGCGTAGGAGAGGTCCGGCCTGGTGAGGGTGAGGTACTGTAGAGCGCCAGCGAGGCTGCGGTACTCAGTAGCTGCCGAGGAAGAGAGGGGGACACCATCCGTCGAAGATATCTTGGGCTTGGTGTCAACGGGCGTAGCTGTGGGATGGCATTCAGACATACCGGCACGCTGAAGAACATCGACGGCGTACTGGCGTTGTGAGAGATGAAGACCAGCCGGGTAGCGCTTGACGGCGATGCCGAGGAAGTAGTGGAGGTCGCCCAAATCAGTCATCGCGAACTCATCGTGAAGGCGCCGCGAAAGGTGTTGGAGAAGACGCGGAGAAGAAGCCGTCAAGATGATGTCGTCGACGTAGAGGAGAAGGTAGGCGATGTCGGTGTTATTGCGGTAGACAAACAACGATGCGTCGGAGACGGACGCGGCGAAGCCGATGGAGCGAGCGTAGGTGAGGAAGCGATGATACCACGCCCGGGGCGCTTGTTTGAGGCCGTAGAGGGACTTGTCGAGATGACAAACGTAGTCGGGGTGGTCGGGGTCGACGAAGCCGGACGGTTGTTGGCAGTAGACAGTCTCGTCGAGAGTGCCATGAAGGAAGGCGTTTTTGACGTCGAGCTGATGAATGGGCCAGGACTTGCCGACGGCGATGGTGAGGACGACCCGGATGGTAGACGGCTTGACGACGGGGCTGAAGGTCTCGTCGTAGTCGATGCCAGGTTGCTGAGAATAACCACGAACGACCCAGCGAGCCTTGTGGCGAGCGAGAGTGCCGTCGGCATGAAACTTGTGCTTGTATACCCACTTGCCGGAGACGACGTTTGCGCCGAGTGGACGAGGCACAAGAGTCCATGTTCGGTTATGAACAAGGGCGTCGTATTCATCACGCATGGCCTGAAACCATGCAGGGTCCTGAAGTGCCGAGCGATATGTCTTCGGAATGGGTGAAGCGGCTGGAGAACAGGACGCAGACAAGTTGAGGCGTCGAATTGGTTGCACGATGCCAGCCTTAGCGCGTGTCGTCATGTGGTGTGGTCCGGGCGCCGGGCGTAAGGCCGCGGCAAAGACTGGTGAAGTCGAGAGTTGCGGCAGGCGCTGGTGAAGACGACAATGGTTTTTAATCCTAAAAGATTGAAGATGCACTGGCAGAACAAATCTTTCCAAGCCCGAAGTGGGGAGGCTTGGCTCTAAAGATGAGATCGTTAGGACTTCCAAAGTCCCCAAGCTGCAATCATGAAGACGTCAAGAAGAAAGGTTCTTCGATATGCAAATGGCTATTGATTCTCTCGCAGAAATCCACATTGAGATCCTGTGGAATGCCCAAAGCATTCCAAAGATGTTGTAGCAAATGGGCGAGAAGAAGAGATGATCCTCGGTTTCTTCAATGTTGTGATTACATAGAACACAATTGTAATTATTTCCTTGGATGGGGCAATTTTTCCGCTTTAGGAGATTGAGTGTTCAACCGGTCCGCATACATCACCAAGTGAAAATTTTGAGTTTAAAAGAGCATTTAGCCTTCCAAATCCAACGTAATAGTATTGGGGACAGAGATGTTATCAAGATCCATTTGTAGAACTTTGCCGATGTGTAATCCTTAGACTTCCAAATGTACCGCCATTCATCATGGGTGCCGTGAGTCATTGTCGAGAAGAAATATTGGAATACATGACTTGAAGTTCTTGAAATGCCGATCGGATATAGGCAAATGGAAAAGCATAGATAGACCAGATGACTAAGGAAAGAGGCAACACTAATCTTATCATCCTTAGCAAAGGAGAACAGATGTTGATAAGTCGACTCATATGCATTTGATTCCAAACATCTTCCCGTAAGATAGCAAGGTCATCACGACCGATTCGCAATTAGCAATGCCCTTGAAACAATCCAAAAGAGATAAGACATCCTTCCACCGAATGACCCTTTAGGTCCGAGAGACCATGTAATTGAGATTGATAATATGAGTGCCAAATCAAATGAACCCAAGGAATGTCTTTTTGTTGTAGAATTTATGGAGGAATTTAGCAGAAGGATGAGTTATACACCTTAGGTTAATGACACCCAACCCTCCCTTGTTTTTGGGTAAGCACACTTTTGCCAAGAGACCAAGGATTTACTTCTCCCATTAATATCATTTTTTCCCCAAAGACGATCTTCCGGCCTTATCAATTCATTGATCACCGCAAAAGGAACTCTCAAAGTACACATAGAGTATGAGGTCATGGAGGATAGGACTGAGTTAACCGCTTGTAGGCGCCCCCATAGGATAAGAAGTATGAGAAAGAAGTGATTCTTCATAATCTTGCTGATTAAAGGATCGAAATCTTTAATACGAGGTCTAGTGAAGCCCATAGGGAGACCCAGATAGGTGAACGGAAAGTGCTCCTTCTTACAGCCAAAGGTGCCAGCCAGATGATCAACATCATGATTAGAAACATTGATTGGCAGCATGCCGGATTTGGAATAATTAATTTTAAGGCCAGTGGCAGCCGCAAAGGATTGTAACAGACATTTAAGCTTGAAAACCTCCTTCTGACACCCCTTGACAAAGATGATCGTATCATCGGCATATTGAACCACCGGAAATCGAATAAGGCCCTAAGGACATGGGAAGAGAAAGGAAACCCATTTGCCTGGCTCTATTAAGGATGTGCTGAAGCAGATCAGCAGCCACCGCAAAGAGGAGGGGAGAAAGAGGATCTCCTTGGCGAACCCTCGGCACAATTGAAGAAAGGACCGAACTCGCTAAGAAGGATGGAGGTAGAAGCGAGCCAAGAATTTGGGTGATCCAGAGATCCACTTGTCCGGGAAGCCCAAGGCTTTGAACATACTTATGATAGCGTTATGTTCAATAGTGTCAAAGGCCTTGGCAAAGTCAAGCTTGATGAGAACGATTTTCTCTTTAGAGAGATGACAGAGGTGAATGTATTCAAAGGTCCAAGCAAGACAGTCTTGAATGGATCTCCTTTTATAAACCCATATTGATATGTGAAATATTGGCGATTATAGGAGGGATGGGGGCATATTTGTTGTCTAAAGTGGTTGAAATTTTTTGTACATAATCTCAAGATAGGTCTTATCCTCTAGTAAAAATTTCATAACAAGATTTTATTTGTAAAATTTTATTAAATTCCAAAAAACTGTTGTACGAACTTTAATTAACAGACTAGACAGGAATAGGTAAAAGCAATAATGAGTCGACATTCATGATGAAAATGTCTAAAAATTTTTATGGGTAATCTAGAGATAGTTTTTACCATACTTTAAAATGTTTAGCTAAAGATATTTTCTGTAGAAATTATTAAAATTTTGAAAATACAATTGCATTAAAATTGTATTTTCTATTTTTATTTTTCTTAATAATAAATAAGATTTATTTTATATGAAAATTTTTCTATGTAAACCTAATTATTATTTTAAGTTATCATAAAATTTTAGATGATTATCAGTTATTATTTTTATAAAATTGACTTTGATAATATTATTTTTAAATTAATTCTATTTTTGATTTTATAAAATGGTAAAATCAATTTTATTATTTTTAATTTTTTTGAAAGTTACACTAGTGCTGTAGATAATTTGGTAAAATTTCAAGTATGTGACAAGGTGTGTGAAAAATTTAATAATTTCTTTTTACCTTTGGTGGTGTTGGAGTGTCCTCGGGTGGGCGAGGGCGCGACGAAGAGCGCGGTGTCGGTGCTGGCAGAGAGCCCGTCGGTAGGGCGGCGCATCTCGGCCAGAAGGAGCGAGGAGCGGGCGCTGGCGAACGTTGGGAACGGGACTTGAAGGGGAAGCAGCTCCGCCTGAGTAGCAAAACGAGGGCTGAGGCCGCGGATGAGGTTGAGGACGAGAGTCCGGTCGGAGACCGGTTCGCCGAGGTCGCGCAGAGAGTCGGCGAGGCCCTTGAGGCGGCGGCAGTACTCCGTGACAGACATGTCGCCTTGGTTGAGGCTGCGGAACTCCGTCTCTAGATAGATGATTCTGGTTTCTCGGTTATCACGAAAGATGTTCTCGGCAGCGATCCACAGGGCACGTGCTGTTTGCGACGACTCCATGACGATGTCGAGCACGTCGTGGGAGATGGAGCAGTAAAGGGCGGTGAGGACGGCGAAGTCTTCTTGTGCCCAGGTGCCGACGTCATCGGCTGGGGGGGGGAGGGCCGAGAACATGACCGAGCAGACCGAATTTGCCGAGGAAAGCGATGAAAAACGTCCGCCACTTGGTGTAGTTCGGGCTTTTCATGTCGAGGACGACAGGAACATGCGTCTTGACGTTGGGAATGCTGAGGGCGCCGACCGGTGGGAAAGGACCGGCTGTCGGAGAAGACAGCACAGGTGGTCCACCGGTAGATGCAGGAGGCGGAAGCACCGTGATGGAGGGTGAAGGCGCTTGCTTGACCAACGTGAGGGCCGCCTGTGCAGCTTGAGCGCTGGCCAAGGCAGCCAGAAGCGCTTCCTGGTTGCCGGCGGAGGCTGCAGCATGGGCCTCTGCGAGCGCTGAGATGAGGTGGGTGGTGGCGTCTTCAGGAGGAGGAAAGGTGGCGCTATCGCCGGTGAGTTGGGGTGGGGTGGGGTGGTGTTCCATGGGTGCAGCGGAAGAGAAACAGGAAGAAGGGTGGGAGTGGGCGGATCAACGCCGCTCTGATACCATGCAAACGAAGAGAGAAGGAGAGGATTTGGTCTCAGCTCACGCATGATTAGTGCGGGCCGATTCAAATAAATAATACCGGCTTGGCAATCAGCCAAGGAAAGAGTTACATAAGAAAGGAAGGAGATTAGGGACTTTCTATACAAGCCCTACACTCCAAATATGAAGAAATCAATGCCAAGAATAGAGATTACATGCTATCTTTGACATCGAGGAAGAGCTTATCTCTTGGGACCATAAGGAACACGATCGACGGGCTCATTAGACCCAAACCATATCTACTCTGGAATTGCCCGGCAAATTGCAAGGTTATTGTTGGGTAATTAAGTAATGCATTCTGACAAGCAAGAAATTGAAATGTGTCAACTGCTAGTAATATCTTTTTTCTTTTCAAGACAAATTAATGGCAAGTACCATTTTCGTTGAGGAAACAGGGAACTTGAGACAATGGTTTGAGCAGTACAATACAGACTGTTCACGGGTATTAGTTGATTAGTGCATGTTCACTATGTAGCGATCTCACCAAAAAAAAAAAAAAAACTCTTAAGTGTAAAAGAAGGGTTCCAATATTCAGGCTCAACCGTGCACACTTCAGCGCTGTGAAAACATGCCCTCCAGATGGCGTATCCGATCCTCCGAGAACTCTAGATCCTACGCACGCATCACACACAAATACCAATCTAGATAGTTGTATTAGTAGTCGTTTTTTTTTTCGCGAGGTGCCTAGTGCCTCTCCTACAAATAGCTATCGTTCTGATGTAAATATCAGACTTTTAAAATTTTGATTAATAATATTTTTTTTCAAATATTTAAATTGGATATGTGAATATCATACGGATAGATTTATCTTGAAAAGAACTTTCATAGTATTATAATTTATTTGTGTTTTATAAATATATTGTAATATAAATTAGTAATCAAAACTGTATTTTGCAGATCGTGCCGAATTTAAAACGATAACTAGGTGTGGTGAGAGGAAGTAATTAGTTACCTTAATTAGTTAGTTATTGTTAGTTGCAGAACGAGCCGCATCCTTGTTTTCCTCGAAGTTCAAAACCCTAACTTTCTCCGAAGTACACACGTCGAGGCCTCCACAGAATCCAGCCATCAAAATCGTCACGTCGGCTAACGGTGCAGTACGGCCAAGCTCGGCGCGACACTCTAAATCTCGCCGATCGCCGTCATCAAAGAAATGATCTCCTTCCCTGGAGAAGACCCTAGCTAGGCTCCAATGTCGTCAAATCATTATTAACTATATGCATCTTAGCTAGCTAACGCATCTTGCAGCTAATTAAACACGCATCGCATACAGCAAAACGGTGGACGGACTTGGGTATATATGCTCCTGCTGCAGATCGACCGACCAGACACGGAAAAAGAAATCTACTTGGTGGTCCACGTGGCCCATGACAAGAGTCCATGTGGGTCAGTGGGTGGCCCTAGCTACATGTCTAATCAAACAATCGACGTTCCAGATTTATCTAGTCTAATCAATCAATTCAGCAACAACCACACTTTCAATAGATTGCCGGATCAATAGTCGTGGTCTGAATTCATGAGAACAAAACGAAAACTCCCTACCGTTTGATTTTCTTCGCGCTACGAGGGTTAAGAAAAGAACTTTTCTAGTGTGCTCTCACATTTCTCTTTTACAAATCTAGTCCACATAAAACACAACTGCCAAACTAGCACCATCCTTAGCGGAGAAGCGTCGCCAGATGACACGTGTCATTTGTCGTGCGCACTCATGTATCGCAGCAGGTCCTGCCGAGCTATGCAGTACGACAACGATGCCCGCTGGCCTACCGAGCTCTAGGAGCTCGGCAGCACATCCACCTTGATGAGCCATTGCTCCACGACAGGACTAATAAATAGAGTGATTAATGAGTACGGTAATTAATTAAGTGAGTAATAAAGTGATTAATTAAGTAATCAAGTGACTAATTGAGTGAAGTGATTCCTTAAGTGTGTTGCCGAGGAGTGGTAGCTCAGCAAGTGCCCACCGAACAATGGTAGCTTGACAGGTCAATGCATGTGTTGCCGAGCTTCAGGAGCTCAGTAGGGCCTGTGTTGTGGTACATAGATCGGCAGATGACACCGGTATTTTTACGGTTGGAGGGAGAGAGAGAGCTATTTTTGTATTTGTATTTGTAGGGGGTTAGATTTTCAAAATAAAAGGTACAAGTGGTCTAGAAAAGTGTTGGATTCGGTTAACCGCAGGCTTCACTTATTGAGATCAATAATTGTCGAATCTATCTTTACATTTTATCGACATGTAAATGTATACGGACGATAGCACGTTCGGACTGTGAGAACTACAGTAGTACGCGCGTAGCAGCAACCGAGCATACAGTGGGACGCCATGCCATTGAGCCATCATTCCTTATAAGTACGGACGCTTCGCCCTTCACTTCCTCGCACCCGAGAAAACCGCCCGCACCCGTAAACTATTCCCCAGTCCCCACTACATACTCTAGTGTTGTGCGAGTGCAGGTGGGGATCAGCACGCGCGTGATCTGCGTGTGCGTGCGCCGGCGCCATGACGAACCAGGACGTGGTGCTCCCGGAAATGGGCATCGTGGCGGCCGCGGCCATGCCGGGCTCCTCCGGCCGCGCGCTCTTCGCGTGCCGCGGCGCCGTGGGCGCCGTCTCGACGTCGTCGCTGCGGGGCAAGTACCTCGGCCTTCCCGTCGACGATGAGTACTGCCTTGCCGCCGCGGCGCACGTGCCTCTGCCTGGCAGTACCAGCTGGGTCGTCGAGGCCATGCGCGCGTCCTCGCCGACCGGCTCCCCGGCGTCCGCCGTCGACGGCGAGTGCGCCGCGTGGACGGTGAGTTTGTCAGGTCCATGCGTCCTTGTCGAGCGCGTGCGCCATTGCTGCGCCGGCGGTTGGTTGTGTGTTCCGTGTTGTGAGTAGCGTTTCTGGTTGGCGCATGCAGAGGAGGCACCCGTCGGCGCTGGGCAGCTTCGAGCAGGTCGCGGCCGCGGCCAAGGGGAAGCAGGTCGTCATGTTCATGGACTACGACGGCACGCTCTCCCCCATCGTCACCGACCCCGACCTGGCATTCATGACTGACGAGGTGAGACATACAAAGATATATAGCTAGCGCTGTACTAGCTCAAGTTGCTGAGAAGTTTCTCCTTACGCTGACACGTTCTTGCGTGTGTTACTGTTTGGCGAGCCTAGATGAGGGCGGCAGTGCGCGAGGTCGCGAAGCACTTCCCGGCGGCGATCGTGACCGGCCGGTGCATCGACAAGGTCGTACATTGAACGTCACAGCACCCTCATCAACAACAGTTCAACAGACACACCATGAAAACAAAAGAAAAAACCAAGTGCTGGCTTTTGATATTGTCGTACGTTGCCGTGCGTGCAGGTTTACAGCTTCGTAGGCCTTTCGGAGCTCTACTACGCAGGCAGCCACGGCATGGACATCAAGGGCCCAAGCTCCAAAGTGCGCCATCTCTCTAGCTGCTCCTTATCTCTTCACCCAATTAGCCATAGCCCATTCCTTTGCAATAATTTTTGCTTGATTCCATTACTACTCCCGATTTCTAGGAAGACGCGACGGTGCTGCTGCAACCTGCTCGCGAGTTCCAGCCGGTGATCAACGAGGTACAAATACGCTAATTAATTGACCTGCCTAATTCTTTAGTTAGTTGAGCCATTAGGAACTTACCAACGACGCATATGTGCATCGCAAAATTCATCTTTCTTTCTTTTTTTATTTTTCTTTTGGGCAGGTTTACAAGGCTCTAGTGGAGAAGACCAAGAGCACGCCCGGGGCCAGGGTGGAGAATAACAAGTTCTGCCTGTCCGTGCACTTCAGATGCGTAGATGAAAAGGTAATCAGATCAGCACCAATCCAAAGTCTTACAATATCTTTAGGTGCCAACTTGTCTACTGATCAGCTGCAAGTCAAACGAGAAGGTTTTAAGTTAACCACATCATCATGCGGTCACTGAGCCTGATAGCTTACTCCTGCATTGATCATCGATCTCAACTGCTCCCCCTGCAGAGATGGAACCCATTAGCCGAGCAAGTCAAGGCCGTGCTCCGGGACTACCCTGAGATGAAGCTCACCGAGGGCAGAAAGGTGATTGGTTCATCCCCTTCAGTCCATGGCCTTGACGACGAGCTCGATCGCACGCTCGATCGATCATGGCGTCTACACTCAATTAACCATGTCGTAAAGTGCACAAATATCAACTGGGTCCTCGATCGGTTAACTGAGCCTGCATGTGTTTTACTGCAGGTTTTGGAGATCAGGCCGTCTATTATGTGGGACAAGGGCAAGGCCGTGGAGTTCTTGCTAAAATCGCTAGGTAAGTACCAGCGTGCTACGCCGCCTTCGTCGTCCTCCTAGTCGCCGTAGTGGTTGTGGGTGGCGGCTATCATGGTCGTCTCATGACGCCACGGCACGAGTAAAAATATTCTCGGATCAATGACGGCTTGTCCATTGCCGTTTCCACTCTAGGATTCGACGACCGCAGCGACGTCCTGCCGGTTTACATCGGGGACGACCGGACCGACGAGGATGCTTTCAAGGTGCATATATATATTACGCATGCAATTGTGGTTTAGTTTTCTTGCGTCTTACTGTCTCTTTACACGTTACGGACTTGGTGATTTCAACTGTTCTGTTTGTTTCAAACTTAGTAATTTTTTTCGATAACATTTGGTGTCAATTAGGTGTTGAGAAAGAGCGGTCAAGGTCTAGGAATTCTTGTCTCCAAGTGCCCCAAGGAGACTGACGCCTCATACTCTCTTCAGGACCCCACTGAGGTATATGTGTAGCATCTCATGTTTAAATTAATTAGTCCTTGCTTCATTTTGGCGATTGTGATGTGCAAGATAAACCGAGTAAATTGTTTCAGGTTATGGAGTTCCTGCTTCGATTGGTGCAGTGGAAGCGTCGGCGATCATCGTCAGCAATGCGCCCAAGGGTGAAGTACAATGACAGATCACACAGTTGCTGCTAGCTCTCATTTCCGAAGAAGTTTGAGTGTGCTTAATTAATCGTACTACCGTCTAATAACCCTCCTATATATCATGTGAATCCCCAGATATGCACTATTGTTATCGTTGCATGGGTTTGGAAGGCATTGCATGTGCAGAGCTGCCTCACCACCCTGAACGCAAGACGGTTAATTTATCCTCTGTATGATGAGACTAGGACCCAGCCACTGCTGTAAAATGTAAAATAAAAATTTTTAATAGCAATTAATTCGTTAACTAAACAATGCATGCTGGTTTTTGTCCATTCTACGCACACGTGCCTGCTCAAATATAGCATGAGCAACTAGGAGAGGTGCAACTCCTAACAGGAGGCAGATGGTGGACTTGCCACGTCCTGTCCCAGCAAGATTCATTAGTAGGTAGTCCAGGGACAACGACAGGCTGACGACTTCTCGGATAATTGTACTACTACATGGCCCTTGTTTCATCAAAATGTTAGCAATGCGGAGTTTGGACGGCAGAATGCACTGTACCATTAGTAACTAAACTCAAAAGAATTTGACTGGGGACTGTCCTCACGTGAGGACCTCACTTCGAAGAGCCGTCCAATTGATTGGCTCGTTCTGACGGTCCTCGAGCCAAGCATGTCTTCACATGAGGACCATCCTGATAAGCAGTGTTTAGCAAGATGTTAGCACTAGTTGGACGGGCTAGACGGCCGTCTAAATGGGATAAATCGATTTAGATGACTAGGAGGGTAGAGCCTAGCATCACTAGCCAAGCTAAGCGGGCCACGTAGGGGTACAGTGATGATAAGCGCATGGACATGTGTATGCTTGTTTCTTTTGAGAGAACACGGAAACCCATCTCCGCTAGCCACAATTATTGTCAATGAGTACATATATCACTATGTAGGATACTTTTTTTTTTTTTGAAGACAGCAATGCTGTGATCTATATTAAATAGAGGAAATCGATAGAGTACACAACGCAAGATTCTACGCTAGGGAGAAGAAACAGAAGGAGAGAAAAGAAAAAGAAAAGGCAAAAGGAGAAGAAGGGATCAAGTTTGACGTTCCACTAGTTTTTTTAGCTGAACTGCTCTGGCGACAATTCAGAGTGCGGCCTCATCTTTGACAGATTGAAAGATATCCTCATTGGCATTGTATTTATTCCTGAAAACTCTGCCGTTTCGCTTTCTCCACCATTGCCAACATGTTAGGATAATCAGAGTTCTAACACCTTTACAAAATCCGGGCTGACGGTTTGCTTGTTGTAGGCACCAATCTTCAAAGGTGGTAGTTTGTTCCCAATGGTTGGGCAGAGCGATGGCAACCTTGTTCATGCAACCTGCCAGCTTCCCACAAGCATCGAATTTGTGGGCGCCTATGAAGAGGTGATACACGCCGAGATTCTCGCAAGACATTGGGCGTAAATATCGTTTGGCCACCCTCGCATTGTAGTCATGCAGCCGCCCATAACCGGTCATGATGGGTAAGCTATAGGAAGACTTTGCATCACAATGGAACCCACGCTAACCAAATTGTGGTTTGGAAGGATGTGAAGGTGATTGCCGTGGAATCGCATGTGGTATGTCGATGATGCTATGTAGATGCTGGTGGATGTTTGAGTCCATGTTATAACGTCTTGAACCTGTGGCTGTAGTTGTAAGGACTGCATTTTGACCCATAATTCGACATATTGGAGTAACAAATGGGGTGGTAGGCCGTGTCGAATATCTCGGATCCAGTTGTTGTTTGATAGGGCGCTCGCCATGTAACGAGACTTCCGCTGAGTGCTTGAAGCGGTCCGGCGTGAGCTGTGAAGGCGCCATACCTTGGAGCCATCTGTCAATCCAAAAAATTGCTGTTTGGCCGTTTCCAATGGTAATATTGGTGGCCACAGAGAAAAGTTGCTGGTCGGTTTGGTCACATGGTGTAGACATTTCAATCCATGGTCTATCCGAGACCATCCACCCGAGCCATAGCCAACAAAGACGGACCGCCCTAGCGAATCTATCTAGGTCAGGAATCTCTAAGCCCCCCATATTGTACGGGCGGCAAACTGTTGTCCAGCGAACTTTGCAATTTCCTTCGTGAATTTTCCCATTTCCTACCCATAGGAATTTTCTCTGTAGCTTATCAAGGCCTGAGATGAAATTTTTGGGAGCCCTGATTGTTGTGAGCAAGTAGACTAGGAGCGAGGTGAGGATCGATTTGACTAAGGTGAGTCGTCCCCCCTTGGTGAGATGGTCTACCTGCCAACTTGCTAGACATTGCGCCACTTTATCATGGATAGGCTGCAGGTCGGCACGTTGTAGACGTCCGAGAGTGAGTGGCATGCCTAGATATTTGATAGGGAAATTCGAAATTCCTCCCTCAAAAGGTTGCATAATGCTTTGAAGGTTTAGATTGTGGCCTCTGATTGGTGCTATAGTACTCTTCTGCATGTTGACTCGGAGACCAGATGCTTCCCCGAAAAGAGTGAGGATATTGATGATTGCCTCAAGATTGCTTCTAATTGGATTCAGGAAGATTACCGCATCATCCGCATAGAGGGAGAGTCGGAGAGATGGTGCGCAGACTCTCAGAGGAGATAGAATGCCATCTTGGGTGGCTTTGGCGAGGATGTAGTGCAACGGGTCAATGACTAGTAAGAAGAGATAAGGCCATAGGGGGTCGCCTTGTCTGAATCCACACCATTCTAGCCATCGAGGGCTGAAACCATGAGCTTGCAGGAGGTCCAATAAATATTCCTAGGAAACGGAATCAAAAACTTTTTCGATATCGAGCTTAAGCATCAGTGCCGGAGTTCGGTTTCAATGTTCTGTGTAGGATACTTAAGCCTGAATTATCAATATGGTTTTAGGTAGGAAGCATCTGAATAGTTTTCAGGTTGTGTTGTACTTTGGGAAACAGTTTATTAAGATGGCAAAGTATATCAATCAGATCTGTGCATCCACATGTTCTAACCCGGATCATTGATTCCATTGGATGAGATGCATGCTTGCAAGTCCCCTGACTAACTGTGCTTTTACTTTGCAGCTGTGGTCCCATGCAAGTATTCCTTACTGCGCTGTATGCATGGTAATGGAGCAGTACTCAGTTTAATAATGCAGCTTTGGGTTAAAGTCTTGATATGATCAGATTTGCCAAGCAAAGCTGCATTAACAAACTTCGATGCATGCATGGTGGTTGCTTGAACACATCACAACAGTGAGATATTTATATGCTGCGCGATAGCATTTTCATAAGATACATACACATCAATGAAATGGTAATCAACCGGTGCACGCGTGATTTCATAGCGTAAACAATGATGTTGCCCTCGCATGCTTAGCTTTAAGTACAGTCCAAACTTCTTTAGTTAGGTATAGTCCCATGGATGCTTCTGTGGGCAAGATATAATGAACCATATAACGCGTACACATACGGATCTTTTCTTCTTGATTAAGGTATAAAGAGAATTTTTACGATGCATTATACTAGTAGTATATAATGGGTAGTAGAAATCATATCTAACCATTGATTTATTAAGGATATTTCTACTACTCTACTACCAAAGAAAGTATAAATAAATTTTAGCTAATCTGATCTATTGGACCGAAAAGAATTAATGGTTTATATTGAATTTAGTGTACCACAAAAGAGCTCATAAAGAGAAATATAAGTTGGTAGTGGTCGTCTGTCCTCCTCTCTTTCTCGTAAAGACAAAGACGCACTAAAAGAATAGGAAAAATTCGTGAGCCAAAACCCACTTAATTTAGGCAAAACCCATTTAATTTAAGTTAAATTCGGGCAAACCGTCAATTTAGTTCACTTAATTTAACTCGATGAAATTAATCAATTAAATTCGTGGTACTCATCGAATTTAAATTAAATTGTAGGTTATCGAAAAACTCCATTTATTTATCAGCTAAATTGTAATAAAAATCCCACGATTTATCAGCTAATTATGGGTTAAAAACCCATTTAATTTAACAATTAAATTGTGGAATTTAATCTAAATTGTGGGTTTTTTATTGGCCCACTAATTTAATAGACATTTGTACAAAAAATATATATATATCCATATCGAAAAATAACGTGTATTCATTTATACTCAAAGAATACATGGGCTCAAGATAATTCATTTTAGAATCACAAAATAACGGTATTAAAATTTAAATTGAAAAAGAGTTGGGAACCAGATAAACATGACTACATGACAAACATGCAAACAACACAAAAGAAAATGATAATTCTTTCAATGATCAATTATATCTTTAGACCTACAGCCAAGTATATGAAACTAACATGATTATGCTATGGTTCAAATTGTAACATCTAACTTACAAATATGTAACTTCTAACTTACTTAATATGTTGTCCACATTATGCAAGAAATCCACTTGGTGAGTTACAAGTAAGATTGTCTTTCCTTGAGCATGCCCCTTAGACATTCCTCGCAGAAGAAAGCTCATTGTTATGATATTACGCAAAATATGGTAGTGTGGGGATATATACCCCGGGCCCACAAGGCGACTGCAAGGCCCAACCAAAGTAAACTAGGCCAGTCGACTACTGAAGGCCGGAGGCAAACTGGCCGATCAAGGCGTGAAGGATCATAACAGATCCTAGTTAAGGAAACCGAGTCGATTAGGTAGGAGATGATTGTAATCCAAACTAATACATAGTCGGAATAGATGTAAAGACATGGAACTCCACCTCGAGTCCGAAAGCAGACTTTTTGTAAACCGCCCACCCCGCTATATAAAGGAGGGACTAAGAACATCATACAACATCATAAGCAAATAAGATAGCCAATCATAATCCCGAGCACAGACTAGGGTATTATCTCCACCGTGGGAGCCCGAACTCAGATAATTCCGTGTCTTGTGCTACCATCGAAGTTTGGATCCAGCGCCTAGCTCCTTTTCATTATTGTCAGAATAACCTCGGCGCTTGGCGCCGAGTAGGGTCAGCGCTAGATCGATCTCAAGAAGCTCAATGGCAATCTCAAGAAAAGCATGACCACCTTCGCCGCCCAAAGCGCTTTCGCTTGAAGTCCGGATTTCATCGCCGATGAGCTTGGCCATCTTTCCTTTCGATTCGGATCGGCCCAATCTGAAGCACTTCGAGGTTCCTTAGTCGACAACCACTCGGACGGGACAGCATGGCCATCTCGTCCTCGGATCAGAAGCCAAAGGGCCGAACCCCGTCTAGAGCTGGAACCGACTAATGGCGAATCCCGAGTGGTCAAAGATGCTAAAAAACCACTTGGATTTAAAGGTCAGTACTATTCGTCTTCTTATTCAGAAGATGAGGTGGAAAATTTACAGAGCTTTCACGGCATTTTTGTGATTGAAGAGCCGCGGACGGAATCTCAGCAGCAGAAAGATGCAACAAACACGGCAGAGGGAGAGCGTCATCATCAAGAAGGTCATGCGAGGCTCCTCCAGAACAGAGCCCGCAACGTTAATGAAGAAATCTTGCAGACGAAGATGGGGAACCAATGGTTTTCCATACTCCTCGCCAGTAACATCGGGCTTCCAAAACGCTTGATACCTTAGGACCGTTGCTTGGTCCTCGACAGCCCACCGGCCCGATCGAGCCCAAGTTCAAAGCTATGGTGGCGGCGCGGCGATTCAAAGAAGACCAGAGGAGCCCAGGAAAAGGAGCCATCTCGCACTTGCCTCCTCAACTCACAGTCGCTAGCAAAGAATACGGGCGCGCAATGCACTGTGCTAGAGCTTCGACGGGGAGGATGTTCGACATAGTATCACCGACCTTCGCGGATTTAAATGCCAGACGGCGTGACCGAGAAGATGAAGAACGCCGTAGGCGCAGAGATAACTACGAACGTTTTGGCATTGGCCACGACGACCGGGACGATCACCGTAATGATCCCCGCTATTGTGGAGGAGAAAACGAAGACCGATGAGCTAAATCACCCTATCGACGTTCTCCACGAAGGCGCAACGACGGCCCTATTGAGGGCATCCGGCCACCTCGCCGCCGAGTGGTCTCGCCCCGGGATTCAACCCAAGAGCATCACCAAATTTGACGGAGAAAGAGATCCGTAAGCTTGGCTCCAAGTTTACTCTCTTGCGATCATGGTCGCCAGGCGATCACAATGTGATGGTCGACACCTTCCAAATATGCTCACCTCTTCTGCTCAAGCATGGCTCACAGACTTCCTAAAATTCCATAGATTCTCGGGAGGATCTTTGTGAGCAATTCATCACCAATTTCAGTAGCACTTACGAGCTTAATTCGAACGCAATGGGACTGTATCACCTTCGCCAGAAGAAATGAGACGCCCGAGAATTCATCCCAAGGCTTCATGCAAAAGAAGAATACGATCGTGATATTTTCGAAGCAAATCATCGCAGATTCCGTATGGGTGTCAACGACCCGACCTTATCAAGAAGATGTCTCGAAAACTGCCAACCACCGTAAGGGAGATGTTCGAGCTGGCGGATCGTTATGCGACAGTTTCAGATGCTTTGGCCGAACGGCAAGACGATCGCCCACGACAAAAAGATAGGAAGGATTACGCCGAGTCGTCAAGGCAATGAGACAGAAGTGGAAACTCAAGAAATAGTGGCAAGAATCGAGCAAGGTTCAAGATCAATGCCGCGCACCGACCGACGACTACGATACGGTGATGGAGGCTATTTGTCCTTTTCATCCAAAAGGTAAACATGCTGCAAAAGATTGCTTCACCTTGAGAAGATTTGCCAAGGAATCCAGAAAGCGACCAGCCAGAGGCGAAGCAAAAGAAAAAGATAAGAAAAAGCAAGATTCCTCAAGATGATGACGGCGAATATCAAAAGATAGAACGGAGCTCAATTACATCTACGGAGGCTCAATGGCTTACGAGTCAAAGCGAAGCAAAACTCACGGCCAGGACGCCAACACCGCCATGCCGCCAGCCTCCCCAAGATCTCGATGGTCCGAGGCCCCATCACCTTTGACCGCTCGGATCATCCGGACCGCATCCCTTATCCCGAAGATTCACCGGTGTTGGACCCGGTGCGCAATGTTAAACTCAAGAGGGTGCCGGGTCGACGGAGGCAAAGGGCTCAATGTTCTTTCTCCAAAACTTTCGACGACATGAAGATTCCCGCTCTAAGTTGAAGCGGGTTCATCACCATTCCATGGAGTAATTCCTTAACTTCTTGGCCCCACTCGGACAAATCACCTTGCTACCACGCTTGGAACCAAGGAGAATTTTCGACCGAGTACCTCAACTTCGGCAGCCGACTTTCGACAAGATATCACGCCATCTTAGGAAGACCTGGCTTGGCCAGATTCATGGCCGTGCCACATTACACTTATCTCATCTTGAAGATGCCAGGGCCAAAGGGTATCATTTCCATACATGGTGATGTCAAGCAGTCGTTCGTCTGCGACAGAGAAAGTTGCGAGATGGCCGAAGCTCAAGAAGTGGCAGATGACAAAGAGAAGATCCGGCAGGCAGCCGCACACCAAGAAGACGAAGGAGAAGTACCGGTCAAGAAGCAGACCAGGGCAAGCCTAAAACCTGACGAGGGGGCCAAGAAGGTAATCCTCGACCCGTCCAACTCTGCCCAGACAGCTCGACGGATGTGCCTCACCCCAATAGAAGACGCGCTGTCACCTTTCGCCAACCGACATCTTCGTGGAAACCATCCGATATGCCCTGTTCCGAGGAGGTGATCGAGCACTCTTTGAACATCGACGAAAGGCCAAGCCCATCAAGCAACGGTTCAAGATTCGCCAAGATAGGAAAGAAGACATTAGGGAAGAAATCAATAAGCTTTTAGCAAGAGGGTTCATAAAAGAAGTGTATCATCCCGACCGGCCGCCAACCCAAAGATTTGTTCGCAAAAGAATAAAAGTCATGCATGTGCGTTGATTATACCGATCTCAACAAGGTTTGTCCGAAGATCCTTTCGCCGCCTCAGATAGACCAAGTGGTAGATTCAACTACGGTCAGGAACTCCTCGCTCGATGCCTACCGATATCACCGATCAAAGCAAAATAAGAAGATCGTGATAAAGACTTCATTCATCACTCCATTTGGCGATTCGCTACATCACAATGCCGCTCGGTTTGAAAACGCTGGCGAACTTATCAACGCTGACATAAATATGTTTTCATTCCCAGACGGGCGCAACGTGGAAGCGATGTCGACGACGTTGTTGTCAAGACTCGCGAAGAAGGACCTCATATCTCGACTTGGTTGAAACCTTTGAAAGCCTAAGGGCTTACAAAATGAAGCTCAATCCGTAAAAATACGCTTTTGGAGTCCCGTCAGAAAATTACTCGATTTATTGTGTCACAACAGGCATCGAGGCGAACCCAGAGAAGATCAACGCACTCAAAATGAAACCTCCAACCAATGTAAGGACGCCCGTAAGCTCATCGGATGCATGGTGGCACTTGCAGATTCATCTCTGCTAGGATCTCGAGGAATGCCCTTTTTCAAACTTCAAGAAGCGGGTAACTTTCAATGGACCACCAAGCACAACAAAGCCAAGAACTCAAGATATTCTTATCATCCCCACTGTCTTTGGTCCCTCCAATGCCCGAAGAGCCCTTTTTGTTTACATTGCCGCGACGACCATGTAGTCGGGCCACGCAATCGCTGCAGAGTGGAAGGAAGAAGGACACCTCCGTAAAATCCAATGCCGCCTATTTCATCAATGAGGTGTTGGGAGAATCCAAGGTGCGCTACCCACAGTACAAAAACTATTGTACACCGCCTTGCTCGCTTCGCAAATTCAAGCACTACTTCCAAGAACATTCAATTGCGGTGGTCACCACTTTCCCGCTTGGGGACATACTCCACAATCGGGAGGCCACCGGAGGATCGCAAATGGGCAATGAGCTTGGGTCCTTTGAAATCTCTTTTCAGCCATGAACGGCGATAAAGTCTCAAATACTTGCCGACTTCACCGCCGAATGGATGAATTGCAAACCCGATGACTATCAAGAGCCGAGTATCGACAATGTATTTCGACGGATCCTCATGCTCACGGCCAGCAGAGCCGGCGTGGTCCTCATATCCCCAACAGAGAGCTTCAAATACGCCCTTCAAATCCACTTCCCAACACAACAATGCCGCCAATACGAGGCACTCATCCACGGGCCAGATTGCGATATCCCTGTCCGACGGCTAACTATTCGGGTGACTCCATGCCGTAATTAATCAAGTACAAAAGGAGTGGTCGTAAGGTCAAGACAACATGGCAAAGATATTGCTAGGAGGTACGGGCTAGAAGGCAAGTTCGACGGGTCGAGCTCATTCACGTGTTCGCCGTGACAACGAGGCAAGAGATTTAATTGGCAAGGCTAGGATCCACTCTGCAACAAGATCACCGGTGTGTTTGTTGAAGAGCTCCATAAACCTTCAATAAGCCGTAGCAAGAACAAGGCAAGTCTCAAGAAACACCCATTGAAGAAGAGGTCTTAGTCATCAACGCAGATTGATGACTCTTTTCAATTACCGTTAAGGGACGAACTTCCGTAAGACCTAACAGAGGCGTAACGATCTCGCGACGCAAAGAAGAATTACATGATAATAGGCGAAGAATTGTTCAAAAAGTGCTCTCCGAGTTCTAAGGCGATGCATACCAGAGCAAGAAGGAAGAAACTTACTCAAAGAAATCCACTCGAATCAGGGGTATCACGCGTGGCAAGCACTCGTGGGTAAGGCATATCGACAAGGCTTCTTCGCCGATCGCCGGATCGATCGGCGCGGAGGACATCGTCCGACCGGCGGATGCCGCTTTTTGCTCGCCAAATACACGCGCGCCGCGTAAGCCGCAGACAATTCCAATCACTTGGCCGTTTGCGATCTAGGGGCTCGATATGGTCGCCCATTGAAGAAGGCTTATATGGTTTCACTCACCTCTTTGTCGCCACGACAAATTCACCAAGTGGATAGAAGCAAAGCCTATGGCTACAATCACAAAGACCAAGGCTAAAGAATTTTTTCAGAGATCGTCAGACGATTCGGCGTACAAACAGATTATCACGACAATGGAACCCAATTCCGAGGAGAAGAGTTTCAAGATCGGTGCGACGAGCTTGGCATCAAAGTTTGCTTCATTCCGTGGCTCATCCAAAGAGCAATGGTCGTAGAAAGGGCAAACGGCATGGTGTCATAGGCTTAAAGCACGATCTTCGAATCGCCAGATCAGACGCCACCCGATGGGTAAAAGAATTGCTTGGTAGACTGGGCCGAGAACCACCAAAGAAAGGCAACCGGCAAATCACCTTTTTCCCCGGTCTCATACCGAGGCGGTCCTACCCATCGAAGTTGACCTTCTGATCCCTCAGTCCGGAATTTCGGGAGGCCGAGTCGAAGAAAGCGTAATGGAAGACATCGACGATTGAAGAGGCAAGGAAGTCGCTGCGGTCCACCACCAAATACCTCTGTGCCCTTCGCCATTATCATGACCAAACGTCCAAACCGAAAGCGCTTCCAAAGGCGATTTGGTCTTAATAAAGAGTCAAGCACGAGCACAAGTTATCTCCGAATTGGGAAGGCCCTACATCGTCGATTTAAATGACGCGGCCCGGAGCCTACAAAGCTTAAGCGAGAAGACGGCGCCATCATCAAGAACTCATGGAACATAGAGCACTACGCTATTTTTACTCTTAAATTGTTTTATGGGTGTTGAATTTTTCCTAGACTTACTACTCAATTGTTACTCAATTACAAAGAAGTCGGGGCTACACTTAATAGTGTTGCGATGCTAACTCCTACCGGGAGGATTACTTGTTTCAAAGAAATGCCATGTGTCGAATTTTTATTTCAATTGACTTGCTACTCAATTGCTTCTCAATTAAGCAAAGAAGTCTGGGGCTACACCTAATAGTGTTGCACATGTGCAACCCCGCTTGCAAACCAGCTTTCTATCTTTTTTCTACTACCACGACTAAATCCGAGTACTTTATACCCTCGACAGAAACCCCGATTTAAAAAAGATTAGTTACCCGACTAAAAGCATGCTCGAGGAAACGGCTAAGCGCCAACTCACGATGCTCGGGCTATACTAATCTGGACGGGTGCTTAAACATAAAGGAGGATGAAACCACTTGAAAAGTCGAAAAGATCTAAGTAAGGAAAAAAGAAATGGCAACTAAAACGATCTTACAAAATCCAAAGATCAGCCCAGAGACCATAGGAGATATATACAACAAAAGTATTATCTAAACGTTTCTTGCAGACAACAAAAGTGCTACTTTCTTGCGTAAAAAAAACTACTCCCTGCCACATGATCGACGGTTATGATGAGGGCATCCCTAGTCTGATGAGCTTAGGAATGACCTCGATCGTATGCCGACGGCGGCGGCATCTTGGGCAATGGCTCGCCTCAATGGCCTCCGCCATGGCGAGATCATACTCACCCAGAGCTTGGCAATTGGCCTCAAAGTTCATGGGGCCATCGCCAAAATTGAAGAGCATGTTCTCGATCCACGGCCAACCGCAGACTGGGACTCGGAGGAGAGACAATGGAGAGAGATCCTCAGAAGAAGAAGAAGAATCCATGAGGAAGAAGAAGGGAACCTGCAAAAAAAAAGATGAACGATCAACCGGCGGCCACAATTCCGTAAGCACGAAAAACGAAGAAATCAAGCAAAGAAGAAGGCTAACAGACAGGTGTTTCAAAGAAACAAGAAGAAGTTCTTGAAGAAAAGAAGACAAACGAGCCGGCGGAGAATGGTAGTGCGTTGCAAATCGCCAAGACCGAGGCTAAGTACATTCTTATACGGGGCAACGTCTGTCTCTGGGGAGAGACTCACTCTGGCTCAAGGCGACGCTTGTCATTGAGGCGGGAGCGATTCACCTTCCGGGCGTGTCGAACGTAACGTCGCACATGTCTCGAGGAGTGTCAGACGCCATGATGATCAAAGACTTCAGAAACGGGCCAAGACGCCAGACATGCCCCCTAATGGGCCGGGAATCAGCAAAGTACATTAAGGCAGCGGTTAGATGATCCCGCAAAACAAATCCAAGCCCGGAGGAAACTTTTTCAACATTAGAATAATTATCCCAAAAGAGCAGCAAAAATGCAGGATAAGTTCAGTGCAAACAGGAGACTACACAGGACCCAGGTCCAAGTTTTTAACCAAAACAGAAGCAGTATCCTTGACTTCATCCATAAGGGCGAGCGCTTGATCATCATCAACAAAAAGGGCAAATCCTCCTCTGACACCTCGAGCTCCACCCGCAGATATAAGGACTTGGTAATCGCTAACACCGGCAAAGGCCAGAATCATGACGTCCTCCAAGTGCGCAGAAGCTTTTGGGGCTTCTTCCACCTCTGAATTGTGATATCAACACATAGGGACACCGGTGCCGCTTCATCAGACTCAAGATTTGCAGATCCTTTCGAACCCAATTGAGACTCACGACCGCTCGCAAAGACATTTGATCTTATCATCAAGAGTCCCAGATCGAAGCTTATGAAGTTGACCTTGCACTACAGGTACCACGGTAAGTCCAAGTCAGTTAAAAGAAGGATAACAGACAAAAGACAAGAGTGCACCTTCCAATTCTCTTGTTAGCTTGGCCACTTGTTTTTTACGCCCTTCATTCACCTTCTTCGCCTCATTTCGAAAGTGAGGATTCGAGCTTTTCCCGAAACTGAAAGAGATGAAGATCGGGCATCGAAGACTAAGGATAAAATCGGGCCCAAGGCACACGGACAAGATGATTACCGCCGTAAAGATTGGTCGTTCAACTTCTCCGCCGAGGATCGGATACACCAAGCCCTTCCAGCTTCCTTCTTGCTTCTCCACGCACGCTGCGGTGTGAGCTCCGCCCAATTCAAGATCGAATCGCCGACTTCAAAGAGCAGAATCCTTCCTCATTTTCATCCTCGAATAATTTTTGAAGAAGGAAGTTCCGGTCCTCATAAAGACGCCAGCGCCGAGACTACAGAGCGATGTTAGGCTTCTATGAAAACAAAAAGAAGGCTCTCAAAGAAAGCACAAAGATGATAACTCACATTGCCAAGACGACATCACTGTGGGCAACACAAAGAACGACTTCCAATCCTTATCTTCTTCTTCACCATCCAAAAGAACCAGATCGCCGGCCATCATCAAGAACGCAGCCTCGACCGGATTTCGCAGGAGACGGAGGGATTTCGATGCACGACGGCGATTGGCAGGGAGAGGTGGAAGGTCTTCAAGGCCAAAGGAGCAAGATCATTGACGGGATGCGGCGCGACAATCGGTCCGGAAGGAAGGTGGTAAGGAACCACTTGGCCCATCGGCACTCGATCACGCCAAGAACCCTGTGTTGTTGGGAGAGCTGCCTCAATGGTTCCGTGGCAACATCAGAGCGAACGCACAAAGATCAATCGCCCTTCAATCTCGCCATACCAAATTACATTCTCGCCAACAACCACTGGAGACTCCAGAGGCGACGTTGCGGAAGAACTTCATCAACAGGATCCCTACGAGAAGAAGCGATCAAGACGCAATCGGGAACAAGGAAGAGATAGCAAGAAAATCCAACCTGGGATCTTGTTATTTTGCACTTTAAACCCTCCCACGGAAGGACTACCTAAGAAGAGTTCCCAGAGGCGCATCGCGCCACGCATAAGGGAGCTCCACGCGGGCGGCAAAGGCACACTTTCAACCGAAGGCGGGCCGAGGGCTTAAACACCTCGGTCCCACCGACCGCTCAAGAGGAAGAAGTCGGGAGGGATCAGACGGTCATGGGTCCCGATCTTCTGACCCCCCAAATGGGGTAGTACATCTTTTTCCGACTGCTTCCGCTTGGCCTTGCGAACAATTGGATCTTTTCCCTTCCTGATTGGATCAAAGGATCATGTGATGACAAATTGGTTGAATGGTGAAATTGGCATTGTAAAGTGATTTTGGTTATGGCATGTGTGGTGCTTGTGCATGTGCTATGTTGAGATGATTATCATGCTGGTGATAGCATGATGGAGTTTTGCTTAATGCAATGCACTAGTGTGAGTGGTTGCATGGATTAATCTTGAGTCAAGTCGTGACTTGTGCTCGGACGCTGTTGTTTGTTACTTCATGTGCGTGTTGCTCGGGGCTAACGTGGTCGGCGACGGACCGGACTAGGTTCATGGAGGAACTAAGGTTCGAGACTAGGTTCAGTGAGGAATCGAGGTCTTGGTGGTCAAGGATGTCATACGGGACGCTCGGCCAGAGAACATGCACATGGAGGTCGGTTAGTCACGTAATTACAAAGAAGGGCCGTATATATCGCGCAAGAGTTGTTTTTGGCCACGTTGTTGTTGAGATAGATACTAACTCTTTCCATGTTGGAAGTGGAGTTGTATTCTATCTCAGGAGTTTGCTCAGATAAATAGGGGAGGTGTCCCTGCTTATAGCAGAGGTTGAGCGCTCGTGTTTTAGGGTTTGCACTCTTGTGTTGGAGTACTTTAGACAATGAAATAAAAATCAATCTTCCGTAAAGATACTTCATGTCCGGCTACAGGCATTGTGAAGAGATGTTCTTCCGGTTCTAGGGTTTAAGTTCGATCGCATGCATACATCAAGTCAACCAGAAGATAGATGATGATCTAGACATGATCTTGCTTTTGGTGATTAGAAGATTGATCCGTGGCAATTGAAGTCTTCTTCGTGTTTTGTCCGTCACAAAGCCAGCCAAGGTTCATCACGGAGTTCGGTTTCTTGCAAAGGTATCATCTTGCGAAGGTAATATCTTTTGATCCGTAGATCCGATCGGATTGATTCTTATTGAGTTTGATTCATAATTGAATCTAGTTTCTACAATTAAAATTTCACATCAATCCAACGGTTAGATCTTTGGTAATTTGTGGTCGCCAGATTGCTAGTTCGGTCGCCCAAATTGTTAGATCGCTAATTGATTTAGTCATCTTGCGAAGATCATAACTTTAGATCCGTAGATCCGATCGACCTAATTCCTTTTTTGTTCACTTCGGAATTGAGCGTAGTTTATACAATTAAAATTTTACATCAATCCAACGGTTGGATCTTCTGTAATTTGTGGTCGTCCAGATTGATGTCCTGCTCGCCCGACTGCTCGCGTGGTCGCCCGGATTCAGTCATCTTGCAAAGGACATAACTTTAGATCCGTACATCCGATTGGCCTAATTTTTTTGTGTTAGTTGCGAATTGAGTCTAGTTTCTACAGTTAAAATTGCACGTCAATCGAACGGTGGGATCTTCTGTAATTACTATTTTAGTAGATGTGTATTGGTCTGCTCGCCAGATCGCGCGCTGGTCACCAACAAAGGCGCGTGGTCGCCTAAACCGCCCCATCGCCGCCTAAGTGTCCAAACTGGTCGCCTGTGTGTCCTACTACTCGCCCAGTGCCCAAACTGTCGCCAGTGTCTCATCGCCGCCAGTGATCTCATCGGTCGCCTAAGTGCCCAAACCTGTCGCCTAGTGCCAAACCGTCGCCTAAGTGTTTCTCGGATTGTTTCATTTGAATGCAGTTGTCATTAGTCACTTTTAGTTTGGAATTGGGAAAATTAAAAAATCTTTGGAATCAGCATTGCGACGACATTGTGTCTGTAATTAGGACTCCTTTGTCAAGGTCGGATTAGTCATCTTGCAAGGAATACTTGATATCTGCAATCTGTTCTTGTTAGGAATGAGTTGTTTCATTAGAATTGACGATAATATGAGTTGTATATGTTGAAGGGATTGATTAGGATTTTGGTTTGCAGTGGTATGGTTGTTTGAAGTTACATTGATCCTTGAAGATGGTGCTTTGTTATGCCTAGAGGCTAGTTCGTAGAAGTTGCTGGCCTGGTCTTTGGAATGCAGTGTTCCTGCTAGATGATACTGCTGCTGTTAGATGCAATGGATGATCTGTTCTAGAAGAATGTTGCCTAGTTCATCGACGTGAATTCTGATGTTACTTAATTATCGATGCAATAATATTATCGTCATCTGAGTTGATACTTTTATTTGTTCAGTATTATCGTTTGCTACTAGATTTCAGATTCGACCTAGCTTTGATTTGAAGGTCATTAGATCCTGTAGAATGAATTGGTCTAATTTTCGGTATGATTGAGAGATTCACATTCTACTTAATTCTGCTTGATCAGTCAAGTAGATAGCATGATCAAGTCAATATGTTAAGATGCGAAGCAAGGCTGTTGCGCAAGCAGTATGAAGTGGTCTCACAAGTCATTGCAGATGTCAACTTCGGCCGTGATCATCTAATTTGAGTTGGATACTTGAAGCATTACAATCTAAGCGACTATCAAGGTTGATTGTGGAATCTGTCATGAGTGTAATTCATCTGAAGATAGCGATCGAATCTAGAATTTCATCGAATTAGCATTTAGCTTAATTTAGGATTCCGTTGGACGTTTGAATAGTCTTATTGCTGGCATTGCCTTGGATGCTCTTTATAGCTGCAAACTACCTAGAATCTAGTATCAGTGCAAGTGTTGCATTGGATAGTCTATTTCAGTAATGCTAGTGATGAAGTGGACCTTCTGATTTCATTGTTAGTAATATCTTGCTGAGACCGAAGTTGGCACTTAAGCTAGTGTTCAATCAATGAGTTTGCCCAATTTTGTTTAAAATAATGCTTTTAAGCTAGTTCATCGTCGCTATGCTCATTCATATACAATCGCCTAAATGGTCGAGAAGTGATCAATTGATCATTGATCAATGAAAGTTGCAATGATGGATGAAATTTGAAATGTTGATTCTCTCAAGATTAACTTGGAAAAGTTTAGGCAGACATTCCAAATAAGAACAGTTTACAATGCATCAGAAGAAACAGCTATCAAAGTAGTTGATCCTTCAGCAATATCTAATTCTGAGTAGATGTGCATAAGGACAACTTGAGATTAGATTCAAAATTGTAATGTGATCGAAGTTGCAATGGTTACTAATCTCTATGATTAACAAGGATATACTTTTCAAGGTAGAATCATAATAGCTTGCATCATGCAATTTAAATATGCTGACTTCTAGATTACAGCAATAAAATCATAGTATTCAAGCTTTTGGAAGTTCTATTTGAATGCAGACGTAACATAATGATTTTGACGAATATGCTAAATTCTGTTATTAACTTTATGAGGAATGCAGAATTTGATAGAGCATATGCTTGGAGAAATCTTGATAGAGATTTGAACAGCAATTTTAATGATAAATTTGGAAGATGATTTCAAAGTGATGACTAAAATATGATGAAGCAATTCTCAGTATGAAAATCTATGCTTCTAAGTTTCAACTGTTTCACTCTGAAAAGATAAGAGTGAACTGCTTCTGAGTTATAAGTTTGACTGTCAGAAAAAAGTATGTGCTCATGAAGCTAGTTGTGGGATTTCACATTTCTCAAAGGTCGCTAACTTCTAGGAAAACTAAGAAGGACTTGACAAAAGAAAAGTTAGATGAATTAATGTCTTTAAAAATAATAAAAGGTTTCCTTGATCAAGAAATTAATGACTGTTCGGAAAGTAATTGAAATGGAATTAAGCATTGTTCTGATGATGACATGAAACATGATTAAGATTGTAGTTCATGTTAGGAACATGTTCTAAGTTACATTAATATTTGCTTAAGTTGAAAATTAGACACTGTCAATGTTGATAATTTAACTAGATTTGAAACTGCAACATTTATTCATAAAGGAGCTTCTGATTTTTGAAATTAGTTGATTTTTGCAGATCGAAATCATTTCTATGTTGGAAAAGACAATGTTAATTGTTGAACATTAATGAATGTTGAGAACTAAGTGTTAAAGCTTTTTGAACAAGAATGATTTAGTAAACAAAATTTACAAGATACTTGATGGTTGCATTGATGAAATTTGCTAAGGTATCACAATTTGTCAAAACTATGAAGCAGAGTATTAGTCTGTAACTAGCATAAGAGCTAATTGTTATAATCTTGAACAGTTGACTATCTAAATGTTATCTAAAATCTGAACATTTGAAAGTATACATGGTTTTGTGATCAAGTGAATTATGCTATAGTATGATTTTAAGTAGGTTGAATTAAATCTGAGTTTAAATTGTAAATGATAATCATGTTACCTATTAAGATTTAATGCAATGTTTTAATCAATGCTATCTGTAATCAATTTGATCAATACTATTTTCAAACATGTAAAATTAATTTTAATAATGATTTTATTATGATCTTTGTCTAAGAACTAAATAGCTGTAATCAATAGCATTTATTTGCTGTGATGTAACTTTTGTTGACAAGATAGTGAGCTTTGGTGAAAGTTTCTGTTCGACATTTTAAGGTATGTTCATTTTGTTGAATAACAAACAGTTTGGGAACTCTTTTAATGTATGGTTTTATGAATTTTTGAAAGAAAGGACAATTATTTGCTAGTAAAAATCTTTTGTCAAATTGAAGCAAACATCTTGTTTTGAACAGGAGTCAATTCTTTGAGCTATTTTTTACATATGTTTTTTCTAGGAACTTTTTGTCTATTGGTTATTTAATGGTATGACTTTAGTGAATTTAATCTTGATGTTCAATTTAGTGATCAATCTTCAGATGATTTTGAAATGAATTAAAATATGTTATTGAAATTGTCTTTAGCATTGTATCATTCTTTACTTGACTTTAATGTATTTACACGAGATTGAACTTGACTAGTGTTGTTATCTAATGCATATGTATTAACTTTATGCAATGTATTTGAATAGCTATGATGTCTATCTTAAATTTATTGGGATTTGAACTAAACATGTGTACATCTCTTATATTGTGTTCATGATGAATTTTGAATAAATTCTTAGTAATTTGTGTTAGTTGTTTTCATACTTTGTTCTAATTATACTCCTATGCAAGTGATGTTGAAAGTTTTACAAGGTTAGTTTATCATGACTGTTAAAGTATTTGACATGTAAGATAAGTATTGAATCTTTTGATATTAAGTAAATGATCATTGAAAGCTTGTTTATACAATGATTGATTACTTATAGACAAGGTCTTCGTATGTTATCTTTCTTTGTAGGATATATGAATCGAATTTGAATTTATTTAGGATGATTATCTTTTGTACTTTGAACTAATGTGTAAATTTGTATGTTGAAGACAAGATATTGTCATGCTTTTCAAGCTTATTGATAGATTATCTGGAAGATTGTAAGCTTAACATTGTGCCATTATTGTTTCGGATATTGAGAGTTGGTTGCATATGTATGCAAATTGTTTGATGGAATGATGATTAAGTCTATAGTGCATCTATTTTTGAGTTGATTTGATAGAATATTCATGTAAACATTGTAACGTTCAATTAGTTACTTTGTTAATGATTGCATAGGTGCGAGTTGCAAGTAACATGTTATCAGTAGTTTGCTTTCATAGTTGGTACATATGAACTTGATGATGACTTCGTGCAATTGTCGATGGATCTTGGTCAGTTAGAATGCAAAAGTTTGATAGGTAGAACTTTCTTGCTAAATTTATCAGGTGAGTTGTTTAGTAGACTTTGTCATTGAGTAGGAACTTTTCTCTTTGGGACTTTTGTATTTATCTCTATATGTTTTGCTATTTGTTTGAGTGAATAATCTTCTTTCCATGGTTGCATTGTTTTCTAAGGGATTGACAGGTGAGAATTTGTAATTGAAATAGAATGTTGTTATAAGATGGATTGTGAGCTGCTGTGTATGGTGAATGTATCTGTGTTGTGAGTCTATTGAATGTTATGCATATTGGTCGATGAGTTGATGGTTATCTAGCATGCATGGTGGTTGTTTGATCATGGTGATTCGATTCGCTGGATTTGGTCAGCCGTGACTTGGTCATCAGAGTGTGTTCTCAGGTGATGAGGTCGATCGTGGCTAAGGTTATCTGGGATCCGTTGACAGGTTTGGATCGGGATTGTTCAGTTTCTTGAAGATTATCATCAGCGAAAGTTTCCCATTGACACTAGGATGTTGCAGTTATGTTGGTGATTTAATTTCTAATTTATTATGTTTAATTATCAGTTGGGATAGATAATTGAATCCGTTTAGAGGTGCTTTTTGTTGCACTATGATTGAATATCATTTCAAAGTAATTTGGGAGATTCAAGTGATCTCTTGTTTGAGTACGTTGATTATCGTCAAGTTAATTCAGAAATTTACTGAAGCAGGATCTGCATATCTGAGTTTCGAGATATCGTTGAGTTCGAGTTCGTCGTTTGATACTCACATAGAATTCTTATGAGTCATCGAAGGATCATTGGTAATTATTTAGTTAGCAGAATTGATTCATTAAGTTTCTGACTGTTGAATTGTCCACGGTTGCGATTCCTAATTAACTTGTCTTAGGTAATCTGTGCAAGGTTCATTACTTGCATCTAGATCTGACCATGTCTTGTTCCTTGAATGCTACTTTACGTAATCTCATTAAATTCCATTTGTCCACGATGCACTTTAAGTTTGGTCCTAGATCTAATTTCCAAGCAATTGATTCAGTGTCAATTGATGTCTTGCAGTGAAATTGTAGCGTTTACGATATATTCCTATTTTGTTACTATAAGTATTCGTCATTTAGTAATTGGAGTTTGATCTGATAAATGCGTTACTCTTCGCGTAATGACGTTGCTGAATCTGTAGCCCATTGCGGTTGCCCAGATTGCATCGCAGTGTCTAATTCAATCCTATCTTGGCATCTCTCAGTGTTGCAAGTTGTTCGATGGTCATTGATTAAGCTCAAAGGCAGTGAGTACTCTGATTAACAAGGTGATTGCAATCAAACGTGTCCGTCAATTGATCATGAGGTTATGAAGTTGCAATGATCACGTAAGAAGTGATTACCAAAGCGATGTATACTTATTGCAGAAGTGTACAGCAGTCTATTCAATAGAACGAGGTGAGATGAATCCTGGACATCAATGTATGACACAGTGTACTAAAGTACATTGAGCAAGTACATCTTGTAAGTTGGACAGGATTCTGAATCATAATTTCATTGATATGTGAATTTATTTGAGGTTAAATAAAGATTAAATTTATTAGAAGACTGATAGTGAATACATTAGATATTCTTTGCTTAGGTAATCGACAATGTCTTTTGTTAGAGGTTAATTAGAGAATACTGCTAAGAACATGCATTAGCACTTCAATGATTTTGCTTTCAATATGTACTCTATGTTTACTGCATGAGGCATGTAGCACATTGTAGCTAATCTGAGAGTATTGAGATACTCAATTAGATAATGCTCAATGATCACCAATAGATTTCTTCAATAGCTGAATGATCGAAGTGTCTAATGACTTTGATCAACATTAGCTTCTCAAAAAGTCTATTGAGTTCAATCTATGAATAAGTGATCAATGAGAAAGAAGATGCATTTTTGGATCAATAAAGCTAGAGTATGACAAGAAGTTGTGCAAATCATATTGTAGTGAAAGTCGACAATGATCAAGTTGATCTAATAGAGAAGCTTGATAGCAAGCAAAAAATGCAAAGAAAGTCATAAGAAGATCAGAGTTGTCAGCTCAGGTCTTGCAGTCTTTAAGCTAGTAATGATGAATGTAGAGTGATAGATCAAATAAGTTACAACAATCTATGCAACATAATTATGGTAAGTGTCTCATGCTCAGTTATCTGACAATTGATGCAATGAAGAAATGACAGAATCTCAATGATGAACTTACTTTGGATAGATTGTGAATGATTGCAGATTGAAATATGATTGATTAATTTGCAAATTGATAAGTTCATGACTTATCTGTGAGATAGATGAAATCAGTGCTTCTAAATAGGATTAATCTACGCATTGAAGAGACTGCTTGAAACAATGATGATTTGTTAAGACTAGATGACGAAAAATGTTTCTAGGTAGATGTTAATACAGTAATGAATTGCAGATAGGCAACTTTGTAAACTCTTGTTATGCATGTTGACTCACTCAAATGACATGTTTGTATGCATGAATGCTATAGTCACTATGTAAGCGATTTAACTTGTCGCATGAATGTACTCTGAATCTATCTTACTCTTAAAAGAATGTATGGAACTTACATTCTGAGATAACAATAACTATTACAAAGAGTTATTATTGATTTTCAATAAATGTGCTCTGATGTTAATGACTCATTGAAGATGTATGGTCAAATGGCTAATAACTTCAAATAGGTAAGATTTGAATTGCATGTTCTTAATAAATTTTACATCAGTTATTACTATTGAGATGAATTGTTAAATTTCATTGCATAAAACATTTAAACATAGATAATTTTAAGATAGGTTTATTGCTTAAAAACATATCCTATGCTATGTAGATGGAACATTTTTGCATCCAGTCAATCTTTGTTGACAAAGAGTAAGCTAGTTGAATTCAGAAAACATTTTTGCTCATTGGGAGTGACAGAATCACCTTTTGTTGCAAGAACAAGATTTGGCAGTCTAAGTTTGGCTTGTAACAGCATTTTGTCAATGCAAACACCTTTGTTCAAACAAAAGCATATTTGTGAAAGCAAAGTGATACTAGTTGTGACCTTGTAATGACAAAATCTTTTTAAAACAAGTAGTGCAATTGATTTTCTGAAAGATACGTGTTGCTGATCAACATGTTTGTTCTAGATTAAACTTTGCAATTCTAAGGTGAGATATTTTTAGCTATCGTGTTGTCCAAAGGTTGATAGATCTTAGTGTTTATTACCAATGATAAAGGCCTGAATTTCTTCATGGTTGAATGGTTTTAGAACATTGTATTTTCTTTGAGATGATCAACTTATAGATACCTTTTCAAGTTTCAATTAGATGTCTACATAAGTATGTTCAATGCTATCATTGTATTATTGTACTTATGTTTCAATACGTATTTTTTCACATGCTTAATATAATTATTCATTGTTTTTTTGTAACTTATCATGTCTGTATTTATAATCTTTTGTTAATTTTATTTTTGGTGATGTTTCTTTTGAATTGTTAGTTCTTTGGTTTGTTCATTTTGAATTTTTTTAAGGGATTTAATTGTAATTTTAGATGTTTTTTTGGATTTTTTCTTATTTGTAAATTTTTAATAAAAGATTTTAAATTATAAAATTGTAAGCTTTTTACATTTCTTTTTATCATTATGTTATATAGTCTAACTTCTTTATAAAATGATTTTTTTTTGGATTTGCAATTTTATGCTACTACTTGAACTTATAATTAGTGTTGATTTTGAATGCAACTGTAATCTTGTATGAAGCTCTAGCTATGCTATACTGAAAGTGCTAATAAAGCTAAGTGCTAAAACAAAATGATGTTGATAAATGCAAGAACAAGGTATACGACTAGCTTATCATTGCACTATTATGACTGAAATTGTAGCATGTAAACTTGATTGATTGGCAGTTGAAGTATGATGTGCATGTATTCTTGTGATAATGATGTTAAAGATAAATCATTTGATATTAGCATTTGAATGTTTTGGTTGAAGGTAAGATGTCATGTCAGCAAATCTTAATATACAATTTCTATTATGTTACTTCAGTCATTTAGTTTGAGCAAATGTGTCATGTACAGTTGTACATGATGAATTGGATGATTCAGTTAAATAAAAAATTCTTCTATGTCAAGTTAATTCAGGTTTAGCATGCTTAGTAATCTTATACATTTTGTAGAGACTTTATGCAATTTTAAAGAATATTCATAAGTGGAATTTGTCTTTATAAGATTCTTTAGGAATTCATTTCTGTAGAATTTTCATTCTTGTATGCATTCATTGTTCAAATGTGGCAATTGTCAAGGGAGAAATTTGTCAATGGTTTTAGGCAATTGTAGGCTTCGTTTTTGAATGTGGGATTGTCTTCTTGTGTGAGATGATTTCTTTTTAGATAAGGTGAGATTCTTGTGGACTTCTTTATATGCATGATCATGTGCATGTATTGAGTTTGGTTAATTGTTAATTGCATTGCATGTAAGAGTTGTTGATCGGATGGTGAATGTTTGTATGATGGTTGTAGTACTTGTATGCATGCTGGGTTGTGTCGATGTGTATGCTAGTGATGTTGCTATGGTAGTTAGATGGTTTACTACTGCGTACTAGGTAGTTGGGCAGGACATGGTCAATCGGTTGCGGGCTAGGTCATTGTGAAGAGTTGTATGCGACCAGTGGAGTGGAGTTCGTTTCAGAATGATTTATGGGTAAAATGCCTGGTTTTGTACGATGGAGTTGGTTAGGGATTGTTGCAATTTTTGATTTGGAATGATTGATTTCAATTGATAAGATTACACTTATGTCGGTTAGTCTTGTAGTAAGGTTGGTGTCTGCATTTGAGTTGCTGAAGTTAGTATCTTGATGACATATTCAGAGAAAGATCAGTATTCTAAAGTTCTTGTTCAGTCCGGTGATCATCGTGCAATGTAGCTTGAAGTATCTACCGTCTAGATCTCGTCGGATTGCATATGTCATGAAGTAATATACTAGTTGATTTAGTTTCTGCAAATGAATTCTATCACGGTTAGTTTTCAGGCTACATTATGTATGTCGCAGTTCTTATCGTTCGAGTTAATCTTTGAGGTATATCATTTCAATGATCATCTTCGACAGATCATCGTTGATTCTTTGATCATTTATAGCAATTAACTTTACTTCACATCCAGAATTGGAATTTGGTCTTGCTAATTATCTCTAGTGGATCTGTAGATCTATCTGTTATCATTTGTCGACGATCAATCGTGATCGGAATTACTCAATCCTTACTTTGTAGTTGTGTATCGTTGAATTGCATCCAGTTGAGTTTCACGTAATTGTCTGAATTCGTCTTCATTCATGATCGTGTTCGGTATTTGGTTCCTTGCATGGCTCGATCCCTGTTAGTCCGTGTCCTGAACGGTTCCTTTGTCTAAGTGCAATGGTGGCTTTTGCTAGCGCTGCTGGTCCCAGGGATTGGTCGCCTCAAGTGCATCTCGCCGATTAGGTGTCTATGGTGCCAGTAACGTCGCCCATGCCTCGTCGCCAAGTGCTTTGGTGCCTGAAACGTATCTGCCCAAGGCATCTTCCAAAAGAAAAGAGAAGAAGAAGTTCTTTCCAAGCAATAGAAAGAAAAGGAGCTTCATCAACAGCAAAGTTGTCCACCGGGTCCTTTCCGCTCTTGAACAAGTCAATTTGAGTGATGTGGATTCGGAGAGCAGTGAAGATGATACAACAACTCTAAGCAAACATGAATTGGCAGGGTTGTGTCTCATGGCTAGGAGTGATGTAAGCTTCACCGGGGCGATCATGACAATGGCGATTGCAATGAGGTAGAACCTTCTTACGATGAATTAACTATTGCATTATTCGTCTTGGAAAATTGCTTGACAAACGCGACAAGAAGATTAAGAAACATGATGTTCTTGTGGAATCTTTGAATGCTGAAATTGCTAGACTTAAATCTTTGATTCTGATGATGATGCTTGCAAATCATGTGACTTAATTCTGATGAGCTTCTTGTGCTTAGGAAAGAACATGTTTCTTTGTTAGAACTAGTCAATCTTTGAAAAGAAAGAAAATGAGAAACATGTTAAAAACGCTAGCTGTTCAACTGTTGATTTGCATGATACAACTCATTGTTCTAAATGTGCTATACTGGAATTGAAGTTGCATGATGCAAATGCTAGGGTTTCTCAAATGACAGATGCTATGCTCACTCATGAGGTTATTTCATGTTCAACTTGTCGCAAACAGAAAGGAAAAGTGGACGTTCCATGTAATAGCTGTTTAACTCTTTCTCAAAAGGTTGATTACTTGGAAAAATCTTTAGAACGATTCACTACTGAAAAGAAAAACCTAAACATGATTTTGGATCAAACAAAAGTCAGTACTCATCACAAAGGTTTAGGTTTTGATTCTTATGCTCATTATAAGTCGCATGCTCCTACCGTTGTTAAGACACTTGAAAGAGGAAAACTTGAGATTGCAAATGAGCCTAAGAAAACGATTTTCAAATCTGCTGGTGTGTTATCTTCTACTATGATGAATGCAAATGTTACTTCTGTTACTAAATCTAAACATCATGTTAAGTACACTTGCACTCATTGTGGTAGAGATGGACACTTAGTAGATTTTTGCTTTAGACTAGCCAAACAAAGAAAAGAAAGAGAAGACTAAGGCTAGGTCTAATTTCAGGAAGGCACATTTTACTCCTCATTTTGTGCCTAGGGTGATGCAAACACCTTTTGTTGCAAGAAACACGGGAAAGGGCAAATCTGATTTTGTGAACAAGCATACTCGTGTTGTGCCTAGGGTGATGCAAACACCTTTTGTTGCAAGAAACACGGGAAAGGGCAAATCTGATTTTGTGAACAAGCATACTCGTGTTGTGCCTAGGGTGATGCAAACACCTTTTGTTACAAGAAACACGGAAAGGGCAAATCTGATTTTGTGAACAAGCATACTCGTGTTGTGCCTAGGGTGATGCAAACATCTTTTGTTGCAAGAAACACAGAAAGGGCAACTGATTTTGTGAACAAGCATACTGTGTTGTGCCTACTCGTCGTGTGTCTCGATCTTGGATTCCTAAATGCTTTATTTCTAACTTGATCTGAGGCCTCGACATCTTCTTGTGCTATGTAGGTTTTCAGGAATGGGTTGGAGAACAGAAGCTTAGTGGATCTTGGTCTTTTGCAAGATAGGATCAAGACTTGGATAGTTATCACCCTTGAGATGGTTTTCAAGAGGCATGTGCAATAATTATTCATCTACATTGTGAGCTATTTTTTTTACACTCATGTCTTTTACACTCACAGATATCTAATTGTGACATTAGATGAGATGTTTGTACATATGCTCATTTGTATTCCCTAACATGTTCAATAATGTTATATTTTATATCATGCCTTTCATGCTTTGAATTCACTTATCATGATTCGTGCTTATGCTTGACTGAACATATCATGATAACTCAAGCACATGTATGTCATCATCTCCTCTCTGTTGATTTCATTGGTTATTCATTTGAGGGGGAGTTAATGTTTTTTGGTGAAAGTTTCTTTCGGTTGCTTTTGGAGAGGTTTGTTCTTTCAAATTTTGTTTTCAATTTAATCCTTCAAGTGATGTTAGTAGAAGTTTTTTAAAAATGGTTGTTTTGAGGGGAGTTTTTGTAATATGGTGTAACATGCTTTTTATTTCGTATGTTTCTTAAATGAAAAACAAAAAATGAAAAACAATAAAACTCTTGAGCATTGTATTTCATACACATATGTCATTTGAAGCCATGTTTATGCTACAAGGGTCTTCGCAACTTTCTGCTTATACATATATGGTGTAGTTTATGTCATGACTTTTTAAATGGAATGACAACTTGAATTAAATCTTGTCATGGTTGAACTTTCTTAGCTATCTTGATCCCTTTCGAAAAAGTGCTAAATATGAAAGCTAAGTGCTAAAACAAAAATGATTGTTGATAAATGCAAGAACAAGGTCATGTCTTGTCGCACTTCTTCTTTACTGAGGCGCTTATCATTGCACTATGATATGAACTTGGAAGAGGTTGTGTATGACCGAAACCATGAAACCTTAAGCTTGTGATTGCTTGGCATGGTTGAAAAGTAAAGGTGATGGTGCATGTAATTCCTTGCAATTGTTATTGTTGCAATCAAAGTAATGAATCAGTTTTTCAAAGCACAAATAAAGTGCACAAAAATTCAATGTTTTCGTGTTTTAAGATTGTTGAGAAGGGAGATCATGTCATGCAAAAATCGTTAATAATACTTAATTTCTAGTTATGCTTACTCTACATTGTTTATGTGTAGATTTGAGGTGCAAGTCTTGTTGATAGCATGACTTGGTGATCAAGTTGTTACATTTGTGCATGATTCATAATGCTCGATTACATAAAAAAAAAAACATCAACATAAAGGGGAGAAGTTTCTCTTTTGCTCTCTTTTGCATTCTTGATGAATCCATTATCAAAGGGGAGAAAGTTTGGAGTCAAAGGAGAAACTTTTGGTCACACATTGCACATTCACACACATTTCTTCTTTACTGTTAGGGAGTCTTTCTTTTTGATAGGGGAGATTTCTTTTTAGATAAGGGAGATTTTTGTTCTTCTTTGTAGGGAGATTTCTCTTTACGTCTTTTGGTCACTTTACTTCTTTTAAAAATGGTGTTGCCATTGTGAGGTGAATGCCAATGTTCGTTTCAAATGGTGTTGCCAATGTTTTCATCAAGGGGGAGATTGTGAGATCATGTGATGAAAAATTGGTTGAATGGTGAAATTGGCATTGTAAAGTGATTTTGGTTATGGCATGTGTGGTGCTTGTGCATGTGCTATGTTGAGATGATTATCATGCTGGTGATAGCATGATGGAGTTTTGCTTAATGCAATGCACTAGTGTGAGTGGTTGCATGGATTAATCTTGAGTCAAGTCGTGGACTTGTGCTCGGACGCGTTGTTTGTTACTTCATGTGCAGGTGTTGCTCGGGGGCGAACGTGGTCGATGACGGGACCGGGACTAGGTTCATGGAGGAACTAAGGTTCGAGACTAGGTTCAGGGAGGAATCGAGGTCTTGGTGGTCAAGGATGTCATACGGGACGTTCGGGCTAGAGAACATGCACATGGAGGCTGGTTAGTCACGTAATTACAGCAGGTGGGCTGTACATACGTGCAAGAGTTGTTTTTGGCCACGTTGGGCCAAGTTGAGATAGATACGAACTCTTTCCATGTTGGAAGTGGAGTTGTATTCTATCTCTGTGAGTTTGCTCTGTATAAATAGGGGGAGGTGTCCCCTGTTTATAGCAGAGGTTGAGCGTTCAGGTTTTAGGGTTTGCACTCTTGTGTTGGAGTACTTTAGACAATGAAATAAAAAATCAATCTTCCAGAAAGATACTTCATGTCTGGCGGCTGTGCATTGTGAAGAGATGTTCTTCTGGTTCTAGGGTTTAAGTTCTGATCGTGCATGCATACATCAAGTCAACCAGAAGATAGATGATGATCTAGACATGATCTTGCTTTTGGTGATTAGAAGATTGATCCGTGGCAATTGAAGTCTTCTCGGTGTTTTGTCCGTCCGGCGATCCACGAAGTTCATCACGGAGTTCGGTTTCTTGCAAAGGTATCATCTTGCGAAGGTAATATCTTTTGATCCGTAGATCCGATCGGATTGATTCTTATTGAGTTTGATTCATAATTGAATCTAGTTTCTACAATTAAAATTTCACATCAATCCAACGGTTAGATCTTTGGTAATTTGTGGTCGCCCAGATTGCTAGCCTGGTCGCCCAGCTGTTAGATCGCTAATTGATTTAGTCATCTTGCGAAGATCATAACTTTAGATCCGTAGATCCGATCGACCTAATTCCTTTTTTGTTCACTTCGGAATTGAGCGTAGTTTATACAATTAAAATTTTACATCAATCCAACGGTTGGATCTTCTGTAATTTGTGGTCGTCCAGATTGATGTCCTGCTCGCCCGACTGCTCGCGTGGTCGCCCGGATTCAGTCATCTTGCAAAGGACATAACTTTAGATCCGTACATCCGATTGGCCTAATTCTTTTTGTGTTAGTTGCGGAATTGAGTCTAGTTTCTACAGTTAAAATTGCACGTCAATCGAACGGTGGGATCTTCTGTAATTACTATTTTAGTAGATGTGTATTGGTCTGCTCGCCCAGACTGCGCGCGTGGTCACCCAACAGTGCGCGTGGTCGCCTAAACTGTCCTACTGCTCGCCCAAGTGTCCAAACTGGTCGCCCAGGTGTCCTACTACTCGCCCAAGTGCCCAAACTGGTCGCCCAGGTGTCCTACTGCTCGCCCAGGTGATCTACTGGTCGCCCAAGTGCCCAAACTGTCGCCCAGTGCCAACCGGTCGCCAAGTGCTCTCTGATGCGCCAGATGGTCTATTTGTTTCCTAACTACATAAACTGATTTCCAAGCAATTTGAGTTTCAATTGGGGTGTTTGAAAAGTTTGAAAATTTGTTTTTAGCTTCCGCGCAATCATTCACCCCCCCTCTGATTGCTACATTAGTATATTTCGATCCTACAAGTGGTATCAGAGCAAGGTTTTTCTAATTGATCTTAACTGGTAATTAGAAACCGTAGCGATGGATAGGTATTCGACAAAACCTTGTATTTTCGATGGTGTTGATTTTCAGTTTTGGAAAGCGAAGATGGAGGCATACATTCAAGCTCAAGGCTTTGCAATCTGGGAGAAGGTGTACAAGCCATATCAAATTCCTGATAATGATCAAGTCAATGCCACCAATCAAGTACATGTTGAAGCAAACAAGAAACCACCTAAACTTGATCATTCAAGGATTGGGAAGAAGTGACTTCGACCGCGTGATCCATCTCAAGTTTGCATATGAGGTATGGAAATCTCTTTGTGATTATCATGAGGGATCTAACACTATCAAAGAGGTTAGGCAAGACATCTATAAGAAAGAATACATGCGATTTGAGATGAAGCCTGGTGAGTCACTAGATGATTTCTTTGCACGTTTCAATAAGATCCTTAGCAATTTACGTGCTGTTGGAGTTTACTTTGATGAGGCTACTAATGCTAGACAATTGCTTGGTGCATTGGACATGTCTATTTGGGAGATGAAAGTTACATCTATTAGAGAATCAACTGTCATGAGTAACCTTACTGTAGATGTTCTTTTCTCTAAGCTAAAAACTCATGAATTGGATGTTCTTGCTAGGAGGACTGATTATAAATCAATTGCTTTGACCTCTCAATCTAGCATGTCTCAAAATAATGCTTCTTCAAGTTTTGTCTTGTCCTTCTTGTCTTCACTAACCGATGAACAAATTGAGGAATTTCCAGAAGAAGACTTGACATCACTCTCTTCTCGATTTAATAAAGCTTTGCAGAATGTGAGAATGAGAAAGAGAGTTGGTGGTGGCCCTCCAAGATGCTATGAGTGTGGTGATTTCAACCATATTCGTCCAAATTGTCCTAAGCTTGCAGGAAAAGCATCAAGAGAAGAGGACAATGACAAAAGAAAAGAGAAGAAGAAGTTCTTTCCAAGCAATAGAAAGAAAAGGAGCTTCATCAACAGCAAAGTTGTCCACCGGGTCCTTTCCGCTCTTGAACAAGTCAATTTGAGTGATGTGGATTCGGAGAGCAGTGAAGATGATACAACAACTCTAAGCAAACATGAATTGGCAGGGTTGTGTCTCATGGCTAGGAGTGATGTAAGCTTCACCGAGGACGATCATGACAGCGATTGCAATGAGGTAGAACCTTCTTACGATGAATTAACTATTCTTTGTTATTCGTCTTGGAAAATTGCTTGACAAACGCGACAAGAAGATTAAGAAACATGATGTTCTTGTGGAATCTTTGAATCTGAAATTGCTAGACTTAAATCTTTGATTCTGATGATGATGCTTGCAAATCATGTGACTTAATTCTGATGAGCTTCTTGTGCTTAGGAAAGAACATGTTTCTTTGTTAGAACTAGTCAATCTTTGAAAAGAAAGAAAATGAGAAACATGTTAAAAACGCTAGTTGTTCAACTGTTGATTTGCATGATACAACTCATTGTTCTAAATGTGCTATACTGGAATTGAAGTTGCATGATGCAAATGCTAGGGTTTCTCAAATGATGAGATGCTATGCTCACTCATGAGGTTATTTCATGTTCAACTTATGCATAAGCAGAAAGGAAAAGTGGGCGTTCCATGTAATAGTCATTGTTTAACTCTTTCTCAAAAGGTTGATTACTTGGAAAAATCTTTAGAACGATTCACTACTGAAAAGAAAAACCTAAACATGATTTTGGATCAAACAAAAGTCAGTACTCATCACAAAGGTTTAGGTTTTGATTCTTATGCTCATTATAAGTCGCATGCTCCTACCGTTGTTAAGACACTTGAAAGAGGAAAACTTGAGATTGCAAATGAGCCTAAGAAAACGATTTTCAAATCTGCTGGTGTGTTATCTTCTACTATGATGAATGCAAATGTTACTTCTGTTACTAAATCTAAACATCATGTTAAGTACACTTGCACTCATTGTGGTAGAGATGGACACTTAGTAGATTTTTGCTTTAGACTAGCCAAACAAAGAAAAGAAAGAGAAGACTAAGGCTAGGTCTAATTTCAGAAGGCACATTTTACTCCTCATTTTGTGCCTAGGGTGATGCAAACACCTTTTGTTGCAAGAAACACGGAAAGGGCAAATCGATTTTGTGAACAAGCATACTCGTGTTGTGCCTAGGGTGATGCAAACACCTTTTGTTGCAAGAAACACGGGAAAGGGCAAATCTGATTTTGTGAACAAGCATACTCGTGTTGTGCCTAGGGTGATGCAAACACCTTTTGTTACAAGAAACACGGGAAAGGGCAAATCTGATTTTGTGAACAAGCATACTCGTGTTGTGCCTAGGGTGATGCAAACATCTTTTGTTGCAAGAAACACAGGAAAGGGCAAATCTGATTTTGTGAACAAGCATACTCGTGTTGTGCCTACTCGTCGTGTGTCTCAGTACTGGATTCCTAAATGCTTTATTTCTAACCCCAGTACCGAGGCCTCGACATCTTCTTGTGCTATGTAGGTTTTCAGGAATGGGTTGGAGAACAGAAGCTTAGTGGATCTTGGTCTTTTGCAAGATAGGATCAAGACTTGGATAGTTATCACCCTTGAGATGGTTTTCAAGAGGCATGTGCAATAATTATTCATCTACATTGTGAGCTATTTTTTTTACACTCATGTCTTTTACACTCACAGATATCTAATTGTGACATTAGATGAGATGTTTGTACATATGCTCATTTGTATTCCCTGGCATGTTCAATAATGTTATATTTTATATCATGCCTTTCATGCTTTGAATTCACTTATCATGATTCGTGCTTATGCTTGATGAACATATCATGATAACTCAAGCACATGTATGTCATCATCTCCTCTCTGTTGATTTCATTGGTTATTCATTTGAGGGAGTTAATGTTTTTGGTGAAAGTTTCTTTCGGTTGCTTTTGGAGAGGTTTGTTCTTTCACCTTTTGTTTTCAATTTAATCCTTCAAGTGATGTTAGTAGAAGTTTTTTAAAATGGTTGTTTTGAGGGGAGTTTTTGTAATATGGTGTAACATGCTTTTTATTTCGTATGTTTCTTAAATGAAAAACAAAAAAATGAAAAACAGTAAAACTACTGAGCATTGTATTTCATACACATATGTCATTTGAAGCCATGTTTATGCTACAAGGGTCTTCGCAACTTTCTGTTTATACATATATGGTGTAGTTTATGTCATGACTTTTTAAATGGAATGACAACTTGAATTAAATCTTGTCATGGTTGAACTTTCTTAGCTATCTTGATCCTGCTCGAAAAAGTGCTAAATATGAAAGCTAAGTGCTAAAACAAAAATGATTGTTGATAAATGCAAGAACAAGGTCATGTACTGTCGCACTTCTTCTTTCTGAGGCGCTTATCATTGCACTATGATATGAACTTGGAAGAGGTTGTGTATGACCGAAACCATGAAACCTTAAGCTTGTGATTGCTTGGCATGGTTGAAAAGTAAGGCTGATGGTGCATGTAATTCCTTGCAATTGTTATTGTTGCAATCAAAGTAATGAATCAGTTTTTCAAAGCACAAATAAAGTGCACAAAAATTCAATGTTTTCAGGTTTTAAGATTGTTGAGAAAGGGAGATCATGTCATGCAAAAAATCGTTAATAATACTTAATTTCTAGTTATGCTTACTCTACATTGTTTATGTGTAGATTTGAGGTGCAAATCTTGTTGATAGCATGACTTGGTGATCAAGTTGTTACATTTGTGCATGATTCATAATGCTCGATTACATAAAAAAAAATCAACATAAAGGGGAGAAGTTTCTCTTTTGCTCTCTTTTGCATTCTTGATGAATCCATTATCAAAGGGAGAAAGTTTGGAGTCAAAGGAGAAACTTTTGGTCACACATTGCACATTCACACACATTTCTTCTTTCTGTTAGGGAGTCTTTCTTTTTGATAGGGGAGATTTCTTTTTAGATAAGGGAGATTTTTGTTCTTCTTTGTAGGGAGATTTCTCTTTCGTCTTTTGGTCACTTTACTTCTTTTAAAAATGGTGTTGCCATTGTGAGGTGAATGCCAATGTTCGTTTCCAAATGGTGTTGCCAATGTTTTCATCAAGGGGGAGATTGTGAGATCATGTGATGAAAAATTGGTTGAATGGTGAAATTGGCATTGTAAAGTGATTTTGGTTATGGCATGTGTGGTGCTTGTGCATGTGCTATGTTGAGATGATTATCATGCTGGTGATAGCATGATGGAGTTTTGCTTAATGCAATGCACTAGTGTGAGTGGTTGCATGGATTAATCTTGAGTCAAGTCGTGGACTTGTGCTCGAGACAGCGTTGTTTGTTACTTCATGTGCGGTGTTGCTCGAGGCTGAGCGTGGTCGATGGCGGGACGGGACTAGGTTCATGGAGGAACTAAGGTTCGAGACTAGGTTCGAGGAGGAATCGAGGTCTTGGTGGTCAAGGATGTCATACGGGGCGTTCGGGCTAGAGAACATGCACATGGAGGTCGGTTAGTCACGTAATTACAAAGAATTGGGTACATACATACGTGCAAGAGTTGTTTTTGGCCACGTTGGGCCAAGTTGAGATAGATCTGAACTCTTTCCATGTTGGAAGTGGAGTTGTATTCTATCTCTGTGAGTTTGCTTCTGTATAAATAGGGAGGTGTCCCTGTTTATAGCAGAGGTTGGCGTTCGAGTTTTAGGGTTTGCACTCTTGTGTTGGAGTACTTTAGACAATGAAATAAAAATCAATCTTCGAAAGATACTTCATGTCTGGCGGCTGTGCATTGTGAAGAGATGTTCTTCTGGTTCTAGGGTTTAAGTTCTGATCGTGCATGCATACATCAAGTCAACCAGAAGATAGATGATGATCTAGACATGATCTTGCTTTTGGTGATTAGAAGATTGATCCGTGGCAATTGAAGTCTTCTCTGGTGTTTTGTCCGTCACAGCAGTCACGAAGTTCATCACGGAGTTCGGTTTCTTGCAAAGGTATCATCTTGCGAAGGTAATATCTTTTGATCCGTAGATCCGATCGGATTGATTCTTATTGAGTTTGATTCATAATTGAATCTAGTTTCTACAATTAAAATTTCACATCAATCCAACGGTTAGATCTTTGGTAATTTGTGGTCGCCCAGATTGCTAGCCTGGTCGCCCAGCTGTTAGATCGCTAATTGATTTAGTCATCTTGCGAAGATCATAACTTTAGATCCGTAGATCCGATCGACCTAATTCCTTTTTTGTTCACTTCGGAATTGAGCGTAGTTTATACAATTAAAATTTTACATCAATCCAACGGTTGGATCTTCTGTAATTTGTGGTCGTCCAGATTGATGTCCTGCTCGCCCGATTGCTCGCGTGGTCGCCCGGATTCAGTCATCTTGCAAAGGACATAACTTTAGATCCGTACATCCGATTGGCCTAATTCTTTTTGTGTTAGTTGCGGAATTGAGTCTAGTTTCTACAGTTAAAATTGCACGTCAATCGAACGGTGGGATCTTCTGTAATTACTATTTTAGTAGATGTGTATTGGTCTGCTCGCCCGGCGCGCGCGTGGTCACCCAACGGTCGGCGTGGTCGCCTAAACCGTCCTACTGCTCGCCCAAGTGTCCAAACTGGTCGCCCAGGTGTCCTACTACTCGCCCAAGTGCCCAAACTGGTCGCCCAGGTGTCCTACTGCTCGCCCAGGTGATCTACTGGTCGCCCAAGTGCCCAAACCATGCCCAGTGCCAAACCGTCGCCTGTGTTCTCTTGATGCCAGATCGGTCTATTTGTTTCCTAACTACATAAACTGATTTCCAAGCAATTTGAGTTTCAATTGGGGTGTTTGAAAAGTTTGAAAATTTGTTTTTAGCTTCCGCGCAATCATTCACCCCCCCTCTGATTGCTACATTAGTATATTTCGATCCTACAAGTGGTATCAGAGCAAGGTTTTTCTAATTGATCTTAACTGGTAATTAGAAACCGTAGCGATGGATAGGTATTCGACAAAACCTTGTATTTTCGATGGTGTTGATTTTCAGTTTTGGAAAGCGAAGATGGAGGCATACATTCAAGCTCAAGGCTTTGCAATCTGGGAGAAGGTGTACAAGCCATATCAAATTCCTGATAATGATCAAGTCAATGCCACCAATCAAGTACATGTTGAAGCAAACAGTAGAGCACGAAACTTGATCATTCAAGGATTGGGAAGAAGTGACTTCGACCGCGTGATCCATCTCAAGTTTGCATATGAGGTATGGAAATCTCTTTGTGATTATCATGAGGGATCTAACACTATCAAAGAGGTTAGGCAAGACATCTATAAGAAAGAATACATGCGATTTGAGATGAAGCCTGGTGAGTCACTAGATGATTTCTTTGCACGTTTCAATAAGATCCTTAGCAATTTACGTGCTGTTGGAGTTTACTTTGATGAGGCTACTAATGCTAGACAATTGCTTGGTGCATTGGACATGTCTATTTGGGAGATGAAAGTTACATCTATTAGAGAATCAAGCTGTCATGAGTAACCTTCTTGTAGATGTTCTTTTCTCTAAGCTAAAACTCATGAATTGGATGTTCTTGCTAGGAGGACTGATTATAAATCAATTGCTTTGACCTCTCAATCTAGCATGTCTCAAAATAATGCTTCTTCAAGTTTTGTCTTGTCCTTCTTGTCTTCACTAACCGATGAACAAATTGAGGAATTTCGGAAGAAGACTTGACATCACTCTCTTCTCGATTTAATAAAGCTTTGCGAGAATGTGAGAATGAGAAAGAGAGTTGGTGGTGGCCTCCAAGATGCTATGAGTGTGGTGATTTCAACCATATTCGTCCAAATTGTCCTAAGCTTGCGGAAAAGCATCAAGAGAAGAGGACAATGACAAAAGAAAAGAGAAGAAGAAGTTCTTTCCAAGCAATAGAAAGAAAAGGAGCTTCATCAACAACAAAGTTGTCCACCGGGTCCTTTCCGCTCTTGAACAAGTCAATTTGAGTGATGTGGATTAGGAGGCGGTGAAGATGATACAACAACTCTAAGCAAACATGAATTGGCGGTTGTGTCTCATGGCTAGGAGTGATGTAAGCTTCACCGAGGCGATCATGACAATGATTGCAATGAGGTAGAACCTTCTTACGATGAATTAACTATTGCTGTTATTCGTCTTGGAAAATTGCTTGACAAACGCGACAAGAAGATTAAGAAACATGATGTTCTTGTGGAATCTTTGAATCTGAAATTGCTAGACTTAAATCTTTGATTCTGATGATGATGCTTGCAAATCATGTGACTTAATTCTGATGAGCTTCTTGTGCTTAGGAAAGAACATGTTTCTTTGTTAGAACTAGTCAATCTTTGAAAAGAAAGAAAATGAGAAACATGTTAAAAACGCTAGTCGTTCAACTGTTGATTTGCATGATACAACTCATTGTTCTAAATGTGCTATCTTTGGAATTGAAGTTGCATGATGCAAATGCTAGGGTTTCTCAAATGACGGATGCTATGCTCACTCATGAGGTTATTTCATGTTCAACTTGCATAAGCAGAAAAGGAAAAGTGGGCGTTCCATGTAATAGCCGTTTAACTCTTTCTCAAAAGGTTGATTACTTGGAAAAATCTTTAGAACGATTCACTCTTGAAAAGAAAAACCTAAACATGATTTTGGATCAAACAAAAGTCGAGACTCATCACAAAGGTTTAGGTTTTGATTCTTATGCTCATTATAAGTCGCATGCTCCTCCGTTGTTAAGACACTTGAAAGAGGAAAACTTGAGATTGCAAATGAGCCTAAGAAAACGATTTTCAAATCTGTTTGGTGTGTTATCTTCTACTATGATGAATGCAAATGTTATACATTACTAAATCTAAACATCATGTTAAGTACACTTGCACTCATTGTGGTAGAGATGGACACTTAGTAGATTTTTGCTTTAGACTAGCCAAACAAAGAAAAGAAAGAGAAGACTAAGGCTAGGTCTAATTTCGGAAGGCACATTTTACTCCTCATTTTGTGCCTAGGGTGATGCAAACACCTTTTGTTGCAAGAAACACGGAAAGGGCAAATCGATTTTGTGAACAAGCATACTCGTGTTGTGCCTAGGGTGATGCAAACACCTTTTGTTGCAAGAAACACGGAAAGGGCAAATCTGATTTTGTGAACAAGCATACTCGTGTTGTGCCTAGGGTGATGCAAACACCTTTTGTTACAAGAAACACGGAAAGGGCAAATCTGATTTTGTGAACAAGCATACTCGTGTTGTGCCTAGGGTGATGCAAACATCTTTTGTTGCAAGAAACACAGAAAGGGCAAATCGATTTTGTGAACAAGCATACTCGTGTTGTGCCTACTGTCGTGTGTCTCAAGATCTTGGATTCCTAAATGCTTTATTTCTAACCCCAGTACCGAGGCCTCGACATCTTCTTGTGCTATGTAGGTTTTCAGGAATGGGTTGGAGAACAGAAGCTTAGTGGATCTTGGTCTTTTGCAAGATAGGATCAAGACTTGGATAGTTATCACCCTTGAGATGGTTTTCAAGAGGCATGTGCAATAATTATTCATCTACATTGTGAGCTATTTTTTTTACACTCATGTCTTTTACACTCACAGATATCTAATTGTGACATTAGATGAGATGTTTGTACATATGCTCATTTGTATTCCCTAACATGTTCAATAATGTTATATTTTATATCATGCCTTTCATGCTTTGAATTCACTTATCATGATTCGTGCTTATGCTTGACTGAACATATCATGATAACTCAAGCACATGTATGTCATCATCTCCTCTCTGTTGATTTCATTGGTTATTCATTTGAGGGGGAGTTAATGTTTTTTGGTGAAAGTTTCTTTCGGTTGCTTTTGGAGAGGTTTGTTCTTTCAGCCTTTTGTTTTCAATTTAATCCCTTCAAGTGATGTTCCGTAGAAGTTTTTTTAAAAATGGTTGTTTTGAGGGGGAGTTTTTTGTAATATGGTGTAACATGCTTTTTATTTCGTATGTTTCTTAAATGAAAAAACAAAAAAAAATGAAAAACAGTAAAACTACTGAGCATTGTATTTCATACACATATGTCATTTGAAGCCATGTTTATGCTACAAGGGTCTTCGCAACTTTCTGTTTATACATATATGGTGTAGTTTATGTCATGACTTTTTAAATGGAATGACAACTTGAATTAAATCTTGTCATGGTTGAACTTTCTTAGCTATCTTGATCCTGCTCGAAAAAGTGCTAAATATGAAAGCTAAGTGCTAAAACAAAAATGATTGTTGATAAATGCAAGAACAAGGTCATGTACTGTCGCACTTCTTCTTTACGAGACTGCTTATCATTGCACTATGATATGAACTTGGAAGAGGTTGTGTATGACCGAAACCATGAAACCTTAAGCTTGTGATTGCTTGGCATGGTTGAAAAGTAAGGCTGATGGTGCATGTAATTCCTTGCAATTGTTATTGTTGCAATCAAAGTAATGAATCAGTTTTCAAAGCACAAATAAAGTGCACAAAATTCAATGTTTTCAGGTTTTAAGATTGTTGAGAAAGGAGATCATGTCATGCAAAAATCGTTAATAATACTTAATTTCTAGTTATGCTTACTCTACATTGTTTATGTGTAGATTTGAGGGTGCAAATCTTGTTGATAGCATGACTTGGTGATCAAGTTGTTACATTTGTGCATGATTCATAATGCTCGATTACATAAAAAAACATCAACATAAAGGGGGGAGAAGTTTCTCTTTTGCTCTCTTTTTGCATTCTTGATGAATCCATTATCAAAGGGGGAGAAAGTTTGGAGTCAAAGGGAGAAACTTTTGGTCACACATTGCACATTCACGCACACATTTCTTCTTTCTGTTAGGGGGAGTCTTTCTTTTTGATAGGGGGAGATTTCTTTTTAGATAAGGGGAGATTTTTGTTCTTCTTTGTAGGGGAGATTTCTCTTTCTGTCTTTTGGTCACTTTACTTCTTTTAAAAATGGTGTTGCCATTGTGAGGTGAATGCCAATGTTCGTTTCCAAATGGTGTTGCCAATGTTTTCATCAAGGGGGAGATTGTGAGATCATGTGATGAAAAATTGGTTGAATGGTGAAATTGGCATTGTAAAGTGATTTTGGTTATGGCATGTGTGGTGCTTGTGCATGTGCTATGTTGAGATGATTATCATGCTGGTGATAGCATGATGGAGTTTTGCTTAATGCAATGCACTAGTGTGAGTGGTTGCATGGATTAATCTTGAGTCAAGTCGTGGACTTGTGCTCGACGCGTTGTTTGTTACTTCATGTGCAGGTGTTGCTCGGGGGCGAACGTGGTCGATGACGGGACCGGGACTAGGTTCATGGAGGAACTAAGGTTCGAGACTAGGTTCAGGGAGGAATCGAGGTCTTGGTGGTCAAGGATGTCATACGGGACGTTCGGGCTAGAGAACATGCACATGGAGGCTGGTTAGTCACGTAATTCTGACGAGTGGGGTACATACGTGCAAGAGTTGTTTTTGGCCACGTTGGGCCAAGTTGAGATAGATACGAACTCTTTCCATGTTGGAAGTGGAGTTGTATTCTATCTCTTGAGTTTGCTCTGTATAAATAGGGGGAGGTGTCCCCTGTTTATAGCAGAGGTTGAGCGTTCAGGTTTTAGGGTTTGCACTCTTGTGTTGGAGTACTTTAGACAATGAAATAAAAAATCAATCTTCCAGAAAGATACTTCATGTCCGCTACCGTGCATTGTGAAGAGATGTTCTTCTGGTTCTAGGGTTTAAGTTCTGATCGTGCATGCATACATCAAGTCAACCAGAAGATAGATGATGATCTAGACATGATCTTGCTTTTGGTGATTAGAAGATTGATCCGTGGCAATTGAAGTCTTCTCTGGTGTTTTGTCCGTCACAGCAGTCACGAAGTTCATCACGGAGTTCGGTTTCTTGCAAAGGTATCATCTTGCGAAGGTAATATCTTTTGATCCGTAGATCCGATCGGATTGATTCTTATTGGGTTTGATTCATAATTGAATCTAGTTTCTACAATTAAAATTTCACATCAATCCAACGGTTAGATCTTTGGTAATTTGTGGTCGCCCAGATTGCTAGCCTGGTCGCCCAGCTGTTAGATCGCTAATTGATTTAGTCATCTTGCGAAGATCATAACTTTAGATCCGTAGATTCGATCGACCTAATTCCTTTTTTGTTCACTTCAGAATTGAGCGTAGTTTATACAGTTAAAATTTTACATCAATCCAACGGTTGGATCTTCTGTAATTTGTGGTCGTCCAGATTGATGTCCTGCTCGCCCGACTGCTCGCGTGGTCGCCCGGATTCAGTCATCTTGCAAAGGACATAACTTTAGATCCGTACATCCGATTGGCCTAATTCTTTTTGTGTTAGTTGCGGAATTGAGTCTAGTTTCTACAGTTAAAATTGCACGTCAATCGAATGGCGGGATCTTCCGTAATTACTATTTTAGTAGATGTGTATCGGTCTGCTCGCCCAGACTGCGCGCGTGGTCGCCCAACAGTGCGCGTGGTCGCCTAAACTGTCCTACTGCTCGCCCAAGTGTCCAAACTGGTCGCCCAGGTGTCCTACTACTCGCCCAAGTGCCCAAACTGGTCGCCAGTGTCCTCTTGCTGCCCAGTGATCTCTTGGTGCCGGTGCCCAAACCGTCGCCTAGTGCTAAACCCAGTCGCCTAAGTGTCTCTTGATCGCCTGATGGTCTATTTGTTTCCTAACTGCATAAACTGATTTCCAAGCAATTTGAGTTTCAATTGGGGTGTTTGAAAAGTTTGAAAATTTGTTTTTAGCTTCCGCGCAATCATTCACCCCCCCTCTGATTGCTACATTAGTATATTTCAATCCTACAGCTCGTCTTGCTTAAACCAGCGCTTAGGCGGCGAAGAACGCCATGGGCGAAATTCCGTTTATCACTCTTATGTACGGGGAACTCAGGTAATGGCGCATCGGAAAAAAAGGCATCACGTCCCTGCAAAAGTGAAAAAAGCACACCTAAATCAGATTTAGATAATGAGTTAGAAGAATCGATCGAGAAGGCAATGAAGAGCCCTTACCGAAGGCACTGGATTCAACTTCGTAAAAGGTCTTGGGTTTCTAGGAACAACGATCTTCTCGTTTGGGGCGAAGAAGTCGAGGCACCTAAGCTTATTCTTGAAGTAATTTCTCGAAACCTCTCGTGTAGGGTCATCGGGGCCCTCATACTCATACCTGGATGAACTCGTCCTTGAGAGGTTGAATCCGGCGGTACAAAAGTTGGCAATGATAGCCATACCGGTAAGCCCATTCTCCTTCAACTCGGCAATCAGCCCCAGGAGATCAATCACTTGGTCCATCCCATCTTCTTTGGGAAGCGATGTCCAGTCAGGAGAGGGCTTGGGAGACCTCCCAGTAAAAGCAGGCAATGGAGGCTCGGGATTGGCACAGTAGAACCACTCTTGGTGCCAACCTTTATTCGAGGTCTTGAAAGGAATGTTAAAGTAAGGTTTTTTCATGCCTTCCCTCAGCTGGAACCCGGCACCTCCGACCACTTTGGGGGAGTTCCTATTAGGAAAAGGCTTAAGAAGGAAAAGGTGGCGAAAGAGATTGAAGTGGGGACGGACGCCAAGGAAGGCCTCGCAAAGATTGACGAAGGCAGCAATTTGGAGAATGGAATTGGGGTTGAGGTGAGTTAGTTCGATTCCATAGAATTCAAGAATGCTGCATGAAAAAGGAGATCTTGGAAGACCCATTACGCATAAAAAAGGATTCAAGACGACCACCTCCTCAAGCAGGGGTAGGGCGAGAATTCACTGCAGGCGGGCGGTGAGCATCACCAATGGCGAAAAACACCAACGCCTACTAAATCCTCCAGTAGCCCTTCCGTCGTTCTCGGGTAGCCCAATCCTTGGTCGAGGCGGACGGGTGAACGATTCTTGAGAGAGGCGACATCCTCGAGCGAAGAAACCTCGCGATCGCGTGACGATTAGGGTAACAAGAAGAATTAACCATAGCGGCGGAGGTCGCGAGGGAAAAGACTGAAAAACAAAGGGGCGAAAAGGAATAGTGCAAAGACACTTCATTTTGCTCTATATTGATAGGGAGCGGCGCCGACTTTCGCCTCGAGCGGGAAACCGCATTACCCTTCCCATGCCTGCGAAGCCGCCTAGGAGCACTTGAGGTGGGTAACGAACACGCACGTCGTGCACAATCGCTAATTTCCCAACAAAGTGAATTGGGAAATGGTGCGCTCCAAGATGGTCCAAAAGCCAGAAGCTCGTGACACACGGGATCATGGGTACCACCCAAGGAAAAACATCCTCTTATGGTATGCCTCATGCTAGGTCACAGGCTAATAACGTTCAGAGAACGAAGTCAGATACCACAAAGATGATTTTTAAAACAGACGCCTACAAGGTATAAGGCTTGTGTGACCTTAAAAAGGGTGACGACGGATACCAAATGGGCAGGATGAATTGCGCTCTGTAAAAAGGCCAAGGGTTATGCGCCCGGACGCGCTAATACCACTCGGCTGAGTACAGATGTGCACAGGAAACATACTAAGTAACGAGTCGGCCTGATAAACTGGGTCAGAATCAGCTCGAAATAATCATACAAAGAATTTCGTCGAGTTCTTCGTGACCTCCTCGCCAGGCGACAAGCACTCGGCTAAAAGCACTCGGGAAGGCTTGACCGCAGAAAGGCACTCGATCACGAAGCACTCGGGGGCTACTGTGGGGGATATATACCCCGGGGGCCCACAAGGCAGACCTACAAGGCCCAACCAGGTGAAACTAGGCCAGGTCGACTACGGAAGGCCGGAGGCAGCTCGGGCTGATCAAGGCGTGAAGGATCATAACAGATCCTAGTTAAGGAAACCGAGTCGTATTAGGTAGGAGATGATTGTAATCCAAACTAATACATAGTCGGAATAGATGTAAAGACATGGAACTCCACCTCGAGTCCGAGCAGGACTCTCTTTGTAAACCGCCTCCACCCTGCTATATAAAGGGAGGGGACGGAAGAACATCATACAACATCATAAGCAAATAAGCTAGCCAATCATAATCCCAGAGCACAGGACTAGGGTATTATCTCCACCGTGGGAGCCCGAACCTGTATAATTTCCCGTGTCTTGTGCTACCATCGAGTTTGGATCCAAATACTAGCCCCTTTTCATTATTGTTTCAGGTAACAACCCTCGGCGGGTAGCATAATAATAAATATGAAGATGAATCTGCTAAAAAAATGTATAGTTACTTGGACTAACTACTTTATCTAGAGGGTTTCTACCTTTGGTCTTTTTCCCTGTCTTTCCTAAGCTAAAACTCATAATAGCCTCAATTTGAAATGTTAACTTCAGTTATCATACCAAATGAAGTAAACTTAACTAATTCTCAAACTAAACTAATTCAAACGACAATTTCTTATAGCATAATCTGAGTACTAAACTAAATCTGAAAATATTTGCAAGAGTCTAAACTAAGTCACCGAATGTACAAAATTTGGCATGACCTCTTGTAAATAGGACATCCACTCAAAGAGACAAAAAAATATTTGCGATTATATATATATCAATCTATCGAACCGAAGGAGACATTCTAGCGCATCCTTAGATAATCAATCACACATCCAACGGCAATTTGTAAACTACGCAATGACGTACAACACATTACAACCATAATAGATACAATACACATTCCATCACAATAAGTCGATCACGGTCTCGTTAGACTAAGGCCAATAAAAATGAATACAAGAGCAAAAGGCATATGGTTTGCATATTTATCGGCAATGATCGGGACTTCGAAGGGCAGTGGGCATGTCTATAGAGACCATGGCTTCAACTTGTTTTTGCGATAAAATAAGAATAAAAACCACACATGAAAGAAAAGTTAGCGAAAAGCGGATAAAAGGTCATGGTTACGCAATGGATAGAAACAGAACAAACTGAAGAATCTTTTTTGCGGTACCGTGACATATTGGTTACGGTCCAAATATTTTTTCAACTTTGCAGACGGTAAAAAAGTTGATATGTAAAAATGATGCAAATATGACACAATTGTTACGATAGATCGAAAGCCAGAGCAAAAACACTAGTTTAACTATAGCAATCATGTGGTCTTCTAGTTAAACATCACCAAAATAAGCTAGAAAAGTGGAAATAAGTGATTCAATAGCACACCCATATTTTAATATGTCCTTGGGGAGGAGTATGATTCCACTTAGAATATAACATAGCAAAAGTGCTTAAGCTGATTAAGTCATATTTACAATCCTTTAACAAAACATATAGGTTGTATGGGGAGGAGTATGTTTCTTGGATTTTTTTTCTAATCTTCATTTTTGTAGGTTCAATGATGGTTCATTGTCAAAGAAACCTGTACTCTCACATTATGATGACCCAATGGAAGATGAGGTAAACATGTTGTTCTGGTTCATTTGCTACATCTTCCTGCTTGGTATCTCTTTGATTTTTGCCTTTTCACTTATCGGGAGTGACTCTTGATGAAGGTGGGCCTTCACGTGAAGCGAAAAAGAAGTCGAAGAGGTGATTTATCTTTTGCCCTAAAAACCATGATATGTAGCCATTGATATTGTGTTTTTTGGGGACAACTGAAAATGCTACGGTTGGAGCTTTTGTGGATTGATTAATTGGTATTTTCATGTTGCCGCCTTCAAAAAAGAATTGAAGGTGGTTATGTCTGAAAAAGACAGAAGACCTTACTTAGCATCCAAGATGGCATCGACTATTATACCGGATGAAATGCTTCAATTTAAAAACCAAAGAAAAGAAATCCTTTAGGAAGAAAGAAAAATTTGGATCTGGATGTGCTTGAAGTAGAAGGTATTATACGGATTGGGAGCGGTGATCTTGGGTCCAGGAACAATGCGAGACAACAGATCTTCTAGGGAGGAAGAGCAAAAGGTCGATCTTTGAAAAGAGAAGCAATGCATATCAAGCGACCATTGCAAAAGTGAAGAGGCATCAAAAGCATTGTGTCGGGAGAAAAATATGCTTAGTAAACACGCTAAAGAGGAAGAAGCTGGTTTTTGGTGAAGATTATGAAGACTGCGAAATCTTTGGAGCAAGCAAGGAAGTTAGCTCTAAGGAAGCAAGAAGAAGCAACTTACATTCCTCTGGTCATGTGAGAACTAGATAATCGCAAACAAGGGCCAAGGAGATGTAGATCTTTGCAAAAGGAGATCTGAGAACATAATAAAGTGGTTGTCACAGAGATGGAAGAGTTTGTGTGGGGCCTACAATTGAATGAAGGTAACCTTCTTGAAGTATTTTTGGGAATGAATTTGAAAGAAGTATGCGAGGATTGATGATAAATCAATTGTATCAATATTGACTGTTGTTCTTGTCTTGTTGCGAAACACATAAGCGAAGCGAAAGACGTGTTTATGGATGAAGATGACGATGCTATGCCTTCGGTACTCTAGCAAAAGATGACACAAGTAGGTTGGCGTGGGTCAAAGAGGAACCCGACATTGAAGACCCAATAAAGGATGAAGAGGAAGAAGTCAAACCGGATGAGGTTGTACATGAAGTTGCAGTTGGCAAAGGTTTGGTGGTTCTTGCCACACCCCTAGTCGTGATGGCGGCATATGTAAGGTATACTTCATTGGGTGAATCGCTATACATTACTTAAACAGATTGTTTTTGTAGTTCAAAACTTCAAATGATTGAGAATTAGACACTTTCCTTGTTTCTTGTAGGAGGTTCTTTCTTTGCTAAGAAAGTTGGTGTCACACATATATTGAAAAGTGGAGGAGCTCGGTATAAGGATATTTTATGCTATCTTCTATTCCACTATGTAGTTTAGTGCTCTTAGTGCTTTTTACTTTTAGGCAATCTCACCATGGCATGGGGAACAACATCGTGCCCAAAGGTAATCTCGGTCATTGCTTGTTTGGAGTGAGTGGTATGTATTCATGGGTTTTAAATGGCTCATGAATTTATCAGACATTTGTACAAAAAAAAATATATATTATCGATAAAACCTGCAAGGAGTCCAGGCTTTTGTTTCTTGGCAAAGGAAAATGGACTTAAAAGTTAGTATTAATAGACAAAAAAAGGTCTCTTAACAGTACAAAGGATTCACCTTCTCTCCGGTTGTGAAATATGTTCTCTCAATCCCAAGAGGTTATATGTTGCTTTTACGTAAACCTAAAATGAAATAAGTGTGCAATGCTCGAGCAGACAATGTGGAGTCCATGCAAAACTAATCAATGTTATCACCTCGGCATTCAATGGAGATTAAATACACTATCAATCGATGCTCTCTTGCACAAAATCAAAGATATACTCAAATACATAGCAATTATCTGCTCGTAAGGTAAATTCTCTACCGACCAACGCATTGTATGCCTTTTCCTCGCCACAACTTTTTCATTTCGTCAATTAAGGGCCGCATGAACACATTGAGATCCTTCCTGGATGCTTAGGACACGGAATGACAAGAGCAAGGAATATGAACCCTCTTTCAAGCAAATCTCGGTGGAAGATTGTATGGCATGATGAAGACCGGCCAACAAGAGTAGGGGCTAGCGCTTGTCTTTGAAGGTGTGAAACCGTCGTGGACAAACCAAGACGGACACTCCTAGGGTCGCTTGCAAATGCAGGATCGAATCGGTCCAATGCTTGCCATGCCTCGCCATCAGACGGATGCAACATCATATCCGGTCTCGATCCTCACGTTTACCTTCTTTGTGCCACCGCATATGTTTATTTGTTTCTTTTGACATGTCTGTTGGTTTAAGCCTATCCGTGATCGGCATGTACCGAAACTTGTTTAGTCGCGACCTTTGTAGTCACCGATACCCTTCCTCATCTACCACCTCAACGAATCTACACTTACCGCAATGCATACAATGAGTATCCTTGTCATGATCCTTCGAGCGACATGCAATTATTCTCGCACACATCAATCTTACGGTAATTCATCCCGAGGTCGGCCATCAACTTTTTCGATTGGTCCAAATCCTTTGGCATCTTGTGGTTAGGCGGAAGGACATCATTCATAAGTTCAAGCAAAGCGTTGAAGCATTTGTTCAAAAGTTGAATTTCGACTTCATCGACATAAGCCGTGTAACCGCTGCGGGACGATCACATTGGTCAAGTCATGCGACCGCATCCGAGGCGTCAAGTAGCCTATAGAATTCCTTAACCTCCTCCTTGTGACCCTCTCCGAGTTAAATTCAATCCCCGCCAAGATCATTCAACATCTCTTCCATCCGGTCGTGATCCTCCCCATGGTCCGACTCAATGGCTGCCTCTGCCTCTCCATGACGATGCCACACCAAATAGTTAGGCATGAACCCGCTTTTGCAAATGTGATCTTGCACTATATCCTTCTTTGTAGTAGTTTGTTATTCTCGCAGAGGGTACACGGACAATACACATATTCAGCTCCTCCGGTGAATGCTTGCTTCAAGAAAGCATCCGTGATCTGCCCCCATTCCCTTGTGTGCCCCCCATCACTCCTCCATCCGTCATACATCGCCCTTCGATCGTCACCCATTCTCAAAGCTAAACAAATGAAACGATGTCAACGTACGACCGTGGCTTAGGTGACAAAGACAACCCTATTAGGAAAGATGTGTTCTAAACCCACCCATGAATGGAGGCTGTTGCATGCGACACGTGGCGTGTGCTCTGAATCGAAACGAAATTTCGCGACATAACTCCATTGTTCTCCAAACGCACGCGCTGATCTTTGGTGCGTCGGAGAACAATAGGGTTATCGGTAAAATACGTTCGGATCGCTTCGCACGTCACAGCCCCATGCAACAACCAACATTCTCGCCGTCCAAAATACTCGACAATTAGGAACCGCGCACCTCACAAGCAAATGTGAGATCGCCGTTCTGAACAGTGACGCTTAGGCTCTCTACTGTTTGCGCAAACCCTAAACTCTAACGTTATATACAACGGCAATGAGAGAATAAAAATATATATACCATATGCAATGAATATAAAATGAGATGAAGTAACTTCAAACGAATTAATCATTTCACATTGAGACTAAATGAATTTTATGCCCATATTCGAATTGTAAAATAAATGGAGATTGTTATGCATTCACCTGCATATGTAACCTCAGAATGCATCCAAAGAATTATACAAGTTTAAAAGTTCTGGAATGATTAACTGGAAAACACTTTGGCAAAAAACCTAAACTAACTGAACAAAAAAGCAATAAGAGTATAAGAGGATTCCACTATTCAACCTTTAAATGAAACATCAAACAAGAGATTAGAAGAATATAGCAAGTTAGCAACAACTCAAATTGAGTGTACTTAAATCCTCATGCTAGGACATATGCCAACATGTATGAAATACTTTAAAGTCCTCATGCTAGGTTAGGATGATTGAGTGTACTTAAATCAGGACCCCACATTTGAGCATTATGATAAATACATAAAATTTTGTTCGAAAGCCCCACATTATATATTTTATAGACATCAAGTGCATTGCAATCGAGTATGTCTTGATGAAGTATGAACTCAAGATACATTTAACTATGGATGAAGCATGTTAGACCTCCATGTGACAATAGCTCAGTATATATCGGATTATCAACATATGGATCGTGTGTTAGCATAGTAGCGTTAAGTCATGAAATGCACATTGCACACATAATTAAGCTCCCGATGAATCAGAGGCAAAACTACCATGTTGAAATATGTATCCCTCATGAATTAATGGAGTAATTTCAAGAAGATTAAGAATTCTACTATTGGTCCGACTACTTGACGAGCAAAATGAAAATTGAAGGAAATTTTATTGGTTTGGTTTTCAAAGTCCTTGTTTTCGATGCACCACTAAGCATTGTAAAGCCCCACAGTCACATTCTGATTTGGAAGCATTTCGGGAAACCAATTTGTGATCTAGAAGTAAACGAAGTAATGGCGCATGAGATAATTAGGACATATAACCTAACATAAGCAATTAGAACTCTATCTAAACCTCGCCTAATTTGCTCTGCCTTATGTGAATTCGACCTTCATTTGTCTTACATAAATCTTGATATCTGAGGATTTGTGCATCTGACATTGCAAATGAGACTACCCATCATACCAATGGTTGTGGCCGACGCATCTCGGCACGGAGGAAGAACGACCTAGAGGAAGAACTCACCGTGAGGTTCGATCCTGCCGCGGTGAAGACCCGTCGTCATGGTGGGTCGAGGATGGGATGGCGTGGGGGCGGCGTCATGGGGTCCGGTGATGGCCGCACATGGCCATGAAGCAGGAGGCGGGCGGGGGGCGAAGTGGTGGAGGGGGCGGGCGGGCGCGGAGGGCGAGGCGGGGAGGGGGCGGCTGGAGGCGGTCGCGTGAGGCGGTGGGCGGTCGTGCGTGAGAGAGCGAAGACAGAGAGAGACGCCCGCTCAGCTAGCCCTAAGTTCGTGCATAAATTAGTGGGTGCTGTTTTGGCCCACGAATTTAAATAAATTCGTGGGTATTATTATAAGCCGTCGAATTTAAATACATACATTCGTCGGTATTTTTTTGGCCCACGAATTTAATTAAATTTGTGGGTTTTTAATAAACCAACGAATTTAAATACATAAATTCGTGGGTATTTTTTTGGCCCACGAATTTAAAAAAACCCACGAATTTTTTACTGTTTCTTGTAGTGACGCCGATATATATAGACAGCACGATAAAAAGGAAAACCAACTGCTCCTCTCTCTTTCCGTTCACACTATTTCCCTTGACCAGGCTGTTACTCATTTCTCTCTCCCCCAATCCTCATAGCAATTTAAAGGTGTGCAATTTTATTTTTTTGTAAACACATGGTATCATTTGATTGTTTGGTTAAGATATATTTTTTCGTTGCATATGGAAGGACACTTGACTAGTTTAATTGTTCTTTGTGTAAATGTGAATTGGTCGGTCCATAAAACTTGGTAGGTCGGGGCGAAGCCATGGCTGCTGGACAGAACTGTCATGGTAACAGCTAGGCAGATGCCCCACGAGAACAAAAGTCAAGGCCTTCCCATAATGGAGTCGTTTTTGTTCCCATCCTACCAATCACCATGATTGTTCAGAAGTTTTGGCACAAGGGAGCACCTTATAAACAGTGCATTTGCAGACCTGATTGTCTCCTCTGGGAGATGATTCTTCAACTTATGGAGTCATTCCAGGCATTGTCATGTGTACTCTGTCTGTTCATTTCTTTAGCACTTCTCCATGTTTAGTATTGAGAGGAACTGAGGAAGTGCCAGAGATCATGTGCAAATAGTTTGATGGTGGAATCATCGTAGTGTTCCTGGTCAATAAAAAGATTCCTCTGCATGAAAAGAGGTAGCTGATACTGTTACTGTGAGGTATCGGTGCCAATCACACACAAAAATACAGTATCTGGTCCATTTTGTATGCAGTTCATGATTGAAGGAGTAGTGCATTGTTCATGGTTGATGGGACAGTGCACTGTTCATTTCCCGCTCGCACCGATCCAAAAAGTCTTTGATTGAATACAAAGTTAGCCATCGTTTGCATCTTAACCCCACATTGGTTCTCTCCTTCCCGAACCGTGACATCTTTCAAGAATACATCATCCTTGGCAGCTTTTGACGGTGGCATTTGCAACTTGCATTTCTTCTAACTTTTACCTTGGCTGGAATATCACCAACAACCTCTTTGGCTTCCCAATTGCCATTTTTTACCATCATAATATAAGGCATGCTTATCCTGTACAAGAAGTGAACAGGGGTGAGATGTTACATTGGCTTTCGTTGCACTGCCAAGATGATGTGATCTTTTGGTGTTGCATGCATCACCGTTCCTGCAATTTGCACAATCATTTATGCGCGAACTGCATCTCTGACTGGAGGATGAAAAATACTCCCACTCGTTTAGGTGATTCAGCTGTACAGCCACATATGTCCAAAAGATTCAGGCCCTTCAGCGCTCTGTTTCCTGTTTTCCCACACAAGCGTCCAACTGCCAAGAACCATATATCATTAGCCTAAGCTTGTCAACTGTCAAGCACCGCTATCGCCAATAGAATATGGGCTGCGACCGTCATTCGATGCAGAAATTATTGCTGGCCAGCGGTAGTACAGATCCAAGGTGCTCCTTCCAGGAATCCAGTAGGGTGCTCTGTAGGTCTGAACTCAAACAACTAGTCTTCAGGTAAATCTTGACGAAACTGCCATTAGCATTGCTAACTAAGCTCATTATTCTCTTAGAGAGAGAGAGAGAGAGAGAGAGAAGATGGAAGGAAAAATATCCAGTGCAATCAAACACATTGGTGAAACCACGGTGCAACCGAACTAAAAAAAGTTTCAAAAAATTCTGAAAAAAATCATGGATGTACATCTCAGCTTACCCCATCTACATATAAAATTTCATGATCAAATTCGTCCTGTGCTAGAAGTTACAAAAAAGACAAAGTTGATCATGAACAGGAACTAGCACAGGACGAATTTGATCATGAAATTTTATATGTAGATGGGGTAAGCTGAGATGTACATTCATAATTTTTGTCAGAATTTTTTGAAACTTTTTTTAGTTCGGTTGCACGATAGTTTCATGAAAACGTTGATTGCAAGATATGTTGCCCAGATGGAATCCACTGAAAGCATGATACACCTGGGCCAGGTGGAAGAATCAACGATTCAGTTTGCATGGGCAGAAAGGCAGTTTGGGATTTGACAAGTGTATAGTGCAGACGTCCTTTCCGATGTGTAAACTTGAGGGAGCCTAGTTCGTTTAGCTCATGGCTGCTCCGGGACTCCGTGTGAATGACTGTCCAACCCTGCATTGCCTCATTATCGGTGGCTGAATCGAAAGATCTTCCTAATGCATGTAAGGCCTAGTCAAGCAAGCATTGCTAGGAGTTCAGACTTCAGAGAAAGGGTCACTACGTGTCAAATTTCTGTTCTTTTTCACCTGGTCATCAAGAGGACACAATGCTGAAGAACTTTACATAGTCATGCACCCATGAAGCCATGACCCATGCCATATTATCCATAGTGTAGGATCGAAAGATACTAATCTAGCAATCAGAGGGGGGGTGAATGGTTGCGCGGAAGCCAAAATCAATTTTGATCTTTTAAAATTCACACGAAACAAACTCAAAATACTTGATTAGATTTGTAGTGCACTCAACAAAACCTTAAAACACAGACCAAAACTTATGTGGCGCCGGACCTAACTTTTGCTAAAGCCTATGTATGCGGACCTAACTTTTGCTAAGGTATGTGTATGCGGACCTAACTTTTTGCTAAGGTATGTGTATGCCGGACCTAACTTTTTCTACAGAACGTGTATGCCGGACCTAACTTTTACAGCATGACACGCAATCACTAAAATGAAATTCCCGACGATCTAACCGTTGGATTGATGTGAAATTTTAATTGTAGAAACTAGACTTCATTCGAAGCTAACCCAAAAGAATCAACTCAATCGGACTTACAGATCTAAAGTTATATCCCTCATAAAACAGCTGAAACAAATCCCGATCTAATAACGACGGACCAAATGAGACCAGTGACGGACCAAACTTAAAAACAAGATTACCAGAGATCCAACCGTTAGATTAACATGAAATTTTAACTGTAGAAACTAGATTCAATTATGAATCTAACCCAACAAAAATCAACTCGATTGGATCTACGAATCAAAAGATATTACCTTCGCAAGATGACTGAAACAGATGATGACAGAAATTGATTGCAAAAGCTGTGACGGACCAAACTCCAGATGAAACGCCCACTCGCCGACCGAACTTTCTCTTGAACGCCAACTATGACGGACCTAACTTTCAAGGAAGCTTCAACTACGCGGACCGATCTTAGAACAGAGTCTTCTCTCACAATGAACAGCCGCGGACATGAAGTAAAACTTTCGGAAGATTGATTTTTATTTCATTGTCTAAAGTACTCCAACACAAGAGTACAAACCCTAAACCCAAAAGCGCTCAATCATAAGCAGGGACACCTCCACCTATTTATCTGAGCAAGAACGAGAGGTTGAATACAACTCCACTTCCAACATGGAAAGAGTTCATATTCATCTCAATCTGCCTAACATGACCAAAAACAAATCTGAGATTTTAATACAACTCCACTTCCATCACGGAAAGAGTTCAGATTTATCTCAACAGCCCTAACAAGGCGAAACAAAATCTTGCACGCATAATCAGCCCTCCTGCTGTTCATACGTGACTAACCACCTTCACGCATGTTCTCTAGCAGAACGTCCGCATGACATCCTTGACCACCAAGACCTTGATTCCTCCACGAACCTAGTCTCGAACCTCGGTTCCTCCATGAACCTAGTTCGGTCCGTCATCGACCACGTTAAGCCTCGAGCAACACACTGCACATGAATTAACAAAAGCGAGTCCGAACACAAGTCCACGACTTGACTCAAGGTTAATCCATGCAACCACTCACACGAGTGTATTGCATCAAGCAAAACCATTATGCTATCACCACATAATAAACATATCAACATAGCACATGCACAAGCACCACATGCTATAACCAAAAACCACTTAGCAATGCCAATTTCACCAATCACCAATTTTTCATCACATGATTTCACACATAGGCACACTAGATAAAACATAGGGTCTGTTCAATTTGCTTTCAATGGTTGTTGATGCTTGTCTTATCAATTTTTAGTAGCATTGATCAAATTTAGTAAGCATTTGGTTACTATCAAATTTTAGCAAGATTCTCTTCTCCCTTGGTTCTTTAGTACCAATCTTTGGCCTAAAAATTGGTAGCTAATTTGGTGACCAAATTTTGACTGTACCAAATTTTGGTAAAATTTAGTGAGACAAATTTGTCATAAAAGCCCTATAGTTTGAACAAAAGAGAGTAACTTGCGCCTTCGACGTTGAGGTCGGATCTTCCTGGACCTGGGACAATAAGTAGGTTGAAGTTTGCTTTTCCTTGCAAATAGATAATAGTGAGTTTTCGATTGGGGCAATATTTTTCACTAAATCCTATATTACCCCTAATAGACATATTTTTAGCTCCATATGGGTAGACAAAACAATGAGTTAATACCTTACAATTTGACATATTTTGTACCTATTAATTGTATATTTGTCTATCTAACACCACTTGCAATAAACAAACTATCCCTCCA